>CM077808.1:21372888-22116638 GCA_039764185.1 Tamarix austromongolica | reverse complement strand
GCGAAAGATGTCGAGCCGAGCCTGCGATCCGGTCCACCGGCTATAATAGTGGATCAGAGGCGTTCTGCCCTGTGCGTATATTTCCGGTCCACCGGCTATAATAGTGGATCAGAGGCGTTCTGCCCTGTGCGTATATTTCCGGTCCACCGGCTATAATAGTGGATCAGAGGCGTTTTGCCCTGTGCGATATTTCCGGTCCACCGGCTATAATAGTGGGGGTTTTCGCGCTCGACAAACCAAACTTATAAGTTAATCCATGGGAAAGATACTAAGTACTTAAAGCGAAACACCATGTGAGTCGGGGTTGTGATCCGGTCCACCGGCTATAATAGTGGATCAGAGGCGTTTTGCCCTGTGCGTTTATTTTCCGGTCCACCGGCTATAATAGTGGATCGGAGGCGTTCTGCCCTGTGCGATATCTTCCGGTCCACCGGCTATAATAGTGGGGCTCCCGCACTCACATGGGTTATTAAAGAGTATGTGTGAAATGGACTTATCATTAATGAGAATAAAGAATAAGTCACCAGAAAAGTACTCAGGCCTTATCTTGTGTGTTATCGCATGTGACTTATATGTTTGTGCTGTGTGTGATATGTGGTATGATTGTATGCTTGGCCTTAGCGCACCTGCGCCCTTACTCAGTACTGGACCCGTACTGATACTACCTTGATTGAATGGGTCCTGTGATGATCCACCAACGGTGGGGAGCAGACCTTTGATGCAGGTTGATCTGTTACTAATTTGGGGTGGAAGGCTTGATCTGAGTGAGTAAGCGGTCCGGATTTTTCCCTTCGAAAATTGTGTGGTTTAATTGTATTTGTCTTTAGAGGTTACAAATGTTGTATTTAATTTTTCGAGGGTTTTATCGTACCTTGCTATTCTGTTATTTTAAGTATTCTGATATATGGACCTTTTAAATTGTATTTCGGAATGTAACTTTTGACCTTCGCACTCTGATCTCGTAAAACTTGTGTTCTATGAATGATTTGTTCTGGTTTTATTCTTTCTAGCCTTAGCACTTAGTATCGGGTTGGTAGTTATGGATCGATCTGGTACTAAGTGTGGCGGTAATACCCCCGAGTTTACGGTTTTTAATTCTCTTGCTTCCGCTAAAACTTTTGATTTAAACGAAATTTTTCAGTAGTAAATTTGGGGGTGTTACAATTACTCCATCAAGACCTTGATCTATTGATCCAAGTTTATTTTCTTATCATTAACCTCTATAAACAACAAATAAACACAACCTTACCCCTTTGGATGTCTCTTGCAATTCGTTTCTCATGTAAAAATAGGGTTTTTTTGTGTCTTTGGAGGTTTTCATGGTTGGTGGGATGAGTTTTAAAATGGGTAAGAAGGGAGAAGGTTATATTTTTGTGTTAGTACTTGAATCAATAGGTGTTTTACATCCCATCATTCCTAACACTTCTATCATATTACCATAATCATGTGAGAAACAAATTACAAGCATCCATAAGGAAACCATCATAAGTTATCTCGATAGTTTTTTCCAAAAGAGAATGGAATAAAAACTTTTTTGGTCACTCTGACCACACTCCCATGATCAAGCCATTGAACTTAGTAGGTTTTAGGATGAGGTGTAACTAATTGAAAAGGGTTTTCACATGTATATTTGTGTAACTTCATATTCCCAAGTATTGTACACTTGGTATGGAAGATTGCTTCTCATTGATTATCATTAAAGTGGGGCTCTTTCACATGGAGGTCTCTTCAAATCATCAAAGATTTTCCTTCATCTGAGGATACTTCTTTTCCCTCATCTTACATGTATGACACATGATCTTCCTCTCAAATATATTCATCCAAATCCATGAGTAGAATAACCGATTTCTTTTGACACTCAGATTGGTAATGACTTATCCCTCGGCATTTTAAGCATCTAACACCATGGGGTTTCATCTCAACCTCCTTACCTTTGTCATAGGGATAAAAAGGTTTTGAGGTTAATGTAGCCTTGGATTTAGAGAGGGCTCTCTCATATCCTAACTCCTACAGGTGAATCTTGAGTTTGTCCTATTCTCCTTCTTGTGCTTTTCTATCTTTATGGCAACATGGAAGAGGTCAACCAAGTAATAAGTTTGTAGTTCCACCATTCTTGTAAGATTTGACCTCAACTTACCAATGAACCTTAACATTATGTGTTTGGACAACTCCTCCATTTCTAACCTAAACATGATCCTCTTGAACTCCTTAATGTAATCTTCAACATTCAAGCTACCTTGTTTGAGTGTGGACATTTTCATATACAATTCTTGCTTTTAAGGAGAAGGCAAGAACCTTAATCACATCAACCTAACACTTTCTTTGGTATAGCTAAAATTGATGGGGTTGTGAATGCGTATGAATTATTTTGTCTATGGGCCATGATAAATGAGGATAAATTTAACACCAAAGGATTTATGATCTAGCATATGCTTAAGCTTAGTAAAGCCTTTAAAGTAAAGATTGTGGTGGGTGGTTTGATTACAACTACTATTAAAGAGTTAGGGATTTTAGTACATTTAAATCATCTACAACTCCTAATGTAATACCCCTAAATTAGTGGTTGATAATAAAGGATTAAAATGATTGATAAGACTATCTATACCAACCAGATGCACCTTAATTTTCAATAACTAATCACTAAAGAACTCCATAATTAAGTATGCTTGACTTGGAGTAATCTAATGATGAGTGACCTCTTAGGAGTCGTGTGAGTGAGAATAAAGCATTCTGTTGAGGATTTATGCTAATTTATAGGGCTATTTATCAATCTTAAAATTTTTTATAGGTATCAATCTACAGAGGACAAGGTGTTATAAATGGTATTAGAGCAAAACCATGACTGCAAGCTAAACTTGGATAAACTAGTCAACCACCTAGTAGAACTATTATTAGGATAGACTATATTAATAATGCCAGTGATTGAGGAATAAATAAATTGTGTTATTCAATTAGGGGTGTATATAATATCCCAAATTTACAATTGATGGTAGATTCATAAAATGATTGATAAGACTACCTATTTTAACAAGGTGCACCATTCTTTTTAGAAATTCATCACTAGAAAATTTCATAGTTAAGTGTTTCTTTACTTGGGGTAGTCTAAGGATGGGTAACCTTCTAAAATTTTTCCTAAGAACTTTGTGATTGAGGATAAAGTACATGAAAAAGGGCTCATGTTGATATATGGGGTCATTAATCCTGAAAAGTATTCTAGGTAACTACCCGTGCCTAATGTGGGGTCAAGGTGTTAAATTAGAAGGTAGCCTCACCATAAACGTAGACTTTTTCTTACACAAGATACATGTGCTCACAGTTGACAAATATTTTTGGCTCTAGTACTAAATATTCCCCTTATTATTACTACTTGATTATGGTAGGACAACAGTTGTAATTGAGATGAACTAGATATATCATGTTGATGACATCATGGTTTATACTGGATGATACAAAATCCCTTATTGATTCCCCTGGACAAAATCCTAACTTTACTATCCATGATCCTAATAAGAATTCTATTTAGGAGGAGGAGCATCATCATAGTCACTTTGAGACTACAAACTCTTCTTCACCCACTATTCCTACTAATGATATAGCTACACTCCACCATCATATGCAACATTTATCTTCCACTATTCATGACTAGGATTAAGTGTTTAACCTTCTATATGGTGTACAATATTGCTGAGTGACTATTTTGGGATGAAAAAAATAAGGACAATGATGTTAGGGTATCCTCATACAATAACTCTTAGATTTACACACTAGCCAACTAGTTCCTCACCAACCTCCCCCTCATTGGGATTGAGTTCACTATTTCTTCACCTTGTTCTTCATTTATTTCTCTACAATAGGGTTAAAGTAGAAATTAATTATAGGGGTGTGGCATTTCATATCATTTTCTTATATATGTTGGTTGCCATATCTATTGTTTTTTTATGATCACTCTACATCCTTAGTTGTTATGTTTTCTTTTCCTTTGTGTTTTGTTATTTTTTTAGTTGTTCCTAGAAATTCAAAATTATATATAATGATAAGGTC
The DNA here is from genome assembly GCA_039764185.1 of Tamarix austromongolica. NCBI lineage: Eukaryota > Viridiplantae > Streptophyta > Magnoliopsida > Caryophyllales > Tamaricaceae > Tamarix > Tamarix austromongolica. The sequence goes on along the minus strand of CM077808.1, from coordinate 22,112,597 downwards.
TACTTATTTTTCAATGATATGAGCTTTAATCTCTAAAATCTTACACATTCTGCTATTTTATAAGTGTACAATTTCAAGAATCTAGTGTGCTTAGTTTAATCTCAAATATTATAATGCTCATTGTTATGTTCTACTATCCTCTATATGGACTATTATTCACTTAAAAACAAACCCTAGATGTAACACTCCCATTTTTGCACTTAAAAATTTTATTTTAAAGATATAATTGTGGAAGCCAAATTAAAAAATACAAGGGTTCCATGCCTCAACCAATGTAGAATAAACACTCCATACAACTAGTTTATATCGAGTTTAAGGATTAAATAACCTTTTACCTAAGAAGTAAGTGTGAGAATCACTTGATTCCACCATAATACCGAACACAAAATAGAGATAAGGGAACAAGTTGACATAGATAAGAGTTAAATAGAGATAATGTTTATCACTTGATACACATGTATTATGCATAAGAAGACTTATATATGATTTATTACAAATTAAGTTAATAAAAAAATGAAATTTATGATCCAAATTTAGATATAGACTCATGCCATTATAGGTTCTCACTTCATATCATTTGTGTTGGCTTTGAGAAAATAGCCCTTTGACATTATTAGCATTCTCGTATGTTTTCACAGCAATATCATTGTGTTCTCTTAGCTTTAAAGATAGTTCACTCTTATTTTAAGGTTATGTATTTTATGTTCTTGGAGAAAACAATGGTTGAACCATGAGGAGTCACAAAATGGATAAAATATGTCATGTTGGTTGATTTCCACTCTTGATATGAAAATATTTTCAGGGATTATTTATGTATTTAAGTTAGTTTTTACTTTATATTTGTGTATACAACATGTTTTTTTATTTTATTTTTTGGTGACTCTTTGAATGTAAAAAGAAGGATTTTTTCAAATAAATATGATATCTTAGTGTGGTAAATTCTTATGATCATAAGAGGACAACTTGAAATTGAAAGGATTTCAACCAGTATACAATCTAAATTTGGGAAAATGCAATTCAATAGAGTTCTATGTATCTTTCTAAGTTTTCCAATTCATCTAGAATTATCTCATTTTGACTTCTTATGAAGAAATTGTGACCAATTTACCGCAAGTTGTTTAGTACTAGATTCCAACAAGGAGCATGACTGAGAAGCACAAATGTGCCCAATGTCTTTTTTTTTATGTCTAATGCTATGAATATGAAATTTCTTAACTCTACACTCTATCGAGTCACCCAAAAATTACATGGGTCATTTTCTTTTATGTCTTAAACTTAAATATTGAGGGGTGATGTGTTATAAAGAGAGCGTGTCCTTTGTATCTTTAGACATACTATCTACTTTTATAAGTGCAATCATAATGTTTTACTTTGGTTGGATTTTACTATCTCCACAACATTTATACTACACTTTATACTGCTTATAATTCCCAATTTATTTTCAAATTTGGAATCACTTAGATCCAAATTCAATCGGTGATTATCAAAACAAATAAATCTCCATTCACAAATTTCAATTATATCATCATTAGTTTATTATTTTCTATCTCTCTCTATTAATTATATTTATGTTCTCATTTTCTACTCAGTTACGCAGATGATTTCAACCATGTGTGTTCTAGGATTGGGTTTTACCTTAATATTGGTTTCTTGGTGAATCATTTGATCTATTGTCGAATGTGTCAACAAAATTGACCAAATTTGATTAATAATGTATTATAATTCGGCTAATTTTCTTGATCATCTCCATGTTATCTTAATCTAGGAAATCAATTGAAGGATTGAAAGGTGAAAATTATTACTTGACATATATCAATCGAGCAATGGAATCAAATCACAAAAGTAGTTTTTATTCTCTCACAGTATAAGCCAAAATTGCATAAGAATGTAATCGGTTTAATTTGGTTGTTTCTCATAAAAATAGGCAATTAAATCCAATTATGCTCAATCATTTCACCTAGAAAGTGGCTTTTAGTTATTTAGGAAATCTATGATCTCATATTTAGGTAGTAATATTAGACCTAAATATTCATAATTTAACACCAAATTATGACGATAATTTGATTCTAGGCTTTCTTATATTTTCTTACATCATTAATGTGTCTCTTTTTTATTAATTTCTTTAATTACTTTTAACTTGATTCCTATTTTATATAAACACTATTATTGTAGTTAAGATATCCATACACATGAAAAACTAGTAATTGGCACCTAGACTATGTAGGAATGAAGCTACGACAAATCCATATACTTGCATACTTTGCCTATCAATTTTTCTATGTGATCCATCCTTCTCCTATAATCATGATTTACATCAAATTTATAGAGATTAACCCTAATTTTCCCTTCTTTCTTCTTTTTATTTGAACCCTAAATTTTATCATTTGCGATGCAATATTCGCAATGATTAACTTCAAGATTTCATCGATTATAAGTCTATGGGTTAGTTATTTTTCATTCATTAAGCATAAAAGTAACTCAATGTGACAATCAAAATAAATCTAAGTCTAATTCATTCAATTTTATGAACCTAATTTCATTTTTCAAGATTTTTAATCCTTAGAGTTTATTTTTGAGCACTTTTAGTTTTCTTATTTCATTTAGATTTAGTTTGCATTCAGAAAATAATAGTCTTGTTATCTTTCAAAAAAATAAATTATTCCATTTAACAATGTCTAATATTTGTTGTTTCTTATCTAGTTTACAATCCTACATAGAGAATTCACACATAATATGCGCTTTTATGCGTGCCCATTACTTAGGTAATGATTTGCTATTATATTTATAAAAATAATTTGGTAATATTTCAAGCTTCAATTGCTTTTTTTATTGTTCTTGATGACTAATTTAAAGTATTGTTTAGGAAGGACAACTATTTTATGTAGCAGAAGATTCCCTCTTTCTCACTCCTCTTTACCATTAAAATAGTAATTGGACAAAGAAGATGGATGTAGAGTAGTTATAGGTAGAAGAAGGCAAAATGACATAAATAGCACCCCAAAAAAACTCGTTCATAAAATATAAGTATGTTATTACTATATTGCCCTTAATAATATATATCATGATATGCTCTATCTTTTTAAGCCTTCATTTATTAGTTTCGAACCAACCCATTGATCAAAGAAATATGATGGCCAATAATCATTCTTGCGCTTATGTTTAACAATAATTTGTACAAGACCCCATCCATTTATTTATATAGAAGAAATATCCAATAAGAGCTAGCTCTCTCAATGAGAATAGAGAACTAGGACTCTCAATTAAAGAAACTACCCACATTAGATGGTAAAAAGTACTCTTAGTAAGTAGAGAAAACTATAGTAAGTAGCTCAAGAAGCTATAATATTTTAGTGTTAGAAAAACGGTGATGGCATTATTGTAAATATTAGATATTTATATTTCAAGTGTGGAAAATTCCTATAATAGGTGGTGGAAACTACTCTCAGTAGGTAGAAGAAACGTATATAAGTCTCTCAGAAAGCTATAGTATTTCATTGCTAAAAAGAAAAATTGTTTCGTTTTGTAAATATTGGGTATTTATATCTTAGGTTAGGAAATTATCCATATTAGGTGGTGAAAATTACATTTACTGGATACAAGACACTACTATAACTCTTTGAAAAAGCTATAGTATTGTTATTTTAGAAAAAAGGTGGTGGAATTTTTGTAATTATTAGATATTTATATTTCAAGTTAGGAAACTATCCAAAGTGATTAGTGGAAACTACTGTAAGCATCTCTGAAAAATAGGTCTAAAAACAAGGGTGGTTCTTAGTTCTCATTGGATATACCCCTTATATATGTATATATACTATTTTATTTCATCTTAGATTTCCTATTCAAAGATGTGATAGTTCATTAATAAAACTATAAAATTATATAGGACCAAGAGAAAAAGGAAGGAAGTGTAACATCATATTAACCCACTTACCATTTATCATGTATATTGCTCAAATACCGAAGTATAGTAGGGTTTAAAGTGATGCATTGGATTACACTTGATCAAGGGTGTCTAAAGTAGAATGCAAATGCATCAATCTATAGTGAGTTGAGGAGCCTAGCAATAAGAGGTGTAGTGGTTTGCCAAACTACTAGATGGATCGTGAGATATATATTTTTTGCTAAACAACATAAGTAGCTTGAAGATTCTATTATCTGATTTTTATATTACGTTTAAGAGTAGGGAGTCAAATTCCATTAAAGTTGTGTTTCCCAGACAAAAACTTAGAAGAAAACAACCATTCGTGGATTAATTATACAATACATTTGTGTAACACCACAAACTACCAACTAAAAAATTTTGTTTTATGCAAGCATTAATTACCAAATTACTAGGTGTTACCACCATACTTAGCATATGTCCAAATCACTCGCCTTTTAATGCCAAGTGATAAGACTAAAACAATTTATAACCAAGTAAAATAGAAAAAATAGAATAATACATTATACAGATAAATGTTTTAGTACAAAAATATAACCAAAATACAACGAGGGACATAAGATTCCAAAGGAGAGCCGATCATAACCATAAACAAGCACACAAAGGTACAATACCAATTTACCCTAACTCTTAGAACCAAAGGCCCACTCTGAAAATGGAACCTCCTCCCAAAGACTCCACTTAGCCTTCCCATTCTTATATGCTTCATGCCACTCCATAGCCCCCATGTAATAATCTCCTAAAGTAGTATCAGTATGACTCTCTCGTATTAAATGAATCACAATATCCCACAAGAGTTAGCATACCCACATTTCACATAGTCACACAAAATCCGAAAAGCATACTTGAGTATAAAGCATGTGCCATAACCACAAATAATGTTCATGGAACAACATATATAAGCATCCAGTCTCAAACTCAACAGTAAAACATACCGATCAAATTCTCATCATTTCAAGATATAAAGTCATATTTGGTTAGTTAAGTATATTATGAACACAGTAGTAAGGCACTGAGGTAACTACTAAAATAATAATCTAAAATAATACCAAGGTAGGACACTGAGGTGACTACTGAACCAACAAATTTAAAACAAACCAAGGTAGGGTACTAAGGCGATTACCAAACCAACAAATCCATTTCTTTCATTTTGTTACACTAAGGCGCCTACCAAACTAAAAAATCTATCACAATAACAAGGTATGGAACTACGGCGACTACTTAACCAACAAATCCATTTCTTTCATTTTGTTACAATAGACATTTCCATTTTTACTTTCTTACTTGATGGGGATGCAACCAATCTAAGGGCACAGTGATACACCTAGTCATATGGGATCCTAAAAGCAACACAATACCCTTACCTCAAACTCAGGGATAGAGTGGTACCCCTAGTCATAACAGCTCACAAAGGCAACACAATATCTTTCCAACCTAAGGCACCTAGTCCTTAAGTATCGATACCCCCTATAAAACCCATAGTTCACCTATAAAGTAAAGTAGAGCCTTAAACTAGGGCACAATGGCACACTAGTGAACCAAAATAACAAGGTCTAACACCTCACCTCTAAGGTAGAAAAACCTATAGAAAAACCATTACCAACTCGAGATCTTTCACTTTAAGTATTAATATTTTATGAGGTAATCACATAAGTCACATACGACACAAAAAAAAAATTCCTATTTTTTCATACTTAGCCATTTTCCTTTTTATTTCTAATTGTTAGGGTAAAACCTAAGGTTATAAGTCTATGTCAAGCCAAGTCAAAGCCAATGTCAACCTATCAAAAGGATGTCCTAGCATCCAATTATTTGTAAGAGATACATTAGGTCAAAACTACCATGATGACCTTCAAACCCTAGTTTTACCATTTTATTTATTTTTGTACCAAACATTATCATTATAAGAGATTGGTCATGAGCAAAGAAAAAAAGGAAATATTCCACATTATTTTAGCACGTAGGAAATCCTTTCATTTTGGCAATTAACTTATTTTTACTTTTCATACATTTAGTGGGTTGCATCCACCAACACCCTAATTATGCAACTCTCACGTACCAAAACATCCATGCAGCATGTATGTACACATTTTAGCAAAAAAACTCATGTGAATTGGAATATTATCATCACAGTACATGCAAGGGGATATCTCTAACCCTAGGTCATACAAATAGAATTTATCATAAGCTAACCCTGATCATGTGCATATGCCCCCATGACAACCATCATAACCCTAAATACCATGTGTAAGCAATCATGAGGCATTTACCATAGAATTTGAATCATAACTTAATAAGAATGGAAATCCTAACAAAATTTTAGACATGTGGATGTAAAACATTTGACATATTACCATACATACAACTCAATCTTAGACATGTGTGTGAGGGAGCTCGGAAGAGGTAGAAGGTTGCAAGTTTGCTTAAGGCTTTGGCACAACACAAAAGGGAGATAAGAAGTGGTTAAGAAGGGTGTGGCAAGCAAGGAAAAGAGGAGCAAAACAAGGAGAGGAAACATGGGGGAGAGGGGCGGTATGGTGTAGGATGAAAGTGTTGGGATAGAGGGAGTCAGATGATGGTAAGGAAAATCTAGCACTGATTAGAGAATATATTAGAGTAAATTATAGGTAAATAACAAAGGTAAAATTTATTAAGTTACCGGCTTAAGTTTATTCGACGACTAGATATCGGTTAAGATTGAACCTAGGTTTAAAATTTTAATACGCATCTTTTAGTAGATTTTGACCTAATTAAATTTTATATCTAAGAAGTTGTAATAATGCTACAGATATTAATAATATATTTATTACCAATTATCTTAAAATAATTATTACAAATAATACACATAATTATTGATTATAACTAGGGTCTCTAGAAATGGGGTATTACAATATGTTTTTTTAAGCTAGGGTAGAGATATATACTTTGTGTGTCAAAGGAAAATTACATGGGTTGTGCGTTGTTTCATCAGGTATATGTACCCCCAACATTTTGGAAAAGAAAACAATTAATAGTATTGTATAGTTATGGGGTTGCTTAAACAAAAGATTAACGTCATTTCCAAATCCTTCTTTAATCGTGGATTGCTAAAGTAACTCCTAAATTCAAAATGAAAAGATGCATATAGTTTAAATGAAGATTACGAGACTTAAATAATATTTATAATTTATTTTTTAGTACATCAAACTTTCATATATATATATATATATATATATATATATATGTGTGTGTGTGTGTGTGTAATACGTCATAATACTATACATAAAAATGATACATCGAACATAGAACATAGAACATCCTAAAATTATTATTGTAATTAATTACATATAATTTCTAATTTATAATTAGGGTTTCTATTTATAAAATATTACACAGACATCATATGGTCTCTCATTAACTTATTATATGACACATCCAGTCAAATGACCTTGGTGTGTAATTAATGCTTCACTTTTTCCTTGATTCATTTTCACACTCACGAGACATAATCTAGTAGTATCGTAGCATTATCCACCACCGCCAGCTAGCTGATGGTAGGTAACTTAAGACTAATAATTGAAGCAAACATACCTTCAGACAGTGCTCTTCTGTTTAACACGCTTTATACATATACAGCAGGTAAGAATCCACAAAATGGCACTTCAGCTTTTTGATATATGTATATATATTGGTGCGGTGGGTTACCGAAAGTAATCGTATAATGTAATGATGGGTGTATACAGAACGAATGCAAAGACTTTCTTAATTTTAGGACACGGTGGCATGTTTTTTTTTTAGATAATGATGTGGTATATATATGACATCTAATAAATTACCCCTGCAAATAGCATTAATGAAAAAGGCGTGAGAATGACCCTTTTTTTCTTCTTTTTTCCCTGTTGGTTTGACTTTTTAGTCCTTACTTCTTCCCATGAAAGGTTTTTCTTTTTAATATTTTAGTTAAAATCATTTCATTTTTATTTCTTATAATATTTATCAAACGAGTCCTAGATTAAGACGTGAAAATCGATTGAGAACCCAACATTATGGCAAAACAATAGTTGAAAGTTTAAATATTTTCAAATATAAAAATAAATATAAATTACTATATTAGCAATCACATTTATCATAAAAATATTATAAAATAAAGAGTGAAAGATATGTTCGAGTCTATGATATTTGATATCAAGTGAGTTGTCTTTTAATACTTAATGAAATCTCATCGATCAACCCTGATTCTTACAGCATCTTAGTAGTTAAATTTTAGTCGGAGATTATTGCCCTTTTTATGTATTTTCTTAGCTCTCATGTTTTTCAATAATTCGTCCATTAATACTTTTGTAATATATGATGAGGGAATTTTTTTTTGCAGGAGTATTCTAGATTATCTACTTTATTTTACTTATTTATTATTTTAATCATGGTACTTTTGCTTATTTGGGGTTCACAAATAGGCCGGTAATTCTTTTGATGCGCCTCAATATTCATTCTTTCCCCTGTCCATGATCCTTGCTGCAATGGGATTGTTTTTTATTGCAGGAATTTAAATCAAATAATTGTAACTTTTTGCCACTAAATTGCTCTAATGTCGATTGCTCTGGTAGACATTCAACAATCTTAGTAAGATATAAGCTCAAATTTCAGAAATAGATGAACGAATGATTTATTTTAATTCTACTCAATATATTTTTTAAATTTATCAGATTAGCTAAACTTATATCGGTAAAATTCATATAATAATAAAAAATAATATGAATATTAGTAATAAAAAATATTAAATATATCATCTATAATAATAATATATTATTTCTTTTAAATCAAACCAAGTCGATAAAACTTAGACAAGGAGAAGGCCTTAGGTTAACAAAAGGGTAACACTACACAAGAAAGGCCAATAGCACTTCAATTCCATCCACATCAGCCCGACCGGATATTGCCTCCACAAGTTGGGCAAATAGGAAGACAAAGGACAATACGATACCGGTGCGGTAAGTTGGTGTTTGTTGAGAAGATTTTGACTTATCTCATCACGCATTAAATTATGCACTCATCTCTTGGACGAGTCCCCACTCCCCTCTCCTTTTTCCATTTTCTCAATTGCATAAAAAGGCGGCCATCAGCTTCTCTGTCTTTCATTAAAATTACCACAAAAGAACAGGTACGCAGTTTTCAGGTATATATAGCAAGAGCCACTGGCACTGAGGAAAACTATATACATTGTGTACATCCATTTTTCTATCTCCTCTCGTTTAAGTCGGCATTAATGGCTGATTAAAGGTATATTTCATAATTCTGAATGGCTCGCTTTTTCTTTAACTAGCTTGGGTTCTAACCCTTCTACATGTGAGCTTAAGAGTAACCATTGGCTGATTTTTTGTGTGTTAAGACTAGTTTATCACACCTGGTCACTTTGGTTACTGTTATTGGAGACTAATATTAACGTACGTGGCTTACAATTGAGGAAACTTCTTGTTTTGTATTGAATTATCCAACTGTGAATTGTTATTTGAGTTAAGAGTTCTAATTTCACCGTTTGATCCTTGTGCTCTCAACTTTGATGTCCTTTCTTCCCCTTGTTGTCATTTCTTTGGCTTCAACGGTTCATAGCATGTGTTGGATTGTTGATCTTAGCAAATAATCTTTGGCCTCCTTATTTTTATCATTTCTTGTTTTGTATTCATCTTTTGGTACCCCCTTCGTCTCTTAAACAATGATTCTAGCTAGATTTAGGCGTTCGGTTGTAAGGCAATGGATACTTGGGGATTTATGCACTTCTTGGGCTTTTTTATTCTTGTTTGTTGTCCTGTCATCCCGGACTTGCCTTGCTAGTGTTCGACTAACTGGTTCAATGAATCCCGGGTTTGAAGGGTCGCAAATGAGTTTTATAGACAATGCTGGGTTGTTTCTCTTGTCAAATAGCTCCCAATTTGCTTTTGGATTCCAACCTACCCAAGATGTCACCTTGTTTCTGTTGGTCATCGTCCATATGCCTACTTCTTCTGTAGTCTGGACAGCAAATAGAGGCTCCCCAGTTCGTAAATCTGATAAGTTTGTGTTTGATAAGGATGGGACTGTGTCTTTAGTTACCGAGGGTGATAAAGTCTGGTCACCGGATACTGGTGGCAAATCAGTTTCTGCAATACAAATGCTGGATTCCGGGAACCTGATCTTGCTTGGCGATGATGAACATGGTCCGTTATGGCAAAGCTTTGATAATCCCACGGATACCATTTTGTCCGGTCAGAACTTTAAACAAGGGATGAAGCTTTCCAACGGAAAAAATGGTAGCTTGAGCTTTTTTCTGGAGATTATTTCCGGCGATATGATTCTTTATGCAAATTTCTCGACGCCACAAACTTACTGGTCTATGGCTAAGGACAGCAGGAAAGTTATTAACAAGGGTGGAGGGCCGATCACTTCTGCGACAATGGAAGCCAATTCGTGGAAGTTCTATGATAGAAGCAAAGATTATTTATGGCAGTTCATTTTCTCAACCGATACTGATCCAAATATCACTCGAGCGGCTGTTCTTGGCTCCGACGGTACTCTCTCTTTCTATAGCTTAAGTAGGGGAACAAAGGTTTCGTCTGCAATTAAGATACCCAGTGCTCGGTGCACGACACCGAGGTCTTGTGATCCGTATTACGCGTGCTCGAGTGACAAGTGCCAGTGTCCTTCGGGTCTCATTTCTCGTGGCTGCAAAACGGGGATTGATGATCCCTGTGGCAGCTCAAAGGATTCTAGTCAGTTGATATATGCCGGCGATAGTCTCAGCTATTTTGCTCTTGAATATAATCCTCCTTATATTAAGACTGATCTAGATGGCTGCAAGGATGCTTGTGCGAGAAATTGCTCGTGCCTTGCTTTGTTCTTTGTGAATGGCTCAGGCAACTGCTTCCTGTTTGATGGGATAGGAAGCTTCCGGACTGACAGTTCATCTAGTCTTGCTGCCTATGTTAAAGTTTCGACCGATGGAGGCAGCAGAGATGGTGGCAGCAACATGAGTTTCCCTATCATCATAACCATAGCCATTTTAACCGTGCTTGTTTTTGTTGGCGTGGTCTATGGAGGATGCATGTATTACTTGATTAAGAAGAAGAGGAAGATGGTTCCGCCATTTCCGCGGGAGTCGTCGGAAGAAGACAACTTTTGGGAGGATTTGTCTGGGATGCCAGTGCGGTATAGTTACGAGGAGCTTCGGACTGCAACTAAAAACTTCTCGACGAAACTCGGGCATGGAGGATTCGGATCGGTTTACCAGGGTATGTTACCTAATGGTACACGAATTGCTGTGAAGAAACTTGAGGGCATTGGTCAAGGGAAAAAGGAGTTCCGAGCTGAAGTGAGCATCATTGGCAGCATCCACCACGTCCATTTGGTCAGGCTTAGGGGCTTCTGTGCTGAAGGAAGCCATCGGCTCCTTGCTTATGATTACATGGCAAATGGGTCATTGGATAAATGGATCTTCAAGAGAAGTAAGGACGCTCATCATTTGGACTGGAAAACGTGGTATAACATAGCACTAGGCACCGCAAAAGGACTAGCTTATCTGCATGAAGATTGCGATGCAAAGATCGTTCACTGCGATATCAAACCTGAGAATGTCCTCCTCGACGATCAATTTCAAGCTAAAGTATCGGATTTCGGTCTGGCTAAACTAATGAGTCGAGAACAAAGCCACGTCTTCACTACTCTAAGAGGCACCAGGGGTTATCTTGCACCAGAGTGGATAACAAACTATGCCATTTCGGAGAAAAGTGACGTCTACAGCTACGGCATGGTACTGCTGGAGATCATTGGAGGAAGGAAAAATTATGATCCAATGCAATCGTCAGATAAATCCCACTTCCCGTGCTATGCATTTAGGATGCTGGAGGCGAGAAAAATCGAAGAAATCATCGACTCGAACCTGAGATATGATCCAAGCGATGGAAGCGTGCTTACTGCAGTAAAGGTTGCATTATGGTGCATACAGGAAGACATGACACTTAGACCATCCATGGCTAATGTAGTTCAAATGCTTGAAGGTATGTGGGAGGTTCCTGATCCTCCGACTTCGTCTTTTATGATGTCGCGTCTCTTTGCAAGTTTGTTAAGAACACCAGCGAGTCATGAAGAAGGAAGTGTGACTGAGACTTCATTTGTGCCGTCAGACTGCAATGGTCATGCTAGTCTTTCTGCCGTTCAGCTTTCGGGACCAAGATAACGGTTGCTGAAAGGTTGAAGAGATGGATCGTATAATGTTTTGTGATTTGTCCTCACGGTATATAATATATATACTAGGTCTTAGGCCACAAAATTTTGTAATTCTTGTCATCAGAAAACTTGCTTTTCTCTTCACTCTAGAAATTTGTAATTGTTGGGTAGAAGGGAAATAGCCATTGACTACTATTTGATATATGTATATGTGCGAAGCACTCATGTTTTCTTCTGTGAGATTAATGATCCAAACAAAAATGGAAATATTTGTTCATACCCGCAGTGCCATATCTTTGATATGATTTACTCGCGGTTTCTAAAAATGACGCATCAATGTACTCAGCAGGAAAATACAAACTGAAACTATGGCCCACGAGCGTCGATCCGACCCATAAAGGTCAAGAAAAGGGTGCTGTTGCTATATTTATGATGCCTCTCTGATGCTATTTTGGTTTGACTTATAAATTCTAGAGCTGACCTTCGTGACACTTGGAGAGGCAAGTCTTGGATGCAATGGATTTTAATACTGCAGGTCGTTGGAAACTCAATTCCAATTGGTATCGGCCTTTGGGTGATTTGTTGTTGACTTGTTGGATCATGATCTTGTGCTCTCCCCACTGAAGCAAGTTGTCCTTCTAGAAGGTCACTTTGGTTCTTTGTTCTTTTTAAAGTTTTTTTCTTTATTTATATATATATATATATATTCTTTATTTTTGTTATGCTAAGCCTTGCAAATTACCTTAAGTGTAAGGTATCCGGGTAAAGGTTGTACGGAAATGAGAACAAAGGTGAGGAGATAAGGAAGGAAGAAAATAAAAAATAAAACGATAATTTTAAAAATATTTAAAAAAAACAAAGATGTTAGAAAATGTATATATTACATGTGGAAAAAATTATTACTATGTATATTAAATTTATTTATAGTTTAAATATATTTACATGATTCAAATATGTGTGTGTGTGTGTGTGTGTGTTCTAAAGCTAACTTAGGCAATACAATATTTTTAAAATGTACTTACAAATTAAATAAATAAATTACATAATATAATTTTAATACTCAATTTTTTATTATAAGTTTTTCACTTTATTGATAGAAATGATAAAACCATCCACATCCCAGCTAAAATAATTCTAAACCCTAATATGCTCGTTATATGTATTGAATGTGGACATCTAAGAAATAAAAAAAAAAAGAGAAGAAGAAAAAAAACACATGACCCTTATCTCCTCCCCCTTCTCTTCATCCTCCATTGTAATGCCCCATTTTCTAACCCTAGTTATCTTATGTTGTTGCAGAGTAATGTAGATTGAGTGGATCCAAAACTAAATATGGAATTAGTAAGATAATTGAACAATGGATAATACAATCGTAAGACAAAATAATTAAGGAAAAAATAAAGATTTTGATTCGTACACTTATGTAATTATAAGATGATTAAATAAATCAATCAACTAATTACACAAATCTACAATTCTCGAATAATGGAGAATTCTATGGAGAAGAAGAATAAATTGGCTCACATGACTTTATATTTAGGGTTTTATCATATCTCTTTTATATCAGATAAAACCCTACTAGGCAAACCGGAGTATTTTGTAAAGTAAAGAAAAAATACGGTCCATGTTTGAAAAATATAGTACCCTCATGTTTATTTCCTTAATCTCAACTTTTTATCCAAAACTCATTCAAAACATTCTATGAATAAACACGAACTGTGTTAATAAACATGGTTTTCCTGTGTTTATCACAGAACTCACAATATCAACTTCAAAACTTTTCCAACACCTGTACGAACAACACAATGTTATACTGTGTATCAAATACCCAGTCAAAGCTTACAATTCTTTATCTTAATGTAGTATTTTGTGACGTATGACATGTAAAGACCTCTACAAAAAATTCATGTCCCAACAAAGGACCTCATAGCCAATGAACACCAATCACATCCAAAAAACACTCGAACTTACCCATAGTTAGTGGCTTAGTTAGCATATTCGCTGAATTATCTAAAGTACTCACTTTCACCAACACAACTTTGTCAATAGCAACAGGTACCTCGGATAAAATGATACTTGAAGTCAATATGCTCCGTTAAATGATGAAATGAATGATGATTATTCATTAAACAAATATCACTCTAGCTATCACAAATTCCTAAAAAAACCTCTTTCACACTCATATAATCTACTTCAATAGTGGATAAGGCTATCACCCCCTATAAGGAAGACCTCCAGCTAATAAGTGAGCCACTAAGACAAAAAAAAATATCTACTATTAATCAAGGTCCTCACCATAATCAAAGTCCACAAACCCAATCAGTGAATTAGCTAATCTCCCATATTCTATACAAGCTAATATAGTACCCTTCGAGTATATCAGAATCCACTTTACTGGTGAGTCTTCCCCGGATTATTTAATAAGAGAGGTATTCAAGTATAATAGGTTGATAGCTAGTCGTTCTGCGGTAGAGGGCATGTTGTCCTTGATTGTATTTGTGTGTCCATACTGCATAGCTAACGGTACTACAATAAGAGAGGTTAGGCACATAAACTATCCAGTGGATCACATTTTAAGTAAGGGATACAACAAGATTTATCTCATTCCTCACTTGGCAAGTGGACATTGGGTTTTATATGTGTAACACCCCAAAATTCACATATATATATATATATATATATATATATATATATATATATATATATATATAAAGCGGAAGTAATTAAAATACTTAATTTAAAACCCGTGAATTCTGGGGATGTTACCGCCACACTTAGCACCAGACCGGTTCACTCCTACCGTTCCGGTACCAAGTGCTAAGGCTAAGAAAACACTATTAATAATAATACCATATAAATCCAAATTTATAAAAACGAGAATCAGAGTACGCGCAAGTCTTACATAATTCGAAATACCAGCTATTGTTTTTTTTTCAGATAATAACTAGACAACATTAGTAAAATTGTTTCGACAATTCAAACATAATAAAAGATAACATGAGTCATAAATTTAAAAGGACAACGGCCATGTCACTCTAGAGATTGATCCATCCCAACTATCACTCTGCCCCTCCTGATGTCCCATAGACATCGATAGCATCAAAGTAGGTGTCTCCTACCTGCAATAGGTTAGACGGGCCTTCTGCTCATGGGAATGAGCAGCACCCATGAAACGGGTGATGAGTACGCTACGTACTGATTAAGGTAACCGAATACTAAGGCCGGCATATAACACATTAAATTATGCAGGATAAGGATCACATACAATTACAACTCATACATATGGTACATAAAAAGCACAAGGTGAAAACCATAGTCCAAAATCAACAAGTTCACACATAAGGCCTAAGAAGATATGGTTTAATTATTTAATCTTGCTTTTATCAGGAGTCAATGCACACCATGCCTTTTATCAAATCCATACGAGTACAGGAACACCCCACTATTATAATCGGTGGGCCGGTCACACATAGGGCATATTACCGGTGGATCGGTCACACATAGGGTAAAACCCTAACCACTATTCCTGACTGGTGGATCGGTCTGGTTCCTACTCGCATGGTGTTCCACTGTAAGTAATTAGTATCTTCTAAGAGCCTTAACGATTCTAGTTTGTGTTTATTGAGCTCGAGTCACCCCACTATTATTGCCGGTGGGCCGGTCACACATAGGACCTTATGTCCTAACCACTATTATAACCGGTGGATCGGTCGCACATAGGGTAAAACCCTAACCACTATTCCTGATCGGTGGATCGGTCTGGACCCGGCTCAATAATCTTCCACTTTAAGAGATTAGTGTCTTAATTATTTTATTCAAAAACATTTGTCATTCACAAACATTTGCCCAGACATGCATGACTAAATCCATGCAACCCTAGCTCCCATGCAAACCCTAACTCATCGTAAACCACACTTCCATGCAACCCTAGCTCCCATGCAAACCCTAACTCCACGTACCACACTTCCATGCAAACCCTAACTCCACGTAGACATACTTCCATGCAAACCCTAATCCACATGCAAACCCTAGCTTCACGTAGACCACACTTCCATGCAACCCCAATTCATATACAAACCCTAGCTCCATGTATACCACACTTCCATGCAAACCCTAATTCATAAGCAACCCTAACTCCACGTAGACATGCTTTCATGCAAACCCTAACATCATGTCATTTCATGCAAAACCCTAGCATCATGTCATTTCATGCAAACCCTGACACCATGCTATTTCATGCAAAACCCTAACGTCATGCCATTCCATGCAAACCCTAACACCATGCCATTTCATGTAAAACCCTAACACCACATTGTTATACTCCCCATCATTATTTTACAACCCTAATATGCATGTCTTAAGGCCACATCATACAATAATAATAACATTAACATAAACATACACATAATCTTCATGCCATGATTTATTCATACCAACATAATTCAACTTTATAATCATACCACATTCAAAATAATTAATAATAATAAATATAGAATACATGGCATATGAAACACATAATGCATATGAACACACAAACGACCTTAGTAAACCCTTACCTAATTTGTCACCGGTCTTGGTGCACGTTCCTATTCCACTTGAGGGATTTGATTGGGTTCACCTATTATATAAAAATATACTAGAATTAGGCTCCTTTATAAAATTTTATTATTCTCTAACTTATTCTAAGATTTGGTTTTTAATTAAAACAATATTACACAATAATTAACTATACAACATATTACTTAAAAATACAAATAAATTACTATTTTCACTTGAAAAGGGTGGTGATATAAGGGTTTCTACCCTTCACCAAAATAGTACTAGTAATAGAAATAATAATAATAATAATAATAATAATAAGAATAAGAATAATGAATAAAACATTATTAATAATACTCTTATTAGTAGAATATTAATATTAATAATACCATAAATCTTAAAATTACAAGGTGACTTTCGAAACCACCCCATTTAATAATAATACTATTTGCAAAATGTAATAATGATATTAACATTATATATATACTTATAATATAAAAGTTAATAGAGATAATAATAATATAATTAGTAATAATGTTAAAAAATGTTAATAATAGTTGTAAAAAGCAAAGGTGCGAGACTTAGTTAAAATTTTAGGTTTCTAACCCTCCTGAAATAATTTCAATATTAAATAAATAATTACACTAATAATATTATTATTATTAATATTATTAATAATAATAGTAAACATGTAATAATTCTAGTAAATAACAAAAATTCGAGAATAATAATTTATCTAACTCAAGAATACTCCCAAACCTATCAAAAAGATTTAGCAATTAGATTATATTTGATAATAATAATAATAATAATAATAATAATAATAATAATAATAATAATAATAATAATAATTGAATTAACATTAAAAAATTAGGATAAAAGCAGAATAATTCTCAATAAATCAAAAGGAAGTGTTGAAAAGGTCTAGGGTTTTACCTTGAGTTGGAGGGGATGGGTGGCACTAGCGGTGGTGCCCGGAGGTGGCCAGAAAAGTGATCTAATAGGGGTGAAAATGAAGAAAAAGAAGTAAGGGTAAGGAGAAAAATGAAATAAGTTTATGGGCCGGTGGAGGAGAATTAGCAGGAGATTTTGAGTAGTTTAGAGGGTGGCAGAAGTGGCGGATGTGGTGGTGGACGGTGGTTTAAGGTTTCGGGGTAAAAATTATGGCGAGAGAACTAGCAAACTTTGCACGGTTATGGAGGCCCATGTAAGGAGAATCGAAGGATGTAGACGGTTTAGTTAGCTAGAGGGCGTTGCAGGGAAGAGTTTGGGAGGAAGAAGAGGCGGCGAGGTTGGCTAACGGTGGAGAGCGAGGCGTCTAAAGTGTGGTGGAGCACAAACTGGTGCTTAGGGTTTCTGGGAAAGAAAGCTCGATTTCAAGCCATACGAGGGGTATTTATAGTGGTGGAGGGTAGGCTTGAGTTGTGGAAGTTACCAGGAGGTCGAAGCCAGTGAGAAATGGGACGGTTATGGTGTTGATCGAGCGGCAAAATTTTCAAATTTTGCCCGACCTTCGAGAGGGAATTTGGGGCAAACGTGGGGAAGGAAAGGAGAGTGGGGCAATTCAAATTGCAGTGTGCATTGAGGGGAAGAGAATGGGACGGAGAAAGGCCGGTCACGACACGTGTGGCCGGCGGCGCCATTTTTGGGGGAAGGTGGAAGGTTGTAGTTATGGCGTCGGGATGGAAGACGAAGAAGAAGATGGGGGAGGTTGGACCAGGCGGTTCGAGGGAAAGAAAAGAAAGAAAAAGGAAGGAAATCGGGCTATGTTCATTAAATAACACGACAAGTTTTTGGTGCAAAAAGGGATAAAGAACGGCGTTCTAGGGCTGTCGCGCAACGGTTAAAATGTAATGATCAAAATGCCGCATTTGAGTGGGAGAAAGAATCAAAACGCGACGCAGCGAGGGAGGGGGAAGGAGGACGATCACACGGGTCGGGTCGCCCTAAAGGAAAGGAGAAAGGGGAAGGGAGACTGGGTCGCGAGCCAGGCCCAGTTCGGATAGGAGAAAAAGAAAAAGAAAAGAGGAAGAAAGAAAAAGAAGGAAAAAGGAAGAAAAAGAAAGAAAGAAAAGGAAAGAGGAAAAAGAAAAAATAGAAATAGGATGGTTGGGTTAGATAAACTAATTAAAATATTTGGGGTATTTAAATAAAATAATATTTAAATCCCTTTTTAGGAAATCCCTTTTTAGGCTAAATTAGGATTTTTAAAAGATTTTCCAAACTTTCCATTTTAAATTAATAAATCACTCTAATTTTATTTATAAAATTAACATTAATTTGAAACTATTTTCTCTTTCTTAATTTGAATAAAACAATTTATTTAAATAAATTCCCAAATTTAAATCTTTAATTAGATAATATACCCAAATTTCCTTTACTTAACATATTTATAAAATTTCTTATTAATTTGCCCTAATAAATTTCCTTTTATTTTAGTAAAAATAATTTATTAAATTAAATTTTCAAATAAAATCTTATTTAAATATAATCTTTAAAATTAGAAAATTTCAGGGTATTTCAATATGCCATTAAACCCAATCGAAATAAATTCTATGTGTTTGATTCCCTTATAACATATAACGTGCCTTTTGATGAAGATCATCATAGTGGGAGAGAATTTATTAATATGTTAGTATACTTTTTACTTCTTAATTCATTAGCTTTGATGTGTGTAGGAATATGAAATTATGGTTTGGGTGGTGATATGTGTTGATTAGGGTTTGGTTGGGAAGATAATGCTTCAGTGATGATTAATTTGAAGAAATAAAGGTCGAATGGTTAGGGTTTTGGGTGATATTGTTCGTGGGTTAGGGTTTATGATTAGGTTTCATTGTGAGATGACTATAATGATGATAAACGATTAGAATGATGATGATTTGATGACTATATTTTGAAGGTAAGATGATGATGATGATGATGATGATGATGATGATGATGATGATGATGATGATGATGATGATGATGATGATGATGATGATGATGATGAACATGTGATAATAATAATATTATTATTAT
Source organism: Tamarix austromongolica (assembly GCA_039764185.1). Lineage (NCBI taxonomy): Eukaryota > Viridiplantae > Streptophyta > Magnoliopsida > Caryophyllales > Tamaricaceae > Tamarix > Tamarix austromongolica. The sequence continues at coordinate 22,092,925 of CM077808.1, read as the reverse complement.
TATTATTATTATCTAAGGTTTAGAAATAGGTGAAAATTAAGTAAAAAGAATTGGTTGAAGATGAATTTCAAGATGATGAATGTATGATAAAAGTGACAATTAGGGTTGCTGATTGGCGTGGGTTATGGATAGTTTTGGGGATAATACTTAACCTTTAAGTCACAAAGATAAATAGATTAAGGGTTTCAATAATAATCACTCACAGAGAATTGATTATAATTAAGAAGAACTCACACATAATTCAAATAAGAAATAACTTATATTTCATTCAATTTGGCTAAAATACCAACGTGTAACTCTAAGGCTTTTATAGCCTATTTACACCTCCTCAATATTACAAGATAATGCTAATTAATTAGGAATAAAAATATGATCTAATCAGCCCAATGCAATGTCTTGTTCCCCACTCCAAACACATCTCATCAGATAAATTAAGATAATCCCTATAAGATAGAATTAAGCTACTTTATTGACTAATTCAACTTCCTTATCCATTAGCTAATATTAACACAATAATAACTAATCTCACATGTCCAAAACGTGCAACTTATTATTTTTATGCAAATGCCACATTAATTCCTTCGATGCAACGTATTCATGCCCTTCATGCATGCCATGCACATGTCTCTATTTCTAGTGACTTGTTTTGCAAGTTTTGTCCATAACTAGTAATGTAGTCATCCGTTTGTCTTCCAATCTGTAGGGGATCCTCTATAAATGGAGAAAAATAGGCTTCATAATAATAAATGCTAAATCTAGATCATTTGCCCATGCATCATTCTCCCCTTGTTGACTTAAATTTTCCCTCAAACTTGCATCTCTATAGTAAAGACTAGTATCTCCAATATTGAATGTTCTAGATACCCCATCATATGAATCTGACAAATATAGTTCATAAGCACTTTCACCAAATTTTCTAAGCACTTTAAAAGAACCATATGCCCTTAGCATAAGCTTATTTTTCCTTAGATTAGGAAATCTCTCCTTCCTTAAGTGCAACCATACCAAATCTCCGGGTTGAAATACATGTTGACTCTTATTATAACACCCCCAAATTCACAATTGAAAATTTCCGTTTAAATCAAACAAATACAAGCACAGAGTGTGCTACCGTCGTGATCAATACAAGTCCAGCCCCCAGCCAGTCTCGTACCAACCACAAGGCCAAGGAAAAATTTTTACAAGACATTAGACATACTTAAATCGAAGATTCATAGAAAACTAAAATGCTCATAACATGGGAATCAGAGTGTGAGTTAAAAAGTTATTACAACCCAATAGAGTACATAATCAAAGTTCCCAAAAGGTATAAAAGGTACAATATGATAAAACAAAACTAAAATAAAATAAATAGAGTAAACATGGGTAAAAGATAGTCCGACCAACATCACTCCTAGGCCCCCATGCCAAGTCCAACGATCAACTCTCAACCTTCCCCGACACCTCATAAGTATCATAGGCATCGAAGATGGCGTCTCCTACCTATACAAACTCCGCAAGGCCCTCTGCTCGTGGGAATGAACAGCACCCATAAAATGGGTGGTCAGTATGCTGCGTACTGAGTAAGGTAATTGTGCACCTAAGGCCATACACAAAAAGCATATAATACAAGTAGGATCATACAGATAAGCCATACAAGCAATGCATATAATAGAGGTTGTGATACAATCCGGTTAAATTTAATCATTAGATCTTAGGTCAATATTTCCACTTCACACCATGCTTATTATTAATCCATTCAAGTAAGAGAACCCCACTAGTATAGCCGATGGACCAAAAAAAACACCCATGGCAGAACACACCTAGCCACTATTATTTGTTAGTGGAACGGTCTCTAGAGCACAAGGCAGTAGGCCACTATTAGTCACTTGTGGGCCTGTCTGGCCCCGACTCTTATGGTGCTTCACTGTAAGTATATAGTATCTTTCCATGGTTTAATATCATTAGGTTTGGTTTTGTTGAACTCGAGATCCCCCACTATTATAGCTGGTGGACTACAAACATACAAGGCAGAACGCTCCCAACTACTATTATTTGCCGGTGGAACGGTCTCCGGAGCACCCCGGCACTTGGCCACTATTATTTGTCAGTGGAACGGTCTAGGCCTGGCTCAACAATATTTCTCTTTAAGTTGTTAGTATCTTATTCGATAAATATTACCACCCTAGACATGCATGTCCCTTACGCTACCAACTCACACAACTTGACTACCTTTATTCTTCTGAAAGGGCTTGTCCTATATCTTGGGACTTCTATGCCTCCCACTACTTCTAGACATCCTTACCCTCTTCTCCTCACTTACCACAAAACCCAAATCGTAAGTGTGTGGGTCAAGGCCAATTTCCCCATACTTCTAAGTCAACTCACTATTGCCCTCTACAATTTTCCCCGAAAAAACCCTAATTTGGCCTGGCCCATCCTTCCTCTATCCCACACAACTAAAGCTCATTTACCCCTAACATATCGCCTCACTTAAATTCAACCCTAAGCATTTCACCTTACTTCCCATTTTGCACATGTGACCACGAAACCCTAGTTGGCCACCTCAAACCCTAGAACCTTTCTTTTCTAATATGTCATATATCCATTGCTCACCTACCATCCCCTCTTCCACATGACACACACACACTCACCCTCCATGTGATATCCTTCCACTCTTACATCATATTCCAATCCTCTCCATTACTTTTTCCCCTTCCACAATCTCCTCCATTTAGGGTTTTCATCCCAAACCCTAACCAAGCTTCCTATACACCCTTATACCAACCTACGTGCTATTTTTCACCCATGGACTCCAATCACCCAAACAACTCTTCCTTCACCTTACTTAGACCTCAAGTCAACTTTTTCCACGTAAGGATCCTCCCTATGCAGAAACCATCAATCCCATGCAAGCCCTAGACTTCCCCATGCAAGATTTACTTCACTCTCTTATTTTGTCCATATTTTTCTTTTATTTGTTCCCTCACGGGTCATGAGATAATTATATCATTCTCACTTCCCTTTAGTCAACTCATTTTCCTTTTTCCCTTTATCCTTTCACCCCATACAATATTATTAAATCATCCTGTCATGCATGTCCTAGAGGGCCACATCACATAACACCACAAGCACAATATACATATCATTTTACACATGCCATAAGGAGGACACACAATTGTACCTTAACTCTGCGTTGTGCTACAAGTAAGTGGTCATAATCACATAAGGTACACAAAAATAAAATAACATATGGCATATAAAGCGCATAATACACATAATAGGCCTTAACTACATCCTTACCTAATACGACACCGGGCTTGGAGCACGCTCATGCGCCTCCTTAGGGTTTTGATTTGGTTCACCTATAAGAGGGGAAATACTAGGGTTAACTTTCCTCTTACCTACATTATCATTATTTTCTACTTTACCCTTATCATAACCTAATATTAGGGTTAATAACAATAATAGTGGCTTTATTAGTAAAACTAAGGGTATTATTTTTAAAGGAGCCAATTATGATATTACTCGTCAAAATAGGTCTGGGTAGTTATATTGGTCCATGTTAAGGTGTTATTAACAATATTAAAGATAATAACTATAATATTAACAATAATAATAATAATAATAATAATAATAATACTAAAATAGTGACAATAATATTAATAATGATAACAATAATAATGATGATGATGATGATGATGATAGTAGTAGTAGTAGTAGTAGTAGTAGTAGTAGTAGTAGTAGTAGTAGTAGTAGTAGTAGTAATGACAAAAATAATGATGATGATGATGATGATGACGATGATAAGAGTTCGAATAATGATAATAATAATAATAATAATAATAATAATATTAGTATTAATAGTGCCTATGTTAATAATAATAACAATAATAATAATGATGATGATGTTTGGAGACCCGAGACCATCTATTTTTCTTTTGTCCTTTCACTTCCATTTTTGGTGAAAGATCAGGGCTGTTGCAGGGAGAAGTGATGGAATCTATGGCTGGGATCAAGAAGTTAAGGCTTTAATCACTAGATCTAGACAGAAATCTAGCAAAAAGCAAGTGTTGGGGGCTTTGTTTATTTCTTACATTGCTACTATTTGGCATAAGAGGAATCTTAGATTGTTTGAGAATTATTCTAGACAAAACTCCACTATTTTAAGAGTTATCATTATGAATGTGTCTAGGAGAATGGTCCACCAAAGCAAGTATGCTAAATATGCTAGGTGGTTAACACTCATTGATAGTATTGTTTGTTAAGGTTTGGTTGTAATTCTTCCATTTCGATAGTAATAAAGCTTCTTACTTATCCAAAAAAAATAATGATGATGATGATGATAACACTAATAAAATTAAATAGTGATTACATTAATTATATTTAAGGGTTTGGAAAGTTAGGGCACAACTTGGTGGTGGTGGCAGCTAAGCGGCAGCAACGGCAGTGGTGGAGGAGGAAGTGGGGGTTGGAGAGGTGGCTTTTTAGGATAGAAGAGGAAAAGTGAGATGATGGTTGTGGTAGTGGTGGATTCTCTGGGTTAAGAGGTTTGGAATGGTGATGGTGGCACAACAAAGGTGGTAGTGTAGGAGGTGGTTGTTGTGGTGGCTGAAGGTGGTGAAGAAAGAGGAAGGGTGAAAGGTGAAGGAAAGGAAGGCAGGAAAAAAGGAAGGTAGGGGAGGTAGATGAGGCTTTGTTGAGGGGTTTGGGTGGCAGGAGCGGAGGTGGTTGTGGCGTAGATGGTGGTGCACGATGGCGAGAGGGGTAGCGATAGGTGTAAAGTGGCAGAGCGGTAGCCTAATTTACGTGGTTGGGGTGGCTCCTATAGGAGGAATTAGAGGTGATGAGTCATGTGGTTTGGTGGAGGGTAATGCAAGGAAGGTTTTGGGTGGTGTTTTGGGTGACGACGTTGGGCAACAGCGGAGGGGACGGCGTCTGAAGCAGTGGTGGCATAAGGAAAGGCTAACATTTTGGACAAGGAAAAGAGGTTGATTGGGATTGGTTGGGGGTATTTAAAGGCCATTGGGGGGAGGATAAGACAAAGGGAGAAGAGGAAAAGGGGTAGGTATGGCAGGGCTTGCCGGTCGGCAATGGTAGTCCAGCACAAGCCTGCAATTTGCAGGTGTAGGTTCAACGGATGGTGAAAAAGGGAAGGGAAGGGGGCACGCGAGGGGCTAGATGCAAGGGGTTCGGCTAGATTTGAAAAGGAAAGAGATGGAAAGAGAGAGAAGGGTACAGGCCGGTAGGAGGAAGGACGGTGGAAGTTGCAGGCCGACCTGAAATCAATGATGGGGGAGAAGGGAGGAAGAAGAAGGCAGGAAACCGGCCAATCTAGGGGAAAAAGAAAAGAAAGAAAAAAAGAGGGGGTGAACTGGCGGGCGAGGGAAAAAATAAAGATATGGCATAGTGGGATGCATGGGGGAGAGAAGAGAGGGAGGAGAGTTGGGTCGCGAGGGGCATAGGCCCAACCAGGGAAGAAAGGAAAGAAAGAAAAGAAGAGGAAAAGAAAAAAGAAAAAAGGGGAGGAAAAAAGAAAAAATGGGTTATTTTGGGTATTTAGAATATTTTTCTATTTTTAAATATTTCAAAATAATAAAAATTAATAAAATAATAATCAAATTCCCTTTTTATTTTAATTTAGGATATTTTGTGTAATTTTTCCTAAATTCTATTTTAATTGGCAAAATATCCTAATTAAATTCTTTATTATTTTTCTCTTGATTTTGCCTTAAATATTCCCCCTTGTTTTAATAAAGTTACTTATTTAATTAATTTTTCTAATAAATTTCTATTTTAACATAATTTCCTAAATTAGGGTTTTGAGGTATTTTATCACTACCCTCTTAAAGAAAGACTTCGTCCCTAAAGTCACTTGCTAAATTCTAGGGCTAAGGAACAAGATATTCTAAGCGATAAAGATAATACTAACATGAATAAGTATACAACTACCACCTTAAAGAAAAGGGGTTTACTAAAGGTTGGCGTACCTACAGCAAAGAGTTTCGAATACGCCTCACACATGTCCTTCTCAGCTTCCCAGGTAGCCTCTTCAGTTCCATGATGGCTCCATAGAATCTTGACAAGGGGAACTGCACTCGTGCAGGTCTTCTGGAGTAAGTCTTAAGGATTTGTACAGGTCGCTCTTCATATGTTAGGGAGTTGTCAAGATATATATCGTCTAGTCGGATCACATAGAAGGGATCAGCAACGTACTTTCACAACTACGAGATGTGGAACACATTATGGACTCGCGCCAATTCTAGAGGAAGGGCCAATCAATAAGCAAACTATCTTACATGCTTTAGGACCTTAAAGGGGTTGATGTATATCAGGCTTAGCTTGCCCTTTCTGCCAAACCTCTACAAGCCCTTTGTTAGGGAAACCCTCAACAATACTTTTTTCCCAGGCTTAAAATCACTATCCCGGTGCCTCTAATTAGCATAACTCTTCTATATGCTTTGGCCCACTCTCATCCGGTCCTGAATCTGACAGACCTACCTGGTTATCTCCCCGATCAACTCATGCCGCAATACCACTGTCTCACTAATATCACTCCAGCACAAGGGAGTTCTACACTTCTGCCTTTACAAAGCCTCAAAGGAGAGTCATCCCTATGTTGGCCTGGTAGCGGTTGTTGTACGAATATTCTATCAAGCGCAGGTGCTCCTCCCAAAAACCTTGGAAATCCAACACACAAGCTCTCAATATATCCTCTAGGGTTTCTATGGTCTGCTTCGTCTTTTCATCTATGGCAGAGTGGAAAGTTGTACTCATCTTCAATTCTGTCCCCATTACTTCTTGCGGCTTTCCCTAAAAATGAGAGAGAAACCTCAAATCCTTATCTAGTACAATATACTCTAGAATCCCATATCAGCTGACCACATACTTCATGTAGGTACCCGCTAACTGACCCATACTCCACGTGGACTTCATCAGAATAAACACTGCCAACTTAGTCAATCTGTCAGCAACAACCAAAATAGTGTCACAGCCATTCTGAGTCCTTGGAAAACCATTGAAAAAGTCCATGGAGATAGAGTCCCACTTCCATCTCAGCACTTCTAAGGGATGAAGTAGCTCCACAGGTCTCTAGTGCTCGATCTTGACCTTCTGACATACCATATACTGGGACACAAACTCAGCCACTTCTCGCTTCATATGAGGTCACTAATACACCTTCCTGAGGTCCTTGTACACCTTGCCCTCCTACGTGAACTGAGTAAGGGGTCTAATGTCCTTATTTCATAATACGATGCTTCAACTCTAGACATCCCTATAGTACATACCAGTGGCCCTTGAACCAAAGGTTTCCATCCTCAGAAACTCTAAACCCTTTTACTCATCCTTTTTACATATTCCGACAGACCCTCTCGAGCTTGACATCTTCAGTTTGGCTAGCTCGGATCTCCTCAAATATGGTGGGAGTGATTTTTAGGGCACTCATACAGGCCTCTAGGTCACCTTGTTGAATCATCTCAATCTCCAAGCCTGACAACTCCTCTATCATCTAATCAGCAACCACACAGCAATTTGTAGAATGTGAGGTCTTCCTACATAGGGAATCTACAACCACGTTGGCCTTACCCTCATGGTAGGTTAACTCTATGTTATAATGCTTGACAAGATCCAACCAACTCATTTGCCTCATGTTAAGCTCCTTCTGGATGAAGATGTATTTGAGGCTCTTGTTGTCTATAAATAACCTGTACTTCATCTCATACAAGTAGTACCTCCAAATTTGTAGGGAAAACACCACAGCGGCTAACTCCAGGTCATGAGTAGGATAGTTCTATTCATACAGCTTCAATTGTCAAGAGGCATACACAACCACTCTACCATTCTGCATCAACACAAAACCAAGCATGTGCTTGGATGCAACACTATAAACCTCAAACCCTTCTAAACCTTTTGGCAGAGTCAACACAAGTGTTGTCGTCAAGCGCCTTTTCAACTCTTAGAAGGCTCTCTTGCAATTCTTGTCCCACTAGAACTTTGTAGTCTTCTTTAGGAGGTTGGTCAATGGTCAGACAATCCTGAAGAAATCCTGTACAAACCTTTTGTAAAACCAGGCCAATCCTAGAAAACTTCAAACCTCTGTTATGCTCGTGGGAGGCTTCCACTCGGTGATTGCCACAATCTTAGCTGGGTCCACAACCACTCCCCTATCTAACACTAAGTGTCCAAGGAAGGCCACTTTTAAAAGCCAATATCCACACTTGGACAACTTCGCATACATATAGTACTCTCTCAACAGGCTCAAAATAGTGCGGAGGTACTCCTCATGCTCCCCGTTCCCTCAAGAGTACATCAGGATATCGTTAATGAACACCACTACGAATTAATCGAGGAAGGGTCTAAGTATCCTCGTCATTAGATCCATGAAGACTATAGGTGCCTTAGTGAGCCCAAATGGCATCACTATAAACTCATAGTGTCCATACTGGGTTTGGAAGGCGATCTTTATAATGTCGACATTTGCGATCCGCAATTGATGGTACCCTAACCTTAAGTCAATCTTAGAAAATACAGTGGCACCCTTCAGCTGATCAAAAATATCATTAATTCTCGGGAGCGGGTATGGGTTCTTCACTACCAGTTGATTTAATCCTTGATAGTCAATGTAGAGATGGAGACTACCATCCTTCTTCTAAACGAACAAGATTGGTGCTCCCTAGGGTGACACACTTGGTCAGATATACCCATGCTTCAACGGTTCTTCTAACTAGGCCTTTAACTCCTTTAATTCAACCGGTGCCATCTAGTAGGGTGTCTTTTAATGGGCTCAACTCTTAGCACCAGCTCAATCTTGAAGTCAATATCTTAAACTGGGGGCATACCCTCTATTTTCTTTGGAAATACATCTGGGAACTCTTTGACCACTAAGATGCTATCTAGAGCTTCCAAGTCTTTACTTAGCTCCTGATACACAAGTATAGGAGGTACTCTTTCTAGACCAAAGCATGCAGGGCAACTGCCGATACCAAGGTCCTTCTATACAAAACCCTAGTTCCCTTCAGGCCTCGCAAAATCACGCACTCCTGTGCACAGTCAATCACAGTCCGATACTTCCCCAGTATGCCCATTCCTAGAATCACATCGAATTCCTTTTAGTCCATCTCGACCAAGTCTACTAAGAAGTCTACCTCGCCTTTGACTAAGGCCACATCTGAGAATAACTTATTACACTCCATCCTATCACTTGATGGGAGCATCATCGATAATGCTATGCTAGCAAAGGGTGACAACTTAGCATTAACAGCAAATGTAGATGACACAAAAGATAATGTAGCACCCAAATTAAAAAGAACATACGCTAGCAGGAAATAGATGGTGAACGTACCATGACAACGTCTAACTGGCAGTCAGCCTCCACCTGACTGATCACATTCAGGCACCCACCTAACTAGACTCCTCTCTAAGGGAAGGGTATGGGTCCCTAAGGCCTTCCCTTGGCCTCCCGAGCTAGGGCACAGGCAGGGGCAAGTGCTCACTAGTAGAACTACGAGGGTGCAGTCTAGAGGTGTTGTTGGTATGCCTACTAGTGGGGGATTAGGGCTCCCCTATGTTGGCACTCTTGAGTTTGATATTTTTGGTAGCGAGGTGGTCCTCATTACTCAAAAGCATTGTGGCCTAACTTGCCACAGTTCAGGTAGGTCATGAGCCTGCCTCCACAATCCCGACCTAAGTGGCTACGGCCGCATCATCTGCAAGCGGGTCCCCTGGATGGTCCCTGACCTCTAACCTGATCCCACGGCTGATGTCTCATAGGTCCTTTTGTCTGTGGCTCGGTCTTGCTCCCAAAACTCTAACTCTTAGGTTTCCTCTTCCTAAGGATGATGTTCTGCTCTTGGATTAAGGTGGTGGTGATGCAGGCGCGCTCGTACAGGGTGGCCAAGTCAGTGAAGGCCACTATTTGGGCCATGAGGGGTGCAAGCCTAATCGAGGAAGAAAGGGAAAAAAAGAAAAGGAGGAAGGAGGAAGGAGGAAAAGAGAAAAGGAAAAGGGAAGGAAAAGGGGAAAAGGAAAAATGGGTTGGTTGTAGTATTTAGAATGTTTTGGTATTTTTAAATATTTCAAAATAATTAAAATTAGTAAAATAATAATTAAATTTCCTTTTTATATTAATTAAGGATATTTTGGGTAATTTTTCCTAAATTCTATTTTAATTAGAAAAATACTTTAATTTTTCCTAATTAAATTCTTTATTATTTTTCTCTTGATTTTTCCTTCAATATTCCTCCTTATTTTAATAAAATTATTTATTTAATAAATACCTATTTTAACATAATTTCCTAAATTAGGGTCATGGGTTATTTCACTTATGCTTGTTTGCTATTGTCTTATATACTTCATTTGTCTTCTCAATGTTGTGCTTGATTTGTCGATGAAGTATCTTTAAAAAAATCCACTCTCTCTTGTGCATCATAATTCTTCATTTTCCTCTTCTTCAATGGTATCATATCAATCGGTATATATGGATTAATACCATATACTATATCGAATAGACTAGAGTTTGTCGTAGTTGAAGGACTCTAATTGTAAGAAACTCTGCATGTGCTAACTTCACATCCCAATCCTTAGCACTTTTACTCACTAATCCCCTTAGCAAATTATCCAAAGTTCTATCAATAACCTTAGTTTAACAATCCATTTGATGATGATGTAATGTACTAATTAGAAGCTTTGTTTCTAGCATATGCCATAATGTCTTCCAAAAAGAATTTAGGATCTTCACATCTCTATCCAAAATTATACTTGTCGGAATCCCATGCAATCTCACAATATCCTTGAAATACAAATATACAATATGAATAGCATCATCGTTCTTGTTACATGGAATAAAATAATCCATCTTGGAAAATCGATCCACCACCACCATGATAGAATCTGTCTCTTTATATCCTAGGCAATCCCAAAATAAAATCCATACTTACACCTTCCCATGGTTGAGTAGGCACAGGTAAAGGTATGTATAATCCCTTGTGAAATAAAATCTTGCTTCTTTGACATGTAGCATATCTAGCAACTATAGCTTGCACTCTCCTTTGCATTTTTGGCCAATAAAAATGTTCTAGCAAAAATTCCCAAGTTTTGTGAACTCTAAAGTGTTCTGCAATACCTCCTTCATGTACCTCTTTGATTAGAAAATCTCGAATTGATGTCTTTGGCACACATAATTTATTTTGTTTGAATAAGAATCCATCTTGAAGAACAAAAGCTTCATGACTTCCTTATTTCTTGCACTCTTTAAAAATTAAAGAAAAATCATCATCAATGGCATATTGACTTTTCAACATCTCGAACCCCAAAAACTTTACATCCATCACTGCAAGTATCATAGTCCTTCTAAACAATGCATCAGCAACCACATTCTCTTTGCCATCCATGTGTCTTGTAGAAAACACAAATGTTAGTAACAAACTCATCCACTTAGCATGTCTTAGACTCACCTTCCTTTAATTATGTCGATACTTTAAAATTACATGATTTGAGTGAAGTACAAAAGGCTTGGGCCTCAAATAATGACTCCATGTTTCCAAACAAAAAACAATAGCATAGAGCTCCTAATCATAAGTTAAACAATTGAGTCTTACATCATTCAACTTTTCCCAAAAAAATGAAATTGGTATCTTTTATTGTGAAAGTACCCCTCCAATACCTACACCACTAGCATAACAAGTTACTTCAAATAATTTATCAAAGTAAGGTAAAGATAATACTGGTGCATTTGAAAGTTTTGTTTTCAAGTCTTCAAAAGCTTTTGTTGTATGTTTATTCCACTAGAACTCAGCTTTCTTCATCAATTATGTAATAAATGCTGCAATTGTGGGGAAATCTTTAATAAACCACCTATAAAACGAAGCCAACCCATGGAAACTTCAAACCTTATGAACATTAGTAGGAATAGGCCATGTTATAATAGCTTCCACCTTTGAAGGATCAACTCTAATACCATCTCTACTCACAATGTAGCTAAGGAAAATCACACCATTCATCATAAAATTACACTTCTCCATTTTACCATAGAGCTTCAACTCCCTCGGTTTTATCAAATAATCTCTTCAAATGTTGCAGGTGTTCGAAATCACTCTTGCTATATATCAAAATATCATCAAGGTAAATAACAACAAAGACTCTAAGGAAAGGTCTAAGTGCTTCGTTCATCAACCTCATGAATAAACTTGGTGCATTACATAATCCAAATGGCATCACCAACCACTCATATAACCCATACTTAGTCATAAAATTCATCTTCCATTTGTCCCCTTCCCTTATCCTTATTTGATGGTATCCACTCCTAAGGTCGAGCTTCGAAAACACCTTTGCCCCATGCAAATCATCTAGCATATCATCCAATATTGGGATAGAAAATATGTATTTGATTATGATGTTGATGACTGCTCTAGAATCAATGCACATCCTCCACATACCATCATTTTTAGGTACCAATAAAGCTAGTACACAACATGAACTCATGTTCTCTCTAATATAGCCTCAATCCAACAACTCTTGCACTTGTCTCTGTAACTCTTTAGACTCCTCTGGATTGCATCTATAATTTGGCTTGTTTGGTAACGAAACTCCTAACATAAAATCAATATCATGCTTGATACCCCTCAAAGGAGGTAATCTATTTGGAAACTCATTTGGGAAAACATCTACATACTCTCTTAAAACTTGTTACAATTTTGGATCCATATTAGCATACTCCCCTTGTTGAAATTCTTTCACCACCAAGGTGTAACATACTTTGTCACTCTTGATAGCTTCAATCATCTCTAACTTCTTAAGGATCAACAACTCCATGCTACTCTTCTTTCTTCCTCCCTCACCTTCAACATCTTCCTTCTTTTTTTATTCCTCTCAATCTCCCTTAACTCTCTTTTTTCTCCTTTTTTTTCTTTACTTCCTACCCTCGGCCTCTTTTTGCCTTTCACACCTTAGACCCAAACTCTCCCCACCTATATTAGGCTTGGGTCTAAACTTCTTCTTACCTTTGCACACCACATATTCATTAAGGACTCCATCATGTATAAAGTTTCTATCAAATTGCCAAGGTATCCCCAACAAAGTACGACAAGAATACATAGGTATAGTATCGCATAAAATATCATCAAAATAATTTTTAATTTTCAAAGAGATAAGATCTTGTTTGGTTACCTATACACCTTTTTCCTTGTTGAGCCATTGAAGTGAATATGGCCTTAGATGATCCATGGTCTCCAATTTGAGCTTGCTCACCATTCTTTCACTAGCAACATTGGTACAAGAGTCACTATCAATGATGAATTCGCACACTTTATTTCCAACTATAAACTTGGCTTTAAAAATCCTCTCCCTTTGAGTAAGTTGAGGTTGTTATTGCACTTGAAGCACCATTTATAATACATAGCAATCGACTTTTCCATCTTCCCAAGCATCTTTGGGGTTATCACTTCCTTCTTCAAGGCCTTCATCAAATTCTTATTTTCTTCTTCACAAACCTCCATGCTTGCTATCTCCCTCAAATTTAATGCCTTTTGATTCATATAATCCTTAGCATAGTGACCATACCCTCTACACTTGAAGCATTGCTTGTTCAAATTGTCAACCACTTTTTCTATGCCATTCTCTTCATGATTGAACCTCCTATTAAAGTCTTGACTTGTGGCTTGAGAATTTGATGACTTTGGCATTCCCTTAATACTCCATTTGGTTTCAGGAAAATTTTAAGGAAAAGAAAGAAAATGAGGAGGAAAATAAAATTTTGTATTTGGTTTACATAAATTAATGAGATAGAAAAAGAGTGATGAATAAATTTTTTAAACATTAGTTATTTGATTTTATTTGAGGAAAGTTTAAAAGAAAATATTTTGATTTTAATTTTCTTTCCTCAAAATTTTATTAGAATCAAATAAAGCCTAAAAGTCAAACCATATGATGCATTGGGGTACTTGATTATGGCTTTGTTCTCTTCAATTGCTTCTCAAATGTGATTGCTAGTTTGATCTAGTCTTTAAATAAATCATAAGGATACACCTCCACCTTCTCTCTAATATTCATATTTAAACAACTAATAAACCTAGCACATCTTTGCTCTTCTCTTTCTTGAAAATCACAAATAAGAGTTAATCTTTCAAACTCTCTAACGTACTCCTCAACTCCAAGCAACCCTTGCCTTAAAGTATTCATCTTTATGAAATTTTATTGCTCATATTCTATAGGCACAATTTTTAGTTTTAAGCTTTAATATTGTAATTTTGCACATTTTCTCATCATCAAGCTCCTTATACTCAAAAATCAATTCAACAATTTGCAACCATTCAAGGAAAGACTCTGGATCAATATTACCTTCAAAATCAGGTAGGTCAAATATAATCCCTTTTTCCACATCATCATATTATATCCTTGATGTATCATGAGGTCACCCATAATTTCCTATGCTCTCTTCTTCTCCTTCTTCCATTCAGTCATGTGGCCTCCTTATATGATCTTCTTCTACTTGATCTCTTTGATTTCAATTTTGGATATGGGATCCTTGTGCTTGTGAGGCTTCCATCCTTCCCATATGCAACTTTACTTCCTTGATCTCCTCCACCAACATCTTAAGAACATCTCTCAAATCTTCTTCTTGGCTCGTTATGTCTTCCTTGCACCAACTGAATGTTTTTCCACAAAAAATCCTCCCAAAATCAATCAAAATATTGAATCTTGACATCTCATTGATAAGTTACTGAAATAATCTTGAAGTAGGAATGTGTTCTTGAAAGAATTTTGAAGGAAAAATTAGATATTGGTCTTATATGTCAAACTAGACCAAAACCTATGCTTTGATACCAAAAATGATGTGTATAGGAATATGGAATTATGGTTTGGGTGGTAATATGTGTCGATTAGGGTTTGTTTGGGAAGATAATGATTCGGTGATGATTGATTTGGAGAGATAAAGGTTGAATGGTTGGGTTTTAAGGTGATAAGGTTCGTGGGTTAGAGTTAGGGTTAGGGTTTACAATTAGGTTTAGTTGTGAGATGAATATGATGATGATGAAAAATTGGAATGATGATGATTTGATGACTAGATTTCAAAGGTAAGATGATGATGATGAACGTGTGATAATAATATTATTATTATCTAAGGTTTGGAAATAGGTAAAATTAATTAAGAAAAATAGGTTGAAGTTAAAGATGATGAAGGTATGATAAAAGTGACGATTAAGGTTGATGATTGGCGTGGGTTATGAATAGGTTTGGGGATATTACTTAACCTCTAATACACAAATATAAATATATTGAGGCTTTAGATACTAATCATTCATAAATAATCGATTATAATTGGGAAGAACTCACATAGAATTCAAGTAAGAAATAACTTGTATTTCATTCAATTTGGTTATATATACCAACATGTAACTCTAAGGCTTTTATAGCCTATTTAAACCCCCTCAATATTACAAGACAATGCTACTTAATTAGGAATAAAAATCTGATCTAATATTCCCCATGCAATATCTTGTTCCCCACTCCAAACACTTCTCATAAGATAAAATAAGATAAACCTTATAAGATAGAATTAAGCTACTTTGTTGACTAATTCAACTTCCTTATTCATTAGCTAATATTAATGTAATAATAACTAATATCACATGTCCAAAATGTCCAACTTAGTCTTCTCATGCAAATGTCACATTCATTCTTTCCATGCAACGTATTCATGCCCTCCATGCATGTCATGCATACATCTCTATTGCTAGTGACTTATTTTGCAAGTTTTATCCATAAATAGCAATGTAGTCATTTGTTTGTCTTCCAATTTGTAGGGGATTCTCTCTAAAGAGGACAATAGGCTCCATAATAATAAATGCTAAATCTTGATCATTTGTTCCTACATCAAGCTTATTTATGCATATATTCTACTTCAATTATTTTAGGTATATATAGTTACAATATTGTGTATCCAACTCTATTTATTACGGTACTATAGACGGCATATCAGAGGAGAGAGAAACGATGTCCTAGACCCAAAGAGTCTTGAATATGAGCATTTAATGGTAAGTAGGAAGATAAATATTTTGTGATTTTTTTAATTCCAATTAATATCTAATAGTTAGAGAGATATCTGAATTTATTTGATAGTGTCCACAACAACAAAATGACGATGATTATAGATACTATATTTATAGAGCAATAGATTTGATACTCCAACAAATTGATGAGCATAGATCCAAGCTATTTATGTTTTTTTTTCATATTTTTTCATTAATTAATCATGACATATATATTTGGTACTTGACTTAAGTACTAACTGAATAATCGAAACTTGTGAATTTATAGTTTATCAACGGTGGATATGCACAATGCTAGAAATACAATGATGATGAAATTGATGAACTTAGAGATCAATGGGTCAAGCATATGCACTCATACATTTAGTATTAGGGATATACATTTTACATGCATGTTCAAGTTTGTATTTCATCAATGTCTTTTGGTGGTCTAAGTTATGATCTATGGACTTTTGACTCTAGAGTGTAGAGCTACAAAGCTTTGGTATGCCTACTAATTTTTATTCCTGGGTATGCCTGATGTACTAAGATTTACTAATTATAGATTAATTGAAAATATGTAGTATCACTTAGGAGGAAGGCATGCATGTATATATGAATTGATGTTGTTTTACATTGCAGATTTGGTAAATATTTGAACATACAACTGTGTATATGGGTTAGAATAAAACTGCAAAAATATAAATAAATTTAAAAAAATAGACAAGTTTTAATAACGGTTCTTACTTATAAATGTTATTATGAGAAGTTTTAATAACAGTTTTAAGTAAGAACCATTATTAAAAACATTAAACTCTTATTCTGTATGACATTTTTAATAACATTTATCTCTAAAATTGTTATTAAAAGATGCATTTAATGCTCATTTAATCCGAATTAGGGTAATCAATGATTAAAGTCCTATATTGGGTGTGTTTTAATAACGATTTTAATCAAAAACCATTATTAAAAGATCCATTTAATGCTTATTTAATAGGTATTATGGTTTAATAAATGCATAATTAATTATTAAAACCCAAAATCGGGTGTGCTTTAACCACGGTTTTAATCAAAAATTGTTATTAAAAGTTCAATTTAATGCTTATTTAATCTATATTAGAGCTCAATAAATGTGTTGTCAATAATTGAAACCCTAAATTAGTGATGTTTTAACAACTATTTTTAATGACAACTGTTGTTAAAAGCTGGTTTTAATGCTCATTTAATCCTAATTATGGTTTAATAAATGTGTAATCAATGATTAAAACCCTAATTTGTTGATGTTTAACAACGATTTTAGGATAAACCGTTATTAAAAAGTTATTTTTAACAACAGATGTTATGTACAAACTGTTTTTAAAACCCAAGTTTATCCCAAAATTCGCCTTTTTGTATATTTTTTTATAACGGTTATCAATCGTTATTAAAGTTTTAATAACGGATGATTCAATAATAGTTCAAAACTTTTATTAAAATTATAAAATAACCATTATTAAAACCCTTTATGGAATAGTAATGTCATCTTGATAATTGCTTTTCTCGCATAAGTAATTATCTTATTCATGCAAATGATTATCATGTTTGTACAAGTGAATATGTGATATGTGTTTTAGTAACCTAATTCTACATTATAAATGATTTTTTTCATCAATTACATACCTATGTCGTATTTCCACCTAGGTGCATCATATAATATGTCGCTCTCTCTCTCTCTCTCTCTCTCGTGTAACAGTTCCCTCCCTCTAAAATTGTATTGTACCTGATTCACCCTGCAATGGACTGTATCCATATTACCATCCCCCTGGTTGAAATGAAACCAATTCAATAAGCCTTTGATACGAAACCAAAGCCCACCCAGATGCCCCTGCCTAGCCCAAGCTTATACAGGCTTAAGCTAGGACATAATGACCCAAACTGGATTAAGGCTCCAGGAATTTACTCAGAGCAATCGGACAGATTTTCGGCCGTTGGTTGAAGATGACAATCACATTCACTACCACACCCTTCTCTGCTGCTGCACTCTGCCCACCGTCAGCGCAGGCCAGCAAATTCAAGTGTCCCGTCAAATTTCTATCCACAACGGCTAAATTTGGCGCGAGGGTCTTCAAACCCTCGTTTTTTCTTACGAGAATTACCACCAGTGCCACACCGACAATTAATGGTCCAACTTCAGGTTAGATACGTGATAATACGATCTTGTTTGCCTTTGTCGATTGATAAATGAAAGAACATTCTTGCATCTTCTTGTTTTTACTTTGTGGTGGGTGTTCAACAATCTTTCTGGGAAGAGGATAGCTAGGAGTAGGAGGACCTTTAAATTACTGTCTCCCGTGACAGGACGGAGCCGGTTAAATTTGGTTGACATTCAGAGAGAAAGTTCAGAGTTCAGCTTCCTGACTAATGTTTCAGAAGCTATATGCATAAACTCATAATTAATTTTAATCTTCGTCTCACCGGGTTATCCGGCCGGACTTGCGTTTTGAAAGTCCTACAATTGTTTTGCTGTGCAATTTTGTAATATAAATTGTGCAACATTTACTTTCTCTTTACGGCTCATAACTTCAATCTTTTGTGCACCATTGGAAATAACTAATCTATTCTTTGCACACGATTATTCAAGATTGTATGACATGGCGTCATGGCATCCGCCTTCCCGGGTACTTTTGGTCTTGGAGTGTCAAAGTGCTTTGAGGCTCTGTTTGGATACTAGAATTTCTGGATATCGGTCCCTTGACTTCCATAACTATTCGTTGGCAGATATAAGTTATGAATGCAAATCATATGGAAGGAGAGGGCTTCTATATATTTCAACCTCCTTGCCTTTTCTTTTCCCTTGGAGAACCTTCGTGGAAGATCTTGAAGCTAATGCAGAAGAGTGAGTAGGTTATTTCTTAAAGTTATCACTTTCCCAGCATCTTTACTAAGACATTTTCTTGTTGAAAATTTTTCTCTTATGCCTTCCTCTAATAATACAACGTTTATGCATCTTTTCACCAACTGGTGGATAACTATGCTCCTATCTTGCGTTAGGACCAAAATTTAATTACCACATTACATAAATTGTTACAAATTTTCACTTTTTCTCCGATTCTGTGGCGGACTTGCAGAAGGGGATACTGTATTTCTATTTTCTTCTTATATTATTCAAGTCTATGCAATGTTATATGAAGGTCGGGAGTTTCTGATTACCTACTCATGAAGAAGGAGATAGATGAGGTATTGTCCAAGGGCAAAGCTGCAGGTGTTCTTCGTCTAGTTTTTCATGATGCAGGAACCTTTGAAAGCAAAGATAATTCAGGTGATTATAAAGTTATTTAGGTCTTCTTGCTTACATGATATGGCTTTTACTAGAGCCCAATGACAACGATATATTCATGTGGTTGAACCCACTTGTAGGGATAATGCACAACTTGGTCTGGTTAAATGGATTAGATGTTCTTTGCATATATTTCCACCATGTAGTTCACAATCATTATATGTAAGATATCATACCCAACTTATGCTATGCGATGCTGGTTTTTCTATCTGGTTTGCTGTTCAATGGGATACGTTATAGCCTACTGTGAAGCATTTGAGTTAGCAGCTGGATTATAGTAGGTCCTAATAGGATTGATTTTGAAAAGCATATTTCTGTTGATAGGATAAGTTGTAAATCCACAAACTGAAGATCAGCTAGATAACCTTATAAAAGTCAGTCTGTTGATCAACAATATTGAACAAAAGGTTGAAAAATCGTCTGCACATCATGGTTTAACTGTAGCCCTCTCCTATCATAAGAATAATCTAAAATGTAACTTTACATTTCTATTTACTTGCAGGGGGTATGAATGGTTCCATAGTGTATGAACTTGATAGACCTGAGAATAAGGGTCTGAAAAAGTCTTTGAAGGTACTCTTCTTTTGTCTCTCACAACCTCTCAAATACCCAGATATGCGTTGTAGAAAAGTGTGCTCAGACTGACATCCTCTTTCTGATTCAGTAACTTTATCAGAGCAGATGTTATGACACCAGGGTTTAGTGTATGTGTGAACTATGTTTTAGACCAACTTCAATTATAAAGACTTGAAGTTCTAAATTTGCCTAAATATATCCAGACTCATCAGGCTTATAGTATGATATCCTACCAGCTAACTCATCAGTCCGTGTTTTAGATTGTTGAGAAAGCCAAGAATATGGTGGAATCAAGACTACCAGGTTAGTGATTATGCATAATTGCATTGTATGATTTTTTCATCCTTTGTTTTTCCCCCATAACCTGCAGTTATCAAAGCTTATGTTTCATTGTTGTTTGGCCAGTTTCATGGGCAGATATGATTTCTGTCGCTGGAGCTGAAGCTGTCTCACTCTGTGGGGGTCCTCTTATCCCAGTCCGACTGGGAAGACTTGACTCAATGTAAATTTTTGGTTTTCTATGATCATTTTAATGTCTAGCTTTGAAAGATTTTCCACATTAGTATATGTTTGTCTGTCATGGTAATTGTGTCATGCTACTCCAGAGATTTCCCGAATAGCTGCTTGCAAACTTTCTAACTACTAGCTCATTTTATATTCCTTGCATAGGGCTCCTGATCTTGAAGATAGACTTCCTGAAGAGTCTTTGAGTGCATCTGGATTGAAGCAATGCTTTCAAAGAAAAGGCTTCTCGTGAGTGCATGAATTCTGTAAAATATTTGAAATTGTTGCTTGCCAATAACCTCTAGACTAGATTACTTAATCTTCTTGTCTCTTTGTCATATCAACCTTGTTAAAGTCATCTCATAATGTGTACAGATATCGGAACTTCTGCCAACTTCATGATGACCACCATTTCATAAAGAGTTAAATTGTTAATCTTCTATATGTGACATCGTTTTTACTCTTTGTGAATTAACTGCTTTTGCTTTGAATGCTATACAACCGCCTTTGTAGAAGGCAGAAAACGAAACTGATGAGTGGCATAGTCAGATATATACTTTAAGCTGTTCACAAGCTTGGTCATCGTATCTGTCACCCACTATGTCCTTCTCTTCCAACCATTGCATTGCCAAGCAATCACGCCTCTTGTTTTTTATCCTTGCTTGGTAAAGCTTTTTGAGATTCTAGAGGCATTCCTGCATTTATTCTTCTCTTTTTTGTACAATTCTGGTGTTCTTGTTCAGTGTGATTAAGCATCTGCACATGCTAAATGCAGGACACAGGAACTTGTTGCATTGTCGGGAGCCCACACTCTTGGGAGTAAAGGTTTTGGAAATCCAACCATATTCGACAATTCTTACTTCAGAATACTTCTTGAGAAGCCATGGACATCTTCAGGTGTGGACTATACTGTCATTTATTTGAAACTAGCTTTTTATCTTGTGAAAACTCTTATGGAAACAGGAAGGAGAAAGGTAGTGGATTATCGGGATATAAGGTGCAGTAGCTCGGTCAGGGTTGACTTTAAGGCTATTAAACTATGCAGTGCAGTCTACTCGCAGCCTGCAGCCTACATTTTTGTTTTCTGTGCATGAATCCTTTTCAAATGACTTTTTTTTTTCCTGTCATCAAATAAGTTTTCATTTCATGTCACTACAGCTTTGACTGCATACGGTTTAATTATCTTTTGCAATGTATTTTTAGTGTTATTGTTGTTATCTTGTGGAAAGCAAATTGCTTCTGCCATCGAATAATCTTTCTGCGTTTTTGGTTTGCATACAGCTGCTATGTCAAGCATGATCGGACTTCCCTCAGATCGTGCTCTTGTCGAGGATGATGAATGCCTAAGGTATTACAAATTTCTTCTGGCGCCCATGCTCTCGATATGCTGATGATTATTATCGCCTTTTGATCGGTGAATATATGTTTGGTGCTTGAGTATATTTTTTCAACTGTTTCTGGATTTTGCTGAGGGATAGATATCTTTGCTTGCAGATGGATAACGCAGTATGCTGCTGATCAGGATCATTTTTTTAACGATTTCAAGAACGCATACATCAAACTAGTAAATTCTGGTGCTCGGTGGAAACCGACATAGTAAAGGAGCAATTTGATTATAAAGGAGTAATTTGCAGCCATGGGTTGAATTTGATTATAAAGGAGCAATTTGCCGGTCAAAAAGTAATTTTGTTACTCGTGATCTAACCTTCTTTTGTAAAATTAGATTGATTTGGTTTCATGCATCATTCTGGCCTTTTTATAGGGGGGTGAAAATGCAGCACATGGATGGAACGTAGAGCCGTATACATGTGCGGGCAGATACAAATGTGGCCAAGGACAAGAGGAAACGATAAACTTACCTTCTAAGGGCGACGGACCGATGTATGTATATGTAAGCTTTGAACATTGGAAAGTGGTCTGCTAGCTGTTGCTATTTGTCTTAGTTACCAAAGTTTTTGGCCTGTTTGGTTGTCGGGCTGTAATACCATGCTTTGTGTTGCGCTTCTGACACAGAGACACAGCGTCCCTAGTGTTTATTGCTTTTACGTGGCATTTGATGAAAGCTTTGCCAGATCCTAATCAAAGCAGTATTGTGTGAGACGTTATTAAGTGGATAATTTTGAGTTTAATCTTTGTATATTTAGTACAGCTATAGCATATTTTTAACGAATTTTAATAATTATAAATAAAATAATATTGGATATTGGTTGGTTATAATAATTATAATTGAAGTTGTAAAAATTATTAAAATTCTTGTCATTATTATAAAGATTATTATTATAATAAGTATAATAATAAAATGTCGACTCAAACTAAAATAAATATCAACTTAAAAAGAGAAAAAAAATATTAGACAAAATTCATATAAATATCAAACTAAAGAACTAAATATATCAACTAAAAGTTAAATAAATATAAATCCAAAAAAAAAATATTAACCAAAACATACATAAAGAGTATATCAGGAGATTATTATTTTTATTTAAATGTTACTAATTTATATTTTGGATACACCATATTTAAATATCACTAATTTGTCCAAATTCATTGCTAGCTATACCCTTACGTAGCATATGTATGTGCGACGGTATGCATGTATTTATGTCGGGGCTATTAGGCGTATGTTCTCAATCTCACGGCTATATGGATTATGGACTCCGCATTCATTTTTGTTCTTATTTTGACGACATGCTATTTTGCATGTAATCAAATGACAAGTGACGATACAGCAGAGACACCAAAAACAAACAAAAATGAAAGCAGATAAAATATATATATATATAAATAAATAATAATAATAATAATAATAATAAATAAATAAATAAATTCTCTACTAATTTTAATTGATCGGCCACAGCAGCAGCGGGCATCAAATTGGCCACCGACGACGCTCGAGCAGCTGATCTCTGAAAGAAATAGAATAATTGAAGAGACGAGTTAATAATTCAAATTTGACGGCACATGGCGCGGCACTATGGCACAAAAATGTGGGGCTCAATTGCGAACTACGATACAACTGCTAGTGTGGTATTAATTTAAGGTAAAAATAGAATCACTGATTGAACGAAACCTCGAGTTAAAATATCCAACTGCTGCTGCTGCCCTGCGCTTTCCTATTTTCATCGAAGAAGAGGCTAACAACGTCGGAATTATAAATATGACTTTATGACTGACAAATTATGCATGGCTATTTTATATAATATAAGTCAGTAATATTTAATTAAATAAAATTTCTAACATACTGTCTGTACATATCTTAAATGATGTTTTTTTAGATTAATATTTATTTCATTTTCGTTTAATATATTTTTTTGGGTCCAATATTTACTTAATGTTTCGTTTAAAATAAATTAGGTTGATGTTTTATGATTAAATTCATTATAGTAAAGATCTTTTTAATAATAACAATAATTGTAAATATTACTGAAATTATAATTATCATATTCAAATAATATAAATATATATATATATATATATATATAATTAGATTCATTTATTATTGAAATAATTAAAATATTATTACATTTTTTATTATTTTGCACTCTCAAAATAATCTGTAAGGAACGTCTTATAATTGTTATAATATTCGTATAAATGAATTCGATGGACAAGCAGATGCACTACGTACGATTCAACGACTTGTATTGTATTTGTGGATATCGGCTCATAAAAGAGACTGAGAAAAGAAATGTTCGGGAGCGTGTCATGATTTGAGGACTCTGGACTGCTGCTCAAAGGGCCGAGCTTCAGCCCAGGCCGATCGGTACGATCCCTTTTTCCTACGATCGACTCCTAATAATTTCCGAATCATAACTTCAAAAAACAAAAACAAAAAATCCGAATCATTAATGAAATACCTATTGAATCAAAATGTACGGTGCTAAAATTCAAATGTGATTATTTTAATAATCAAATATAGTGCATGACATTTAAATCGGTTTCATACTATTGTAACTATCATGTATTACTAATCATAAATAACATACAAAAATGTGCTTATATATTGAAACATTCGTCGGTGCGAAATGTGATAGAGCGTTATTTTAGTGTTTTGAAGGCTCATTTTTCCATCTTAAAGAAAATGCCGAATTATAATTTAGAGCAACAAATGTTAATTGTCGTAGCAGCAATGACAATCCACAATTTTATTAGGTTGAATGAAATGGATTATATATTATTTGATAATTTTTGTAACAGATAAATATATATAGAAAACAATAGGAATAGGGATGTTGGACAACATGTACAAGGTAAAGCTGTTAGAGAAATAAAAATATTACGGAGTAGGATTGCATATGATAGTGAGCATACACTGATACACGTCATTGAGATGTTTGATTTTATGATGTTTATTATGAATATCAGAATGTCCATTGCATAATATAAATTTTATCATTATCACTATTTGAATTTTAGATATTAGTGAATTTTATAAAATTGGGCTAGTGATTGTTTATAAACTTTTTTAATAATTTTATAATTTTTATTTTACAGTTTTTGGTACTCTATAATATCTTTATTTATAATTTTTTTATGTTTCATATGATTTTTAATATTTAATATTAAACGGTTTATATAATAATTATTACCAAAACATATAGATATATGAAGATAAAAGTTGAAGATGGAAAATAAAAAGTAAACTTGTAGAAAAATGAAAACCAAACACTAATGAAGTATAAAAAGTAGTTTTTGATTGTTAATCAATTATACAAAAAAAAAAAAGTAAAAACAAACAGATATTTTACTTTCCAAAGTATTTTTTAAAAAGTACTTTTATAAAAAGTAATTTTTATCTAAAAATAAGTATTAAAGATAAGTAATACCAAACGAGGACTTAGTTGTTTTTATTTGCTTAATTTCATTCACTGTGTAATATGTTCGGCCTTATAGGGTGTTCTAAAAATTAACATTAATATATATTTTTTTATTGTGTGACATTCAAATACTTCTTGTAGGAAACACTTAAAGTCCTGGTATAATAATAATTTGTATCATGATACCATTTGAAGCAAATGTGGTGAAAATAGTGGCATTTTATAAATTTGTTGAACATGATTTTAAATAGTGTGGGAATCATATAATAAACACATATTTCTATATATATATATATATATGACAAGGATATATTTTTTCTAGGTGTGTCATAAAAAAAATAGTATCATTTTGGTAAATTTTATGAATTTTGTTTTATTTGATGATGGAAGAATATACATATTATCCAAAAAAATAATTATATCTTAGAAAATGAATCAAAAATTTTAAAGATAGAATACAATGTTCAAGTATATATAGATAGTTTAATACATATTAATTTGGTGATGTAAATACATATCTTTCAGGATATAAAAACACACTTATTCTCCTATAAATTCCACTACTTCATGATTATAATTAAATGTATATTTTTTTAGATATAAATGCACATATATTAGGACAAGAATATACATTATCAAGGATAATAATATACATCTTATCATATATAAACACGTATTTTTTATAATATAAATACACATCATGTAACACCCCCAAAATTTACTACTGAAAAATTTCGTTTAAGACAAAGATTTTAGCGGAAGCGAAAGATTTAAAACCGTAAACTTGGGGGTATTACCGCCACACTTAGTACCAGACCGGTTTACTCCTACCGTTCCGATACTAAGTGCTAAGGCTAAACTAAACAATCATTAAGTAAGAATCATCCAAAACATGGGTACATAGTTAGCATAGATCATTCACAAAAACCACGAGTCAACAACAGTGAAATATCGTTTGAGATTATAACTTAAAAGTACGGTATCAAAACAAGAAGCGTAGTACAAAACATAGCTAACAAAACAATTCCCAAAAAGGATCAATATTCGGATCGCCTACTCACTCAAGCCAAGCCTTCTACCCCAAATTAGTAATCGATCAAACCTGCATAGGAGGTCTGCTCCCCACCATTGGTGGATCATCACAG
This sequence comes from Tamarix austromongolica, assembly GCA_039764185.1. Lineage (NCBI taxonomy): Eukaryota > Viridiplantae > Streptophyta > Magnoliopsida > Caryophyllales > Tamaricaceae > Tamarix > Tamarix austromongolica. Next base: position 22,066,563 of record CM077808.1, on the reverse strand, counting down.
GACTCATTCAATCAAGGTAGTATCAGTATGGGTCCAATACTGAGTAAGGGCACAGGTGCGCTAAGGCCAAGCATACATTCATAACACATAGCATACATAGCACAATCACATAAGCAACGGGCGATAACACACAAGATAAGGCCTGAGTACGTTCCGATGATTCATTATTTCCTCATTAATAATATGTCCATTTCACGCATATTCTTTAGAGGTCCATGTGAGTGCGGAAACCCCACTATTATAGCCGGTGGACCGGAAGGTATACACTCAGGGCAGAACGCTCCTGACCACTATTATTTGCCGGTGGACCGGTCTCCAGGGCAAGATGCTCCTGGCCACTATTATTTGCCGGTGGACCGGTCTGGCCCCGACTCACATGGTGTTTCACTGTAATTGCTTAGTGTATTTTTCCTTATTTTCATTAACAGCATGCTCAAACCACACATATTCTTTAATAGTTCATGTGATTGCGAGAACCCCACTATTATAGCCGGTGGACCGGAAGGTATGTACTCAGGGCAGAACGCTCCTGACCACTATTATTTGCCGGTGGATCGGTCTCCAGGGTAAATTGCTCCTGGCCACTATTATTTGCCGGTGGACTGGTCTGGCCCCGAATCACATGGTGTTTCGCTGTAAGTACTTAGTGTATTTCCCATGGTTTAACTTACTTACTTCGGTTTGTCGAGCACGAAATCCCCCACTATTATAGCCGGTGGACCGAAAAGTATACACTCAGGGCAGAACGCTCCTGACCACTATTATTTGCCGGTGGACCGATCTCCAGGGCACCCCGGCTCCTGGCCACTATTATTTGCCGGTGGACCGGTCTGGGCTCGGCTCAACAATCTTTCGCTTTACATAATTAATGTCTTATCCGTGTCTTATTAAATCACATCACACCCTTGACATGCATGCGGTTGATACTCTACCTCTTTCCCCTCCAGAGGGACCGTCCCATATTTTGAGACTCGCACCTCTTCTCACACCCGACATCCATCCCCCGTAGACTTAGGTAAAGTAGCATATAGTAAGACACAAACCCCAAGGATATAGGCCATCCCAACACATATGATATCGCCTCTGCATGTTCTCATCCCTCTAGGGTTCCTCCTCGGATACCCTAATCGGACCTATGTGGCCCAACTCTTTCTTACTTACCCACACGCTACGTTATTCTCTATCTCGCACCTCATTCTTTATTAGGAAATTCCCCAAGTGTATTTCTTTATCTCCCAAGTTCATATGTGACCAACAAAACCCTAGTTGGCCACTCAAACCCTAATCGACCACACCAACCCTGGTTGGCTGCACTAAACCCTAGCACTTTACTTCTTCAACAAGTAACCTCCCTTCTTTAGAAAACTCATACTCATCCTTTATATAAGTGAATTCTCACTCTCAACCCCCTACTCCATAGGCCATTAATACCACCATGTAATCATTAATACCACCATACAACCCTAATACCACCATGCGAATCATAATACCACCATACCAACCATAATACCACTATACAACCCTAATACCACCGCAAAATCATAAATACCATCATGCAACCCTAACACCACCATGCGAATCATAATACCACCATACCAACCATAATACCACTATGCAAACCCTAATACCACCGTGCAATCATGAATACCACCATGCAACCATTAATACCACCATACAATATTAATACCACCACAAAATCATAAATACCATCATACAAACCCTAACACCACCATGTGAATCGTAATACCACCATACCAACCATAATACCACTATACAAACCCTAATACCACCGTGCAGTCATGAATACCACCATACAACCATTGATACCACCATACAACATTAATACCACCACAAAATCACAAACACCATCATACAAACCCTAACACCACCATGCGAACCCTAATACCACCATTACAACCATAATACCACCATGCAACCATTAGTACCGCCATAGAACATTAATACGATCATACAAACTTCAAGACTCCCAGGATGGTTCCCAACTCATATTACCATTTATCCTAACATGCATGTCCTAAAGGGTCATAACGTAATACATCATAAACATCATACATATAAAGGTCATGCTCATGTCATGGAAGCACAAACAACATACCTCAATCTCCAAGCTGCGCTACACATAAAACAAGTTATCCACAAATCATATAATACATGGCATAGCATGGCATACACAACATTCAACACATCCATGTCACACATAACACAAGGCCATTAGCTTCGTCCTTACCTAAGGCGACGCCGGGCTTGGAGCATGCTCCTCTAACTCCTTAGGGCTTTGGTCGGGGTTACCTATAAAAGGGGAAAATGCTAAGTATTAGTTTCCCTTATAATTACTATCAATCCTCATTCTAGTTTAAGGTTAGAGTTTTTATTACTAAAAAGGGTTTTATACAAAACTAGGGTTTTTACCTTAGAATTAGTATACTAGATATTAGTAGTCAAAATATGTTTATTTTTAATACCTATTGTTACACTTATATTATTAGACCCGTTAGCCCTATTCTTATAATAATAACGTTCATGCTAACTATAGAAAAATAGTGATAATAATAATAATAAAGCTAGTAATAACGATAATAATAATAATAATACTCCTAGTAGTAATGATAATAACCATAATACAACCAAGTAAGGTTTAGCAACCACAATAATAACCTTAGTAAGGATAATAGAAGTAATAATAGTAATATTATTAATAATGTTAATACCAATAATTATAAAATAAGACCAACGTTAAGTATAATACAAGTTAGGGTTTAAAAGGGATGTTAGTATTAGTAGGAAGATAAGAACATTAATAATGAAGACAATAATAATGGTAATAATGATGATGATGATGATGATAATAATAATAATAATAATAATAATAATGATAATGATAACAATAACAATAATAGTAATAATAATAATAATAATAATAATAATAATAAAAGTAATAATAATAATAATGATAACAATAATAATAATAATAATAATAATAATAATAATAATAAAAGTAATAATAATAAGGATAATAGTAATAATAATAAGTATATTAGTATTAATATTAGTAGAAAATAGTAGCAATTATATATAAGGGGTATTAGGGTTTGGATGAGTGGATAACCACCTAGGGTCGGTGGTGGTCCGGCGGCGGCGCATGGCGGCGACGGCGGCGGCGGTGGAGGTGGAGAAGAGGGGGAAAAGATGGAGGTGGTGATTAGATGGGAGGAGAAAAGAAGGAGTTTGAGGTAGGGGAAGAATCAGCAGGTGAAGGGGAGTGGAATGAGGGTGGTGGTGTGGCAAGGGATGGCGGCGCGCGGCGGCGACGGCGGCTGCCGAGGGTGGTGGAGAGGGGTGGAGGAAGAGGGAGGAAGGAGGAGAGGGAGGCAAGGGAAATTGAAGGCAGGGAAGGGTAGAGGGAGGTCTACTGGGAATTTTGGAGGGTGGAAGAGGCTCTGGTGACGGCTGGGCTGGCGGTGGGAGGCGACGCAAGGGCGGCGAAGGCTGGAGGTGGTGGTTTCGGGTTAGGACTTTTGCACGGCCATGGCGGCGCGTGCAGGGCAAGGGGAGGGGTGCTGGTGGTCTGGTTTCGTAGAGGGAGTTGCAAGGATGATAACGGTGGGGAGAGGTGGTTTCGGCGGTGGCTGGAGGCGGTAGAAATGGTGTCTGTTCCGGCGGCGGCGGAATAGAGTTTCAGCAAGGTCCAACGGGAGGACTTGCTGTGGCCGTTCGGGAGGGGTATTTATAGGCCAGGGGGAGGAAAATGATGAAGGGAGAAGGAGGAGTGCAGGGCAGGTGTGCAGGTGGCCGGCCGATGGCAGGTGGTGCAGGTTCTGCCATGGCAGGCTGGGTCGGGGAAGGGGGAGAAGAAAGGGAAAGAGAAGGGCACGCGGGAAAGGGAGAGAGGGACTTGGTCGGGGCCGAAAAGAGGAAGAAAACGACGGGGGAGGGGCAGGGAAGGACGCTCAGTGCTGGGCTGGTGGCTGCCGGCGGGGTTCGAGCTGCAGCGTCGACTTGCAGGTCGGGGCGCAGGTCGGGGGAGGAAGAAGACAGGCAGGGTGGACCGGTGGTCCAGGGGAAAAGAAAAGAAGGGGAACCGGCCGGTTCGGCGGCGGTTATTTAAATCTGTAAGTAAAACGCGGCGTTTCGACGTTACGGGGGACAAAGTGTCGCGTCGCGTTGCCTGTTTGGCAACGGCTATAACGTCATTAAGTGTGGCGCGGCGTTTCGACGGTTATGAGGATAAAACGCGGCGTATGGGGCGCGCGGCGGTTGGCTTCGCACGACGCTGGGCCGCGGGCGAGAAGAAGGGAGGAGAGGTGGGTTTGGGCCGGGCGAGGCCCAACTTCGGCGGAGGAGTGAAAAAAAGAAAAAGAAGGAAAAGAAAAAGGGAAAAAGGAAAAGGAAGAATTTATTTAGGGTTTTGGATTTTGCATAAATTATTTAGAATATTTTTGGGTTATTTAGAGTATTAATATTTATAAAATATTAAGTAAATTCCCTTTTTACTTATTTTAGACTATTTTAGATAAATTCCCTTAACCTCCATGCTAATTAGGAAAAATACCCAAATTTTCTTCCAATTAAATTCTTTATTATTTTCCTCTTAATCTACCTTAATTAACTCTCTACATTTTAATAAATGGATTTATATAATTAATTTTCATAATAATTCCTTATTTGGCCACAATTTCGGAAATTAGGATTTTGGGATATTACACATCATCTAGGATAATAATGTATATGTTCCTTTATATAAATACACATTTTGTAGGATATGATTACATATTTTATATGATATAAATATACATCTTTTAAGACAATAGTATACATATTTTTTAAATAAAATACTCATATTCTACGATATAAATGTACATTTTGTGGGATATAAAAACATACAGTAGAGTGGTATAGTGATGTAATCCCACAATAAAAAACTGATGAGATATTTGTATAGTTTATTCACCGGGTCGGAGGTCAATCATTCACTCTTGAACTAACGTATGAGTGGAGTTATATTAGTTGGTCTCGCATAATTAATTACGCCTTGAAATTTCTAGTGGGGCATGTTGGGTATGACAATATTTAATCACTAAATAGTGTCTGTATTATCTCATATCAAAGCCTAACCTTAGTCGTAACGTCGCTGCGAATTCATGTTGTTCGCCGATAGAAGCAGCACAAGTTTTTAGTATCCATATTAGTTGGTCTCGGACAATTATACATTTAAGTTTCGAATAAAATTCATATGATGTGATGATATTTAATCGTAAAAAGGGATGTAACAAAAATTGGTAGTGTGTTTGTCTTGGGTACAAAATATCACTAGTTCAAATCATGTTATCCCTACCTATTAAAGAGACTAAGAGAAGCAACGAGGGATTCATTCAAATTGAACATACATAATGTCATTTTCAGAATATTATAGTAGTACATGTGTGTAGGATGATAGAGTATTAAGTTGCAAATTACATCATCGTCCTTATAGTCTTATCTATTGTGATAATAATAATAATAATAATTAATAACAACAACTAAGGGCTCTTAGTTCAGTTTGGCAGAACGGAAGTTTCCAAAATCCAACATTGTTGATTCATATCCTACAGACTATGATTCCATTCTTGTTAAGTCGAATTAGGCCGTATCGTGTAGACTACGCCAACACCCAACTATAGACCACACGTGGACCAAATCCTATTACCCCAAAATTATTTATTAGAACAAAAATATTTAATTTTAATTAGATTATATAAGATATATAAAATATAGGGATAATTTTTTTATCTCTATTACCCCAACCAAAGGAGCACTATCTAATAATGACTATATATATCTTTGTTTGGGTGACAAATTTTAGGAATTCCCCCCCCCCCCCAACACACATCTCCTGGATATTTCAAAGAAATTAATAAAAAGGGAGGCTCTTAAAAAATATAATTAAGTCGATGGTAGGTGGCTTCTAGCTTTTTCGCTCGTCTTGTTTCTTCGCAATCTATTACCGTCTGCCTAGTGGGTTTCGGACTGAGTTTAGAGGTCCATGCTCGTTATTACCCAATAATAAAAATCTATACGCTTACGTCTCTATTAATACCATATAATATCGTGTCTTTAGCAAGCAATTTTCTTTGCGTAATAAGGTTGGTGAAGGACGCAACCAAACGGTGAAGATAGCCTGCACGAAACATCGATGTTTGCCAATATAATAATGATGACTAACGAGAATCAGGTGAATTTCGTTTTCCACCACCTCGAATGATCACAATCAATGTCGAAAACACGTCATATATATATATATATATATAAACAACAGGCGTCTTGCTGAGGCAGGATTAATCCAAAGGGAAAATATATTACTATAATTTAAATCTTAAACTCTACTTAATCCTTGGTTTGATTCATCCTAGCTAGCGAACGAATGATTTAATCACCTTCTGATGTACTAGTTCATAGGGCGGTAGCTTCACCGTCAACAGCATCAAAATAAAAATAAAAAATTAAGAGGCGGTAGACGTGTCGTCTGATATGATGTGTGTGTATTAGATTTGGGCTGTCCGTGAAAGCTTAAGAGTTCTGCTTGCCGTACGTATGCCGTGCTATTTGATAATTTCTTTCTAACAAAATCTAAATGCATAAAGTGAGCCCCAAATGAAAACTTTAAAATTTTGGATTTGAAAACTAAAAGTCTACAAATTTTAGATTTGATAATATCATTTTTATTCATTAAGTTTTTTAACTTATATATTCTAGTTTCTTTATTTTTAGCTCAATCGTTTTTCATTTTAAGTCATAATAATAAGAAATTGACCTTTTTTATTCTCGCCTTGCACAATTGATCCACTTACCATAACTTAAATAGACTTCTCATACCCCAAATGTAATAAAATTGAGATGGAGATACATAATATAATATCCCAAATTAGTGGTTAATGGTAAAGGCTTAAGAGGATTGACAAGATTACGTATATTAACAATGTGTACCTTTCTTTTCAAAAATTTATCGCTAGAAAACACCATAGTTAAGCGTGTTTTGGTTGGAATAGTCTAAGGATAAATGATCTCCTAAAAACTTTATCGAAAAACATATGAGTGGGGACAAAATATGTTGAAAAATATTTGTGTTGATACGTAGGGACAAGTATCAATTTCAAAAGTGTTTTAGATAACTATATGGCATAGGGGTGTATCAAGTGTAACACATAAATAATAAGTTATTTTTTTAACCGCAACACGAATATTGAATTGAGAAATATAGAAAGTTGAAAAATAAAGAAAAATAAAGATGAATTGAGTGAGAACGGTAAAAATATAAGTTGTATTTTATTGTTTTTAATAGAAAGAATTTAAATTATTTAGAGTATTTACTATTATAACTTGTTGTCCTCGAAAGTTTACTATTATAACTTGTTGGAGATACTGAGTAGATGGAAATAAAAATAGTGGTTGCTAAAAGGAATTTATCTTTTAGAATTTTACTCTTATGTTATTTATTAGAAAGGCGGTTACTAAGACAAGAGACTGTTCATTTAATAGATAGTATAGATTACGGGTCCACACCGACCCTTCTCGTGGTTGTGTCTGGGGTATGTCCTCGGATTCGGAATTATGGTCCAAACTACGCGAAGACAAGCCGTTGGCTCATAGATTAATCGACAACACATGACGCCCTGCTTTAGCTGTGCCTCCTCGTAATTAAGCGCTCACCTTCCAGCTCGGCCTTTTTCCATATCCGCATGGTCATGGAGGCTAATCGGGAGATCACGGTCTCGTCATTTAGCTGATCGAACTATTGGTTGCGTATAGTTGCGAATTGTTGATTCGTCCATCCACAAATCTTAATAGCGCTAACTTCATTCGGCCGAGGTTGACGTTTATAATTTGATAGTAACAGTTAGTAGATGTGGAGTACTCTATGATACCTAATATGGTTACACCTAAGAAAATGTTGTTGCAAATACATGCAATTAGAGCCAATCTTGTCGGTCACATGAACATCCGGTTAGAGAAAGTTATTATTGTTGATTGTTATGTTTTCTTTATTTATTTTATTAGAAAAAAATTGCTTTTTATTTTGGAGTCGGAACGTACAAAAGATACATTAATTGAGTTAACTAGAGAAATTTAAATTTTGAATTCATGCCGAATTTCATATAAAATTTTATGATGTTAGGGATACGAGAAAGGGATCTAAATTTACTTGAAATATATATATAATTATATGTTAGCAAATAGTGATATGTAATTAAAGTTTATTTTTACGGTATCAGAAGAGGAAAGAAAATAAAAAAAAAAATTACTAGTCAAATGTGAGACATTTTCAAGTATTTTGCTCCCACGGGGAAATTTGGGATGGGATAGGGGTGGGGATGGTAACGGAGAATTCATCTCCATGTGAATGGCGAGTTAAGAAACACCATAAATGGGAGACAATAAATGACATATCTATATTTGACTTTGGGGATGGATATACCATTCCTGTCAGCATCCCGCCTTGTTGATAATAATATCTACATACTTCATAAAACTATAGTTTTTATCCAAACCTTTTTTTTTTCTTTTATCCAAGCCTTTTAGAAGCAAACGAGGAGCTAGAACTTAATTACGGCTTGACGATTACGTCATTTAAGCGTTCGAGCAAGACTTTATATAGAGAGAGAAATCAACTTGTCTTTGTGAGCCAAATAGAATAAGCGATTCACGTCAATTCATATATATAAAGCTTACGATCGAGGAGGTCGAATGTAGGACTTTAGGTATCCAAACGCTAGTGCTAATCGTTAGACCACGACTTTGTTAGTTCTCTCAATATAATACAATACATGTATATCTATCCCTAGACAACTTTTGTAACTGGCCTAATATAATTGACCATTTTTTTCAGTTAGTAATATTTAATTTAAATTTGGAAGCAAAAAATAACCACAACTTTTCTATATCTTACTCTTTTTTCCATGAAAAAAATCATGATGTTTCATTCATTTAGGCTTCATAATGTGATAACCTATATATATATATATATATATATATATATATATATATATATATATATATATATATATATTTTAAATTTATATCATATTGTTAACATATTCTTTATTGTCATGTAAAAAAATTTGAGGAGATGGTCTCCTTTAGTCTTGGAAACTTTTAAGAAAACTATTATTTTGAGAAACTTATGGTATGCAAAATTTAAATTTTTTGATATTAAATATTTTTACAAGATAACATGTTTTGTACCTTTTTTTCGATTCAAAAGCTTATCTAAAACCCTATTTTGCATAAAATGGTTAGCAGAGCAAATTTGGAATTTCACAATAATTTTATATTTTTAAAATTAGAAAAATTATCTAGATTTATCAGCCATGGATTGTGTATTGTTTCAAATAAGTCATTTTGATTTTTAATTCACTGTTTAAAAGTTTTTTATTTAAAATTTGTATAACTTCTACTAGTGGCTCATATTTTGATCGTGGCTTTTTCATATGACATCGAAATCAAATGATTCATTTTGCCTTGGAAAGATAATTTTGAGATCTAGAACCTTTCTCCATATTCTAAACAAGATTTATAGAAAAATCTTTATTTAAGTTTGTGTTGATTTCTATCTTAAAAATATATTCTTAACATCAAATATTTTCTTATCAATTGTAGTTAATATATTTTAAGGAGGTGCACGTTTTGTCACATATAATAAGATTTTTTTTTCTTTATTTAATTCTTATTATCTATAATTAGTATTTAGTAATTACTTTAAATGATATTATTTGACAAAATATATGGGTATCTCCATTTTCCAAATTCGTGGACATCCTAACCAATATTCACTAATTTCACTATATCTTTTTTGTTTGATGTTGGAATAGAATTTTTCTCTCTTTTTTTGGAAAGCTAGTTTCAAAATATATGATTTTGGGCTTTCGAGGTTTTCCAAAATTTGAACATAACTTATAGAGAAATCATGATTAAAGTCATTAATGATGCATTCCTGCTATTTTTCCTTATCTTTTAGTAACTAAAACCTATGTAAGCCATCATAAAACCTTTAGAGGCCCAAACCATACCCCACACTACTTTCCTTTTCCTTCTATTGTGGTTTTATTCTTCATTCCCCTCCATGATTTATTCATATCTTTGATTAAAACCCTCAATATGTTTAACCTTCTAAAGAAAATAATTAAATATTCAACATTCTTTTGCACTTTTTCATCATTGAAGTCCAATATTTTATCTTTTGTTTCCAAGAAGATATCTTTTTATACTTTTCTTTGTGTTTGGAGGATCTCTTATTGTTAAAAGACCTTATTCTATGAAATAAAGAATTTCCACTTTGGTAAGGTTAATTTCTACACCTCTATATGTTAATTTTTGTGGTATATATCGTTATGTTGTGATTTCACATTTTTATTAAATCTTTAATTGTAATCATATTATTTTATTAATAAGGTGTTTAGCGTCCAAGTAGTTGATGTAAATCTAAATATACATGTGTGGTATCGTTGGATATTAACAAAGTGAATGTTTTAATCTTGATTAATGAAAGATTTGATCTCATATGTGAAAATTCTTAATTTGTGTAAATTCTTTTTAATATAAAATGCAACTTGAAATCACAAGTATGATGCAATAACTTGATAAGGATTATTGGGATTCAATTCTAAGAGTATACCTATTGAATTATATATCTAATTGATTTGTCATAAGTTCACTTTCCAATGCATTTAATGGAATTAAATTTTGATAATCTTTACGAAAGATATTCACTCTAAAGTTAAATCTATTGAGTCCAAAATTGTGTTTAGATTTTAAATCTTTGCATGACCATTGTGAGTTATGTTAACCTTAACTTGCTTTGATCATGTAGACTCCATATTTTAGAGTTGATCAAGGTTGGCCTAGGTTGACTCTTTTTGATGTAAGGTGTTGGTTTTGGGTAGTTTTTATTATTTTAGCACCGAGGAAATAAAATGGTGACCCCAAGTGCAAGTAATTCTATTTTTGGAAAGTAACCTAATGTGGGAAGTTACCTCATATTATATATGTATATATACATGAAAAGTTACTAATTATAGAAAGTTGGTTAAAATTGGAATTAATGTGGTGGGTTCTGTCTTTTTCTGACATATCTTAATATGATACATTATAACTTAAAGTAAAATATAAAATGGGTTTTGGGTCCTTCAAATTTGGTTTCTTGAAGTTGTGAATTAACAATAACCTTTTATTTTTCTTTGGTGGATATTTATTTATAGATTTTTTAGGTGTGGCTAATTAAGGCTCTTAGTCTCTATATGTAACACCCCAAATTTTACTATATATATTTTTTAAAACAAAACCTCTAAATTTAAAACCTATAAATTCTAGGGATGCTATCGCCACACTTAGTACCAAACCGGTTCACTCCTACCATTCTAGTACCAAGTACTAAGGCTAAGAAAAGATTTTCATCTACTCATATCAGTACATAACCCAAAGTTCATAAATACAAAAATCAGAGTACGAATGAGTTATTACATAATCTAAAATACGAGAGAAAGTTCTTTAAAATGGAAAGATAACTACAATCATTAAAATTGTTTTTGGAATTCAAACATAGCTAAAAGAGGAAAAGGGGGTAACAATCTCATCAAGGAAAAACCGGCCACGCCACTCCAAAGAGTTGATCCAACCCAATTCAACACTTGCCCCTGCCTGACGTCCTATGAACATCAATAACATCAAAGAACATATCTCCTACCTGCAACACTCAAATGGGTCTTCTGCTTGTGGGAATGAACAGCACCCATAAAAAGGGTGATCAGTACACTACGTACTGAGTAAGGTAACCGAGCACTAAGGCCAACACACAAGTACATAAAATCATGCAGGATAATATACGGCTTACGAACATTCAAGCCAACGCATATAATACATAAAGTCATGCAGGATAACATACAGCTTACGAACATTCAAGCCCACACATAAAGGCCCAATTAGTTCGGATTAGTAAATTATAATCTCTTTTTGATATTCATTTCACACCATTCTCTTTATTAAACCATGCAAGTACAGGAACCTCCCACTATTTTAGCCAGTGGCTCGGTCACTTATAGGGCATCATGCCCCAACCACTATTAAAGCCGGTGAATCGATCACTTATAGGGTAAAACTCTAACCGCTATTTCTAACCGGTGGATCGGTTGGACCTGACTTAATAATCTTTCACTTTAAATGATTAATGTCTTAAGTATCTTATTCAGAAGCTTTCACCCAGACATGCATGACTGACTTCTACTATTCTTATCCTCCAAAAGTCTCATCCCATAATATGAGACTCTAATACCCCATTTTCCACGACCATGGATTCTATGTTCATTATCATACTTTATTCACCTCTAGAGTGCCGCCTTTAACCTCAACCAAGGGCGGAGCCAGGGCTTCCGCATGGTGTCCCAGGACACCACGGAGCCTTGGCTATAAGGCAGTAAATATATTTGGATATTAGGTATTAGATATATATTATATTTGTAGGACACCATAGCAATAAATTATTATGGATGAATGGTCAGGCAAGTTGGGTTCCCGATATTTTGACGCCAAGGTCCCAGGATCAAATCCCATGGTCGACCAATTTTGAATTATTTTGTAGCATCAAAACGACGTCGTTTTGATAATCCCCCCCAAACCCTTACCTTCTGTCAGGCTCCTCAACTCCCTCTACTGCTGCCCTCCCTCAACCTTCGACGCAACTTATGCAAGCACCAGGCAGTACACAACGCAGTCACACAGATCTCAACCCTCGACCACGCGCCACTGGAGCTCGCCGCTGCTGCCGACAACCGTCATCGTTCGTTCTTCTTCCAGTTCCAATCGCTGCTAGTCCGAAACTCCGACGTCCGAACTTGCTGCCTCCTGGGTGCTAGCTACTGCTCTGATTTCTATAAGCCCGCACAGCTACACCCAGTGGCCGAGTGGCGGAGCCAAGAGCAGAAGGCAGAGGCTGCAGCCTACAACTGCATTTGCAATAATCTAACCAGCCAAACAAAACTCGAACCGAGCCACAAGCCAAGAAGGTAAGATTTAAGTTAATTTTTAGTTAGTTAAATTTTTTGTCATAAATTTATAAATTTGTGAAATTAGAATATAGTTAATTTGTTTATATTTATGTTATTAATTGATTATATTTTTTAGTTTATATAAATTATAATTTATCTTATTAATGTATAAAATAGAAATCCTTTTTAATTTGGTAGAAATCAAAATTAGTTTGTAGAAATCAAATTTTTTAGATTTATAGATTGAATTGTTTAATTTATTAGTTAGTTTTTGAATTAGTTTGTTATAAAATTATATTATCAATTAAGTTTTAGTAAATTCCTTAGTTAATTCATTAAATTATTTAATGTCTTAATTTAGGATGCAACAATACTTTTCAATCCAGCCTAAAAATAGCTGCCACAAATCTAATTCTATTAATCAAGTTGTGTTAACAACTTTCAAAATCCAAGTACTCCCATCTTCCGAAAATGAATCTAATTAGCAATGATGTTATTATAGATCGATTTCAAAGTATGAAAACTCAACAAATAATATTGTAAAATTATGTAAAATTTTATATTTAAACACAATGTATTAATATTATTTAAGAGTATTATTTTATAAGATGACACTATGAAATTTCTATCCTCGCTCCGCCGCTTACCTCAACAATAGTGAAACACTGTTCTAAAGCCGAACGAAATGTCTGCCACATAGCCAGCGCCTCTACAACATGTGTTTCAAAACATCCATGGTTCGTCTTCATCATAACAGCTAATCCCTCCTCATGATGGCCACGTGTGAATGCTCCTTGACCCATCGAGCTCTCTTGATCCTCAAAAACTGTTGCATCAACGTTTAGTTTTACGCATCCATCAGCTGGATTGTTCCACTTGCGATCTACTTTTGTCCGTTTTGATCTCTGTCATTCTCGACCTCTCGACTGTCTGTATACTTTTTGTTGGCCTCTATGTATCATTATTCTCTTTGTGTTGTCATAATGTCTTGATTGCATGCCCCAATAGATCAGCAGGGCTCCAAAATTCTATTTCCCACGTCGCCTCATTTCTTCTTCCGTAATGCCTAGCACATCATCATTGCGAGATCAAATTCCTAATTTGATAGTTTGTCCAGCAAAAAGGCGAACCAATCTTTCCTGTATAGAAGCACACTCTATTAACGCTGTCGACCGGATAGTAAATGGAGCTAAAACCATTTCCATTGTGCCACGATGTAATCCTTCATGGTGCGCATCAAAGTCTCCGGCGCAGCCCCGCACACATCACATAAGAAAAAAGGAAAAGGAAATGACAAGTATATTCCAATCTTGGTATGTAACATAGGAAAATAGCATTGATAACTAGTTGGATAGACCTCACATTCTGATTAAACCATGAAAGAATCATAAGAATAATTTTATAAACCCATTTTACTTTTTTTTTAGACTTCAGTATTGAATCTTGAGGATAGAAAAATATAACCTAAAATTATTATATTAGTTTTCTATTGTGAAATAAATTATTTGAAATGATAAATCTTAACACTACAACAAATGAACTCTTCTATAATGACTTTTGTCATCCGTGAAGGGCAAAACAATAGTCATAATAGTCATTGTAATTGTTTCGTAGTAGAAGACCCAAAAGTTGTAATTGAAAACTTCCCCCATTGCAATGATTGTGTCATTATTATCATACTACTGTGATGACTGTAACACCCCCAAAATTCACGACTGAAAAATTTTATTTAATAAAAAGATTTAATAGAAGTGAAATAACAAAATTGTGAATTCTGGGGATATTATCGCTACACTTAGTATCAGACCGATTCACTCCTACCGTTCCAGTACCAAATGCTAAGGCTAAAAAGGATTATTGTTAAACTCAAGTCAATACTTAAACCAAGAGTTCATAAAAAGAACTAGAAAGATCATAACATAGGAATTAGAGTACACGTGAAAAAGAGTCATAATCCAAAGTATATAGTCAAAGTTCCTTGAAAAGAATAAGGTCTACAAACGATAATAGTTTAGCTCTGGGAAATCCAATACAAAAGGAATAACATAAAGAAATAGAAGAACATAAAGAGAAAATCTAGCCACGCCACTCTCGATCTCCTAGCTAAGTCCATGCTCAACTCTCAGCCCCTCCCGATGTCTCACAAGCATCGAAGACACCAAAAACAAAATCGCCAACCTGCACAAAGTCAGAGGGGTCTTTTGCTCGTGAGAATGAGTAACACCTATGAAAAGGGTGGTCAGTACGCTATGTATTGAGTAAGGTAACCATGCACTAAGGCCAGCACATAAAGGCACATAATTCAAGCACGATAATATAACAGCATACATTCTTTACAAATAAATAAAGGTCAAATTGTAGTCCTGCTAAACTGATTATGAATGCTCAATTCACGCCATGCTTATTATCATTCCATGTGAGTACGGGAACCCCACTATTATAGCCGGTGGACCGAAAACATAAGGGCATAAAGCTCCTGACAACTATTATTCGCCAGTGGAAAGGTCTCCAGGGGCAAGATGCTCCTAGCCGTTATTATTCGCCGGTGGACCGGTCTGGCCTCGACTCTCATGGTGTTTCACTGTATGTATTTAGTATCTTCCCATGTCTTATCACAATTATGTTCGGTTTTTTTTTAGCACGGAATCCCCCACTATTATAGCCGGTGGACCAGAAACATACAGGCATAATGCGCCTGACCACTATTATTCGTCGGTAGATCGGTCTCCAGGGCACCCCAACTCCTGGCCACTATTATTCGCTGGTGGACCGGTCTAGGCTCGGCTCAACAATCTTCCTCTTTAAATGATTAATGTCTTACCATGTCTTATTCAACAAGTCTTCACCCCTAGGCATGTATGTCACACTCCATCTACACTTATCCTCCCAAGAGGGTCCGTCCTATATTTTGAGACTCTGCCCCTCCTAATACACTCCACCATCCTTTCCTTCTTTCCCTAACTCACACTAGAGGCTTAACTCCTAACAGTGTGGGTCAAGACCCACTAATTTACACCTCCAACCCCAACCACTGTCTTACCCTAGGGTTTTCTCCAGAAATTCTAATTTGAGCCTATGTGGCCCATCTTTCTCCACCTCACACAACCCAAACTATTTTAACACCCGACACATCACAATCCTTAGATTCGGCCCTCATAATCTCACTTTACTCCCCAAGTACACGTGTGACCACAAAACCCTAAATGGCCACACCAAACCCTAGCTAGTCACGCCAAATCCTAGCATCCTCATTTCCACATGTCACCCCTCCATTTCTCACCTTCCACTCTTATTTTCCATGCTACCCATGCTCATCCCTCACATGATAATCTGCCATCCTCATCTCATACTCCATTCACCCTCATTTATTTTCCCTTTTTACCACCTTCTCATATTAGGGTTACCTCCTAGTCTCCTATGCACCCTTATATTATCCCACGTACTATTTTTCACCCAAAACCTCCAATCACCCAAACAACTCTTCCATTACCTTCCTCACACCCTAAATCAACATTCCATACGTAAAATTCACTCTCATACAGACTTTATACATCCCATGCAAACCCTCAAAGTTTTTCATGCAAAACCCTAAAACTCTCATGCAAAATCCTAGATTCTTCCATGCAACACCCTAGATTCTTCCATGCAAAACCCTAGATTCTTCCATGTCAAACCCTAGATTCTTCCATACAAAACCCTAGATTCTTCCATGAAAAGTTCATCCAATTTATTTTGCTTTAAGTCCCCTTTTATTCTTCCACTCATGGATCATGAAATATTTAGGTCAATCCCACATCCCTTGGTCAACTTATTTCCCTTTGTTCAACTTACTTCCCCATTTTCCTTTTTCATCCTCTCACCCTATATCATCACATTACATATCCTAGCATGCATGTCCTAAAGGGTCACAACACATCACATCATAATCATAGCATATACATATAATACACATGCCATAAGATACACCTGATCATATCTCAACTCGAAGCTACGCTACGTATAAAATAGTTATAATGATGAGTATAAGATACATAACATATCATGATACATGGTATACAAGGCATATAAGACACATAGCATACATAAGGCTTTAGCTACATCCTTACCTAACATGACACCGGTCTTGAAGCACGCTCCTACGCCTCGTTAGGGTTTTGACTTGTTTCACCTATAAGAGGGAAAAACTAAGGATTAGTATTCCTCCTACCTAAAATACTATTATTTCCTATTTTATTGTAAGATTAGGGTTACTATTATTAAAGGAAACTTTATAAGTGAAAATAGGGTTTTCAATAATATTTGTAGCCATACTCATATTATTAAATCTAATAGCTTATTTCTAATAATAGTGCTAACACTAGTTATAGCAAAATAGTGATATTAATAATAATAGTAATACTAATACTCCTAGTAATAGAAACCCTAGTATTTTTAAGGCTAAGACTAATAATAGGGTTAGGGGTAAAATAATAGTAATACTAATAAAATACTAATATTGCTAAGGATAATAGTAATGATAGTAATATTTGAATGATGATAATATAAGGGTTTGAATATTTTTACCATAATAATAATAGTGATACTAACAATAATGATAATAATACTAATAATAATAATAATTATTATTATTATTATTATTATTATTATTATTATTATTACGCATTATTATTATTATCGAATTAATGATAAAATAGGGTCTCAACCCTTAATAGTAATAATAATAACAGTAGTAGTAGTAGTAGTAGTAGTAGTAGTAGTAGTAATAATAATAATAATAATAATGATACTAATCGAATTAATGATAAAATAGGGTCTCGACCCTTAATAGTAATAATAATAATAATAATAATAATACAATTAAAATGAATAAGGCTTAAATAATTAGGATTTAGGGGTTGAGAGGGTTTAGGGCACCACCTAGGGTTGGTGGTGACTAGCGGCACCGGCGGTGGTGCACGACAGTGGCGGTGATGGCAGGAAAAAGGGAAGAAAAGAGAGATAGTTGAATGTTGGGAATAGGATAGGGGGAATGAGGGTGGAAGTTGGGGTGATTGAGGTTGCCCAAGTTGAGAGGGTTAGAGTGAGGGTGATGGTGCGGCCAAAGGTGGTGGCACACGGCGGCAGATGTGGGGGCCGAAAGTGGTGGAAAGGAGGAAAGGGAGGAGGAGAGGGAGGAAAGGGAAAAAGAGGGTGGGGGAGGTAGAGGAAAGTCTGCACATGTTTTTGGGAGGTGTAAGAGGCGGTGGTTAAAGCGGGAGTGGTGGTGGACGGTGGTGCGAAGGGTGGCAGGGGCAAAGGAGTGGCTGATTGAGAATGAAAATTTACAAGGCTGGGGTGGCTCGTGCAGGGAAAATCGAGGGAGGAGGGTGGCATAGTTTGGTGGAGGATGATTAAGGGAGTAGTGTTGTGGGTGGCTTGAGTGGCGGCGCTGAGCGACGACGGCAGAACAGACATCTGATTGGGCGGTGGCGCAAAGGTGTGATTTTTCTAGGTTAGAATCAAAAGCTCGATCAAGGCTGGTTATGGGGGTATTTATAGAGCTAAAGAAGGGGATAAGGTTAGGGGAAAATGGGAGAATAGGGGTAGGTAGGTTTGGGCTCACCGGCCGGCGACGGCAGGCCGGCGCAGGTCTGTTTGCGGCTGGCTGTGATTGGTCAAGGAGAAGGAAATGGCGCTCGAGAAGAGAGGAGAGTTGGTAAGGTCGAATGGTAGGCGAGTCAACAGGAAAGAGAGAGGAGAGATGGCCAGTCAGCGACGTGGTTAGTGGAAAAATTCAAGGCGCAGGTAGGGGAGGGAGTTACAGGTCGACGAGGAAGGAAGAAGAAGAAGGAGGTGGACCGGGCAGTCCGAAAAAGAAAAGAAAGAAAAAAAAAGAAGGGAACCGATCGGCGGCCGGGAAAAAAATGAAATGCGGAGTATAGGCTTAGGTCATGCTGAAGGAGAAAAGGGAGGAGGGAAGTTGGGCTACAGGGGAGACAGATCCAACTGGGCAGAAAAGGGAGAAAAAGAGAAAGGAGAGGAAGAAAGAAAGAAAGAGGAAAAAGGAAAAAAGGAAAAATAGGTGGGTTGGGGTTGATTAAAATATTTTGGATATTTGGGATATTTGAAAATAATAATATTTTAATAGAATAATATTTAATTCCCTTTTTATGTTAATTTAGGATTTTTAAAAGATTTTTTCTAAATTCCATTTTAATTAGCAAATCACTCTAATTTTCTCCAATTAAATTATTATAAATTTCCTATTGATTTTTCCCTATTTACTCCCTCTCATTTTGATAAAATAATTTATTTAATTAATTTTTATAATAAATCTTTAATTTGCTATAATTCCTAAAATTAGGGTTTGAGGTATTTCAATGACAGTATAAAAAATTTTTAAAAATTAAAATTATCTATTGCGACGATGTTTTGGATCTACTATAATGATCCTGTTGTCGTGGAATGGTCAATTTAAAAAAAAATCTTATCAACCTATTGCAACGATTCTAGATCCACTACAATGACTCTAGGTGTCACTAAAAGCCAAATTTAATTTTTCTCTAAATTTTTATTACAATCCTATAAAATTTAAATATATATATATATATATTAAATTTTAGACTTATTTATATTAATTGAAACCATTAATAATGCATACTTTTATTTTCATATTAATATTAATATATAATTGATAATATTAAATAAAAACTTTCAAAATAAAACTATTGTTTATAATTTGAAATTATTATTACAATTTTGTTATCTACCATAAATAACTAAATCCTACTCATCCTCATCTTCCTCCTCCCCTACCTCCTCCATTGACTCTATAAGTCTGTGTCTAAGATCTTGTATTATAATAGTTTGCAACTTGATGGTTTCTTTTTTACGTTTTAATGCTTTGTTGTACTTTTGGACAATCTTGGCTAGGTTACCGAGTTTTTTCTGGTATTGATGGAGTTGAAAACGATGCTAACGAAGAACCCTTCAATAATCTATCAATAGATTTCTCATGGCCATAGCATTGTCCAAGAACATCATGTACAATGGTTGTCTTGTCAATTTGTATCGGCTCATTAAACCCACATTCACTCCTAAGTAATTGGACTCGAGCCTCCTTTATCATCCTTTGTAGCATCTCCACCATTTCATGCTATGAGAAAAGTTAAAATTAAGAATAAATATCTTATAAAAAAAGTATAATTAAATTAATTAATTCCTTTAGAGAATTATAAACTTACATATTTCCTCTCATCATCCTCACTCACCCATTTCTCGTCCTTGTAGTGCATATCTCTGAAAGTCTCGATCTCATCTAGAATTATCTTAGTGTTAGGGTTGTCCTATACTTATAATAAAAATAAAAATAAATTTATAAATAACATTATAAATAATAAATAAAATTATAAAGTAGGTATACAATACCTTACTGTTGCGTAATTGAGAAATCAATGACAGGCCATGGACGTTAGGATATTGTTGCTTGCTATTGCTTTTTGTGTTTCTCTTTGACTTCGCCTGCAAATCAAGAAATATACTTAATTAATATCACTACATATTAAATATATATATATATATATAATATTATAAAAATATCTTTTTTTTCAGGAGTATTCCAAAATTCTTGAAGCTTGTTCCAATTCTCATCTTCCAAGCCATTCAATTTCTTTCTAAGGGTTTTGTTACCAATTCTTGAACTGACTTTTTATGTTGTGATACATGTCACGAAACGATCTAAAAATAGCCTCCCAAATGCGTGGCCAATGTGGTGTCTCCTTCCACTCATCCAAGTCATAATATTTCTACAAATAAAATAAAATTATCAATTAGTCAACTAAAATTAAAAATATTATGAATTAAAAGATACTTGTGATTTACATTTACCTCAATCCGAGGGAAAATATTATCTTTGTCCTCCTTTGAAGCATGACCCCAATCGTCGTAGTACATAGGGATCATGTTCCTAATCTCATTCCCTACATGCCTAAAAAATAATGTACCATTATAATCAATGGATCTCCAGGCCCTATTAAATTGAGACAACACTGTAGGCAGAATTTCATGTAACTATTTTTTCTAAACTCTTCACGCATATTCATGGATTTTGACTTGGAGCATTTTGGACGTGTTGGAGCTGCAACATGCATCACATTAGTTAACCATATAAGTAAAAAAAATACATTGCTTTGTTATCTAATATATACTGGAAAAATCATTACCTAACTCACACTAAGATGGAATACTACAAGAGCATCAAGGGGGTCATTACCTCCATCCCACCATGGTACCTTTTCATGACATCATCCATACCTACAAATATTTGACAACAACTTGATGAAAAATATTCAAACTTGTTATGGATAACAATCGCATAAGGCTAAATTCTAATATAGTAAAGATAATACTCATAAAATGGATCCTAATACACACAACATAAAAATTTCAAAAAAATATATATTATTCATCACTGCAAGTACTATTATCACCACGTGCATCTTCACTATCAGAGTTTGAAGCATCCCCATCCATGTCAATAATATTATATGTCTACTACTCATCGTTAGGAGTATTATTTGTTTGGATTTCATCACTTATAATGTTATGACGCTAAAAAATTTAAGTTATCAAGGTCATCTGCTTCAATCGCCAAATCAATATTATATGAGTCAACCCCATCTAAAACATCAATTTGCTCATCGTCGTTGAGATCCAAAATATGGCGATTGTTGACTTCCCAAACAACTTGCCATTGAGTATCATTCAATAGATCATCAACATACAAAGCTTACTTTACTTGAGAGCCTAACATATAACGATCCTTCCTGTACAACTCATACTTCGTACAAACACTTGTGATGTTGTTCTTTCATACTATTCTTTTCTTCCTTGCATTAGTGTCAAACCATTTGCATTTGAATAAAAAATAGAAAAATCATGCAAATAAGATAGCTTGATAATCTGTTGTACCTGTCCATAATAACATTCATTGTCAACTCCAGGGACATATACACCATTATTTTGTGTTCTTTTATCATTATTTTTCTCTTTCATGAATTAAGAATCTAAAGTCATTTACAATACAACCAGCATAAGTTGTAAACACTCTTGATGGACCACTGCAAGAGATAATAACTCATCAGTGTATTCAAGTGATTCTAACTGATGTAAATTATACACCTATAGTATATATAGTTAATAAAAATAATTATTAATTTAATTTCACTAATAACTAACTAGGAATAATTATTGATAATTGAACAAAAATTTCAATTACTTTAGAATAAAACCAATGGGGAAACTCTTTCTTTTGAATGTAATCCAACTTACTACCATGTCCATGTTTCTCGTTCATATGCTCACTACAACATTGATAATAATAAAAATTCATTTCCTACATATATATAATTATTAGAATCATTCTTAGTGATTATTGATTTATACTTATTCTAGAAATTTCTATATCTCTGGACAATTGTTGAGAATATATCAAATTATATGATTTAGCTCATTGTCTAAGATACCAACAATTGATGACTTACCAATGATATGACCTTGAGGGTGAAACACAAAAATTTGATCTTTTTTCAAACCTTTGAGGGTTAATAACTTTAGCACATATTTCCTTAAGAAAGAAACATAATAAAAAATGATACAATGAACATAATTGAGCAAAACAAAGTGTATAGTCATTAACAACAAATCTTGAATGAGGATATGATGGATGTATGATTTCATGCCCACTAACTTCAAATATTTCATTAAAAAAAGGGTCTTGATGTTTGATGAATATCTTTTTCAAAGCCTTTACTCCGTTCAAAAACTTACACAAATAAATCTTCTTCTTTTTTGTAGAAAGAGTATAACTTATGGGAGATAAAAAAAAATCAAATCCCCACTTTTTTGTGTTAGCATTAATGCCATCATTGATCTTTTTTTGAATATTTAGAAATGTACATTTATAAGTGTACTAATTATACTATGCATTCTTATCGATGTGCACCACATCAAGACAATGTCAGACATATAACTATTTTCAATACGGAAGGTTAAAGAATATTAACATCTTCTTCCACCCACCTATTGAAACTAACTTACTGTTCTTTTTTCCAAAATACACATTTAATACCCTCATTTTTTAAATACGTGGAGTCCCATGAGTGGATTCAAAGCTATTACTTCTTCAAAATTTTCATTAAAAGCTTTTCTTCGTCTAGGATAATGATGATTTATAGGCAATAAATTCCGATGGCCAAGATAATTGGTCTTCCTACTCTTCAATAACTGGATAAAGTCTATGTTGTCTTCACAAATAAGGCATGCATAGTGCTCATGCAAACTATAAAAAAAAAAGATTATCATATGTCATAACTTTATTTATTGTACAAAATACCATGACTCACAATTTAAATGACTCTTGGACATGTGCATAAAATACTTCAACTATATGATCTCACATGTACTTCAAATTTGCAACAATGAGAGCTAGATAAATATCAATATTATCACTGGGATTATTTAGAGCTGATATAAACAAAGATAACATCATCTATTTCTTTTTCATGCACAATGATGGAAGGAGATTATATCACCAAGATAATTGACAATATAATATAGTTTGTATTCCCATTGAAATGGTTCATTCTATCAAACCAAAGTGTAAGATGTAAATTTTTAGCTTCATGACCAAATTCAATGAATTCAGTATCAATCATTGTCTACTAAGGAGAACGGGTTGGATGTCTAATATTTCTATTAAAAGTAATCTCTTTCATATGCCACATAAAATTCTTTGCATTTTCTCCATTACTAAAAACATGCCAAAATCTTGGTATGATAACCTTCTTGAATAGTGATATTTAACATTTAGGATATGTATCTAATGACACATATTCATTATGATATAAAATATAATCATTAAGACAATCATGATTTATATATATATATATATATATAATTTAACCCAATAAAGGAAATAATCTTATTTGCTTTATATGTCCTAGGAGGAAGTACAATGTCTTTCGAAAACATCTCTTTGAATAATTCAAAAAGAGAATTAAATCTTTATCGCTCCATCCATTAGCTACCTTGAGGTTGTACAATAGTTACACAACTGATGATTTTATAAATTTAGTACAACATTAATAAAAGAAAATTTTTAGAATCACTGACTAATTTTTCAAACTTTTTAGGAGTCTATGAAATGTTATTCTACATTATCTATCAAGTTTTCTATGTTAGCAAAGTTATTATATTCAAAATCATCACTTTTGGCACAACTAGTTTAGACAGCAATGGACTCTCCATGCCATATCTAATTAGTGTATCTCTTATCAAATCCATTCATAATAACATAATCTTGTATTTCATTGATCCTTTTCTTCTTATTGTTTCTATAATAGATACATGAGCAACATATCCACAAGGGATATACAACAAGTTTGACCACAAAAAAATAGGAAATCATCTACACCATCTATATACTCTAACCAACCTACTAGAGTATACCTATGATCAATCAATTACATCCTGTGTTAAAATATAGTTGATTAGAATAATTTAGAAATAATTACAATAATGATATCCATATTGAATGTATATAACAAGTACATAGGTTGGTATATATATAAAATAATGCAAAAGTTTCTCATAAAATGCACGCTATCAACAATAACAATTATATTAAAGGTACACTTTCATAAATATATAAATCACATTACAAAGCAAAAATGAAGAAATATAATGATTTCCTAATCTATAAACAACATAAAAAATTAGGCAATATATATCATATTAACGATAAAGAAGAGAAAAAAAATTTCAAACCTTTAAGGAAAGAATGACAATGACAAGAGGAGGAGGAGGAGGAGGATAAGAAGAAGGATTAACAAAGGCTACTACGGAGGTTATCAAGGGAGAGGAAGAAGGATGAGGTGTAGAAAGTAGCAACGGTGGAATGCATAGGGAAACAATAAGTTTCCGTGACAAATTTATATAAGTGTATGAGAATGAGAGGCATGCTAAGTTAAAAGTAAAGAATAAAAAAAAATTGATATGTATATATGATGATTCCAAGTTAAAACTATCGTATATACCCTTAAAAATATGAGAAAAAATCATCATGTTTTATAATCAATGGTAGTTTTAACTTGGAATTGTTGTCTAAACCCATAACAATTATTGCTTAGCTTTAGACAAGGATTGTAATTTTGTAAATAAAGTGCTCCTATCTCCCCAACTTTTCTTTATATTGGGAAAATCATATAAGTATATCTTTATTATAACAACCATACATGTGCTAAAGTCTATTTTGATTTGTATAATAATTAAGGCTGTAAACGAGCCGAGACGAGCCGAATATCCCCGAGCTTGGGTTCGACTCATTTAACTAAACGAGCCTAAAATGATGTTTGGGTTCGGCTCGTTTAACTAAAAGAACGAGCCGAACCGAACTTTTAACAAGTCGAGCCGAGTCGAGTTCACGAGTCAAAGTAAAAAAATTAACCGAGTTGAGCTTTTTCGAGCTCTAGCTCGGCTCGTTTAATAAACGAGCCTAAAAATGATATTCGGGTTTGACTCATTTAACTAAACGAACGAACAGAATCGAGCTGAGCCGAGCCGAATATCGAATTGGCTCAGCTCGTTTACGGCCCTAATAGTAGTGTTCTATTTTTGTCTTTGTGAGTGAGCTTAAATGAGAGGGAGTGATCCAACTCCCAAATTGAATCTAAAACCTCAACACTAATATTAAGATCAAAGTACTAATAAGTAGGACTTCAAGTCCCTTAATGGATTTACTAAAAGACTACTAAAGGCTGGAACATCATAGTTGTTAGGAGATCGGCCAACAAATATTGGTATATCAAATTATCAGCGAAGTTGACTCTTAAGTTACTAAAAATAATCAATTATAATACAAGTTATTTGGCAAATCCTTACCCAATTCCTTAAACATAAATTAGGACGATGTGCAAGTATATTCTTTAGTATCTTAATAAAAATAATTTTATCTCCCTCGTACAAGATATATAGAAAATGGATAGATCAAGACCATTTTATATCTTTATACTATTAGTGATTTGACATGTTATTTTTATAAGATTTTAAAATATTTTTTATTTTTTATCACAACTTATAATAGAGTAATTTTAAGTAGATAAATTAATATTAAAATTTATATAATACACACGCACATACTTTGAAATAGGATTGAATTTAGATATTAATTTATCAAAGAAATTCTTGATATAATAGTCAGAAATTGGGGTTTGAATATTTTATGTTATAAATTTAAATCTCCCCTTTTACAATATTGACGCTAGCTCTTGAATTGATATGTATGTTATGTTTACCTTGAAAGACTAATAAAGGAATTCTCCCTCTCCAATGATACGGAGGAAAAATTGGTTTCTATCATGAAAGATACACCTCCGAAGAATTAGTAAGTGCCAAGCTTACCCTTTTGCTCACTTCCATTAAATAAATTTACATGTTTAATTATAAAGTCAAACATACATAGCCAGGTCATCTCAAGCGCCCGGTATATATTTTTAATTTTTCAGATTGTATGTATGTTTGATGTACTTGCGATCGTGATATCTTTATAATATCTAGCCTATGGTGACATATTCGTACAAACATCTATATAAAATGAGGTATAAACATCTATCTATAGAGGTTTGTTACTTTTTGGCAATCAAATACTTTCAACCACTTTCAAGTTTAACAACTATAAATTGATATAGAAATTAAGTTATCTCCTTATTTAATTTGAGCAAAACTGAAATTAATTTAAAGAGAAAGACATAAAAATTTTATATTCATTTATACATTTAACGAATAAAATTTTTGATTTCGGATAAAATTTATCTCATTGTTATCTCTAATATGCATTCTGACCGAAAATTGATTACTTTATATATATATTTTTAGAGTGATTAATTCATATTTAGATATTATAATTGTTATTTTTTTTATAAACAAATATATTTTAAAGACTAATACAATAGATATATAAGTTCAAAAGTAGATATGATCTAATACATTGACTTGCTAATGATTTGTTTTAAAAGTTAAAATAAACTCAAGTAAAAAACAAAACATATATACAACTTCATAAGAATAGGTTTACTATATTTTTACTCAAATTAAGGTCTTTAGTTGGTTATCAAAGTCTTAAAGTTGGAAAGAAATTGATGGGTGCTGGCTTAATTACTTAGTATGCATAGATATAAAATAACTTTTAAATAATTATTTGATTTTATGTGATCGATTTTTTAATAAAAGTTTAAAACTGTTTATATAACTGTTAAAAAATATATATTTGACAATGAATAAGGAAATATTTAATACTCTAACAATGTTCATTTAGATAGAAAATTTTATTTTAGAAAAATAGATTAGTTAGTACTTATTTTTTATTTTTATCTTTAATTTTCATACATTAATTGTTATATTTTTTATTTAAAGATGTAATCAACAAATTAAAAATATATTTATTGTTTTATAAAATAATATATAAATTATTAAAATATTTTTTTATGAAACTGAGAGAACAATAATATCTAAACAACAATATATATATATAATTATTATTTAACGACCGGTACCTGACACTGATAGACACGTTAATGGACCATTAATAATGGTGCGGTTTTTTCTTTCAAGGAATAAACCGTCTCTAATCTCACTATTTACCCCCACTTTCTTTCCCTCTGCCCCAATATACCGTGTATGTGTGCCTCTCCACCTCTCTCCCCCACTCCACTCTCCCTCTCTCTGTCTCTCTCTCTCTCTCTCTCTCTCTCTAAGAAGAGCAGCATGACCTGGAGATGAAATGGATTTGAAATCCACCTTCACTTGAAAAACTCCATTTATTTCTGCCAGCGCCTCATTTTTCAAGCCTTCCCAAATCTTGTTTCAAAAACACCAAAAACCCAATAAAGAGAACTTTTGTAGTTACCCCTTTTCTATTTTGGATTTTGGGATCAGCATCAGTGCCTGCATCTTCCTCAAGATTTCTCTCAGATCAAGTTCTATGTGGTGTCCAATGGGCCTTTGATTGCAAGGTGACTAAACGCTTTCTCTCATACTTCAATATGTTGCCTTTTGAGTTGAATGGAAAAAGAACGCAGTCTCCTCATTTGGAAGTAGAGCTGGGACTGTGCCGCTTTCCTGACTTTGTGTTTTTGTTCTCGGATTTGGGATGCGGTTGGTGGGTTTCAAAGATCTGCTGAAGCATGTCATTTCGCTTATTGATCCTGATTCTGTAATTTGTATTTCGAGACTGGATTTGATTGAATTCAACAGTGCTCTTGAAGTTATCCTGAACTGTAGGGTCTCTTCACCAAGTGTTTTCTAAAACGCCTCCGAGAAATGAGTCTTGAAAGAGCTTAGCGATTGTAGTCATTAGGTTGAGGCTCGGGATGAATTTTTTTTATTTTCCTTTTTCTAATGGTTTCTGAAGTCGCCTGCTTGTTTTCGTAAATTTTGATCCATTTAACATATAGCTTAAGTTTTCTGCAGCATCCCCTCCCGGTCGTTGTTATCTTAACGTTCTATAATTCTGGGTATTGAAGATAAGGAGTGATAAATTGTATTAGAATTGTGGCCAATTTATTGGCTTTTATTATTGGATATTTGTGCGCTTTATACCATTTCCTGTTGCGTTTTCCATTTGTATGTAAGGGTTTTTTCCCTTCCCTCTGATTGCTCTTCTTTGCCCCTTGACTCTCTGCTAAGCCTTTCATTCATGTCTTGTGCTATGTTCATGCCTGACGCATTGTTTTTTTTTTTTTGGTTGAAGTGCGCATTCGACTTCCTTGGCGCTGCTTGACGTACGCATGCATATTAATATTTATGACGTTTGACAAGTTTCAGCTTGTTCTTGAAAGAAAATTCTTAATTATTTTTATTTTTATTTTTATGCAGCATGAAAATATGCCTGTTAAAAGACAATTGTTTTGAATGCAGTTATTATGCAATGGACTTTTTGTTGAATGATAATCCGTTGAAAATGTTCCTCAATGTAAATCTGATTGTAAATGATCAGCCACATGTTGAATACTCCTTTTCTTTTTATTGGGTTTCATTGACTATATCATGTGCCCAATTTTGGTTAATTGCAGGTTGTGATGGATGCTGAAAATGATATTGCTGCTCCTCAGATTGAGGAGAGTGATCAGATGCATGTCCATGATGATCATTCTAACCCTAGGGAAGAGAATGTTGTCTATGTTAATGGAATTCATGATGGGCATATGGAGGCTGATCGTCCCAAAGCTTATCCAGAAGTTGAGGATGAACCAGCCAATGGTGGATCAACCGACCCCTGTATTAAGAAAGCTTCTGACACCTCAAATATGCACGAGCAGAACAATAGTGTCCCACGTGCTGGAGTAAGAGTCATTCTACTTTTGGTGTCATGGTTGATTGGGCTATTATTTTTCTTGGTGTCATGTTTATTGTCTGTGTATCTGATCAGGAGGTAGAAGCAAAAGAAGTTGATCAAACAAAGAGTTCCAAACCACATGATAAACAGGGTAAAAGCAGAGACCAAAAGGCATTGAACTCCAAAAGGCTTGGAGTAGCAGGGGTAAATAAGACCTACAATCAAGAGGGTGTAAAGGCTGGATCAAATGGTATTGTGCCTGCTAGCTCATATCCAAAATTATCTGTTTCCAAGAGCAGGTCTTTCAACGAGAGTCGTTCAGGTGAGAAAGCAAAGCCAGCAACTGGAACAAATAATGCTCAGAAGCCTAAGGTAAAAAGAAATATGTTGATTTTCTGTCTTAGGGAATGGATAACAATGACTCAAACCTTGTCCCTGATGGTTAGCACTTTGATCTTTGCTGCTCATTACCCTTCTTTTCATTTCTGGTTTTGATTTTCATTAAGAAGCAAACTGCAAAGCACGGTCATGATATGCCATCTTCTACAGATAATGCATCTCGAACTGAAGGCTCTATGTAAGTTTTCTGTAGAACTTATTTGTTTTTGTTTTCTCTTGTTACTCAATCTGCCTAAGCTCCTTGAGTTTATGTTTATTGATATTGGTATACTGCAGGACTGTTCTGCAAATGCAGTTGATGTTCTTAGTGTCATTCCTCCCAGACTCTTCTCGAATTGCTGTTTCAGTGCTGTTAGGATGGATAGTCTCTTATATGTGGCAGCCCCCCCCCCCCCCTCTTCTTCTTCTTCTTCTCTCTCTCTCATCTCTTTATTTATTTTCTGCAGGGCGAAATCAAAATTGAAGATTCCCAGGAAAGGACCCTCAAGTGAAACTGAAACAAGTGCTGAACATCCTCTGTATCCTTTTCGGTAGGACATTGTTTGTCTTTACCGGGGCTGGCAGGGTTGCCACACCACCTGGTGAACTTTTGTGTGTGTGTGTGTGTCCCTTTATATATTTATTTATTATTTGACATACAACGTGCTATTTGTTTTGTTAGCCTATCCTTAATGACACTGCAGAAGTCCCACTGGCAGCACCAGTAGTGATGCTAAAACCCACAGAACCGGCAAACTTCCAGCATACACTTTTAGTTTTAGGTGTAATGAACGAGCTGAGAAGAGAAAAGAGGTATGTGCTTCCTCTGCCATCTTGTGTATTGTTTTCCTAATGATCTGAAATCTGATGTGGGGTCTGTAGTTCTGATCTAAATGATGATTTTGGCTGATCCTGGGCAGTTTTACTCAAAGCTCGAGGAAAAGATTCATGCAAAGGAAGTGGAGATAACTAATCAACAGGTCAAATCCAAGGTAGGATCATATTCACAATGTTGATAATTAGTTACACAAGGATTGGGAGGGTCTTTAAAGTGACAGAAAAGCCTACCCTGATGAGTTTTGTATTTTCTTGAAGGAAACCCAAGAAGCAGAACTTAAGTTATTGAGGAAGAGCTTGAACTTTAAGGCGACACCCATGCCCAGTTTTTACCAGGAACCTCCACCCCCAAAGGCTGAACTGAAAAAGGTAACAGCTTCTCTGTGAAAATTGAGCATTCTTTTTCGTATTAACACTTTCTGCGAGGAAGTAGTTTGCAAGTCTTTTATCATATCTTCCCTTTCTTCACTCTGTTCATCTGGTATTGTTTGCTCTATGTTTGTATCAAGATCAAATTGTTTGCAGCTGCATTATGTTCTGATGGGACTTCTAGTCATTTCCATGCTACTCCAAACATTTTCATAAATACAAAGCTTCATGGTGAGACTTGATAATCCTCATTAGACCTTATGCTGGTACATAGGGCTACAAATGAACTGAGTTGGCTTGCAAACTGTTTAGCTCGGCTTGTTAAATGCTTGGGTCACTTTCAAGCTTGTTTATTAAACAATTTGAGCCTGAGCTTGAGCCTGAAAAATTTTAGCTCAGCTCATTTATAGTTTACATTTGTGAGCTCGGTTTGACTGGTTCGTTTAGTTAAACAAACTGATCCTAAGCCTGAGGGTGTTCGGCTCGGCTCATTTACAACTCTATTGGTACAATCTTTTCATCATCAGGATATTGGTATCCCATATTATGTGTGTGCTACATTGTAATCTATTTGTAGTACGATTTGTCTTTAGAAGTTAATTCTGTTGAAAGTTTATCAACATTATTTTGTTTCACTCATTGCATGTCAAGGCTTGATAATGGACAACTTTAGGATCCATAAAAGCATTGGGGAGCAATGTTTCTTTGGTATGAGCTAAGCTTGAGAAAATACTGACACATTTGCTTCTATTAGATGGTAGCTAAATGAGGACCTGTACACTGATGGTAGCAATAGTGGGTTACAGAGCCTGGTTGGTCTGTATCCAAAAGGATGGGTCCCGAATGGTAAAACACGCACACATGCATGAATAAGTGAGGACATGTTTTGTATTTGATGTTCTTTAAATTTACTTGTAGCCCTATAATTGTGCTGTAGCAGTCAAGACCTTGGAATTTCTATTTAATTGATACAACAAAGCCTCGACTGCTGCTGGTTCCTCCCTTGGTGTAGCTAATTGGATGTGATCTTCATTAAATTTACTTGTAACCATATAATTATCTAATAGCGAAATTGTATCAAAGCGTTTCTCTAAATAGATTGAACTTTAAATTCATTGCATGCCTTTGTTTCATTGGTGGATTCAGGACTGAATTATGTGGTATGGTTAATCTGAAGTGGTCTATGCTTCTTCTGACTACTGGCTTTATTCTATGATGGTGCAGATACCGACAACACGGCCTAGATCCCCCAAGCTTGGTAGGAGGAATAATTCAACCTCTGCAGATAGTGATGGTACCCGCAACTCTCGGCCTGGCAGACTTAGCTTGGATGAGAAGGTTTCACTGAATAAGCCTGCCAAAGGACTACCCCCTGTCCAGTCTAAGAAGCCACAAAGAAAATCTCTACCCAGATTGCCTTCTGAGAAGACCACCTTGCCAAATGCGAAAAAAGTTGAAGCCACATCGGCTACTGCCAAAGGGCCTGAACATGTGATAAATGAAGCTGAATTTGTTAAGCGAGAAGAGCAGACTGTAGGTCCTGCTTCTGAACTAGCCCATACCCAACCCACCCAACCCATGGCTGATGATAAACCTGTGGCTCAGGCGCAAGTTGAGATAGGTTCAGAACAGGTATCGGATCAGAACCAGTTACAGTAGAGCACTGAACATAGGATAGTTGCTGGGATTGAACCTGCAGCAGTGAGAACCCGAATGCATAAGTTGTGAAGCAGCAAAGTTTCTCTTGGTTTGCAGAGTTGTTATTGTCCATAGTCCAAAAGGTTTGATTTTTTTCACTTTGCTTGACTTTTTCTTCAGGTGACTAAGATTCTATGTCTGCACGTGTCCCTTTGGTTGGTCGTATGATCAATGTGTCTCTCGTCATGAAATTGTCGGTTGTCATTTATGCTCATAACAGTACTGGTCTGGCATTGTAATCATCTTTCTGGGCTAAATTTTCGATTTGATAATTAGTACATGACCAAGTAACTATAGTTTTTCCGTGGAAAATAAGTGTGTTTGGGTAAGCCTTTGAGGCTCAAACAACTGTTTTAATTGCAGTTTTTTTTTTTAAATATATATATATATATATAGATTATTTTTTAAATATAATAAAACACCTGAAAACATCAGTCGATAGCTACCAACTATTACTCCCAAACATACACTAAGTGAATGGGTTCGTTAAAACTGCTATGGAAATAGGGTATCAGATCAATGAATTGGCTGTTCCAAATTTGAGGCATTAAACCATGGTGTTGTGGCAGTTCTGTTAGTCTTCATTCTCAGAGGTATTTTCTTTTAATCTTCGTCGTCTTCGACTTCCCATAGAAATGCCGCATATGATGCCAGGACCATACTGCAGAATATATGCAATCATGATTAATGCTATTTAGTCTTTCTTTAGAGCTATTTATTAAAAATAGTTATCTAAAGTAGTTATTTATTTTAAAAAGTTTTTTGTCTCCTTTCAAAAAAATAATAATAATAATCTTATATAATTACTCAAAAATATGTATATATACATAACATATAATGAAGTAAGAAAATATGGATTCCGACTGCATCGTACCAATCATTCGGAGAAGACTCGACAGCTTGGATGTAGTAACTTTCTGCAAGATTGGCATCCCTGTATATCTCCCATATTAGTTTCCCACGTAGGGACAGTACCATCCCATTCTCTGAATGTGCGTTCAACGCACCCTTGCAGTACTGTTGACACATTTCGGTGTCGCCTTTCATCTGAAAATTTTACGGACATTTTATGAAAAATCAGTAGGAATTCCTCTAGTGAACGACGAAAAAGCCTTGGGGGTGGGTGTTTATTTTGGAAAAATACAATTTCGGACCATGCATTTTTGATTTTGTAGATTCTTTGTCTCTTACCTTATTATTGAAGAACCATGCATAATCTGCAAGAAAAGTATCAGGGACGACTACTATCATCTTCTGGCAATCAGAATCCATTTCTTTGGTTCCTTGTTCGTCTATCTCACGATCCTGACCAAATAACCGCGACCAAAACTCATCATCACTCGATCTCCTTGCTCGGCAGCCACTGCTTCGTCCAACACTGCTTCTCTTGAGAGTGGTTTTAAGCTTCTCATCTGTAATACTGTGCCTCACCGATACGAGCGAAATGGATGCTGGTCGATGAGTTGCTGGAAATCGCACTATTTGGCCAGTTTTTTCCGTCGATTGTATTATTGAATGAGCCTTGTTGCATGATTCTGTGATTCGTAGTGAAGAAGTATTGCTCTTCAATGACATTCTCTTTCTTTTTCCTGTTTCGCTGTGATCCAATGCCCTCAACCGTCTCCTGATCTTTTGGCGCTCTCATGTGTTACTAAAGATTGATGGATCCGCTCTCATGTAAATTGTTACGGGATACGTTACTTATCAGCACAAGAACCGGTTCTTTTTTACTTTTACTTTTTTTAAATCCTTTCTTGATTTACCGGCAACCAAATCAGATCTTTTGAAAGTATATACTTACCACTAATAAGATTATAAAATATAATCATGATAATCCGGATTTTAGCTAATTTATTCGCACTAAGTGTGTTTTACTGACCTTATTTTTATTGATCTTAGTCTGATTGAAAGTTTTAATGAGTTAATACTATTTACTTAGTCCAGTAAAGAGGTCCTAAGTTCAGATTTTGTTTATCCCAAATCAATAGTTATATAATTATATTGCATTATAAATAGTGAAATATTAGTTTATATATATATTCTCATCTAATACATCTTTTAATATAGTATGATTACTAATTAAAAGCCACTTTATAAAAATTAAATCCTACTTTCCACTTTTACCCTCATCTTTGTTCTTTCATTATCTATATATTAAATATTTCACTATATTTCAATTAAGGGTCTAATTGAAATTTTAAGACTACATTTATGAGTTTATTAAAAAGTATGTAATTTGTTAAAATAATTTCTTCATGAGAAAAGAGTATAAAAAAGAAATACTGAGTCTGTTTAGGAAAGAAAATTTTTTTAACTTAAATTTTTTGTTTCAAAATAAAAATTCTTTCAAAAAAGTTAATGCTTATTTTTTATTTTTTACCCTTATTTTTCTCTTTCTTCTTTTAAGCATTACTTATCATATTATTTTCCAATGAATGATATAATTATTATATTAAGGATATATTTATTAGTTTCTAAATTAGTGTGTAAATTGCTAAAAAGACTTTATTTTAGAAGCGGATTGAGTAATTAAAAAAAATTATATATTTCATTTTTTAATGATATTAAATTATAGACACACTTGTTAGATTTAGTGTTAAAATTGCATGTTAGATTACTTGTAGAAGCAAGTTTAAGTATAAAGACACTTTGCCGCAGGTTGGAGATTTTGTTAAGTTTTGAAATGAGGGGGGTAGCACAGTCGTGTACATAATGCTCCAATCTTGGTATTACTAATATTACACTAACTACCCAAAAAAAAAACGCGAAAATTATTATTCCCCTGAGTAGAACTCTGTTGAATCTGCTACTGTTGTCCTGCTCCTTGTGTTTGAGCAGTCATGACTGTATTGGTAAAAACGAGATCAGGAAATGGAAGGGTAATCCAAGTAGTGTGGCCCAGTCAAAATTACCATAACATAACCGTAAGTGATCGGCCAACTTATTATTATTTTCTGTGAATTAGAGTGGGTGGTGGTGGGCGATCATTTAAGTGTTTACTCCATTATTATTAGCTCTCTATCTCTATCCTAATGTGAATAATGGAAAAACAGAATGTAAGCAGCAAACAAAAGCATAAATTAGAGTAACAGGCGGCTGATCCGCAGCGTGCATTAGAGGACGTTGTCGATGTGAGAGGAGAAAGCGGAAATTGGGCATATATTGGAAATTACTATAAAAAATATAATTCCACTAACACAACTTATTAAAAAATAGCAAATTATTTAATGCTTTGATAATAAAAAGAGGAAGATGAGATAAGATTTTGACTTTTATAAAATGATTTTTTATACAAGAATTGTGTATTAGAATGATTTAAATTTTGATATGTAGTAGTATTAAAATATGCAATGTAAAATTTAAAGTTGTATACTTATTTTAAGATGTGTATTTCAGATTTGCACTTATATAAATAACGAAGAAATATATTTCTTGTTATCCTAGAATATGTGTATGTATATCCTTAATAATGTATATTTATGTCCTAAAAAATGTCTTTAATACCCTACTTTCTTAAACCTAGTTTTATAGTGTAATTAACTTCATTGTTCGTTCCCAATTGCCCTAATCTTGCTTATCATTTTCTTCCTTCCAAAATTTAGAATTTCCATCCTTTGTTTTGTTAAATCATGTAAAAATTTGCTTACGTAATTAGATGATTTAAACCCTTTTTGTTCATTTTAATTTGTTTGTGTTTCAAATCAACTCTAATATCAAATATTCTTATATACTTGGGGTTTATAAATTATTCTACACCTTTTCTTAATTTTTGATAATTTTTTAGAGTTATTTATTATTTTTCCAACAGCTATATATTATTAATCTTTCTTTACTATTTAATTACCTAAAATAGTTGCAATCAACCTTCTACCTATCCCTTTTAATCCTAACCAACCCTTAACTAGATTCTAATTAGATTTTCCACTTACTTACCTTCACTCAACCAATATATTGGTTAAAGGTACGTTAATCATGCATTTGTCAGATAATCACCTACACACTCCACTTTCCTTTACACCCCCATCATCATGTTTGTTTGTTTCAAGTATTTTGCCAACCAAATCAGCCCTTCCCCTATGTGAATGGCAACAATCAAACCTTCCTTCTTTCCCATATCCATGTCTTTTCCATTTCATTTTTGTTGTGATAGACATTGCATTGGTCTATATGCAAAAGCGTTGAATCTTATCTACATGATAAGAGAATATAAAACTCAAGTGTTGTGATATCAGATATGTTCTTGCACCATCCATAAATCATTTTGAATAATAAATTAGGAATCCTGAAACAAGATCATCAAGAAAAATGCATCAATATGAACCAAATCAAGTTTTCCAAAAATTAATACTTTATTACTTTCCAATCAATTAATTACAAAGAATCAAGAAATACTCATCCCATCTTTTTTATAATAAAAAAATCCAAGAACCCATTTATTGATTTCCTACTTGAATAAGACATACCCTCCCTCACTCAAGATTTCCTAGATCAAACCCTAGATGTAACACCCTCAAAATTTACTATTGAAAAATTTTGTTAATTAAAAGAAAATTAGCTGAAGTAAATTAATAAACCGTGAACTTTTTGGATATTACCGCCACACTTAGTACCAGACCAGTTCACTCATACCGTTCCAGTACCAAGTGCTAAGGCTGAAGAACAAAATATCAATTGCTAGAAATTCAAACCATTTTTAAATCAGAGTTGCGCAAGTAAACAATTTATAAGAATAGATTCCACCAATGGTGGTTACAAGAATAAATTACATTTAAACCATACATTAGAATAGGACACAAGAAATCCTAAAGGCCGGATAATCCTTACGCTCTTTCCCATTGCCCACTTGAGTAGCACCTGAAAAGACCTGCAAGGGACATTGCCCATTGAATAGGCAGTGGTCCTACAAAGGGAACCCTTCAGTACTACGGTACTGAGTAACCCTTTAAAATCACACTTAAAAACAGGCCCGTAATGTCACACATGATACAAAGCTATATACATATATAACAAGAGGTGTACATATAATATTCACAAAATTAACAATCACGTTAGATATCAAAAGGTCGTTATGAACAATCGATACTTTCGAGCCTTAAGTCATGTCATAGTGCAAAATCAATACATTCGGCCTTAATCCATTAGTCTATCATTATTCAATCAATCTCATATTTTATATCCATGTGAGTGCGGGAACCCCACTATTATAGCCGGTGGATCGGTCACTTATAGGACAGAACGCACCTAACCACTATTATATGCCGGTGTATCGGTCTCCAGGGCAAAATGCTCCTGGCCACTATTATTCGCCGGTGGACCGGTTTGGCCCCGACTCACATGGTGTTCCACTGTAAGTGATTAGTATTTTTCCATAACTTTATTCACATACATAACTGGTTTTATTGAGCTCGGCACCCCCAGTATTATTGCTGGTGGATCGGAATATATATATCAACATCATCCAGGGCAACACACTCGTGGGCCACTATTATGTCTGGTGGATTGGTACTCATAATCACTTGCCAGGGCAACACGTTCCTGGGCCACTATTATAACTGGTGGATCGGTAATCAATATCATAATCCAACTGGCCCCGGCTCATAATCTTTCACTTTCATGATTAGTATTTTTCCTTCCTTTAATCAGCACAACAACTCCATTTATTTGCATCGGATGGGAGATCAAGAACCCAGGACACAAAGGTACATCGGTCGTACCGGTGCATACAAGCTACTCAGTACCCTTCAACCACGAACCCAAGGAGGCAAAGATACCCTGGTCGTACTGGTGCATAAAGCTACTCAGTACCCTACCGATAATGACACCTAATCCATAAGTATGCATACCCCCTAACTAAGTCCGTAGAGCTAGATAGAGTAAGATATAGGGCCTGGCTGGGACACAAAGGCACACCAGCAAATACCAGAATAATCGTGGACTAAACCACGTCTTTAGGGTAGCGACCCCTAAAGAGTCACCATTCCCGATCTCGAGGTCTTTCCCTTTAGTATTAGTGTCTTAATTAAAGTGATCACGAAAGGCACAATAATCAGATACTTATTCACTTTCAATCGTTCTGATATCATTAGTCGTTTCTTATTCAGACGATTATCCAGGATATCACAGATAAATCATTAAGGCCATCATAATCTTATATAATTCCAAATTAGGATTCGTTCTTGTAATAATTACTAATTATCAAATACTCTTACCTTGCTAATCGGAGTTATTTGTGTCATATTATAAAATTCCACAATCACAACGACATGTTAGGTACAAATTACTCATTTACCCCTTACTTATATAATTGCTAAGTCATCCCTTCCTTACTTGACAAATTACCATATTACCCCTCAGGTTGCATATTTACCAATTTACCCTTTACTTGGTTTAGGTTACCAAGTTATCTCCTACGCTTTTTAGATCACCATTCACCCCTCATAATTGCTACACTTATCATATTTTCCTTTTTGGTTGGTTAGATTACCAAATTGCCCTTCTCCTTTGTTATAATTACTAAATTGCCCTTGAGTTGGATAAATTACTAAATTACCATTCTTCATTATCATGATTAGGGCTGTTCATGGTTCAAATATCCGATATTTCGGATATTTGATTGTCGGATATTTGAAATTTTGGATATCTAAAAATGATATTTGATATTTGATTTGAAACTTTAGATATCCAGAAGATTGGATATTTAAATTTTCGGATCGGATATCATCGGATATCAAATATAACCTGAAATACCCCAAAATCCTAATTTCCGAAATTATGGCCAAATAAGGAATTAGTAGGGAAGTTAAACATATAAATTTATTTACTTAAAATGTAGAGAATTAATTATGGTAAATTAAGAGGAAAATAATAAAGAATTTAATTGAAAGAAAATTTGGGTATTTTCCTAATTAGTATGGAGGTTAAGGAAATTTATCTAAAATAGTCTAAACTAAGCAATAAGGGAATTTATTTAATATTTTATAAATACTAATATTCTAAACAACCCAAGAATATTCTAAATAATTTATGCAAAATCCAAAACCCTAAATAAACCCTTTTCTTTTTCTTTTCCTTCCTTTTTCCTTTCTTTCTTTTCTTTTTTTATTCTCTTTTCCCCGTCGGTTGGGCCTTCCTCCCCGTGGCCCAACCTTTCTCCCTTCCTTTCTCCCTCCCCGCGGCCCAGCGTCGTTCGCTGGCCGATGCTTGCATGCAACGCATCATTTTGCCCATCAATCCGCCGAAGCGCCACGTCGCGATTAATGAATCTTATAACCGTTTCCAGCCAACGTCACGACGATGCGTTTCGATCGTATAATTAATGAAACGACGCGTCGAGGTTATGAACATTATAATCGTTGCCGATCGGCCAGTTTCTCCCCTTTCTTTTCTCTCCCTGGACCGTCGGTCCGCCCACGCCCGTCGTCTTCTTCCTCGCGCAGGCCTGCAACTCGCAGCCTGTCGGCGCTGACAACCCTGATGTCCGGCCGTCCTTCCCCTGCCATTCCCGTCCCTTTCTTTCCCAAATCAACCCAGCACAATCGTCCTGCCCCTCATGCGTCCTGATTTCCTTTCCTTTTCCCGCACACCGCCAAACAAGCCTGCCAAACCACAGACCCGCGACCGACTGCCACCATCGGACGGCGGCCTGCCGCACCTGCCCCCGCGTGTCATCCTTCTTCCCTTCATCATTTTCCCCTCCTCAATTGCCTATAAATACCCCTCCCCGAACGGCCAAGGCAAATCCTCCCCTCTAGACCTTGTCGAAACTCTGCCTCGCCGCCGCCAGATCAGACGCCCTTTCTGCCGCTTCTAGCAACCGCCGCGACCACCGCCACGCACCAAAACCTTCCTTGCACCACCCTCCACGCAACCAAACCATTGCTGCCCCCGTTCCTACCCCGCATGTGCCGCCACAACCGTGCGAAATCCCTTGCCCAGAAACCACCCCCGCCACCTCGTGCCACCTTCTGCCTCCACCTTCGCCGTGATCGACCTCCTCTCCACCCCCCAAAGTGACCAGCAGGTCCTCCCCTACCTGCCCACACCATCCTTACTCCCTGCCTGCTTCTCCACCAACCTCCACCATCTTCCACCACCCTCCTCCACTTTCGGTCGCCGCGTCTACCACCGCGCGCCGCCACCTTTCTCACGCCACCACCCTCATTCCACTCCTCTCTCCCTACTGTCTCCTCCCCCACATCAAACTCCGCCTTTTCTCCTCCCATCTAACCACCACCTCCATCTTTTCCTCTCTTCTTCTCCCCCATCGCCGACGCCATCGCCGCCACGTGCCGCCGCCGGACCACCACCGACCCTAGGTGGTCTTCCACTCATCCCAAGCCTTAAACTTTATTTCCATATAGTCACTATTAAGTTAACTAATATTAATACCATTATGCTTATTATTATTATTATTATTATTATTATTATTCTTTTATTATTATTATTATTACTCTTATTATTATCATCATTTCTAATATTGTGACTTCTGATATTAAAGTTACCATTTTTACCATACTAACATCCCTTGGAACCCTAACTACTATTATACTCAACTTTAGTTTTATTTTTATAAGTATTAATATTAACAACCCTATTATTATTTTTATTATCCCTATAATCTTACTAAGGTTATTATTATTAATACCTAACCATACTAGGTTGTTGTTATTGTTATCATTACTGCTAGGGTTATTATTGTTATTATTACTAATATTACCATCCTTATTAGTATTATTACTATTATTAACTCCTACTATTACTACTATTATCACTACATCCCTATAGTTAGCATAAACCCTATTACTACAAGATTAGAACTAATGGGTTTAACAATATAAGGGTAACAATTAGTATCCAAAAATAAATACATTTTGACTAGTAATGGCTAATACACTAACTTTAAGATAAAAACCCTAGTTTTTGTATAATACCCACTTTAGTAATATAAACCCTAATCCTAAACTAGAATAAGGAATGACGGTACTTTGAGGGAAACTAATACTTAGCTTTTCCCCTTTTCATAGGTGACCCCGATTCGAGCCCTAAGGATCTAGAGGAGCATGCTCCAAGCCCAGTGCCTACCTAGGTAAGGACGAAGCTATGGCCTTGTGCTATGTGTGATGTAATGTGTGGGTGGATGATGAGCATGCCATGTTGATGTGTATTATGCATGTGTTATGAATAACCTATTTTGTGTAGCGCAGCGTGGATCATGAGGTATGTTATGTGTGCCTTATATTATACGTGTATGACATGTTCCATGTTTGATGTTGATGTTGATGGTGTGACTTGTTATGGCCCTCTAGGACATGCATGCTAGGGTTTTGGGTAGCATGAAATGATAATAAAAGAACAATGGGGAGGTGGATGTTTGGGAAGTTTGCATGGGGGGACTAGGCCTTGCATGGGCATGATCCTTATGTGTGAACAGTTGATTTGGGTTGTAAGTAAGAGCTTGGGAGAGTCTTGGAGTGATTGGGAACTTGGTATGAAAAATATTACGGGATTTGGTGCATAAGCGACCTTATTAGGGTTTTGGGTGTAAGTGGGGGTTGGAGAGTTTGCATGGAGTGCTTAAATTATGCATGTGAATGAATCTTACGTGAGGAAAGTTGATTTAGGAAGTGAGTAAAATAATGTCAAAGTTTGGGACCCATTGGAGACTCGGGTGCAAAATTTTACGTGGGTCGATGTAAGGGTGTCTAAGGGACCCAATTAGGATTTTTGGGAGGAAATGAGCAATTTGAAGGGTACAAGGGTAAAATGGTCAAGGAGGGATGGAGTATGGGGTTGAGAGTGAGAGTCCACTTGTATGAAGGATGAGTATGGGATTCTAAATGAGAGGAGAGGTTACTTAGAGAGGAAGTAAAGTGCTAGGGTTTGGTATGGCCAACTAGG
The DNA here is from genome assembly GCA_039764185.1 of Tamarix austromongolica. Classification (NCBI taxonomy): domain Eukaryota; kingdom Viridiplantae; phylum Streptophyta; class Magnoliopsida; order Caryophyllales; family Tamaricaceae; genus Tamarix; species Tamarix austromongolica. Next base: position 22,023,984 of record CM077808.1, on the reverse strand, counting down.
GTTGGTGGTCGCATGCGGAGTTGGGGAACAAAGAGATATATTTTGGGAATTTCTTAGTAGAAACGGGATGTAAGACAAGGAACAAAGTAAAGTTAGGATGAGTAAGAAAGAGTTGGGCCATATAGGCCCAAATTAGGGTTTCCAAGGAGGAGCCCTAGAAGGGTGAGGACATGCGGGACTGATATCGTTGTGTTAAGGCTAGCCCGCATTCCCGAGAGAGTGTGCCCTTACTACGTTTCCTAAGGTATAAGAATAAGAAGGGATGGACATCGGGTGTGAGAAGGGGAGAACAGTCTCAAGGTATGGGACGGGCCTCCTCGAAGGGAAGGAGTAGAGAGTAGTAGACATGCATGTCAAGGGTGGAACCTTATTTAATAATACATGAATAAGACATTAACTACTTAAAGAGTAAGATTGTTGAGCCGGGCCCAGACCGATCCACCGGCATAATAGTGGCCAGGTGCCGGGGTGCCCTGAAGACCGATCTACCGGCGTATAATAGTGGTCAGAGGCGTTCTACCCTATAAGTGACCGATCCACCGGCTATAATAGTGGGGGATCCCGAGCTCAGCAAACCAAACAGTATTTTGTAAGTAAATCATGGGAAAGATACTATATATTTACAGTGGAACACCATGAGAGTTGGGGCCAGACCGATCCACCGGCATAATAATGGCCAGGAGCGTTGTGCCTTGGAGACCGATCCACCGGCATATAATAGTGGTTAGGTGTGTTCTGCCCTATAAGTGACCGATCCACCGGCTATAATAGTGGGGTTCCCGTACTCGCATGGATTAATAAGTCTATAATGTGAAATGGCTAATTTTCAGGGTTACGCAAGAAAGAGGTTGAGTGTACAATTACAGACTTACACCCTTTGTGTTATTCCATGTCTCCTATGTGTTGTGCCTTGTATATTATGTTACACGTTTGTGTTGGTCGTAGCTCGTCTGTTACCTTACTCAGTACGTAGCGTATTGATCATCCGTTTCATGGGTGCTGCTCATTCCCACGAGTAGAGGGCCCATCTGACCTTGTGCGGGTAGGAGACCATATTTTCGATGCCTACGACACCTACGAGGCATCGGGTGGGGCCGAGTGTTGAGCCCACCCTGGTTGGGGCCGAGAGCGAGTTGGCCGGACTCTTTTACGATCCTCGCTTTCATCTATCTTAGTTTTTTTTTTGTATTTGTGTTATGTTCGTATTTTGGAAGTGGAACTTTTAAGTTGTAATATTAACGACATTTTGACAATGGTTGATATCTTGTTTTCATGGATGTTTTATGATAACGATGCGCTTATGTTTTGATGATTCTTATTTACGATTTCTTGGTTTAGCCTTAGCACTTAGCATCGGAACGGTAGGAGTGAACCGGTCCGGTGCCAAGTGTGGCGGTAATGCCCCCAAGTTCATGGTTTTAAATTGTATGCTTCCGCTAAATCTTTCAATTTAAACGAAATTTTTCAGTAGTGAATTTGGGGGTGTTACATAACCGATATTATCCGAATACAATTTCAAATATAAAAAAGTTACCAAATGATAAATATATTTCATATTATCCGATTTGTTGAGCGAATGCTGAGCAAATATCCGATTCGCTTAGCAAATATCCGACTTACTCAACAAATATCCAATGTTAAAACTAAAATAAGAAAGGAGTGGATGGAGTCTATCGGTATGCAGAGTATTTTTATTTTTATTTTTATAAATATCTAAAAAGAGATTGTATTAAAAATATAATTTCAATTAAATTAAATTTTTCCTCAAATAATAAATAAAGTAAGTAAAAATTATACACAGACACATATAAATTTATTTATATACAATTATATATAAAATAAAAAATTATAAAAAAATGTATAAATATTTTTCTTCGGATCGGATATTATTTGTATATGTCGGATCGGATATTTGGTTTGTTTGACTTTTCATTGACCGGATCGGATATTTGATTTGAAAAAAAAAATTGGATCGGTTATTTTCTTTTTCGGATCGGATCGCTTCGGATATCGGATCAAATAAGTAGATATCGGATAACATGAACAACCCTAATCATGATTATCAATTTTGCCCCGTTAGTTGGTTAAATAATTACCAATTTACCCTTTAGTCGATTAAATTACCAAATTGCCCTTCTCCTTTATCATAATTACCATTTTACCCCTCTCAATTATTATAATTGCAATTTTACCCTTTTTAATTATTATAAATCCCAAATTACCCTTCTTCATAATTACAATTATTAATTTACCCTTCTTCATAATTATAATTACTAATTTATCCTTCTCCATTTTTATAATTATTAATTTACCCTTCTCCATTCTTATAATTACTATGTTGCCATTCTCCATTATTAAAATTACCTTAATGCCCTTAATTGGTTAATTTACCAAATTACCCTTCTCTAATATTATAATTATCCAAGTGCTCTTCTATAATCATAATTTAATTACCAAATTATCTTTCGTCGTTATCATAATTGCCAAGTTACCCCTTACTCCCAAGTTTACCATAATATCCTTTTATTTACAAAATTACTCTTCTACCCCTTACTTCCAAATTACCATAATACCCTTTTATTTAAAAAATTACCATAATACCCTTTTACTTATAAAATTACCATAACACTCCTTTTACTTTACAAATTACTATTTTACCCTTTTACGTCCAAAATTACCATTTTTATCTTTCCTTACAAAATTACCATATTACCATTTACTTATGAAATTACTATTTTGCCCCTCTACCTCCAAAATTACCATAATGCCCCTTTACTTGAAAAATTACCATCTTTTCCTTTACTCATAAAATTACCATAATACCCCTAACTTCCATAATTACCATAATACCCCTTTTTACTTGTAAAATTACCATATTGTCCTTTTACTTGAAAAATTACCATCTTTTCCTTTACTCATAAAATTACCATAATACCCCTAACTTCCATAATTACCACAATACCCCTTTTCACTTGTAAAATTACCATATTGCCCTTTTGCCTTCAAAATTAATACTTTACCCCCTTTATTACCCCACTTTTATTAAATTAACATTTCCACATGGAATAATAATACTAATACTCCATTAACAATATCCAACTCCACCAATTATTATATTTTAATATAATACATATTAGCACCTACACATATTAGGCCATAATCTAACACAAGGAATATTACAAAAATGCCCCTAGGGCTCACAATAATATTATTCATGCATAAATGGTCACAATAACATAAAATAACATAGATAAGTAATTAACAATTTCATTAATAGTCAAATTCTTCCCTTAGGCCACATTTCCACACATATCACATAAAAGAGCATACTTTCCTTTTTATTAAAGAATACAAGCAAAAATATAATTTATATTAACAACCATGTACCAACCATAATAACATATTAAAATTTATAACGTGTAAACATACATTTATCATGCGTTTAAGTGGGGTTTAACGATTACCTTAATTTCTCCCAAAATTTGAATCTTACCGGTATCCCGGTTAAAGATTCAAGCTTTGATTAGAAAAACCAATACCTAAAAATAATATCAATATTTATTAGAAATAAGAAAATCAAGATATAAGACTTTATAAATTTTGCTTAAGGAAATAATTAATTTAAATATTATCATACCTTAAAGTTTTTAATAAAAATGGCCAAATAATGCAGGAACTCATGCTGCATGCAAAAATAAAAGGAAAAAAGGCTCAAAAAAGGGGTGAAGGAAGGTAAAATAGCTATTTTCGGGTTGGGGTCTTTAGGCTAGAAAAGAAGATAGATGGGGGAGGTTTCAAGGCAAGGGAATGGTGCAAGAGTGAAGAGGGGGTGTAGGTGGATGCTGGGGATGGGTTGTTGGCGGCCAAGGGCGGTTGAGGTGGCGGCGACGAGGTGGCGAAGGTGGCTGCTGAAGTGGGTCGAGGTGGAAGGGCTAAGAAGGAAGGAAAAGAGGAGGGAAAATGGAGGGGTGCAAAGGCTGTTTTCGACCAACTAAGGCATGGTGGTGGTAGAGGGGGTTTCAGGGAGGAGATTGGTGGTTTGGGTGGCGGAAGAGGCGGTCGGAAGGCGGCATAAGGAGGGGTTGCAGGTGGGCTGTCGAGAAGGGTGAAAAATAGGGAGAAAAAGAAGAGGGGGAGGAAGAGGGCTGCGGGGTGGCTTGAGAGGGACGTTGTGGTGGCGCAAGGCTGAGGTGGAGGGTGGCAAGGAGTGGTGCAGGGGGTTGGTGAGGCGGCAGGAGTGGCAGACGGCGGTGGCGACGCAAAAACAGGGGTGGAAATGGGAGAGGAAGAAAATGAAAGGGAAAGGGAAGATCGAGGGTAAGGGGCTCGAAGATATGGGAAGAAAGAGGGTGGAGAGGAGAAGAAAAAGAAGAGGCAAGGTAGGGGGAAATAGGTGGCAGTCATTGGCAGGGTTTAGGGTGGCAGGGCGTCGAAGGGTGCCAAAGAGAGGGTGACAACGGGGAGGAAAGGGGAGCCATGCGGGATGGGGTGCATGGCTGCCCTGTTTCCTAAACAATGAAAAAAAAGGATTAGGGGAGAGAGAGAGAGAGAGAGAAGGATGCTGGTGGTGGCAGAAGGTGGCAACGGGGCGGTGGCCGGTGTCTCGGTGGTTGGGCATGGCGAAGGGGACTGATCATGGCTGCTGTGTCGAGGTAGGTGGAGAAGAAAGACATAAGGGAGCAGGCCGGTCAGGGAAGGGAAAAAGAAAGGTTGGTCGGCCGATCAAAGGGAGAAAGGAGGGATGGGTCGGCTGTGTGTGGGGGGGGAGAATGGGCCGCTGGCCCAGGCGCAAGGAGGGGAGCAGGCCTGGCAGCCCGAGCCAGGCAAAGAAAAAAAGGAAAAGAAAGGAAGGAGGAAAAGGAGAAAAGGAGAAGGAAAAAGGGTGAAATAATTTAATTTAATTTAGAGCATAATAAAATATAATATTTTTGATAAATTATTTAATTTAATAATTTAATTCAATATAAATTAATATATTGGTTCAAAAATGCTAATTTTAGTAAAATATTAGTTTGAAAAATTATTTAAATAAAAATAATATGATAAAATAACAAAATATTTATTTTTAATTTATTAAATACTCCTATCTAAATTTACATACTCAAAAATCCATAAAATAATTAAACTAAATAACTTTAAAAGCTAATTTATTTTAAATAAAAGTTATTTATTAAAGTATAGGTTTTCTAAAATTTCGGGGGATTACACTAGATCTATACCATAAAAGATCCCTACAACAGACTTCCTAGATCTAACCTCTAGATCTAGACCCTGCCCGAAGTAGTGATTGTAATACCCCAAAATTTTAAAAACCTACAATTTAATAAATAACCCTTATTTGGGATAAATTAACTTTTAAATTTATTTAACTTAATTATTTTGTGGATTTTTGAGTATATAAAATTGGATATGGATACTTAATAAATTAAAATAAATATTTTGTTATTTTATCATACTCATTTTATTTAAATAAATTTTCAAACCAATATTTTACTAAAATTATCCCTTTCAAACCAATATATTGAATTATCATAAATTAAATTATTAAATTAATTTATCTATCAAAAATATTAAATTCTATTATTCTAAAAATTATTTTATTTTATTTTCTCCCCATTTTTCTTTTTCCTTTTTCTTATTTTTCTTATTTTCCTTTCTTTTTCCTGTTCTTCCTTTTTCCTTCTTCGGGTCGTCCGGCTTACTCACCTTCCCCCTCCTTTGTGTTGGGCCACTACCTGGCCCATTTCCTCCTTCCCTTCCTTCTCTTTTCCTGTGTCGTTTGCCCCAACCCACTTTTCCCTTATTTTTTTCTCTTCTTTCCCCCCTGATTGGGCCAACCCAGCTTCTTTCTTTTCCTCCCTCTCTCCCTCACTCGCGGGCCAGCCTATCTTTCCTTTTCTCCCTCTCTCGATCGGCCTACTCTCTTCCTTTTCTTTCTTCTTCTTCTTCCCTTTTTCAACCCTCGACCAAACACACCCCCCCAACACACCATGGCTGCCTCCTGCAGCTCCTCTCTTCCACCTGCCTCCCCTGCAGCCTGCTCTTTCTCTCCCTCTCTCTCCCTAGTCCTTTTCTTCCCATTTTCGAACCAAACCAGTTCCTGCAAACCCTCCCCCGTATGCCCTATTTTTCCCTTCTTCTTCTCCTCTTCCTGCCACCTCAACACCGCTTGTCGCCTGCAACCTACCCCATACCGGCCACACCTACCTTCCCTCTCATTTTTATTCTTCCCTCCTGCTTCATCCTACCCATTCGAGGCCCCTTCTTTCCCTCTCTCGACCCCTTCTTCTCCCTTTCTTCTCATTTCCTTTCCTTTCCTTATTTTGCTCCGCCACCCTCAACCATGGCTTCCACCGTCCAACCAACCACCTGCAACGCCTTCTACCACGCCCTACTACCACCCTACACCACCAAGCCACTCCCTCGAGCCCTATAACCACCCTCCTTCCTCTTCTTTACTTTGTCCTCCCTTCTCAGCCTCGTGCTTGCACCACCGCTCTCTACCGCTGTTCCACCACTTCCACCGCCTCCTAAGCCACCAACCCACTCCCTATAACCTCCCCTACTACCTCCTTACCTCCTTTAGCCGAAATCTAGCCCTGCACCCCCTCCTTTTCCTTCTCCTTTCCCTTCCTTCTTCTCCTCTACCACCCCTGCAACCCATTTTGCAACCCTGCAACTGCCACCTTCGCCGCACTTGGCCGCCGATAACTCATCCCCAACCACCACCTACACCCCCACTACACCCCTTCACCCAGCCCCTGCCCTAACTCTCCCCCACCTACCCTCCTCCTAGCCCCTAAAACCCTTAACTGAGCCACACTCTCCTTTTTCCATTTCTCCACTTCGACCCCCTCCTTCCTTACTCTCTCTGTATGCAGCGTAAGTTTGCTGCTTTCCTTTGATCATTTTGGCTAAATATTGAGGTATAATAAGGGTTAATATTAGTATATATTTAATTAAGCTTTTGATAAAAATTATTCCTTTGATTTTCCTACTTCTATTATGCTAATTTTTTATACTATTTTTAGGGATTTATTTTTACTAATCAAAGCTTAAGCCTTTAACCATGGTATCGGTAAGGTTTAATTTTTTGTGAAAAATAAGGTATCCGTCAAACCCTACTTAAATGCATGGATATACGCATGCTAGCACATTAGGGTTTTTAATATGTTTATAAGCATAATATGTGTTGTTGAGTATAATGTTTTAGTTACATGTGTTGATTGATAATAATAATAATAATAATAATAATAATAATAATAATAATAATAATAATAATAATAATAATAATAATAATAATAATAATAATAATAATAAGCATGTTAATTTATGTGTCATGTGTAGAGATAATGCTCAAGGAAGGAGTTTTGTTGTTAAAAATGAGGTTAAAAGTATATGTATGATATGATATGTTAATATGGCCATTTGGTGCATAAGTAATGTTAATATGAGCGCTAAGGGCGTTTTGGTAATTTTTACATGTGCAAAAGGTGTGGACTAAGCATGTGTGTTGTAGGTGCTAATATGTGTTAATGATAATTAATAAGAGTTGGTGGAGTTTGAATGATGGGTATGAAGCATTAATATTGATATTTTATGTAGTGAGGGTATTTTGATAAAAGTGGTATAATAAGGATAAAATGGTAAACTATAAGAGTAAAGGGGGTAAAATGGTAAATGGACAAGGAAGAAGGGCATTTTAGTAATTATACATGGAAAATGTATAACTTGGTAATTTTTGGGTGTAAGAAAGTATTTTGGTGGATTAAATATAATGGAAAGGGCATTTTGGTAAATTAACATAAAAGAAAGGGCATGTTGGTAATTTGGTGAAGTAAAAGGATAAATTGGTATTTTAATAAAGGAGAAGGGTATTTTAGTAATTTGGCATAAAGAAAGGGTAAATTAATGAAATAGAAGGGTAAAATGGTAATTTGGTATAAAGGAAGGGTAAAATAGTGATTTAATAAAGTAGAAGGGTAAAATGGTAAATTGTTGTAAAGGAAGGGTGAAATGATAATTTAATAAAGTGGAAAGGTAAAATGGTAAGTTGGTATAAAGGAAGGGTAAAATAGTAATTTAATAAAGTAGAAGGGTAAAATAGTAAATTGGTGTAAGGAATGGTATTTTGGTAATTTTTAGAAAGAGGGGCCAAATGGTCATTATAATAATGGAGAAGGGTAATTTGGTAAGTTAACCAATTAAAAGGGCAAAATGGTAATTAAAATAATGGAGAAGGCTAATTTGGTAATTTAACCAATTAAAATGGCAAAATGGTTATTATGATAATGAAGAAGGGCAATTTGGTAATCTAACCAACCAAATGGAAAATTTGACAAATATAACAAATATGAAGGGTAAGTGGTGACTTAAAAGGGACTAAGGGCAATTTGGTATTTTAGATAAGTATAAAGGGATAATACGGTAATTTAACCCAATGGAAGAGTAAATTGGTAACTTAACAAGTATAAGGGGTAAAGTTGGTGATTTAATGAGTGCGGGGGATAATTTGGTAACCTGACACGAATAAGGGGCAATTTGGTAATTATACAACATGGAAGGTAATATGTTAATTTGGCAAGTAAAGAGGGATGACTTAATAATTATACAAGTAAGGGATATTTCCATAATTTTGTAGAGATGATAGGGGTAAATCAGTAACCTCATATCTAGCATGTCAATGGGTTAATGGAGTTTTATAATGAGACTTAAGTAACATTGAATAACAATATAAGGGTATTTGATAATTAGTAAGTATCACAAGAACATGGCCTGACCTGGGATTGGATGGAAAATTAAGGTTGTGGTATGGTTTTATTCTTATATTCATGAAGGAGGTGTCTTAATTATTAAATCATGCATGGTATTATGTGTTGGGTGTGAATTAAGGGCATATTAGGGTTATGTGTGCCATGATCCTTCGATGTGAACTAACCAGACTCTAAAACTGTAATATGATTATGATATAATAACCCATATGGAATGTGAACAAATGGGAATGAATCATAAGTTGGAATTGGATGAGATAATGATGGCCTTAGTGATTCCTTTAGGTTATCATGGATAATTGTATGAATAAGGATTACCTAATGATATCAGAAATAATTGGAAGTGGATAAGTATGTGGTTGTTGTGCTTCTCGTGGTCACCTTAATTAAGACACTAATAATTAAAGTGGAAGACCTCGAGATCGGGAATGGTGGCTCTTTAGGGGTCGCTACCCTAAAAACGTGGTTTAGCCCATGATTATTCCGGTATTTGCTAGTGTGTCTTAATGTCCTAGCCAAGCTCTACATCTTATTCTATCTAGCTCTACGGACCTATTTAGGGGGTATGCATACTTATAGATTAGGTGTCCTTGTCGGTAGGGTACTGTGTAGCTTGTATGCACCAATACGATCATAGTACCTTTGTGTTCCTGGGTTAGTGGTTGAAGGGTACTGAGTTGCTTGTATGCGCTAGTATAACCGGTGTACCTTTGCGTCTTTGGGTTCTTGATCTCCCCCTCGAGGCAATAATTAAAAGGGGAAACACTAATCATGTAAAGTGGAAGACGATTGAGCCGGGCCTAGATGGATTATATTATGTGTACCAGTCCACCAGTTATAATAGTGGCCCGGGAGTGTTTTGTCCTGGAAGATGTATATGTGTATTCTGGTCCACCAGCTGAAATAGTAGGGGTTCCCGAGCTCAATAAACCAAATCTTAGATGTGGATAAATCATGGAAAAATATTAATCACTTATAGTGGAACACCATATGAATTGGGGCCAGACCGATCCGCCGGCAATAATAGTGGCAAGGAGCCTTCTGCCCTAGAGATCGATCCACCAGCGAATAATAGTGGTTAGGTGTGTGTTGCCGTATATGCTTCTGGTCTATCAGCTATAAGCCTATAATAGTGGGGTTCCCACACTCACATGGATATATATACATACATACATACATACATACATACATACATACATATATATATATATATATATATATATATATATATAATTTGAGAGATGATTGAATGATGATATTAATTAATGGCTTAAGGCCCTAAAAGTATTGATTTGCTTTATGATCTATTGATATGACCTGATTTAGTCCCTACTTGGGTATTTGATGGCTTTGTAAGTACATGAATTTTGTGTTATGCATCTCTCATTGTATATTGTATCGCCTTGCGTATTAGTCCACATGTTATCTCCCTATATAGTTTTTGTATTATGTATTGCATACGGGTCTGTCTTTCAGTATAGTTTAAAGGGTTACTCAGTACCATAGTTCTAAAAGGTTCCCTTCATGGGACCCTACCTATTTAATGGTTAGTGTCCCTTCTAGGTCTATTGCAAGTACTATTCAAGAGGGCTTGGGTTCAAGCATAAGGATTATTAGGAAATTCCTTAGGGTATCTCTTTCAGCTTTTAGTTCTTGGTTTAAATGTAATCGTTGGTTTGGTAACCACCATTAGTGGATTTTAGTCTTGTCACAAAAAATTTTGCACTCCTTCGATTTAAATAAAGTTTGAATTTGAGCAAATTGTATTTCATTCTTTTAGCCTTAGCACTTAGTACTGGAACAGTAGAAGAGAACTGATTTGGTACTAAGTGTGGCGGTAATATCCCTAAAATTCATATTTTTTATTTTTGCTTATGCTATTTTCTTTAAATAAAGTGAATTTTTTTAATAGTAAAATTTAGGGGTGTTACAGTGATCCTCACGCAAACCCCTAGTCTTGGGTAGGGATGGTAATGGATCTCAGATCCGGCCCATGCCCTCTAGACCCGCCTCTTTTTAGTGGGTCAAGTAATAACACCAAACACATCACAAGCCATATAAACCACCAATTGGGTGTTTAGAGATGACAACAAACTTAAACAAATCAAGGGCCAAATATCATTATTTTGATCGATATTAAATTTAGGTAACCGTGATTGGAATCATGATGAAAATATTAATTACATGGAAACATTAATATAGAAGGCCCAAAAGAAGAGCAATAATTAACAAACAAACATGGTAAAATATAGGCAAACCAGTCAATCGGTCCCTAGAACCACTCAACTAGTTTGGTTGTACCAGATTTGAACAAAAAATAAAACCAGCAAACTAGTTAACTAGTTGGTCCCACTGATTGACTATTCACAGAAAACTAGTTGATAGGTTTGACTAAACTTGTCGATGTGTCTAAGTAGAGACTAGATCACTCTAGTCACAAGGAAACCAATCGATGGGTTTGGTAAACCAATCGACTACTCATAGGAATCAGTTGATCAAAACTCCAAAGCTAAGTGAGTGTTCACTCAACCAGTTAATCGCTCCAACAAACTAATTAACTAGTTTGGGAAAATAGTGCCCATACCTATGATCCACTTATTAAATTTCACCCAAATTTACCATATTAAACCTAGCATGCTTATATGTTACAAAACACATAAAAATATATGTTGCACATGTAGAATCATATGGGTACATGGTAATATTGGAATTTAACTAAATCATGCTCAAAACTACCAAAATTATGAATAGTTTTAGGGAACTCAAAACATGAAGAAAACTTTACCACATGCTCGAATATAATGATATAATTAACTCATGCTTAATCATAGAAATACACCAAGAACATGAAACCACAACAATCAACAAAAGGCCTTATTCATATTAAAGATAAGAATGCCTTACCTCGAAGCAATTCTTCTAGCATAAAATACTCCTAACTTGATGACTATCTATCAAGATTTTGATTCTTGAGAGATTCAAGAATCAAAACCATTAAAACTCCTTTTCAAAACTTAATAAAAACAAAATTAGAAGACAGCCTTTTCTCAGAAATGTAATCGAAAACCAAAAACCAAGTTCTTCAACCTTTATCAAAACTTTAATCCTTCCTTGCTTAATAAAAATAAGACTAGGCTAAATATAAGATTAGGAGAAGAAAGAAGATACAAGAATTTTCACTAAAGGATGAGGAAACTATAGGCAACCTCTGTTTTCTTAGTAGAGAATAAAAGAAAGAAAAAGTGGAGAATACCTAACATTTGAAAATCTTCACAAAGGAAAAGGGATAGAATTAGCAAATGCAATTGATAGGGAGTAAATTGAATTAGGAATGAGATGTATATGAGGGAAGTGTTAGTCTACGTACACAAGTGGGAGATAGGGAAGTCTAACTTAGGTTGTGTGGGCAACCAAAGTGTAAGGAGTTCATAACTTGAGGTAAGGGAGGTAAGGTGTGAATAGGAAGATATATGGCAGAGGTTTGGTAGGTCAAAGAAGAGGCATAGAAATTCAAACACACAGCCATAACTACCAGAAGAGAGAGAAAAGTGAGGAAAAAGAGAGAAGGTGAGAAATGCCTCAAAAAGTACTCTTGGGAAAGTTTTATCTAAATAAAACTATATAGTGATCTAAATAATATAAAAATAATTTCAAAGCATCTAAATATGATTATTACCACAAATATATTTTAATTAAAAATTTTCATAAATATTGGAAAAATATTATAATCAAATTAATAAAAGGATTTGAAATCATACGACAACCAATCAATCGGTCTGAGCAAACCAGTTGACTGGTTTATCAAAAAAATAAAATTGCTAGTTTCTAGGTGTACCATTTGATTGATTAGGCAAACTAGTAGATCGATGCACCTAAAATCCATAAATTTATTAAAATTCCAAGCTCATTTTGAAACCAAACTAATTTATTTTATATTAATATTATTTTAAATACAATTTAAAGGATTTTAAGATGGGGTATTACAATCACAAGTAATATTTCAAATGCAGAGGCTATTGAAACTTTGCTAAGGATTGTCTTGATAAAAAAAAGCCTTAATTTTGAGAGAGTTTTTGAGTATGGAGACATGTAGTGATGATGATTTTGAAGTATAGGGTGAGAAGAGTGATAGTGTGGGGAGTGATTTTGGAGAATATGGCCAAGAATGTTGCATTATTCAAACATTTCTATAAGTGCATACATTATCTTCTTAAACTCAAAGAGATAATAATTTATTAGCCAAATGTAAGGTGGGAGACAAGGTGTGAAAAATTATTGTTGATAGTAGCTCTTAAACTCATGTTTAAAGTGAAAAGATGGTGAAGAATCTTATATTCAAGACCACAAAGCACCCATGACTTTAGTATCGATAATGGATCAATAAAGACAAAGGTAATGGATGAAATGCTAAACAAATTAGGTCTTGCTAAGATTTGATGATGGAACTTGGGTTTAGCTCCAACAAAAGAGAAAATAGAAGAAAGGATGAGATGGGTAAAATGATTTGATCTTCAAGTAACCCTTGAGATCAAATAATTACAATCACCACTTAAGGTATTAACTCTTAAGATAAAAAATTGTAAGATCTTTTGAGATAACAACAAACCATGCACTATGTTTATTGGGGAGTAGGCATTCGAAACTTGGCCTGCAGAATACTAATGGGTTGCTGGTGTGACCATAGCCGGCACGCAATTTAAACCCTCTTGTTGTCAATTGTAGCACTGGTAAATAGGGTATCGTTCTAGTCAGGGATTGAGAGGGCTCACCTTTAATTAACTAGCTTGGAAATAAAACTAAAAATAAAAATCCTAAATAACACAAAATAAATAAATAAGAAAAATACTAATGGGGGTTTATCAAAATAATAAAATGAATAAATAAAATAAAATAAACTAATAATAATAAAAATAATGGGAAATTCGCAGATATGATAAACATGTTAGGGAAATAAAAATCCACCACTAGATTAGGTTGAAAATATAATATTTATTTCTAAGTCATCTTTTAATCGTGAGAAAGAGATCGACCAAGTTGCACACCAAAAGCAGGTCTATACACCTTATATTACTTCCCTTAATTAATTAATACGACAAAGCGCCAATATTAACCCTATTAAATACTAGCAGTATAGCAGCAACAAGCGACTCCTATATTTAACTAAATTTAATACATTAAGTGTAAGTGGAAGGCTGTCAATCTAAGTACCCAAACTAGTACAAAAAGCATGTCTAGCTGTATTTCCTTTCCTTGACCCACACGTATCGAAACGTTTTACCACTTCGGTTAGAATCACAAAACGATTAGGTGAATTGTTATCTAACCTAGCTGCAATTTATACATATAAATTCTAGTATATTTAGATGGCCACCTAGCAAGCAACTAATCCTACATACTGTCACTTATGAGGTACCAGAACAAGGCATGCACCAAATAAACTATACTTGACAGAATTATACATATAAACGATAGCAATTAATATTGAGTCAAGAAACAATCTCACGAAACAAAGAAAATAAAATTATAATTCAAACCATAGTCTAGGGTTTCAATTCATTCCCTAACAATAAATAATCAGCCAGTCATAATTAAAGAATTAATTACATAGAAATATATATCTAAAATATAAATTAAAAATAAGAGAAAGAAATAACCGGAATTAATTTTGAATTAAAGATCAAAAATTTATTTAGATAAAAATTAATTTTATCTGAAATAAATTCTACCGGTATATATTCTTCTCTAATTTTCTCTCTCGGTGCCTTGATTCCTGTGCCAAATTCTTTCTTCTTTTTCTTTTTCCTTCGGCTGACGTCGCTGACGGCTGCTGATGGCGCACGCCTCGGCTTTGGTTTCCGTGCGTTGCTGCCTTCTCCTGATCTGCTGCGCTTGACCGAGCCTATAAAGGCTCTGTCGCGCACTCCCAGACCTCTCTGCCCACTCCGACCTACCGCGCGAGCCTGTGAAGGTTGCTCCTCTGTCAGAGCCTAACGGCTCCGTTGCTTTTCAGCGTCCCGCGCCTCTCACTTTTTTTTCTGCGTCGTTGGCCTGCTTTTTATAATTTTCTGTGCCCCCCCACGTCAGCCCTTGCGGCTGCCTCTTCTTTCTCCTGTGCTCCGTGTGGCTCGTTTGGTTTCGTTTAAGTGGCGTTTGGGCCTTCTGCCTTCGGCCGTTGGTCCAAACGTCGACTTCTTTTTTTTTCTTTCTTTTATTTAAAACAAAACCTGCAAAATAAATTAATAAAAATTAATAAATAATATTTTATTCTAAATTTACTTAATTTATATCATTTTAGCTCAAATAATAAAATTATTACAATTTTTACCGCTTAAGCATAAAACAATAATTATTCCCCTATATTAGTTAAATAAACTACCAAAACCTAAGATTATAAGGGTATAAAATGTATCAAAATATGAACTCATCACACCCCCACACTTAGCTTCTTGCTTGTCCTCAAGCAAGTTATTACTCTAAATAAATAAAATTAAATTAACTAGCCACTTTCGTAGGTCTCACGATTACACTTAGCATGTGCAACAAGCCCTTTAAACCCCTAGGTTACCCATCGAGGACGAGTAAGGTCTCGTGAGGGTTTCGCAGATGATATACCCACAAAATCACACACAAATAAAATGAAAAATCACACCTACATACAAAAAAATAAAATAAAACCATATACCTAACACCCTTAACCATATTTGTCTCAGAATCTTTTACTTTCAAATGTCAAGATTAGCAATCAATCAAAATTCAGCATTGGAAGATTTAAAGGATCAATTTCAACATATGGTTCACACATAAACATGACAGGTATGAACAGATCAATATTATGGATGAAAATCTACCACGCCTTAGTCACATCAAGATCCATCCTCACTATGGATACCCTCTATTTTTTCTCTCTCTTAGATTCATGGCTACAAATGTTTAGAAACACTCATGTATGTGAGCTAAGATGATAAAAATAACAAATGACTCACATATATAAACAAAGAAGGCTCATATTCTTGTGGATAAAACCTCATGAAAGATACCAAATATTTGCCAAATGGACCGAACCATATGCTTACCTCTTGTGACTAATTTCCAACAGATCAAAGGCTGCTCATCTCAAGAATCAAATAGGACTTACTTATTGGTTGTAGCGGGGTTTAAGGTAAATAAGGGTATGGAGTATTTTAGGAGTGTGGTGCTAAAAAGATCAAGAGCTATTGGAATCTAATAATTAGATAAAATATAAGCATAATTCCACATCAATGATTAATGACACACCTCTCCACCTTCACAATAAAATGTAACATGAATAGAACTTCCTCTTCATCATCTCCATAACTCCCTCTCTTCCTTATATCATAACATTTTTTTTCTTTTTTCTTTTTTTTTTCACATAACCAATCCCCTTTCTTAGCATCAATACATATATTTCTTTCACACACACATTTACAACCACTCTTTATATCCATAACGATTTGATTTCCTTCCACTAGCTTTAAGCAAAGGTAAGGACATTAAGGCCCGAAGGTTATTTAATGTGGGTAATAAAAAAAAATGTATGCTCCATGTATAGGCTCAAAAGGGTTTCTATAGGGTGTACATCAAGTGTACACAAATCAGGTTAAGCTATTTGGTCATGTGATGGAAAATTCCTAAGCTGCCTTTATCATTTTCTCAATCAGAGCATGTTTTGACTATAAGCTTTGACTAGCACAAGAGTAAGTTCTAGTAATCTCTATAGTCCATTACAAGATCTATGGCAAATAATTTGATCAAAGCAATTAAACATATATGAGGTTTACAAAGAAAATTTTGAAGCCAAGAAAAATAGATGATTTTGTGTAAATTCGCTCAGAAAAAGAAGGTACATATGGTTCAAACGCTCACTGAGGAATGTGACGAATCTCAACATGCCATGTCGGTGGTTAGAAAATCATACATGTTCTTTCTCCATTCACATTTAGGCACATAGATATGTGTTCCCTATGTCGAAATCAACACAAAAAATCTCCACTTACTTTATCTCAATTTCATGATCCTCTTTTCGTTAAATTTCAAAGATATACTCCTCATTGATTAATTAAGGGTCTCACGACTCTAAAAAAAAACTAAACACTCTAAAAAAAATAAAACAATTTTTTTTTTGAAAATGATAAAACACATACACCCCCACACTTAAATCACACATTGTCCTCAATGTGTAAACAACTAAGAAAACATGTAATTTAAAGTGTGGAGAAAATAAACTAAATAAATAAATAACTAGAGGATAGAAAACTCCCTTATGACATTGGGTTGCCTCCGAAGCAGCGCTTGTTTTTATGTCTTCAGCCTGACATGATCTCGGTTTACTAGTTCAAGGTGGATACGTCCACTTGAGAGCTGCTTCACCAAATCCTTCCTTGTGATGATCATCTTTATCCTGCAAGGAAGAAAAAGACAAAATGTTAGATTTAATGAAAGATTTGATCCAGCAAGAACGTAACTTACTTAGCATAGAGTTTAAGCTCGTGTGTAGAGAGAGAATGTTTTGTCCAATGTCCATGTATCGTGATCTCTCTATCGAAGGAACATATTTTCCCATCTCAAAATCTTTAAACACGTCCTTCCAACATAACCTCTCCTTTGGAGCATCACGCTTCTTATTAAATGTATCCAAGGTGATTTGATTACTCTCTTCACTCTTGGATCCATATAACCTGCTAAAAGAGGGAAAACAAGGAGTGTGGTTAGCATAGATAAAATCAATGTGGTTCGAAGGCTTACCTTGTGTCTCATGGTAATCTCCAAGCAAAAGTGGGGAATAAATGTTCAAAGATGGTATAAGGTAGGTGAAAGTGATAGTCTTGTCATCCATATACTTCTCTTTGTTCACTTGATCCTCCTTTTGATGAGATTCTTCTTCTACTTTTATAAGCTCTTCTTCCACTTGATCTTGATCTTGCTCTTCAATGTTTTTCATGGAAACCTCCTCAACTAACTCATTCTCACATTCAGATATGGCATCATCATACTCATAACTCTCACTTGAATTTGAAATTGAAGTACTAGAGAGTTCTTCTTGTGCTTGTGATTGATTCATCAGGTTGACCATATCACCCATTTTCTCCTCTATCACTCACACCCTTTCATTTTGTCTAACCTGACTTTGCATCAGTTGATTTAGGCTTTCTGCCAACTGGTTTTGATCATTTATCAGTTCTTCAAGAAGCTTATCCATTTTTTCTGAACTTGAGGGTTCCGAAACTGGAGAAATTCTTGTTGAGGATATTGATAATATTTTGACGCTTCATATTCACATATGTAAGGCTCTTGATATGGCACTGAATAATGATCATTCATTTGTATCAGTTGATTTTGGCTTTCTGCCAACTGGTTTTGACCATTCATCAGTTCTTCAAGAATCTTATCCATTTTTTCTGAACTTGAGGGCTCAGAAACTGGAGAAAATTCTTGTTGAGGATATTGATAATATTTTGAAGCTTCATATTCATGCGTGTAAGGGTCTTGATATGGCACTTGATACTGATCATTCATCTCCCATCCAAAGTTGGGTTGATGCCTCATTTCCGAATGTTATGTACTTGTATAGGGATTTTGTCCTTGAAAACCATTGAAAGATTGAGCACCAGATTGTGTCCATCCTCCTCCTCTCATAGTTTGTTCATGGTAAGCATATGGATTTCCTTGTGTATGACACACTCCACTTGTATTCATAATTCCAGTAGCTTCAGCTGCCCGCAAAA
The DNA here is from genome assembly GCA_039764185.1 of Tamarix austromongolica. Taxonomy (NCBI): domain Eukaryota; kingdom Viridiplantae; phylum Streptophyta; class Magnoliopsida; order Caryophyllales; family Tamaricaceae; genus Tamarix; species Tamarix austromongolica. The sequence goes on along the minus strand of CM077808.1, from coordinate 22,005,470 downwards.
CAAGAGTGGAGAATAGGTGAAGTCTATCATCAAAATTGCTTAAACTTACCTCATTTACTCTTGAATTAAGATTCATGCCACGTTGTCCATAACCCAAGGATCCTCTCATAGCCACCTGAAAACACTAACACTTCAAAGGAAAATGTTAAGAATAAAACACACCAAAAATCCTAAGAAAATCTAAAACAAAACTAAAAGAAAAGAAAAAAAAATACAAAAACACTAAAAATAAAAACACACTAAAAACACACTAGCAAAATAAAGGTGAAGTTACCAATCCCCGACAACGGCGCCAAAAATTGGTGTGACCATAGCCGGCATGCAATTTAAACCCTCTTATTGTCAATTGTAGCACTGGTAAATAGGGTATCGTTCTAGCCGGGGATTGAGAGGGCTCACCTCTAATTAACTAGCTTGGAAATAAAACTAAAAATAAAAATCCTAAATAACACAAAATAAATAAATAAGAAAAATACTAATGGGGGTTTATCAAAATAATAAAATGAATAAATAAAATAAAATAAACTAATAATAATAAAAATAATGGGAAATTCATAGATATGAGAAACATGTTAGGGAAATAAAAATCCACAACTAGATTAGGTTGAAAATATAATATTTATTTCTAAGTCATCTTTTAATCGTGAGAAAGAGATCGACCAAGTTGCACACCAAAAGCAGGTCTATACACCTTATATTACTTCCCTTAATTAATTAATACGACAAAGCGCCAATATTAACCCTATTAAATACTAGCAGTATAGCAGCAACAAGCGGCTCCTATATTTAACTAGATTTAATGCATTAAGTGTAAGTGGAAGGTTGTCAATCTAAGTACCCAAGCTAGTACAAAAAGCATGTCTAGCTGTATTTCCTTTCCTTGACCCACACGTATCGAAACGTTTTACCACTTCGGTTAGAATCACAAAACGATTAGGTGAATTGTTATCTAACCTAGCTGCAATTTATACATATAAATTCTAGTATATTTAGATGGCCACCTAGCAAGCAATTAATCCTATATACTGTCACTTATGAGGTACCAGAACAAGGCATGCACCAAATAAACTATACTTGACAGAATTATACATATAAACGATAGCAATTAATATAGAGTCAATAAACAATCTCACGAAACAAAGAAAATAAAATTATAATTCAAACCATAGTCTAGGGTTTCAATTCATTCCCTAACAATAAATAATCAGCCAGTCATAATTAAAGAATTAATTACACAGAAATATATATCTAAAATATAAATTAAAAATAAGAGAAAGAAATAACCGGAATTAATTTTGAATTAAAGATCAAAAATTTATTCAGATAAAAATTAATTTTATCTGAAATAAATTCTACCGGTATATATTCTTCTCTAATTTTCTCTCTCGGTGCCTTGATTCCTGTGCCAAATTCTTTCTTCTTTTTCTTTTTCCTTCGGCTGACGTCGCTGACGGCTGCTGATGGCGCACGCCTCGGCTTTGGTTTCCGTGCGTTGCTGCCTTCTCCTGATCTGCTGCGCTTGACCGAGCCTATAAAGGCTCTGTCGCGCACTCCCAGACCTCTCTGCCCACTCCGACCTACCGCGCGAGCCTGTGAGGGCTGCTCCTCTGTCAGAGCCTAACGGCTCCGTTGCTTTTCAGCGTCCCGCGCCTCTCACTTTTTTTTCTGCGTCGTTGGCCTGCTTTTTATAATTTTCTGTGCCCCCCCACGTCAGCCCTTGCGGCTGCCTCTTCTTTCTCCTGTGCTCCGTGTGGCTCGTTTGGTTTCATTTAAGTGGCGTTTGGGCCTTCGGCCGTTGGTCCAAACGTCGACTTCTTTTTTTTCTTTCTTTTATTTAAAACAAAACCTGCAAAATAAATTAATAAAAATTAATAAATAATATTTTATTCTAAATTTACTTAATTTATATCATTTTAGCTCAAATAATAAAATTGTTACAATTTTTACCGCTTAAGCATAAAACAATAATTATTCCCCTATATTAGTTAAATAAACTACCAAAACCTAAGATTATAAGGGTATAAAATGTGTCAAAATATGAACTCATCAGTTGCTTTCTTACTTTCATCTCTACACTCATATAAGAGTGTACGATGTTGAGAAAATTACAACCAACCCTTAGGTAACCATAAAGGTTCAACTCAACTAAACACTACTCTAATGCATACATACTATGGTAGGAATTAAACTCACACAAACAATCAACATGAGGGATGATTTTTCGAGCCTCCCACAGCCCTTTTCCCATGCATTATCTGTTACATTACATTTACAAGCTAATAATAGGACTTAGGAAACATAAATTACAAGAAAGGAAATACTAGTACATAACTTTTACTTATGTTTAACTAAATGGAGAAAGTAATCGTTCCTCATGACTCCTCCTTAGTCGGTTGCCATAGTTGTTCTCTAGGCCATTAAATCCCCTTAATTAGTACTAATTAAGGTTTTAGAAATCACCAATGTCAACCCTAAAATTTGATGCAAAAAGGAAAGGGGTTATATGCTTGAATCTCAAAATTAGGTGCTCCATGCAGGTTGCTTGCTGGCTAGTTTGGCCAAGTGTTTGTATGGCTTTTCAAGCCATATTTAAGCCATAATGAAGCCAAGAAAAGATGGTGAGTGTATCTCTTTTATTTTTTGTTGCATAGCTTGTATGACACCTTATAATCTAGCTCATATATTAGTACAAGTAAGGAGAGTTTTAAAATTTTCTAACTTAGAAAAATTTATGGATAGATTATTGTTATCACATGAGGGGGATGCTCCTGCATCAAAAGGTGTCGGAGCCACTAAAGAAATCTGTTAATTATAAAATTGAATATCATGTTAATGATGCTTTATGTGACATATTACTAATGGATGTATGTCATATCTTGCTTGGGAGGCAATGTAAATATGATTGATGAAATTTACCTAAATTTAACTTTTCTATTATATACTTTTATGTATAACTAATTTAGTCCACAACCTAATTTTGAGGAAATTTACTAATTCTAATTTTGAGTAAAATCATTTAAAGATTTAGTACAATTGGAAAGTTAAATTTAAAAACTACCCTAATTGGGAAAATAAAAGTGTAACAGAACCTAATATATAATTTGCTATTATTATTATAATAATGATAATGTTAAAATAATTAGTACTATTTGTAATTCTCTAAAAATTTACTTAGCCTAATCCCGCATTATTAATACCCTAATTTGATTCTAATATCCAAAAATCTTATTTTAGCTTTAACCTAATTTCTTAATCCCAAAACTTTAATTGAATCTGAAACCTTGACCCGGATATATTATATTTTGTAAATCAAACTCAAACTCGCTAAAAATTTCACTAATCATAACTATTTTGGATAATATAAAACTACCTAAATTAAACCCTAAATATTTTTCCCTTTTCCCTTTTCTTTCTTCTTTTTCTCCTGTCAACCTAAGTCACAATAATTAAATTTGTTGCAACTTACCCTGCAAACTTGCACCCTCCCCCACTTGCACCATCACCCATAATCTTTCTACAACCATCCATCATCTATCAACTTTTCTTCTTCCCTCAGCCCTTCCGATCTACACCACCACATGCACACCCTGCCATTTCTTTTCTTCATTATCCTTACGCAATACACACACACAACCATAACTAAATGCACCCTCTGCCATTTTTCCCAACACTTAACCATTATTTCCCCACAACACCCTACACCATTGTTCACATGTATCCCCTCCCCCTTTGTTTCCTTTTCCCCAATTCACACTACACACTCTCCTTCCTTCCTCTTTGTTTTTCCTTACCTTCTACCCATTTTGTGTCCTAAAATACTACCTGAGCTCTCCCTCTTCCTTTTCCTTTGTTCCTTCTCTTTTCTTCTCCTTCTTCCTCTTATGCATGCCCTATATTTGCTTGTGCACCACCAATTCCACCACCAAAACCACCATTCACCAACACTCATCGCCCAAAGCCAGTGGGTTGACCACCTAAGGTCACCCCAACCTTCCTCAGTACCATTGTTGCCCGCCATCGCTTCTTTTTTGTTTTTCTTCTCCTCGCCCGTGGTATTTTTAAGGAACGCATGGCATGTGCATGGCCTCAAGAACGACCATACCACACTAAAATTTCCTATCGCATGCCTATGCAACCCAACACAACCTATCTGTGCACCCTCACACACCCACACACGGCCCAAATGCACGCCCATGTGCATCTGTTTAACTTGCGACCTATTTGCCCAATGATCGAGCACAACTGTGCCACTTTGCACCCCTAGCCATGCGCGATCTTTCCTCTTGATATGGGTGTGTGCTGCCTACAACACATCCATACAACTACCCCATTTCAGTTATACACCCCTATTTTTACCGCCAAACTTTGTCCAAACACCACCAAAATTTTACCATAGCTCCACCACACATTCCACTACATATCCACACATCCCAAGATTCAATTTGAGTATAGTTATTTCTATTTTTACCCTATTTACCTTAATTTCTCTTTTGGTTAAACTCTTTGATCCTAACCATGATTTTTATTATTTTTTGTAGGTTATATTCCAGTAGCCTCGGAGGAGGAATTCTAGGATTTATGTGCTTAGAGCTTGGTATCCTTATTGGTAAGGATACTATTTAATGTTTAGGGTTTTATGTTATTTGCTTGTATGGTTAAGTGTGTTTTATGATATTGTTGATATATGATTTAATATATGTTGATCATGATATTTTGTGATGATATTGTGATGGTATGGATATTATGTTATGGAAGGAAAGTAAAAAGGGGGGAAAGGTATCATTATGATTTTGTTGTGATAATGGCATATTTGTGGGAATATTTCTTATAGCATGAAATATGGGCTAAATGAGCTTTCATAAGTGGACATAAGTATTTTATATTATGTATGATGATAATTGGTGGATTTGAAAAATAATGTGTGTGGAAGGTACAAGATTTTATAAAATAAAGGTTATTGTTTGTCCTTAAGTGTAATTCAATCATTGTGAGATAATAAGGCAATTTTGGTATTTTATGTGTTAAGTGGAATAACATATGATAATGATATCCTAAGAAATGTTTGGAGGTATTATTGTTTGTTTTGGGGTCATTCAATGAAATAATGGTTCATTAGAGCATAACATCTTATAATGTTAATGTTATTATTCCATGTGTAAACATCTAAAGGTTATTCAGACTCTAAATATGTTGCTAATTATTGGTTTTATGAGGTTGTTTATTCAACTTGGTAATCAGGTGAGTCTCATGGGAGGTATTATGGCTACTATGTGGAATTAGGATTTTGGAGATTTCTGTAAGTAATACCTTGGGATAAGATTATTAATGTATGTGTATGACATGGGAACTAGACAGTGCATTATGGGTATGCTAATAATGATGATATTCAAGAGTGGCATATTGTAAATGATGGATGAATAATCAATATGGGAGACCAAGTGTTGAGGAAAGTGTGATTAAGGTTTGAAAAAACTTAAGGACTATGATTTATGATATATGTCTATCTACATTAATGTGTTCGATACTTGAGAATTTATTATGAATAAGATGCTAATCACTTAAAGTGAAAGAGCACGTGAGTAGGGCCAATGTGATATATATATATATATAGTTCCACCTGGGAGAATAGTGGCTCGGGAGCATTTTGTTCCGAGTAGGTATTTCAGTCTGTTCCATTAGATTAAGAATAGTGAGGCCCCTACTCATCATGAAATGAAAATATACTAGTATAACCTATGGGGAAAACACTAATGATTTAAGTCCATGCTTCATTACTCTTTCACAATATCATCACTTATCACAAGTGAAATACCCATTTAGCTTTTACATTACTCATTGAATATATCATAAGTTGTTATCCATTTTAATCCTTTCAATAGGCCAATGATCCATGATAAAATCTATATTTTATCCAACTAATAATCATGGTATAGTCCCAAACATAGGCTCAAAGCATAACCAAACCAAAAGGAAACAAATCATGCAAACCAATTAAACCAATTGATCGGTTTGACCCAACCATTCGATCGGTTGCACCAACTAGTCAATTGGTTTGACTCAACCATACCATGCTTTCTTCAAACTGACCGATCAGTTTGGACAAACTAGTTGACTGTTCATACACAAGTTGAGCGGTTATGCCCAACTAGTTGATAGGTTTAAGCAGAGAGCAAGACCAATGCCTCTGTAAGCTTATCAATCTATAGGTTGGGACAACCAGTCAACTATTATAGGAACCAATCGATCGATTTGGCCTAACACAACTAGAACTATAAAAGAGCTGAGCCAGTTCAAGCTCAGCTTGGGTTTTGCTCGTCAAAAACTCATTCGAGCTCGTTCGTTTAGTAAAATGAGATTTAATTAAGGCTTGTATTCGGCTTGTTTATTAAACAAGTCGAGTTTGAGATTAGGTATGTTCGATTCGGCTCAGCTCGTTTAGTAATTGTTTAAGGTTCAACTCGAAATCGGTTCATTAAAAGCTCATTTATGAGTTTATTTATAAATTCAAGTGTTAAACTAAAACATAACGTTTTACATTAAAACACAACGTTTTGATATTAACTAAAAACTAAAATTCTCCCACCCGTGTACAATGCACATACGCACGATGCACCTACACCTACACAAACACGCCCCACCTCTCTAGTCTTTACTCGTGTCTCAGCCAGCCCTCTACTCGACTGCTCAACCCTCGTTCTCATAGTTAATCACAGACTCACAATCACCTCTATCATCATCCTGTTCGGCTTCCTCCATTTTGCCCTACTCTCGTCACTCGTTGTTTGTTTTTCTAGCCATCCTTCCTACTGAGCTTCATCGTTCGTCGACAGTGGAAACCCTCATCCCTCTTTGTTAATAGTGGAAACCCTCGCGGTCTTCGTCAGTTTTGCCCCCAGGTATGTGTTTTTCCTTCTTCATTCATCGAATCATCTTACAGTTTTAAATGTTTTAGATGATTGATTTTTAAATTGAAGTCTTTAGGTCTTCTGCTAAAATTTGTTCGATTTGAAGTTGCAGACTCGTAAGTCACCTTGCAGATCCAAATATATCAAATTTTCAGTGAGGTAAAAAATTCTCTTCAAGTATTCTTCTTATTCCAGTCATTATGCTCGATTTTGTGATTTCATTCTAGAAATCTTCCGATCGTCTTCTTGTTCAAGTAAAATTTTGTTTGATTTCGTTTATGCTCAAACAAAATGGAATAAAATTGACAATAAATTAGTTTATTTTGATTTTCAATTTCGAGTGAAGAATCTATCATAATTTTATTCCATTTAGTTTATTTTATTCCTATTCTATTCAAATATTTCTGATTCATGTTTTGTTCGACTATTTCTGATTCAAATTGTATGTGTTAGTGTGTGTCTATATGCACAAGTTGTGTGTGTATATGTTGAATCGATAAAAGACTATGTACACACAAGGACTATATATATGTGTGTGTGTGTGTGTGTGTAGATGTCCACAAGTTGTGTGTATATATGTAGAATCAAGCAATGTACACAAAAAGACTATATATATATGTTTGTGTGTGTGTGTATGTCCACAGTCACAGATTTGTATATGTTCTATTTGACTCTTTTGGATTCATATATGTACACACAAAGACTATATATATATGTGTGTATGTGTGTGTATGTGTGTGTGTGTGTGTTAATATGTGTGTGTCTGTGTATTATGACTCTGTGAGGCTACATAGCACCTTGTCAATGTAATCACTTTAAGATGAATCTAAGGTCCCCTCTAAAGTGTCCCTTGAAATTTGAACCGCCAAGTATCCATTTTATAGAAACATCATATCCATGTTAGTGCCTAATTAATTCCATACAATATCTTATTGAACTTATGGACTAAGCCCTCATGAATTGGAACACTATATCCATGGGGTTTCTACATTTATTGCTCCTCATCCAAATTGGCATATAATAATGCAGTTTACATCCATCTACTTCAAATATAAATTCTCAAAAAACCACAATACTCAATAACATCTAAATTTTCCTTCTTACCTAACTAAACCTCCTTTAGTATACTGCATTTAGATTCATAACTAAACCTAACTAAACCTCTTCTTTCCAAGTAGTGCTAAAGGGATTATTATCTTGTTTCCCATTCATATTTGGATTTATATATGATTCTCGCACATAAAAATGACTAATATTTACTTTTTTGATTATTATATTGTAAGCCAACTAGTGGAACTACTTTCTTTGTATTTGAAAGGAGGTACAACCTAGAACCAAATCAAATTGAATTGGAACAACCGAATGTATTTGAATCATATCAAATATGAACCCATTATATTACAAATCCAATTTAAAATAACTCCAATAAAAACCCACCAATTTTTTTTTCACTTGGCTGGCTGTATGATGAATTGATGATAGAACCCATTAAATTCTTTACTGCCTTGCTTGATGGGCCATGCCCATTATTAGCCCACATGCAGCCATCACTCTCTTGATATTTGAGATAATCTTGTCATCTCATAGAGGTTATGCAATCTGATAATAACCAACATTTTTTTTCAATCCCAAAATAGGTTTAAGAGTGTTGATGTTGGTTACTCAAGTCTTTTATCTATATACATGGACCATGGTGTATTGAAATAAAAGTTTTTTATACTAAAGATTAGTTAGATGTGTTATGTGATAATTGCTTATGGTTTCGACATGGAAATTCCAAAATTGGTACCTATATTAATATAAATTATATAATCAACATTTAATGCTTAAATTACTTATAAAAGCTTGTCTGAATACAATTGTTTTGATTTGGTCTTAGGTTGAAGAAGTTAACAGACATTGGTGGTTGAAGAATTGAAGTCAACAAAAAAATGGTCAATAAGTAGTATTAGCAACGCCTTATTTTTTGAATTATTTTATTATACTACTAGTTTTTTGGTTTATTTATTTATAATTATTTTTTTTATATCGTGTTTTATCTTTTTTGTTTTAATAAAGAAATTTTCTTTGTAGATACTTCTAATTTTTTGAATTATTTTATTACAATATTAGTTTTATGGTGTTTTTATTTATAATTATTCTTTTATGTCACGTTTTATCCTTTTTTGTTTTAATAAAAAAAGTTAGAAGTTAGAAATTTTCTTTATAGGTTTTTCTTATTTTTTTTAAATATGTTATTACACTATTAGTTTTTTGATGTTTTATTTATAATTGTTCTTTTATATCATGTGTTTATCTTTTTTATTTTAATAAAAAAAGTGATAAGCTTGAACTTTTACTTATATGTTCTTCTTATTTTTTAAAAATAGTATATTACACTATTAGTTTTTTATTTTTTTATTTATAATTGTTCTTTTATATCATGTTTTGTCTTTTTTATTTTGATAAAAAAAAAGTTATAAGTTTGAACTTTTCTTTGTAGGTACTTCTTATTTTTTGAAATATGTTATTACTCTATTAGTTTTTTGATATTTTTATTTATAATTGTTCTTTTATATTATGTGTTTATCTTTTTTATATTAATAAAAAAGAAGTTAGAAGTTTGAACTTTTCTTTGTAGGTACTTTTAATTTTTTGAATTCTATTATTTGTTTTGTTCTTGTGTATAATAAAATTAAAAATTAAGCCTTGTAATTTCCTCTAGTTTTTTTCCTTCTATTATTCAAATTTAGGATCAAATTGCTTAAACTGTATGTATAGCTTACAAAATTAGATTGTTTTATTACATTATTAGTGTTATAAGCGTTGCTATTGCTCCTACTACCAACTTTCTTTGTTTTCTTTTTTAATGACCATATATAACTTGTGACTATGTCAAAATTAATATATTCAGAATTTTCTTCTTCTAAACAAGGATCAAACTCAACACATTCAGGATCTTCTACTACAAGTCCAGCTATGGAAGAAGACAATAACGATGTTGTTGAAGTTCGAGAAGAAGAGCCATGTAATGAGGATGGAGAGCAAGGTATTGAAGCTTATAATGGATCTGATGAAGATGATGAACATTGTGCCATAAAGGAAAAAAGTTCGAAAGAGAACACCACTTGTATGGCAAGACTTCAAAGAAGTTGTATTAAAAGATGGAATGAAGAAGGTGCAATGCAATCACTATCATGACAAACTTTCCATTATTGCTAGTGATACTACCGAGCATTTAAGAAGACACTTGTCTACTTGTGCACTCCATAAGCTAAAAGGTTAGCAAGAGTTGTATTTAACAAAATTAGTGGGGGTAAGTTCTGTTACCTGCTTTAGATTTGACCATGTAAAGTTAAGAGAGGCTTGGGCTAAAGTTGTTCTATTCCATGAATACCCATTTAATATGATTGAACATGAAATGTTCAATGAATACTTAAAAACCCTAACTCGTCATTACAAAAAAGTGTCACGTGCTATGGTCAAACAATATTGTTTTGTTGTTTATTATCATTACAAGATAAATATAAAGAATGTGTTAGATAGGATGTAGAAGATTAGTATCACTACTAACTTGTGGAAGTATGATGCTCAAAAAATCCATTAGATAGTTGTGACTGCACATTTCATTGGTGATGACTGTGTGTTGCATAAATATATCCTGAAAATTTTCCACTTGGCCCCTCCTTGTACTGGTATGACAATTTTCAATACCTTGTACAAATTTTTTATAGATTTGGAAATTGAGGATAAAGTATGTAGTCTTACTATTGATAATGCAACTGCTAATGATAGAGTTGTTAAGATAGCAAGAGATAGCTTTGCTTCTAAGAATAAGCTTTCTTTTGATGGATAAATATTTCATGTGAGATGTTGTGCCCATATAATAAATTTGCTGGTACAAGATGGGCTTGGATGTATTGAACACATTACTACAAATGTGAGAGAAAGTGTGAAGTATTTAGTAGACTCTGAAGAATGTTTAAAGTTATTTAGTGAGATTTCTAAGCAAATAGGTTTATCCAAAAAAAAAGTTAGTGTTGGATGTTAAAACAAGATGGAATACAACTTATGCAATGTTGTCCACAACTTTAGAGTTTAAAGATGTGTTTTCTAGATATGTTGAACAAGATTTGAGATACCAATGGTTACCAAATCTTAATGAATGGAAACAAGTGTAGGGTGTGCGTGGATTTCTTGATATTTTTAATGAGATTACAAAAGTTATTTTAGGAAGTAAATATCCAACATCAAACTTATATCTTTCGGAGATTTGGGTGATAAAAGAGGCACTAGATGAGAAAGTAAATGATGATGACATTTTTATGCAAATAATGGCTATGAAAATGAAAGAAAAGTTTAATAAGTATTGGGGTGAATGTAGTATGTTGATTTCTCTTGCTTCTATTTTATATCCTCGGTACATAATGATGTTGATTGACTATACATTTCCTATTATTTGCAAAAAGTTGATATTAAGAAAAATGTTGGAGAGGTGAGAAAAACATTGAGAGAGATTTTTTATTGTTATGCTGGACATTATGTGAATAGTTTTTTGAATGCATTGGAGAAGGACATTAGTGAGGTTAGGCCTAGTAATGTGATTGAGAAAGGATTATTATCTAGGAAATCAAGGTTTGAAAATTTTGTTATGAGTGCTAACACCCAACAATCGAGCAAATCAGAGTAGGATATATACCTAGAGGAGGGTGTGTATATGTGTAAAGATGGCTTATGTTCTCCTTTTTCTGCACTCGATTGGTGGAAGGGAAATACCTTGAAGTTCCCTATACCATCTCAAGTAGCACGTGATATTTTGTCGATTCCTATCACATCAGTTGCTTCGGAGGCTGCTTTTAGTGCTAGTAAGAGGGTAATTGATATATATATCGGGCCTCTTTAGATCCCAAAATGGTTGAAGTTTTACTTTGCGTTGGTGATTTGGTTCGTAATAATGACTTGTATAAGAAAAATGTAATTATTTTACTATTATTTAAATTTAGTTAGTTAATCTATGTTCCCAGTTAAGTGTAGCTATTAATATTTTTTTTATTGGCTTCCTTTTAAAAAAAAATAGGCGCACACACAAGAATATGAAGTAATGCAAGAAATAGATTTGCCATAATTTAGTTGGTAATGTTTTAATATAAGGTACTTGGCTCTATGATGACTATAATTTTATTAATTTGTTGATTTGTACATACTAATTAATGATATTTTTATTAAATGGGACCATTTCAAGTTGTTTTTGCAGGTTGTGGATCATGCCTTTTTATTGTTGGGCACCGGAGTCTAGTTATGATTTCTTTTGGTAAGTTTTCTAAAACTAGCTCATTGGTGTTGTTGAGTGTGCTTTGGTGTCATTCAAAATATTCTACTTCTAAGTTTATATATAGAGTTTTTGTTCAACGTTGTAAATATTATCAGGTTTTATTTTTTAGGTTTACATCAATAAACATGTACAAAAGTCTAGCATAGGTGATCTATGTAGGTCATTGTATTCTTACCAATTTTATGTAATGTTATTGGTTAATTAGTCTTGCCTCCAAAATAAATTTTTTTATTGTACCTCTAAACATTTCTATTGCATGTAAATCATATGTTTGACAAAATTAGTTGAAAGATGAAACTGTAGACTGTTGAAGTTAGAAGCTAAAAGATGGAGTGTATTTTATAATTTATTCTAACAAAATTTTAAATAAGAACTTTTAAGCTTCTATAAGTTCTTATCTAGACACCCTTAAAATTAATTTTAAGGACTTTTTTTGTCAAAAAATGTTTTCCACTAGTTGAAATGTGTTGTCAAACACATTTATAGTTCCTATTTTTTTTCTCTATTTGATTCCTTCTTCTATCTCAACCACCCTTTAAAACAATCAAAGTAGTTTAACTTCCCAAAGTTGCTAGTATGACAAATGCCATGTTCTATATTGGTGAAGGATGATTTCTTTTATATTATTTGAGTTGTAGTTGTGTTCTTCTATACTACTGATTATTTACGGGGGGATATGGTTTTTGGAAGCACTCTTGGCTTATTATAGTCCTGTAGTCTTTTGTTTGAGTAAATTTTCATTACTATTATTTAGCTGACCCATATTTGCCTTTTAAGGAATCTAGGAGAGGAGGTATGAAGGGGTATATGTTCTGGCAATTTGTTCTGATAGAAATCAATTCCCCAGAGTTCTAGCCATGCTGCACTGTTATAGTTATTGCTGCGATGGAAGTTTCATCTAGAGATTGGTAAAATCATTAACTAACTGGGCCCTTTCTGGCATAGTGTTGCTATTAACTGACCAATTTTGTGGCCTTGTTAAGGAATCTCTTTCTTTGGTTGCTAAGTTGGGGAATCTGTATGGTTAGCTTTAAAGGCTTATTGAAATGTCTAAAGTAGTAGTGGATTTAGATGGGTAGCTTTTGATTGCTTACTGAAGTGTTTAAAGAAGTATACTATAAGTTGAAATAATTTTCTAGCCTACTCACAGCAATGGGTTAATTTTATGATTCTTATCTATATCCATGATGACGACAGTTATTGAAATATGGTACCGTGTGCAGTTTTGAGAAGATTAGAGATGCTGAAATGGAAAACTTGATAGTGTATAGAGTTTTTTAGAAGATTATGCTTCCAACTTCCAAGCTTTGCTAATATTTTTTTATATACTTTTAATCTGATGCAGGCTATTTTACAGTTTTCGCAATGAAGTGATAGATACTTTCACTCAATGGCAATGGATATGGATGATGGAGCAATTTGTCATGGAACTTTTGAAGCCATTTTATTTATGTGTATTGATGTATCTATATCTCTATTTGTATTTATTTTTATGGATTTGTTGTAATATTATACAACTTCTAGGGAAGCAATTTGCACCCAATTTTGTGTGTAAGGGGTGCATGAGGCAAAAAAATTTATTTTTTTGAAACAGGTTATACTTAAGATAAATTATGCCTAAATTAAGTCAAATATTGAATTATTAAGGAGCTCTATATGAGCTTTAAACAAGCCTTAATGACCTGTAAACAAACTCTAAACGAGCTTTTAACAAGCTTTAAAATAGCCTGAATGATTTTTTAACGAGTCCAAATGAGCTTTTAATGAGCCCAAACGAGCTGTTAATGAGCTTAAAACGAGCCTGAAACAAGCCTTAAATGAGCTACTTTGGCTTGCCAAAATTCTCGATTAATATAAACGATCCGAGTCGAACAGTTTGTGAATCACAAACGAGCCGAACTCAAATAGACTTATCGAACTCTAAACAAGCCTGAACTGAACTCGAGCTTCAAAAAATATAGACGAATCGAATCCAAGCTTAGGAGTGTTTGGCTCGATTCGGCTCATTTATATCCCTAAACACAACACCAAACCAAAAAACCTAATTTACTGAAACGATAAACCAGTGGATCGGTTTATGAAACTAGTATATTGGATTAAATTCTATTTTCCAACATGAATTTAAGTCAAACCTTGCCCCAAACCAGATCATAACATTAAATCAAAATCAAAGGCCCACAATTTGGCATAATTCTCATTCAATCATTACAAAATATGGGGTATTACAAAAGTATTCAACCAGATTGTCAATTTACGACCTCTTCAGATACTTAATATAGTTAAATGATGTCTCTTCATGTGTGTGATTATATATTCATCAAAAACAAACTATAGTAATAATGACATTAATTATATTTTCATCTTTAATTCGTTGACTTTAAATAACCAATAACAAATAACGAAAAAGAAGAAGGAATTAAATATATATATATGTATATATATATATATATAAAAGCATGTTTAATACTCTTCTTTTCAAATATAAATAGGTGTGGTTAATATTTTTCCTATACTATTTTTTCAAATTTTGAATTGTTGCATGTCTATTGTGGACTATATATTCAATACATTATCATCTATTTCACCATGTTTATTGGCCAAAACAATTCCAAAGCATTTATTCCTAATCTTATGTACTATAATGATTGATTTTATAGAAAATTGACATAGTTATGTTGAATAGTGTTCCAGTTTATTATGAAAATGAATTGTAATTTCTTTCAGTTAATTGTCACGAGGGAAATGAAGATATTGATTAGTTCTATCATAATAATCTTCAGTGAAGTCTATTATCTAAATGTCTTAATAGACATAGGATCATGGTGTACTTGGTAATGAAGTTGTAGATATTGTTATCACTAGTATTATTTTCCAACATTGTTTTTCTCCAAAATAATTTGAAGTACATTGTGAACATCATCGCCAAAATACACCAAACCTTGCAACTTTATGCTTGGAAAATTAGATTAGTTTCATATTTAATATAATGCCAAAAGGAATATTGGAGTCCATAAGATTAATAGTCATAAACGTCTGAGAAGCTTAGCGATTGACATCAATTATGTATAGTGATAAGAATATACATTAAATACCATAAAATAGTGGATAAAAAAAATACTATCCAAAAGAGAAATATTATTGTCTTTTTGCTTACCTTACTACTCCAAGACAAGATGATGACAATAAATAAAAAAGTTAGGGTTAAATGTTGTCCAATGCCGGCCTTTTGTGGAAGAAACTTGTCTTTAGTTATGATCAACGTGTCGGAAGAGATTGAAAATATTAATACGTAATAATTAATATTGTCTATAAGGAAGTGTGTAATAACATGTAACAATTATTTCTCCTATTCTAATTTTTGCATATGTATTTATATTTGTTATTATTAATTTTTTCTGTCATTTTCACTTTTAGCTATTTAGCTCTTAATTTTAAGTTTATATCATTTATTTGATTATGGTTCATACATCTCATGGGGGAAAAATTAGGAGGTGTGCCAAGTCATGCATTGCATTTGAAGAGTGGTACTCCTATAATGTTGATTCAAGACATTGATCACAATTTTGACTTATGCAATGGTACACGATTAGTTATCATTTGACTTGAAAATCATGTTTTTGAAGCAAAAATACTTGATGAGAGTGAATCCGGTGATAAGGTTTTGATTCCAATGCTATCTCTTACATCATTTAACATAAGAATGCCATTCAAATTCAATTGTAAATAGTTCATTCTCATTATTTCATGTGTAGTGACAATAAATAAAAGTTAGGATCAACTAATATCTCATGTTAGACTATTATTGAAAAAAAGGTCTTTAGCTACAATAAGTTTTATGTTGTAATGTACAGGGTTACACATTGTAACAAGCATAGAATTTTGATATGCAATGATAGTGAAAACAAAAGTACATCTATAACAAAATATTTTCTTCAAGAAATTATTTCAAAATATATAGCTATATTATATATTCCATTCTCCAGTCATTTACTACGTATCTTTTGTATTTGACATTTCTATATATAATGTATTATGTTGTTATTTCATCTTTTAACCAATATTTTATTTTTTAGAATAATCATAGAATCTTTTTACAATTTTTTTACCTTTTTTATTTTTCGTACTTACTCTTCTAAAATTTATTATCACATTATGTCAAACTTTATTCACATATCACTTATAATCCTATGTATCACATGAAGGAATAATACTATTTATCTTATAAAAGGAAATAATTATGTATTAAGTACTGCATTGAATATTATTTTATCCATATTTATAATTATTCTATCTATACTAATAATTATTCATTCCGTATAAAAAAAGAAGTTCATTTTACAAACTTTTTAATATAGTACTAACTCCGTATCGAAAAGAAAGTCACTATATTATTAAATTTTTATATAAAAAATAAAGTCATTTTAAAAAAAATAAAAGTTTATTTTTAATTTTTATCTTTACTTTTCTTTTAATTATATATGTATTAAATGCTTTATTATTTTTTAATGAAGAGTATTAGTGTAATTTTAATATTAATTTCTTAAAAAAATATGTAAAATAATAGAATGAATTCCTTTTTGATCCGGATAAAGTAATAAGAGTAGTTTTAAAATTATATTAAAATTATTTATTGAAATATTATAAAATGTTTAATGCATATATAATTAAAAAAAAGATAAAAATATAATTTTATTTTTTTAATATAAAAATTTAATGATAAGATGATTTTTTTTTCATATGATAAAAATATGAAGCCTATATTTTGATAATTTAAGGTTGTAAATAACTTTTTCATTACCTAAATCTGGGCTGGCGTTTGTTTTTATTGAAGTTCGCTGCTTTGACTATTCTACTTGGCTCATCGCGCTCGTCCGCTCCCGTCTCACGATCAATTATTATCTCTTCATTTTTCAACGCCGCCTCACGGCCACGCCTCTAGCCCAGCACAAGGGCAAAGACGTCAGTTCATTACACTACTTTTTCGGCCCAATTTTATTCCCATTCCTGAGCTGTAAACCCTAAACATTTGCTTTCCGTTCTCTCTCTCTCTCTCTCTCTCTACCCCCGTTCTCCCCAATTTTTTTCGTAGTTTATCTAACCTTTTCGCTTGCAGCAGTCTCTCCACAAAACTGACTGTAGTTCCAAATTAATTGTTAGAAGGTAATGAATCGAAATATCGGTTTTCAGTTATGATTATATCATTGATTGTTGCTCCAAATTTGAACCTAATTTGGTAGTATGTATATAGAATGGGTGAGACAAGAGACAACGATGCTTACGAGGAAGAGCTTCTCGACTACGAGGAAGAAGAAGAGAAAGCACTCGATTCCGTCACCACCAAAGCTAACGGCGAGTCGGGAAAAAAGTAAGCAGTTTTCCCTCTTTCTCAATGAGTCATTTCGCTTTGTTTCATTCTTGCTTTTCGAAGTGCTTTTGAGCTGGTTTGAACTTGGATTTAGTGTGTAACCTTGTTCCAAGTAGGTAAATCCACTCTTTTCAATTCATTTGAGCTACTTGCTGGATGGTGAAATTTAAAGATCTTTGTATATGCCGCTTAAATTGAAGGATACAGCTTGGCTTTGTGCGTGACTTTATTTTTTGATTTTAGTATTTTCAAAATTACTCCGAGCTTGTACATCACTTGTATAGTTTTCCATTATGTACTCGAGGTGGCAAATTTGCATGTTCAGAAGCTGCGAGGCAGCCACTGCTCGTACTTGATCGAGTTTAGCGTTATAAATTCCTTGTGTGTTTTAGTGGTCAGATCCAATTTTGTACCGGAGTTTTCAGTGTTGAAGCCTATAATTTATTATATATTCTTGAGTTGGCGTTTCTATTGAGGTCCCTGCCAGCTTGAGATGTCTGCGTCCTACTGCTTCTGTACGCAGAATTCTTTTTGTAAATCCTTTGATTGGATTTGTCGTTTCTCTAGCATCTGATATTTGCTTCTAGTAACAACGAATTGTTTTTTTACTTTTATTTTTGTTCGTTTAGGAACTTGAATTCAAGGGTTAGGCTGTCTAATTGTTTTTTTTTCTTTCTATTTTTTTTATGACAGGGGTTACGTGGGGATCCACAGTTCAGGTTTCAGAGACTTTCTTTTAAAGCCAGAGCTCCTTCGTGCAATAGTTGATTCCGGTTTTGAGCATCCATCAGAAGGCAAGTGGCATCTGTTTTGCTAATGTTTCCTTTATCATTTTGGTCAGTACTTTATGGTGACTTGTGGCAGCAGTAGACAGTGATGTAGTCCGAATGGGAGGTGTCACTGCAGTTATGTTTGTGCAGTAATCCATATTCCTGTGATGAGCTGTTTTGTCACCTGTCAGTAGAGTAGACCTACCTTTCTCTCCTTCTGATTTTCTTTGTGTATTTCTCAGCACCTGTACTGAATTTTGCAATCTTTAATTTTCAGGTAATTGAACTTTCTCTCTTCATTTCGGAGAAGTAAAACGGTAAAGCTTTCGATTAGAGAGGATCAGGCAGATCATATATTACTTACTGAAGGTTCCTTCGCCACGATTTTTCTTTGGTATTTCCCCAGTGCAACACGAATGTATACCACAAGCCATATTGGGCATGGATGTCATATGTCAAGCCAAATCGGGAATGGGGAAGACAGCTGTCTTTGTCCTGTCCACCTTGCAGCAAATTGAACCTGTAGCAGGACAGGTTGCTGCTCTAGTTCTGTGCCATACAAGGGAGTTAGCTTATCAGGTAACTTTGAGGAGCAACTGCGGTTTACTCACTAAGGATATATTTTACTTGTTTTTCTTCAAGATTATTCCATGCTCACTTCCTTTTTTAATTATCTATGCTCAGATTTGTCATGAGTTCGAGAGGTTCAGTACATATTTGCCTGATGTCAAGGTTGCTGTGTTCTACGGTGGGGTCAGCATCAAAATTCATAAGGATCTACTGAAAAATGAGTGCCCTCACATTGTTGTGGGAACTCCCGGAAGGATTCTTGCTCTGGCAAGGGAGAAGGACCTTTCTTTGAAGAATGTTAGGCACTTCATTCTTGATGAATGTGACAAGATGCTCGAGTCCCTTGGTATGTTCTTATCAGTGTAGTCATTTCATCCTCCTTAAAGCTTGTTTTTTCTGCCACTTTCTTTATTATATTTTTCAGCATCCTTTGTGCTTTATGCTACATGAATTGATTTGATCTTATCAGTGTAGTCATTTCATCCTCCTTAAAGCTTGTTTTTTCTGCCACTTTCTTTATTATATTTTTCATCCTCCTTTGTGCTTTATGCTACATGAATTGATTTGATCTCTGTTTTGCAGATATGAGAAGGGATGTGCAGGAGATTTTCAAGATGACCCCACATGATAAACAAGTCATGATGTTCTCAGCTACACTGAGCAAGGAGATCCGTCCTGTCTGCAAAAAGTTTATGCAAGATGTAATGTTCCATTGGCCAGTTCTACTTCCATTAGAAGTTGTCCTTTAATAATGCGAGCTTTGTGCGGCAAATTCCTATATTTTACTGATGTTACAAGTCATACCCCCTTCTGCATCATGTTTGGAGGCACTGCTAGACCACGGCCTATCTGAGAATGTAAAGTACAGGTGTTGGGTAGTTCAATGGCAAGTGCAGTCGTCCTAGGGCTAGGGGAGTAGAGTTCTTCATTCTGATCTACACATCTTGATTTTGGTTCTTTCTCTTTTTACGTTACACTTGCACCCTTGATTCTATATTGGGTGGGTTGGTCGGTCCTGGTTAGTTTTTGTCTTAGTCCATGATGTATTTGGCGTCTTTGCTGGTTTAATCATTCTGCGTGGGTGGAACGTTCGTCCAATGGTGGCGTATTTGCTAGGTCACAGTTGGCTCTGATGGATTTTAAGTATCTGGAAGGAGACAATTTTGTGGACCCAACTGGGATCTGCAGCAATCTTCATTTCATAATGGACTCGTTTTGCTTGAGGAAGCGCCTAATATGCTTTGATGTAATATTTGTTCCTTTCAGCCAATGGAAATATATGTGGATGATGAGGCCAAGTTGACCCTTCATGGTCTAGTCCAGGTATGTCATATTCAGCTTCTGCCTTTCTTGCCTTGGTGTAATAAAGCTTGCACTGCAAGATATGTGAGTCATTTTTCTGGCAGCACTACATCAAATTGACGGAGTCTGAGAAGAATCGCAAGTTGAATGACCTGCTGGATGCATTGGACTTCAATCAAGTCGTTATCTTTGTCAAGAGTGTGAGCAGAGCTGCTGAGTTGAACAAGCTGCTGTGTGAGTGTAATTTTCCCTCAATCTGCATCCACTCTGGCATGTCCCAAGAGGAAAGGTTTGTATTTTGAAATGTTCATTATTTGATAGCATACAATTTAAGTTAATGAGATGTTTAGTTGATTTGCATAAAAAGTTGTCTTTTAGCTTGTTTGGAATCGATAATAATAGTACCTGCTTACTCTTGCTGGTTCCAAAAGCATATGCCCCTGTTATATCTGTTAGTAGTATCGCGCCACTGTTTATTATTGTTAATTTTAATTTTAATAATTTGAATGTGATCATATATTAGGATCTTTTTATTTGATATATTGATATTACACCTGTATGATGTAGAGATACAAATTATAACATATATAATCATTCTTTCTGTCCCATGTACAAATAATTATCATTGCAAGGTACAATATCAATAATTATGATGCAAATGTTTTCTTTTGAATAATGATATAACTAACCTATTTATGCACAAATAGTTCTTGGAGAATAGAAAATCATTATACATAAAAGCAAAAATAAAAAATAAAAAATATAATAACATTATTATATAATTTTAGATATGCATTTTAGTTATTGAATATATTTACTTATTAAATAGGTCTACCTATATTAAATTACTATATTTTGAGTTTTGAATGAAGAGGAAACTTAATGGTTGCTGCATCTTGCAAAGCACGTATAATATTTCATTGAATGCTTATATGGAGAAATGGAAAGGTGTCAGCTTACTGTTTGCATTTTTTATTTATGCATATTTTATGCTTTGGAAAATGTAATTTTTTGGTCTACCTATATTAAATTACTATATTTCAAGGTTTGAATGATGGGAAAATCCAATGGCTATTGCGTGTTGGTGGCAAATACTATTTGGTCTCCACCAGAGATATATGTATATATACGCAAATCATGAAACATAAAATTTTCCTACAAAAAACACTTGATAAATATTGCTAAAATTATAAAAACTAGTTTTATTTCAATATGCTATTTAGAAATGAGAATTTGACAAAGGCATACAAAATGGTTTAATCAATATTCATGAAAGTAGTATTAAAAATAAAATTAATATATGTAGGTATTCTATTTTTATCTACTTTTTTATCAACTAAAAAATAATTAAAAAAATATATAAATTTTTTAAGACCCATGGTCCAATCAAACCTGGCCTAGTGTTAACCCGGGCATGATCAAGGCTCACCAACAAAAGATTGGGCTAGCCATGACATGTGCCTCTCTGACCTGAACTAGGCCTGCCCTAGATCCGGCTCGAGCCTGCCTAATATTCAGGTTTACGTGACTGTGCAGTATAGCAGATATTTGTAGTTTGGTACACCCAACCGTCTCTTACAGCAGAATTATGGGTGTTGTGGGTTGGTTCTAGGTTAGCAAAGGAAATGAGATTACGAGAGCTTATTATTGAATCCAGATTAGCAAAGGAGATGAAATTTCAAGACCTCATTACTGAATCCGTTTGGACAAAAATGACCCTCATGCATGTGTATGCAAGGTGATTTTAGTCTCAGAATATGCATTGAAATTGACTTGTATATTTGGAGAAACCAACAAATGTGCAAGTATTTTATCTAATATGGTACTGCAGTATTATCTTGGAGTTCATAAAATGACTTGTATGCCCCATTGAATGTCTAATGTGTTGTATCACGATTCTCTAGTTGTCGGTTACTCCGTCTAATAAGCATGTAAATTGACACAGTCCTCAATTTTCATAAAGATTAATAAATACACCTTTCATAAGAAGAAGAAAGTCTTTTTTAGCAATTTACTCATGTATGTAGGAGATAATAAAAGTAACTTTAATATTCCAACATGAATAAGTTAGGATAAAACATAAATTAGTTTACAAAAGTTGGGCTTTCTTTTTGATATAAAGCAAGTTTATTATTATTATTATTATTATTATTATTATTATATATATTGTTATATATTTACAATATGATCCCCTTTGATGACTATCATTTCACATTCATTTCCTGTCTCACCCTTGCCACGATGCCACCTTCACCTCATTTAAACTCTTTTTTGTTTTGTTTGGGCACATATACTTGCCCGGTCATTTTATAGTTGTTTATTGTTGCCCATTGTCATCTGTTGGATATGCTTCTGGCAGCAGTTCCCGTTGTGGATACAAGTGGAGAGGTGGCATTTGATCATTGTTGGTTGTGTGGGGGTGAGAGAGGGGGGGGGATTCAATTCCACCTTCACCTCATTTCAAGCTCTTTTTTGTTTTGTTTGGGTACTTGCCCGGTCATTTTATAGTTGTATATTGTTGCCCATTGTCATCTGTTGGATATGCTTCTGGCAGCATTTACCGTTGTTGAGGATACAAGTGGAGAGGTGGCATTTGATCATTGCTGGTTGTGTGGTGGTGAGAGGTGGGGGAAATTCCAAAACTAGGGGGCAGTGCAGGGTTCTTCTTTATTCAATTTTTGGGGGACAGGTTCCTAGAGCTGTGTTAAACAGTTGAATACATTCCAAACAAAGTATCATTGGGAGATTAGGTACTCTAGGATCTTTCCCTCTTACCCTCATCCCAAATATTCACTTCTAGTATTGAGTATTTTTTGGCTCATTGTTGCATTTTTTTCTTTATTGCAAAGTGTAATTCATACTGCATCATACTTTTTTGCTCCACATTTCATTACTTCACAATCAGTCTACCATTTCTTTTATTTGAAGCTTGGATTTGCCTTGTTCTATCCCTTTCTATTTTGCTCTCGCACATTTTCCCAACTATATATTTAGTCTAGTATCTCTTGCATCAGGAGGCTGGAATTACTGATGATCCTTCCATGGCTCATCAATGATTGTAAAGTTTACTCATTCAGCTTCATTGTTCTTGATACTTGATTATTGTTAGTTTGTTATGGGTGGTTTGATCTTGTGTGTAATTATTATATATGCTGCTTTGGTTTGAATTTCCCTCTTTTGGTGACAAGTTGACATTATATATATTAATACGTGAGCCTGTTGCATTGAAGGCTTGTGTTTTTTCACTTCTCTTTGTAATTGTCATCATTATTTTGATTGTTGATTTCTGTAGATTGACAAGATACAAAGGCTTCAAGGAGGGCCATAAAAGAATCCTTGTGGCGACAGATTTGGTTGGCCGTGGCATTGATATTGAACGGGTTAATATTGTTATCAATTATGACATGCCTGATTCAGCAGACACCTATCTGCATAGGGTAGGTCCACATTTGATGCTTGATATACAAAAGAAACTTTTATCTGTCACTATGCTCATAACCTCAGCTTTAAAAATGGATTGCTGCAGGTTGGTAGAGCTGGGAGGTTTGGAACTAAGGGGCTTGCAATCACATTTGTATCATCTGCTGGTGACTCTGATGTCCTAAATCAGGTGGGTCTCTAGTTTGATACACATTCAAATAAGTATCAAATTCTAATTGGCTCACTCCTTTCTAAATATTCATTTGAATAAAATAAAATTTTGATACAGGTCCAGGAGAGGTTTGAGGTTGACATTAAGGAGCTTCCAGAGCAGATTGATACATCTACATACAGTATGTCTATATCTTGATTTGCTTCAGTAATTTTGTCCGGTGTTTAACTGATGCTGAATTTGATTTTATGGTCTCTCTTTCAACTTGCTTCCCCACGTTTAAAGGTGTGCCTAAGGTTTTAGGTTCTAGGGGTTGGGTGATTTATTTCATCTGGGCGAGCTGACGAAGTAAGTTTGATGAGGGGCTGCTAAGGTTAAGCTATTTTTAGGCATTATTTTCTTTCAAAAAATTCGGCAACCAATTAGATATTTCTGGTTAGAAAGCGACAGGAGCTTTGAAAAGAGGCCGGAGGAAAACTAATGCACATAATTTTGAATGAAAAGGGTGAAGAAAGATATCAACTGCAGTGAAGAAAACTTCGCTTAGCTATTTGTGGGTATTTACTTCTATACATAAAGTCACTAAATTTCATGTTGGGAAGGAAGAGGGGAAAAAGTCATGAAAAGACCAATAGACATAATTTGGAGTGCAAATGGAAAGAAAAATATTTACCACAGATAAAGAAAGAAAAGATCACATTGTTTGAAAGAACAAAAGCCATATTAGAATAGGTAATTTTAGTGACTCACTTTGCTTAGGCATTCACTTTCACCTTGTGCCTAGCACCTAGGCCCTAGGATTACTATTGCTTAGGTGTGCCTTAGGCTTTTTATTAAATACTCTTGCTTCCTGCTGTTGGTTATTCTGATCTGCTATTTCAGGAAGATTTTGCCCCTGACTTGTTATTTGAATTCTCATCCTTTTGATGCCGATTTGATGTCCCATGTCCGTCTCAAATTATTTTTATGCTTGTTACCTAATTGTTAAAGACTACATCGTGACGATCAATGGACTCATTGTTCATGATTCTCATCGTTGAAGTCTTCTGCTTTGCTCGTTTCTTATGTCTGTCAGCTGTACGGACATCTATACGGACCATACCCATTCCCATCCCTCTATTTTGGGAATCTACTCCAAATTCAATAATTCTTTGTTTATTGAAATGGACCGTGGGCACTTAGTTTATGCATTTTTATCAGGGTGTAATTTGCTGGTTCTCATTGAGACTTTTTAACTCAAAATTATAATGTATTCGTTGACTAAACCATGCTATTTTGCTTTTTGTGAATGCAGTGCCGTCGTAAGTGGACGAGTGCTTCGTGCTGCATGTGAGCTCGGAGGGCAGCTGGAAGTTGAATTTATTCCTTAAATTTGCCATCTGGCTGTACCTGTTACTGGAGTTTGGAGGCCAACATCTTCTATGTGTACCTGCTTTCTGCTTAACCTTTATTTATCTGTAGTTTAATGTTAAGGGGTAACCCGCAGGGATAGGATTTTTCACATGCTACCCCACAGTTTGAATATCTTATTATTTCGACATTGATGATTGTACTAGTTGAATCTGCTGCGAAATAATCTTGGTAGTTTTATGGTCCATTCTGAACGTTTCTTACTCATCCATAGCTCTTTGTCGTGTGCTCAGAGGCATCCATCACATATTTCTGCTAAACATTATGTCAAATATGGGTAGCATCTCACAATAATAACATATAGGGATGTATAGAAAGAATATTGAATTGTATGTGTGATATAATATTAATATTGATAACCATTAGACAATATGGGAGTATTCATATTTGTATGTACTGTAAGTCTGGAACATTCTCTTCCAACTATAATTGCAAACGCCTTCGTTTGCACCTTAAAAGTGTCTCCATATTGCTTTTCTGTACTTTAGGCGTCGTTTCTTTAATAATCTTTCAGCATTTTTTCAATGTTAAAGAAAGTACTAAGTAAATGCTGCACGTTGTCCTACGAGGTTAAATTCGAAGTAATAACTTACATCCAATACAACCTGTTTTGATATATTTGATCTTCTTACAGTGATTTATATAAGTACGTTTGAGATTATCTCATCACGTGACCTTTAATAATTCATTTTAATGGTATGAATTTCACACTAAATTATGTCCACCAACACTTATTTTCAACGGACTTGTGCAACATGCACTACTACTGACTTTACTTGAATCTAACTGTCTCTAATATGCCTCAAATAATATGAAAAAATTATCATATTTTTTAGAGGTTTTGTTCTCAATGTTTCTGACTAGGTTATTATCTAGCACTAGGAATAATAATTTTTCCTACGAGTTTGGGGCTCATCGAAAATTTCTTATTTGGGTTTGGAGAGAGATGTTAGAAATTTTTTTGGGGACGGGGCAGGGATAGGATTGGAGTTTCATCTTTGAACCCATCTCGAATTTTTTATATATGTACATATATATATATATATATAAAATATGTTTTATATAGAATATAAATTAAAATATATTGTGAAAACATAAAATTGAGTATTGGGTTGGATTTTAAGGTTAGAAAATGATCATAGATAGGATTGAGTATAGAAATTTAATTCCTACTGTGATTGAGTCGGGGATTCCTTGATAAGAAAAAAATGGAAATAAAGATGGGTTTGGGAATGATTTTACTTATTAGATTTGGGGATGAGTATGAAAACTCTATTTCGATTTGTTCCGTTGCCATCTTTATCTAGCACACATTTTTATTGAGCATCATATCGAATATACATAATATCCCACAATAAATAGTACATAGAGATGTATAGAAGGAACAATGAATTATACATGCAACATAATATATTAGAAACATCCATATTTATATAACAATTTCATAAGATGTTTGGGTAAGGCAGGCAACGTGATACCCTTCTATAGATGTGTCATGGTCTTTCGTGGTAGTGGTACTGGTTGATGGGAAACGAGCCTTGATGAATTTTTCATGGCCTGCTCCGATTATACTCTCCGGTCTTGCGAAGCGCTGTGGGAGGAGTAATAATATACGGCGACTTTGTAAGGTGATCCCCGGATAATTGTGTTTGCTCGATGCTATGACCGCCGTGCTTGTGGTTTGTGAGAAGGGCGGTTGCTTGAGTGTACAAGAACCTGATAAGGTTGAGTTGTTCCGACCGACTCGGTCTGAATAATCTGACACAACTTAATCGGTACTTACAAAATTAATTTTAATTAAGTTAAAAATATAAAATAATCTAAATTTATATAAAATCGATTTTAAATTTAGTTAATTTGATAGTGATATACATCCAATATAATTTAAACTGCAACAATTAATTAAAAAAAAAGTTCAACTTATGTATATATAGAAGTTTAATAATAACCAACTTTAAATTTATTTTATTTGATTTATATTTGGATATAATTTTAAACTTGTTTTAAACTAAAGTTAGATTTGATATATAAAGATAATATTTTATCTTATATAAATTAATATATAAATATTAATATATTATTTTATTAATAAAATTTTATATAAATAAAAATATATAATTTATATAACCATAAAACTAAAAAAACATCTTATTAACATCAATCATATTAAATTATATAAATTATTATTATTATGATAATAATTATTATAAATATAAAAATTATAATTGTAAATATAATAATTATAATATATATTATTATAATAACAATAGTAAAATTTATATTTATGTTTATTCTAATAATAATGATTATTATATTTCTAAAGGTGATAATAATAACAAATTAAATAAAATTAGTAAAACTATGTTTTTATCACTTTATTTTAATATCATGTTAACATTGATCATATTTGATCATAGAAATTATTATTATTACAATTATAATTATTATAAATATAAATATAAAAATTATAATTATAAATATAATAATTATATCATATATTATTATAATAACTATAGTAATATTTATATTTGTGTTCCTACTAATAATAATAATTGTTATATTTCTAAAGGTGATAATAATAGCAATAATAACTACAATAATTATTATAATTAATGTGATAATTATAATTATTATAAAAATCATTATACTTATGTACATAATAATATTTATAACAACTATAATAATAATAATAATGACGATAATGATTTATTATTATTATTATTACTAATTTTTTAATGATAATAATTTGTTATATTATTACATATATTATGGTAAAAATTAATATGATAAGCATAAAAATAATATTAAATTACAAAGTTCAATTTATTAAATATATTAAATTGATAACAATCAACATTAATACATATTTTAAATTGAATGAACTTGGTCAAAATTTGATACGATCTAAAGTATATAATTTCAAATCTACTTGACTACACTTTAATCTGATCTGAAGTCTATAGACCTAAATTTAATAAAATCGATGTATTAGATATGAATCTGATTTGATAGCCTCTAGATTCGAAATAATCCAATTCAATACAATCTCAACCCAAATTATTATTATTCAAATTAAAACTAAAATCGACCAAACCTGGATACATAACAACTTAATTTTAATCCGACCAAAATCCAACCTTTATTATCCCTTTGCTAATTCTACTTTTGCAGCACCTAACGCTGGTCGAGTTAGAGGACTATTTCGTAGAAATAGACATATGCCCCCATTTAGATTCAAGTTATCGAGAAGGATCATATCATAGTACTGTTTGGTAAATCTTCTCATATTGCTTTTATTATGTAATAATATATATTTTAAGTTATTTTTTTTCAGATTATTATTATTATAATTATTCTATCAACTTTGCTAGCAACGGTTCTTATGGATATTGATAAATATTTAATTTTATTTTTAAATAATATTAAGCTAGAAAAGTATGTTAAATACACAAGTGGGTGTGTATTATTAAATAATATTTATTTTTATTTTTAGTTTCTTAATTAGTCATTAAGGTTATTGTTAGTATTTTTAGTAGGTCAAACTATTTTTAATTAAATACTAAAAGAATTATATTATTTACTTTTATTATAAATGTATCTTTTATAAATTAAATTTATCTATCTTATTTATATGTCTACAATTATTATTATACATTAATTTATTTTTTTCATATAAATTTTCAAATATTATTATTATTTTAGACATATTTATATCCAAATAAGTTACATTATTATTTTAGATAGATATATATTATATAATAAATTATCCAAGGAGTACTAAGATGATGATCACAAACTTCATGTACCTGGCAATTTTTTTTGATAATGCAATATATATATATATATAATATTAAGAAAAATTATTTATGTATTATGAATCTATGTCTATTACGGTCATCCATAATATAAAAAAGAAAAGCAGGGAGCTAAAATACCAAACTCTGCTAGCTGTTCCTCATTCATCCAAATGTCAAGCTTTAATATATAGTTGGATTAAGCTGATGAGAAATATGCAATTTTATGATATATTGTGAACTCTTAAATTAGTAAATATAGTAGTAATTCTTTTCTAATAGTTAAAATTTATATTTATCTGCTAGTTATTTTTACGTATTGTATGACATATAAGATAAATTACACATTAAAAAATCTGGAAAGAAGAGTAAGTATCTATATATGTATTAAATACATATAGTACCTAATTGAAGTGAACATTCACCCAACTAACCGTAACACTCCTCCTTAATGTTTATTTATTATATTTTGTTATACGTTTAGATATGTTGTATCATTAAAAACATTATCAGAAAAAATCTAATGGAAAAAAACTTGAATGAAGGAAAAAAGGGCGCAGTGCGTATATACTCAATTTAACATACATATCAAGAATGATGTATTCCCAACTTATGTACCAATTATTCAAATCTTCTAGGAGTCAAAAATTTTGTAAATAAGTTAGCTAGATTCTCAGATGATTGAATTTGTTGGACATTGATCATTCCTTCCTTCTCTAAATCATGAGAGGAGAAAAACTTTGGCACCGTATGCTTTGCTCTATCTCGTTTGATGTATCATTTCTTTACTTGAGTGATACAAGTTGTATTATCCTCATATGTTAAAGTGGGATAGTCTGTGATTGCTTTCATACCATATTCGTTTCGTATGTGTTGAATCATTATTCTTAACCATACATATTCTCATCCAAATTCATAAAGGGCAATTAACTCTACATGGTACGATGATGTGGCTATCACAATATACTTTTTAGATCTCCATGATATTGCAATGTTTCCAAATGTAAACACTATTTACTTTTTGATCTTTGCATGATTAACAATGCATGATTCAATGATGTGGTAGCTAAAATTTATCTTTTTTTTATAACTCCATGATATTGTAGTGTTTTCAAATGTAAACACATAACAAGATTGAGATTTTTCCTAGTTTGGATATGATAAGTACCTTATATCTGCATATCTAATGAGAGTGGCATTTGTATGTCTTTGATAGAATAATCCAAGATTATGAGTACCTCTGAGGTAGGAAAACAAATGTTTAACTCCATTCCAATGCATTTTTGTTGGTTTGAACTATGTTTTGACATAATGTTAACAAAAAAGTTAATGTCGAGGTCCATATTGTTGGCCAAATACATTAATGCCCAAATTGCACTAAAAATAATACTACAAGGCCAATGATTTCTTCATTGTCCTCACAAGGGTGGAATATATTATCTTTTTTATTTAGTGAGTGAACCACCATTGGAGAGTTGAATGGGTTTCTACTTAATTCATGTGAAATCTCTTTAGAATTTTCTTGGTGTATATTGATTAGTGTATAAAGATACCATTATTTATGTGTTCAATTTGTAAACCAAGAAAAAAATTTATTTTTCTAAGATATTTCTTCTCAAATTCTTCTATAAAATATCTTACAGTACTTTTGAGTTTGTCATGTGTTCTAGTGATAAAAAGATCATCAACATAAACTGTAATAATGTTAAATCCAGAATGAGATTGCTTAATGAAAATACATGGGCTAATTGAATCATTTTTATATCTTTTTAAAAGAAAATATTCATGGATATAATTATACCATATATGTCTAGATTGTTTTAATCCATACAACGCTTTTCCTAACTTTATGGAAAACATTTCTTGAGGCTTTAATATGCGAGATTCAGGTAGTTTAAGTCCCTCAAGAACTTTCATATAAATTTTTGTGTCAAGTGATCTATATAGATATATGGTCATAACATCCATAAGTCACATATCTAGTTTTTGAAAGACAACTAAATTAATTAAGAATGTCAAAGTTGTTGCATCAATAAATGGGGAGTATGTCTCCTCATAATCCTTCCCAAACATCTGAGAAAAATCTTGGACTACCTTGTATCTTAAAATTTCATTTTTCTCATTTTGTTTGCGTATGAAAACCCATTTGCAGCCTATTGGCTTTGTGTCTCTTGGTGTAAGGACCATGTGTCCAAATACATCATGATTTTCTAGGGATTTTAGTTTTAATTGGATTACCTCTTTTCATTTTATCCAATCTTTTCTTTGTTGGTATTCATTTATTATCCTTGGCTTAAGATTATTTTCATTTAACTTCATTTAACATGCAATTGAATATGCAAATACTTCATCTACTATGGTATCAATTCTATCAAATTGTTATCCTATGGATATATAATTCATTGATATCTCATAATTATCAATATTTCTATCATCATACATCTCTTCTGAGATATTGTCCTCAACCTTTGAAGTATAATTATCTTTTTATTCAATAGAAGGAACATTTTTGATATCATTTAGCATATTGTCTTCCTTCTCATCCTCCTTGGTCTCAAGTCTTTTGATCCAAATGGTATACCATGTTTCAACGTATCGTAGTTTCATTTGTATTAGCCCTACCTAACATTTTAGTAGGAGCTACAATTTTTATAGGAACATTCATCTTTGGAACATGTGACTGTCACTTTCTTGATGTCAATGAATGCATCAGGAAATTGATTAGGTACATTTATGATCTTTTACGCTTCTTGTTCACACAAGTTTGATTGTGATTCAAGATAAGATATATTTATTGCACTTCATGTAATCTCCTTTGTATATGAGTTCACTTTGCTCTTATCCTCCCTAAGGTTGAGATTATTATTTCATTGAATTGAAAATCAATGAACTGTTTTGTGAACGTATCAACAGTAATCGGTTCAAGATACTTAATAATTGACGGGCATTCAAAGCCAATATAAATTCTCAACCTTCTTCGTGAATCCATTTTTGTTCTTTGTGTTGAAGCAAAATGAATGTATACAACATAACCAATTATTCTTACATATATACATGTGGTTCTTTACCATACCCAATTGTAATGGGGAGTATTTATGAAAAGAAGTTAGTCTTAATCAAATTAAAGTAGCCGCATGTAATATTGTATATCCCCAAGCTATTGATGATAATTTGGAACCCAACCGCAATAGTCGATTAATCAATTGCATTCGCTTAATTTAAGATTCAACAATACCATTTTGTGTGTGAATATGAGCCACTGGGTGCTCCACATAAATCCCAATTGGCATAAATAGTCACTAAATACTTGGGATAAAAATTCACCGACATAATCAAGTCTTATCTTCTTTATTGTATAATTTGAAATCTGAGCTCTTAATCGAATGTTTTGAGCCAAAAGTCTAGCAAATGTCACATTTCTACCAGACAATATACTTATATGTGAACAATGTATTGATGCATCGATTATCACCATAAAGTATCTAAATGGCCCATATTAAGGGATAATTGGTCGGCAATTATCTCCTTTTATTCTTCCTAAAAACTTTGGAGACTTAGTGACAATCTTACTCATGGACGGCCTTATGATCAGCTTGCCAAACGAATAGGAAGTACATGATAAATCACAAGACTTTAAAACCTTAATGTTCCTTAATGTGTGTTTGTGAAATGCCCCGAAAATTCTAGTTTTATTACTTATTATTAAATAAGATTTTATTATGAAAATTAATTAAGTAAGTTATCTTTATTAAAATAAAAAGGAAATTTATTAGGGTGAATCAAGGAGAAGTTTATAAATATTTTAATTAGGAGAAATTTGTGTATTTTAGATAATTAAAGATTTTATTTTAGAAATTAATAAAATAAATTATTTTATTTAAAGTAAGAAGGATAAAATAGTTTCAAATTAATATTAATTTTATAAATAATTTAATTGAAGAAAATTAGAGTGATTTATTAATTGAAATGGAATTTATGAAAAATCTTTTAAAAATCCTAATTTAGCTTAAAAAGGGATTTAAATATTAATTTATTTAAATATTATTATTTTTAAATGTCCCCAATATTTTAATTAATTTAAATACCCAATCTAATTATTTTTCCTTTTTCCTTTTTTCTTTCATCCTTTTCCTTTCTTTTTCTTCCTTTTCTTCCATTTTCTTTTTCCTCTCCTTTTCCCTCGATTGTGCCTGCCTTCCCGCGGCCCAATCTTTCTTCTCTTTTCCTTCGTCTGGCCCAGCCCGCGCAGCCGTTCCCCTTCTCCTGCCCGTCCCAGCGTTGCGTTTTAATTGTTTTAACCATCGCAATGTGTCGTTTAATTTAAGCACCTTAGCCCTACGCCGAACCACCCGATTTCCTTCCTTTTTCTTTCTTTTCTTTCCCCTGAACCGCTGGTCCAACCCACCTTTCTTCCTCCTCCTTCCTTTTTCTTCCCCGACGTTGAACCTGCAACCTCCCACCTCCCCTGAAAATGGTGCCGCCGGCCACATGTGTCGTGACCGGCCTTTCTCCCGCCCATTCTCTTCCCCTCGACACACACTCCAATTTGAACTGCCCTACTTCTCTTTTCTTCCCCACGTTTGCCCCAATTTCCCTCACGAAGGTTGGGCAAAATTTGAAATTTGTACCGTCCGATCAACACCATAAGTGTCCTATTTCTCACTGGCTTTGACCTCCTAGTAACCTCCAGAACTCGAGCCTACCTTCCACCACTATAAATACCCCTCGTATGGCCTGGTTTCGAGATTTTTCCCCCGAAACCCTAAGTTTTAGTCTGTCCGATGTCGCCACTTTAGATGCACTTTCCTCTGCCGTTAGCCAACATCATCACCGTCTTTTCCTCCCAAACTCTTCCCTGCAACGCCTTCTAGCTAACTAAACCATCCACATCCTTCGATTCTCCTCGCACGGGCCTCCATAACCTTGCAAAGTTTGCTAGCTCTCTTGTCAGAATTTTTACCCCGAAACCTTAAACCACTGCCCACCACCACATCTGCCACTTCTGTCACCCTCTAAACCACTCAAAATCTCCTTCTAATTATCGTCCACCGACCCATAAAATTATTTTCTTTTTCTCCTCCCCTCTTCCCTCTTTTTCTTCATTTTTGCTCCTTTTAGATCACTTTTTCGGCCACCTCCGGGCACCATCGCCGGTGCCACCCATCCCCGCCAACTCAAGGTGAAACCCTAGACCTTTTCAACACTTCCCTTCGATTTATTGAAAATTATTCTGCTTATATCCTAATTTTTAATGTTAATTCGATTTTAATTAGTATTATTATAATAATAATAATTATTATGATTATCAACTGTAACCTAATTGTTAAATTTTGTTGACAGGTTTGGGAGTATTCTTGAGTTAGATAAATTATTATTCTTGAATTTTAGTTATTTAATAGAATTATTACATGTTTACTATTATTATTAATAATATTATTAATAATAATATTATTAGTATAATTATTTATTTAACATTGTAATTATTTCAGGGGGTCGAAACCTAAAATTTTAATTAGGTCTCGCACCCTTGTTTTTTATTACTATTATTAGCAATTTTTAACATTATTACTAATTATATTATCATTATTATCTTTATTATCTTTTATATTATAAGTATATATAGTATTAATATTAGTATTACCATTTTTGTATAGTATTATTATTAAATGGGGAGGTTTCGAAAGCCACCTTGTAATTTTAAGATTTATGGTATTATTAATATTAATATTCTACTAATAAGAGTATTATTAATAGTATTTTACTTTTATTATTATTATTATTATTATTTTTATTATTACTATTACTAATACTATTTTGGTGAAGGGTAGAAACCCTTATATCACCACTCTTTTCGAATGAAAATAGTAATTTATTTCTATCTTTAAATAATATTTTGTGTAGTTAATTATTTTGTAATATTGTTTTAATTAAAAACCAAGTCTTAGGATAAGTTAGAGAATAATAAAATTTTAGGAGGGAGTCTAATTCTAGTATATTTTTATATAATAGGTGAACCGAGTCAAATCCCTCAAGTGGAATAGGAGCGTGCACCAAGACCGATGTCGTTTTAGGTAAGGGTGTTACTAAGACCATCTGTGTGTTTATATGCATTATGTGCTTCATATGCCATCTATTCTATATTTATCATTATTAATTATTTCGTATGTGGTATAAAGTGGAGTTGAAGTATGTTGGTATGAATAAAGTGTGGCATGAGAATTATGTGTATATTTATGTGATTATTATTGTATGATGTGGCCTTAAGACATGCATGTTAGGGTTGTAAAATAATGATGTGGGGTGTAACCATGTGGTGCTAGGGTTTTTCATGAAAGGGCATGGTGCTAGAGTTTTGCATGAAATGGTATGGGATAGAATTTTGCATGAATGGTATGGTGCTAGGGTTTGCATGGAAGCATGTCTACGTGGAGCTAGGGTTTGCATATGAATTAGGGTTTTCATGGGAGTGTGGTATACGTGGATCTAGGATTTGCATGGAAGTGTGGTTTACGAGGAGTTAGGGTTTGCATAGGAGCTAGGGTTTGCATGGAAGTTAGGGTTTGCATGAGAGTGTGGCTTATGTGGAGTTAGGGTTTGCATGGTAGCTAGGGTTTGTAGGGGTATTAGGGTATGTCATGGTTAAGTATGGTGGGATGATTAACTAGGGTTGAAGTGGTTAAACTGAGTTGAGGAGTAAGCATGGTAGGAACCTGATTTACATGTCTTGAAATGAACGTCTGAATAAAATACATAAAATATTAAAAACGTAAAGTGGAAGATGTTGAGTCGGGCCTAGACAGATCCACCGGCTAAAATAGTGGCAGGGAATATTTCCCTCGAGACCAATCCACTGGCTATAATAGCGGGGGATCCCGAGGTCAACAAACCAAACTATATATGTTGTTAAGATGTGGGAAGATACTAATTACTTACAGTGGAACACCGTACGAGAAAGGGGCCAGACCAATCCACTGGCATATAATAGTGGCAGGGTATGTTACCCTCGTGACCGATCCACCTGCTAAAATAGGGGGGTTTCTATATGGACTTGATAAAGAACATGGTGTGAAAATATCCCAATAAAGGATTGATGAAGTAATTAATCTAATTTGCATTGGATCTTGGCACTTTTACCTGATCGTTCATTTGCCTTTATGTAATTGTGTTGGTGTTTATGCCCTGTTATTAGTCTGCATGGATTATATGCTTATGTGCCGGCCTTAGTACTCGGTTACCTTACTCAGTACGTAGCGTACTGATCACCCGTTTCATGGGTGCTACTCATTCCCACAAGCAGAAGGCCCTTTCTGACTTTATGCAGGTGGGCGAGACATCAGTCG
Organism: Tamarix austromongolica; assembly: GCA_039764185.1. Lineage (NCBI taxonomy): Eukaryota > Viridiplantae > Streptophyta > Magnoliopsida > Caryophyllales > Tamaricaceae > Tamarix > Tamarix austromongolica. The sequence continues at coordinate 21,969,111 of CM077808.1, read as the reverse complement.
GGGCTGTGGGTTGAGCTTGTTTTGGCTCAAGGTTTGAGAGTTGTGGCCATATTTTTATGCTATGTATTTCCTTTTTATTAGTTCCTTCATATTGGATTTATCCATTTGGATCTATTACCTTGTATTGAGTATTTCAAATGATTATTTTATCGGTTGTAAGTTTAGTTCTCTTCCGAAATGAATTATAATTCTTCATGCATACTCTGATTTCTTTGTTATGATCTTTTAATTCATTTTGTGAACTCTTTATTTGAGTTTAATAGTAATCTCTTTTTAGCCTTAGCACTTAGTATTGAAACGGTCGGAGAGAACCGGTTTGGTACTAAGTGTGACGGTAACATCCTTAGAATTCACGAGTTTTAAATTAAGTATTTTAATTACTTCCGTTTAAAAAAAAGAAGAAGTGAATTTTGGGGTGTTACAGTTTGATTGAATTTTTAATTATTCTATGCATCATTCATGTGCAAAGGTGACCCAACCATTCATGCCATAAAGTGAAGGCCTTCTTGTCTTCTAACTTCTGGTTAGAGACTATATTTATTTCAATTGGACTTATATTGGTATAATATAATTTCGAGGAATATGGTGGCATTTTCTCAATAGTACATTTCTTTCGAGATTCATGCATCGTAATACACAAATACTCTTTCCCAATTTTTATCGTGGTTTCCATATGGTAACCATCTTGACACGTCTTTAAAACTAAATAAATTTCTTTGACATTTACTCAAATATAGGGCATTGTTAATTACTAATTTTTTTTTCCTTTAGAGATAAATACGCTTGCTCTCCTAAAGCCTTCTATGAGTTTGGTAGCACCAAATATGATCTCTACATTACCATCACTATATTGTAGATGATAAAAATATTCTTTGTTTTTCAAAATGGTGCATGTAGTGTCATAGTCTATGAGGCATTTATATTTATTATTGGATTGGTTTATTTATGTGTCCATATCTTCACTTTCAAGAATAAAGAATACTTTTTAGGTTTTTATCAAAAACAAACTTCATATTAATTAATAATGAAAGTTATAAGATAACATAAACGAGGATAATATAAATCATAAAAATAACATGCTAATATAATAAATGTTATAACATACTAATGGAGAACACAATACAACATATTGAAAGAGAAATAGATAGATAGTTGAGATAATATTCTCTTAATTGGTAGTATTTCCCATTATGGTAAATTCATCAATGTTCCTGGTGTTATTTGATATAAGTTGACTTGGGAGATTGAAGGATTCCATGAGTGCACTTTTAGGCATGATTATTGTAGCATTTGGAATTTATTGGGTGTGTTCCTAACAAATTTTCCACTCTTTAAACTATAATATGACTCGCATGAACTTAATTTAAAAAAAAGGCTTGAATACCCTATGAAATGAAAGTTTTTACTCATACTCTCATGTCTACTAACCAACTTGGACGACTTTACTCAACTCAAATGCAAGCATGTGCAGGAGCATAATATGAAGAAGCCAAGGCTTAGTATAGTTGAGCAACAATTACACCCTAACAAGACTACTAAAGTACTCCCAAAATAGTTTGTTAGCCATGCCATAGTCAGCCGCACCACTCATTCGCCAAAGAGAATACCCAAATCTATAGATTTGGTTGTATTCATCAGAGGACCACTGGAGGTTGAAACCACCAGGATTTGCGTCGGGTGACACCTATCTTGACTTACATGTTCAACAGTGTATAAAGACCTGATGATTCAAAGTAGCAAAAGCAGAGGGCGAGGAGGAGAAAATCGAGTATCAGAAACTGAGCACATGAAAGAAGAATTCTTAAGAGCGTAGAGTGCCATTGAGCGAAATTAAGTGAGAAAGAAGAAGGAGAGTTTAGGCTATATAAGGGTTGTATTACCGTGATCTACCCATCCTCTTCCCTTCTTCCTTTTTGCTATTCACTATTAATTTGGCGTGAGAAATTAGCATGAGCTAAATCTCTCCGTTGGGGGTGAATTATTTTTTCCTTTCCTGTAATCTGCGACATTGTAGTTACATCTATGTTGAATGTTGGTCGCATTTGACACTCACTTGAATTCTACATTAACCATCTGAGTAGGCAGAACTACAATGGTGAGTGGTGACAAGGTTAGCATTGAAAAGTGATGTGACCATAACATTAATCCCTAAAAGCTTGCTACGTGACATTTCCATGGCCTATGCACCATTCTAGAGATGGCCTAAGAGTATACTTCACCTTTGAGTGAAGTCCAGTGAGTTTAGAAGGATTAATATCGTCTAAGCTTGACAGGCTATGAACTATCATAGGGTACTTGCAATCGGTGATAAGTGATTCCCCTCATACAACTCTGTCTCTTGAATTCTCTTCTCATTTTTCTTGTGTTGGTATTGATAAACTCTTAATGCCCATTTACTTTCATTGCATTATTATTATTATTATTTTTGTGACCGTACCAATATTTCGTAGTATAGTTTAATTATTCAGTAGACTAGATTCTATTAATGTGCACTTCACTAGATCCTAGAGGGAACAATACTCACTGATGGTTGCTAATCCGCAAGCATACGACTTCGTTATAGCATGTCAATGTCGTATCCACAAGGAATTCACAATTAATTATCGATTTTTATTCTTTTAGCTATCTAAATCATTATAAAGTGGGATAATGGAGGTAAATAATAAAATGACTAATAAATTGTAGATTATGAAACTATAGATGTAAAGCCCAGGATTGAACTTCGGTCTTGTTTTCAGTATTAAAAAATGAATTATTAATATATCGTAGTATAGTTCAAGATTACTGTGAACAATTGGTCAAGTGTAATTCACTAGCCTCTTTTAAGGTCTAGGAACTTACCTAATCTAATTTATTGACTACTTTTGTGACTAATAAATTAGATTAAATCCATTAAATACCACTGATTAAATAGTCCATGAGAATTAATTGTCTACTCTTGTGGTCAATTGAATTCCTCTTCGTATATTAATTTTCCAACATTAATTTCAACTTTTCAATTATAGTCAATGTCTATATATATATATATATATATCTAATTAGATTTTATCAAACCCGACTTATATCAATAATTTCTAACATACGAAATAGTCTATATGAACCATACATACAACAAATAATTTAACTCATTATATTCATACCAAATAAAGCCTAGTTCAATCCTAGAAAAGATAATTACTCACTCATGAATTGAAAGAAATGTAGGAAAAAAAATGTAATTGGCATATATATTATAGATATAATGAATTAACATAAAAGAGAATGAAAAGATCAAACAATATATTGAAGATAAAAATAACGATATGTAGAGTTAAGATACACCCTTCACAAATCTTGATTGAAGAACAAAATTTTACTTAAGAATCCAAAGTAAATTATAATGAATTATTTATGCTTGAGAAAAATATAGAGAATTAAACCTTCTTCCTCTCCCTAATATTTCATTAACATATCTTTTTATACTCCCTCTGTATCGATATAAAAAGAGTGGAAGGATACATGGGAGAAATAGTGCGAAGTGTTGGTAACCATTGACTACGCGACTATACAAGGCTGCACTGGCTGGCCGTGTAGCTTTCCAACTCTCGGCAGAATACACATGCACGGTTGTGTAGGGGTGTTTTGTGGTTGTGTGAGGAAATACCGTGTAAAGTGTTGTTTTGTGGCTGTGTAAGATTGCATTGGCTGGTCGTGCAAGTTTTGTTCTCTCAAAAGAATGAGATTTAGAGTTGCACGATTGTGCAACACCCATTTCTTCCTCCTCTTGCTTCCTTTTCTCCTCTTTTTCATCTCTTTGACCCTCTTCAATTCTCCAAAGACATGCGAGGTTGATTTTATTCATTCAATGCCTTCTATATTTGATTATTTTCTTGGTTCCGTGCATCATTTTTTTGGATCTTTGCGTTTGTGCGAAATTTCTTGAAAACCATTATCAAGAAAGCAGTAACACAAACAAGACTACATAAATGAAGGGAAATCAGGACAAAAATATGGAAAAAATTCAGTTTATGAACTCCCCCATGCTTACTCTTTTCTTTTCCTCAAGAAAAACTTCAAACAACAAAAAGGAAAAGAAATATAGAAAGGAATGAGATCAAAGCCTCAGATGATAGAATGTACTACACGAGCAAGACAAATAATGCTAGATCGACCCATATTGCGAGCGTTAATAGTAATATAATCAACATAATGTTGTGTACACTCTTCAATCCTGACTCCCAAATCAGTATTAGTATGACACTCTAAGAAGGTTTAAGATCATGTAGATGCTCATCCTTACGAGACAAGGATTAATACAGAAGTAAACTTCCTCACTTTAGGTAGGTACAAGCTCTTTATGCTCATATGTACAAGTTTCTCTCAAAATTCTCCTTGCTGATTGTGATTGACCATAAGCTTGCATGTACTCTCATTCTCCGCCACTCAAAGAGGTTATGCGATACAAAAATCATAAGTTCTTATTAAAGGTATAATGGGGCTAGGGTAAAAGGTAGGATAAGTCTAGGATTGTAGTTAAATGCCCAAAAATAAATGGAGCAACAACAATTTTTTTTCTCAGAATATGAGATGAACAATAGGTCATTATACCCCAAAGTATACTGATCAAAACCTTTACCATCAATTTATTCCTTCTTATTTGAATCATAAGATTAAATTGCCCAAATCTCAATGTCAACACTTTTATTCTTTTCTTCTTCTTTTTCTTCTTCTTCTTCTTCTTCTTCTTCTTCTTCTTCTTCTTCTTCTTCTCTCTCTCTCTCTCTCTCTCTCTCTCTCTTTCATCTTTCTAATTTTCATTTTTTTTGAAAATGAAAAATGAAAGAGCGAGGAAGATAATAAAAAGAACGAGGCTATATTTTTGGTCATTTTCTCAACACAAAAATCTACTAACTCTTCTTTGTTACACTCTTATGCTTATCCCTGGCTTTCCTACATTCAAATGCATTAAAGAGTTATCACTCCTTAGTTTTTGGAAAAGGGCTAGGTAATAACTCATAATTATGGTCACTAATGTAGGTATTTGATTGAAGAGTTAGGTTTTAGGCTCAAAAAGGTTAAGTAAAGGGATTAAATGCTATTTTATAGGTCATTTGGCTAATCTAGCGTAGAAAAGAAAATATGTGCCTTAATCATCTTAATGTATGCATAAGTCATATGTGACCTTGAAGAGAATTCATGAAAATTATAGTTTCATACGTTAGGAGAGAATACACACAATCAAGAATCAATAAGACCGTAAAAATGATGGATAGTATATAAGGCTCAAGATCTCACTGGTTCTTTTGCTACTAACTCTAGTTCCTATGTCTCTATCTAGATGGGTAAATCAATGAAGATGAAACTCTATATTGCTAAAGTAATAAGTGGTTTGATATTCTATCAATTAGAGAGTTTAAGCTTAAAAAATTAAAAAACCCTTTTCACTATACTTATTCACAATCTATAGGTCTTAATAGTGTATGATCAAGCTATGTAGAAAGTTCTATCAAATTTTCATCATTAACTTATCATTTCCCAAATCGTTTCTCTCTCTCTCTCTTTCTCTCTCTTTTATAAAAAAGGAACACCAAACAAAAAAAAAGAACAATGGAAAGAAATCAAGAAAAATAAAAACACACCAAGCAAATAGGAAAAAAAAAGAAAAACAATGAAAATGGCTAGTGACAAGCTAAGAAGAATCCCCCATGCTTAAATAATAGATTTTCCTCAATGTGTGGGTAAAATGGGGAAAGGGAAAGAAGTGCACTCACTCTGGGGTGGTGGAGGTTAGAAATCGTGCACAAGATGCCACTGATACATTTGTTGTATCATGTTGTTAATTTGGTTTATAGTAGCGACAAAATCGTTGAGACTTACAATTTGAGCCTCTAGTGTATCAAAGCGTGCATCGATATGCTGAAATTGGGAATCATAAGATGTGCCATAAGAAGAAGAAGGATCGAATCTATGCTAAAGGAAGAGGAGGCATCGGGCTGCTCTTCTTAAAGTGTGGACATATTGACTAGGGGGTGTGGCTAGAGAAGGTAACCAGTTGGCATCTCGGTTACCAATTAGAGTGGTAAAAGCTCTATTAGATAATGGACACTATGCCTCCTGGTTAAGTAAATTCATTACTACAACTTGTCTTGCACAATGAATTTCATGTTTATACAAGTCTTTATTCCCTAGATACATCTTTTAGAGGTCAACTGGGATATGCTCAATGTCGTATCCAAGCTGTCAGGTGATGTATGTTATAATTCCTCCGAAAACGATATTACCAGTAATGTTAGTGCTAACATTACTGAGATAATCTGCCAGATAATATCCTCTAATGAGGGTAGCATCCTAGACCATACAATAGAGAGCCCAAAGCTCTAGCTTTCGTATGTTCCCTTAGCTTTCTCCCTATCCAAAAAGTGTCCCGACTAACAGCTGTTAGACGCACCTTAGTGTAGGGTTATAGATCAAAGAGGCCTTAGCATGATGTTCGTTATAAGGCTGAGCAACACAACCCCATGTTGGCAAAGATATTTGGGCCCACAATGCTTGAGGATCTTAGAATTGGCGATCCTCGAGGCAAAGTCTCATTCCTATAGTAGGAAAATAAAGTAATTTGGAGAATTGTGTCAATTACATAGCATGAGACTCATTGAAGAATCTAAAGGACACATATTGCCTAATTTACTCAAAAGTGAACAAGCTAAGGAACACAAGGGTGAGTCCCTTGCTCGTATGATCAACATGAATAAAGAAGCGGGAGAGACCATTTTTAGTAATCAAATAATCGACATCGTCTTTAATCCTTAACTTCTCGAGACATGTCTACTCGATATATTGAGTGGATGTTATGTTTTAAGAAGCTATGGCATTGTAATGCTCTTAGTGAACATAACAGAAAAATACGATGCCATAGGGATTGGACGGTGGAGTAATTGATGATCTACCTCATCTTCGAGATTATCATTCCGGTTGTCATGAAAATTCTTTTTGGGTTCCTGCTGTTTATTTTAGTATGCTTTTTCGATGCCATTTTTGAGCAACGCCTATAGATCTGCAACTAATATACCAAATTTCAAGAGTTATGCAATAAAAATAGGTAATACAAGTTCCAAATATGTAATTAGGATACACAAAATATAATTAAGCCAAGTAATTAGATGGAAATGGGAATCAAACCATAATTAAGCCCAAATTATGTTTTGCACTATGGGATTGTAGGGTTTATAATGGTGATGCTTAGATCATGTTGTGGTGTGATTGTGGTGCATAGGAGGTGTGGTGAAAAGTATTTGTGCAAGGTTTTACATGGTTGGTGGTGCAGAGCACTGTTGAATGGTTGTGCTTAGGTATGGAGGGCAATGCACGGTTGAAGTGATGTGCACAGTGGAATTGGAATGGTGGTTGGATTGATGTGTTGGTGGTGCTATGGTTGTGCATGGTTGTGGAGCATGGGTTATGCACAGGTGTGGTGGTGCAGTTGTGGGTGTGGTTGTGCACAGGTGTTGTGTGGTGGTGTGCTTAACTGTCATGCATAGGTGAGTGGTGGACAATGTAGGGGATGGCTTGGTGGAGAGTTCTTAGGGTTAGGATATGTCGAAGAGGAGGTAATGGAGGTAGAAGAGGGTTGTGCATAGGTGGAAAAATGGGCGTGCATAGTTTAAATAGGCAGATTCACACATCCGTGCAAGAAATCTACTCTTACACAATTCTAGGATGGAGATGCATGGGCATGTTGGTTTAGCACGACCCAGCCATGCGTTATTTCTAGTCTCACAAATTTTTGGGGTGTAGAGGCACAGGCGTGTTGGTTTAGCATGGCTCGGCCGTGCTATGCTCTAGCTCTGAGATTTCTTTTCCTAGGGTTTACACGACTGTGCCTTGGCTGTGCAACCCTCATTTTGTCTTATTTTTAGCCTATTTTGCCATGAAATTGATTCTTCATCCCTAATTTTCTTTTCCTTAACTCATACCATAATAGAACCTGCCAAAAAATTACAAAAAAAAGTAAAAGCAAAAAGTGAAAATAAAACATGAATAAGAACGGAAAAGAAAGAAAAAACATATAAAAACTTGGGTTGCCTCCCAAAGAGCCCTTGTTTAAGGTCTTTAGCTTGACCACATTTTCCTCAAATTGAAGTTTGATCTGGAAGAGCAAGTGAGCTCATTTTTTCTACCAGAGATTCAGTAATGTAAGGCTTCAAACTTTGACCATTGACGTTGAAAATTCCTGTGGACTTGCTCCAAATATCAACAACCCCAAATGGGTATACCTTTCAAACATAGAATGGCCTCGACCATCTATAACTAAGATTTCCTGGTAAAATCTTGAGGCATGATTTGAAAAGGAGCACCGAATCTCCTCTGTGAAATTCCCTTTGGATAATATGCCTATTATGCCACTTCTTGTTTCTCTCCTTGTATATTTGTGCATTATCATAGGAATCCAATCGCAACTAATTAAGCTCATTCAGCCGGATCTTCCTCCTTTCTCCGATGACTTTCAAATCATAATTGATTGCTTTTATCACCTAAAATGCCTTGTGCTCAAATTCAATGGGAAAACGATATGATGTTTCATATACTAACCAGAAAGGTGTCATTCCAATTGGTATAATGTAAGCAGTTTGGTATGACCATAAATCATCATTAAACCTCATTGCCCAATATTTTTTGTGTGTGGGCCACCATTTTCTCATGGATCCCCTTTATCTTACAATTGGTGACTTTCACTTGTCCACTCATTTGGGGATGGTACGACATGGCCATTTTATGAGTAACATCGTATTTCTTCAGAAGTGTGTTGAGAAGTCAATTGGTAAAATGGGAACCACCATCACTAACAACTGCGCTAGGAACACCAAACCTTGGAAATATAACTTTCTGGAATAGTTAGACCACAACCTTCGCATCATTAGTGGGAGATGCCACTGCCTCCACCCATTTGGAGACATAATCTACAATGACTAGAATAAACTTGTTATTGTAAGAGGCATTTTGTTTCTTCTAGATATGTTACCAATCCTTTGGCATCGATCTCATGAAGTAACATGTTGTTGAACATCTTCGAAAAGGTTGGGATAATAGAAACTCACTTGGAGAACCTTTGAAGCTATTTTGGAAGTGCTAGCGTGACCCCATGTGGTGAAGAATGAAATGAGCAATAACACTTCCAACTTCCTCTTCAGACAGACATTTCCTATAGACCCCATCTACACATTTCTTGTAAAGATGAGGATCATCCCAATAATAATGCTTGACATCTGAGAGTACTTCTTCTTTTTCTCATAGAATAAGTCTGGCGTTAGTACCCCACATGCTTTATAATTGATAAAATTGGAAAACCATGGGGTGGACTAGCTAGTGATGGCCAAAAGGTTATCATCTAGAAATGAATCATCGAAGGGAGAATAATCCTCTTCACCTCCCTCCATGTCTTATTTTAATCTAGAGAGATGATCAACTAATACATTCTTAGTTCTCTTCTTATCCCAAATTTTGAGATCAAACTCTTGGAGTAGAAGGATCCACCTTATCAAATGTAGCTTTGAATCCTTATTGGTTAACAAGTACTTAAGGGCCGCATGGTCCGTGAAGACAATAATCCTACTAAGTATAATAAAAAATTATTCAATGCAAACACCACGTCCAAGAGTTCTTTCTTGATTGTAGTGTAGTTAACTTGGGAATCATCAAGAGTTTGACTGGCATAGTAAATGGCCTATGCCTTTCCATCTTTTCTTTACCCAAGGACTGCTCTTACTGCATAGTCACTCATGTCACTCATAATCTCAAATGGGATGTTCTAATCAGGAGGTTGCATCACTAGGGCAGTTGTCAATGCCTGTTTTAACCTATTAAAAGCGTCTAAACACAATTGGTTAAAAAAAGGCATATCTTTGATGAGTAATTGAGTTAAAGGTTTAGAAATTTAAAAATAAATCCTTAATGAATCACCAATAGAGACCAGCGTGTCCTAAGAAGCTGTGCACGCCTCTAATAGAAGTCAAGGGTGGCATATTTTCAATGATGTTGATTTTCACCTTATCTACAGTAATTCCCCTACTAGAGACTAGGTGACCAAGAACAATCCCTTCTTGTACCATAAAATGACACTTCTCCCAATTATGAACGACATTCACTTCCTTGCACCTCTCTAAAACCTTAAAAATATTTCTCAAACAAATATCAAAAGTAGTGCCATAGACAAAAAAATTATCTTTAAAAACTTCCATCAAGTCTTCAATAAAGTAAAAAAAGATAGACATCATGCATCGTTGAAAGGTGGTAGGAGCATTACATAGGCTAAATAGCATTCTTTGATAAGCAAAGGTGCCATAGGGACATGTAAATGTAGTCTTCTCCTAATCGGTCAGGTGAATGAGGATTTGGAGAAATCATGAATACCCATCTAAGTATCGAAAATAAGAATGATGAGCGAACCTTTCTAACAATTGATCGATAAATGGTCGGGGAAAATGATCTTTACAAGTGGCCTTTAATTTTCTATAGTCTATGCACATTTTCCAACCTATGATGGTTATTTTTAGGAATAAATTATTTTTCTCATTCTTAAGGATTGTCATTCCTCCCTTTTTAGGTATTACCTATAGCGAACTCACCCATTCAATGTTTGAAATAGGGTAGATGACTCTCTCGTCAAGTAGCTTAAGGACCTCTTTTCTCACCACTTTTTTTAGATTAGGGTTCATTCTTCTTTGATGTTCAATGGAGGGCTTTTAAATTTCTTTTAAAAGAATAAAATTCATGCAAATGGAAGGATTTATTCTCTTAAGACCATCTATGGCATAATCAGTGGCTTCTCTATGCATCCTTAGAATCCTAAGAAGCTTTTCAATTTCCACCTTACTTAGGCTAGCATTCACAATTACAGGGTATTTAGACTCAGAGTCAAGAAACTCATAGCTTAGTGAAGAAGGAGGGATTTTAACTCCACCTTAGGTATTACCTCATTTTTTAGGATAGTAATGCTTGATTCCACTTTAAGGAATTTCCTCCAACATCTTGACAAAACTAGTGATTTCAAGATTTTTATCACTAGGTAATCCACTTCTCATCAAATAATCATTAAAAGGGTCACTTGAGAAGCATTCAATAAGATCCTTGTTCACCACCTTATCAATTAAGTTGATCCTGTAACAAGCGTCATTGATTAGAGGGAATTTTATAGCATTAGATAAATCAAACTCCTCCTTCTCACTCCCAACATTCAAATAAATCCTTTAATTTTTAACATCAATGATAGCTCCTATAGCAGCTAGGAAGAGACTACCTAGAATGATAGGAATTTGAGAATATTCCTCAATTTCTAAGATAACAAAGTCAACTAGTATGAATTTTTTTTAACGTGGATGGGTACATCCTCCAAAATACCTACTGGTTGTCTCACCAATCGATCGACCAACTATAGGGAGATGGTGGTAGGATTTAAATATCCCATTTGCAATTTGTCACACACCGACAATGGCATTAGACTTGCACTTTCACCCAAATCACATAATGCATCATTAATGGAAATATTACCAATAATGCATGGAATAAAAAATGAACCAGGATCTTTTAACTTAGGAGGTAATTTATTTTGGATAATAGCATTACACTCCTCTGTAATAGAGATCGTTTCATATTCCTCTAAATTTCTCTTGTTGGACAAAATCTCCTTAAAAAACTTTACATATGAGGGCATCTGAGAAATTTCTTCACAAAGAAAATGTTAATATGCATTTTTTTCTAATATTTCCAAAAAATTCCCAAATTACTTTTTAAGTTTGGCCTTAGCTTTGAGGGAGGGGTAGGGGAGGCTTATAAGTTGTCGGTGGAACATATTTCTCAACCTTTTCTTTTTGATTATTAGTTTTTTCCTCATCAATTATTGATTCCTTAACACCATTATCTAAACTCTCATCACTCCTATTAATCTTAGGTCCTTCTATCTCCTTCCCACTCCTCAATGTGACGACATTAACTTGATTTTAGGGTTTTTTTTTGGGTTATGCCAAAAACATCCCAAAAGGTCTAGAAGATGATCTAGATTGTTGAGATACTTGGATGATTTAGTTTTCTAGCATCTTGTTATGTGTAGATAATGAATCAACCTTAGAAGCTATATTTTTAATGGCATCACTTATAGTTCTATTTTGGTATCTAAAATCATCTATTTGATTCTTAAACTTTTCATTTTTTTTGTTTGAGTCATCACAAAATTCTCCATCAGTGTTTCCAAATTAGGCTTTTGGGCAGGAGGTTAGGGAGGCCATTGACTTTGAAAACATGGAGGGACATAATTAGATTGAGGCACATTGTTTTGGGAAGGATTTATATAAGATAAATTTGAATGATTCCTCCACTCGGGGTTATAAGCGTTGGAAAAAGGATCCCCTTTTTGATTAAAATATTTCACATAATTAGCATGCTCATCAACACTCAATTAAGGAGAAATAGATGTTCCAACTTGACACTCTATGGCACTGTAACCAATAATTCCACATATTTCACATGATGCTTGGTTAGTATGAGATGATAAGGCAATAAAATTTAATTTATCAAATCATTTGAACAAAGTATTTACCTTAGATGCAAGACGATCTAGAGCATCAATATCATACCTCCTACTCTTTTTGGATAAAGAATGCTTACCTGACCATTGGAAATGATTTTGGCCCACATCTTCAATGAGTTGTCGTGCCTCTCTAACACTTTTATTCATTAGTGCACCTCCGGCTGCAGCATAAATAGTCATCATTGTGTTGTAGAGAATACCATTGTAGAATGTATGGACAATTAACTAGTATTCCAATCCATGATTTGGGCACATCCTCAAGAGGTCTTTGTACCTCTCCCAAGAATCATATAATGATTCCCCTTATTTTTGCGTAAAGGTTGTTATTTTATTCCTCAATTAAGTCATCTTGCTTGGAGGGAAATAATTGGCAAATAATGCTTGTGATAGTTGATCCCAAGTAATGATGGAACTAGGAGGAAGTGAATGCAACCAATCACTTTCCTTTTACCTTAATGAGAAAGGGAATAACCTTAGATTGATAGAATCATCTGAAACTCCATTCATCTTCAATGTATCACAGTACTCTAGGAAGATTGAAATGTGCATATTTGGATCTTCCATAGGGCTACCACCAAATTGATTTTTATGCACTATATTAAGGAGTGTAGGCTTCAACTCAAATTTGTTGGCTATGACATTTGGCTTCCTAATACTTGAATGCATTTCGTGGGCTTTAGGAGATGCAAACTCCTTAAGAGAGTGATTCTGCTCGTCTCCTCCATCCGTTTCAGCCATGTCTTTAGAACTTATGCTTGCTTTAATCTCACATACCCAAGTTGTTAATTCACTCAAGGTTCTCTCAATTTTAGGATTCAACATAACTGGAGGTCTTAAATGGAGAGATCATTGCATATAAAGTACCTGAAGACGAAAAAAAGAAACTATCAAGTTAGAAAAGAAAAGGAAATTAAGTAAAGAAAAATCTAGTCTAGCTTAATAACAAAATAATCAATATTAATTTTATGAAGTCCCCAAAAATGGTGCAAAAAACTTGATCATGCAAGCGCACGACTTCATTATAGCATGTCAAGGTCGTATCCACAAGGATTTCGTAATTAATTACCGATTTTTATTATTTTAGCTATCTAGATCATTATAAAGTGGAAAAATGGAGGTAAATAATAAAATGAATAATAAATTGTAGATTATGAAACTATAGATGTAAAGCCTAGGATTAAGCTTCGATCTCATTTTCAGTATTAAAAAATAAATTATTAATATGCCATAGTATAATTCAAGATTACTATGAACAATCGATCAATTGTAATTCACTAGCCTGTTTCAAGGTCTAGAAACTTACCTAATCTAACCCATTGAATAATTTCATGACTAATAAATTAGATTAAATCTAACAAACACCACCGATTAAATAGTCCATAAGAATCAATTTTCTACTCTCATGATTAATGAAATTCCCATTCGTATATTAATTTTCTGACATTAATGTCAACCTTTCAGTTATAGTCAACGTCTATATATATATATATATAATTATATTTTATCAAACCTGATTTGTATCAATAAATTATAACATATGAAAAAATCTATATGAACCATACATACAACATATAATTTAACTCATTATATTCATACCAAATAGAGCCTAGTTCAATCATAGAAAAGATAATTACTCACTCATAAATTGAAAGAAATGGAGAAAATAAATGTAATTGGCATACATATTACCGATATAATGAATTAACGGAAAAGAGAATGAAGAGATCAAACAGTAGATTGAAGACAAAAATAACGATATGTAGAGTTGAGATACACTCTTCACAAATCTTGATTAAAGAAGAAAAATTGCATATGAATAGAAATTAAATTACAATGAATTATTTTTTCTTGAGAAAAATATAGAGAATTCAACCTTCTTCCTCTCCCTAATTTGTTGTTAAAATCTCTTTTTATACTCCCTCTGTATCGATGTAGAAAAGATTAGAAGGATATGTGGGAGAAATCGTGTGAAGTGTTGATAAGCGTTAGCTACACAATCATGCAAGGCTGCACTAGATGGCGGTGCAACTTTTTAACTCTTAGCAGATTACACATGCACGGTTGTGTAGGGGTGTGCTGTGGTTGTGTGAGGAAATACCATGGGGAGTGTTGTTTGATAGTTGCATGATTGTGCAAGGTTGTGTTGGCTGATCTTGCAACATCTATTTCTTCATCCTCTTGCTTCCTTTGCACCTCTTTTTAGCTCTTTGACCCTCTTCTCTTCTCCAAAGACATGTGAGGTTGATTTTCTTCATTCAATGCCTTCCATAATTGATTATTTTCTTGGTTCTATGCATCGTTTACTTGAATCTTTTTGTGTATGCAAAATTTCCCGAAACCCATTATCTAGAAAGCAGTAACATAAACAAGACTACATAAATGAAGGGTAAACAGAATAAAAATATGGGAAAAATTTAGTTTATCACTCACTCATCACTTTATTACTTGGATCGACCGTGTATACACAATTGTGTTGTGCTGCATTTATTTCATCACTCTATCAAGCATTGTTGACCCGAGCACACACCATTATCCATGAAGTAATCAAATTTTTTTAGAGTGGGCATAGAAGTGGTGACACTATTAGTGAAATTAACTTCAACATTCTCCCCTTTATCCTTGATAGAACTTTAGTATAAATCTACCAATTGTTTAATTGTTTGATAATTTTACAACTGTGAGCCTCTTACCTAGTCATGCCACATTTATAACATAGCATTTTTTTTGTACGAAATTTCTTTTTCCCCTTGATATCTATGGTTTTAAAGTTGTATTTTATTTGAAACTCGTACCTACATGGTTATGGTGACTACAATTGCTCCTAATATGACCTCGATGATGATAATTACCACATTCTTGCTTGTTGTAATGCCCATATCCACCCTTTTTGTGTAGTATTAGATTTAGGTAATGCTGTGGAACTAGTGGGTCTTAAGTTATGATTTTTCATCAACAACTCCCTATTTTGTTCAGCCACAAGCAAAACTTGTATTAATTATGAATATTTTTTAGTCTATATTTCCCTTGCAATAAGACATTTGATGCGTGAAAAGTGGAGAGTGTCTTTTCTAGAATTTGCTCATTTTTGCCTACTTGTCCGCACATTTTTAATTGAGACGTATTTGGTGCATAACCGAGTTTTAGTCACTAATACTCTTGTAATCCTAAAATTTTAAATGGATCTTGTCATGTTGAGCCTTTGGAAAGAGGACCATATTTTTAAGTCCGTACCTTTTTGCTAAACTATCCCATAAGTCTTTGGGATCTTCTTTTAATAAGTACTAAGTGATCATACTTTCATGTAGATGGTGTTGAATAAATATTGTTGCTTTTGCCTTTTCTTCCTTTGTTACATTATTATTTGCCACAATAGTGTGATTAAGGCCTCTACTCTTTAGATGTGCTAGTAAAATAAATTTCCATTCTAAATACCTTTGACCTGATAGGTTAAGGATACTGAATGATCTATGCTTAATGGTTGCCATGGGGTGCACTATAAATAAAATAGGGTAATTTTAGTTTAAAAATATCATGTAAAATATAAGTATAACATATTTAAATTGGATAAATTAATGTAGAAAAATAGATTATCTGATAAATTGTATTTTCCTCCCTTTTCCCCTGGACGGGTCTATAAAAGACCCGTAGGTGGCCATTCATTTTTCCTATATTTTTCCTTCAACCATTTCTTATCTTCATCTTCTTTTCCTTTTATTTTAGCAAAATTGCAGTATGGAAGATCCAAGCACTTATATTTTAGGTTCTCTTTTACTTCTAGTAGCCTCGTTCATATTTGGCTTAAGAAATATTGGGCTGAATCATATATATTTTTCAAATGGATTTATATAGCTATAATTTTTTTTTACTTTCTATGAAATAGTCACGAGTTCAATACTAATGGCATGTAAAATATTAATGCATATTTATGCATAAATGTATGTAGATACAAATTATTTGATGCAAACAAAATCGATTTACTATAATATCTTGTTTATAAGAAATAAAATTTTGAAGTTTTATAAATTTTATTCTAGAAGATAAATTATATTGAGAAGTAAGAAAAAAATTCTTATTTTGAGATGGGATCTAAACCCACAAAAGTCAATTTAAATAAATAAAAAAATAAAATAAAAAGGAAGGCCCATGAGTGATTATAAATTAACCAATTTCATTCAAAGTTTTTATCCTCTAGAGTATTCTTGGTCTTGCATTCTCTCTCTCTCTTTATCTCTCTCTTCTGTGAATATTAAGGCATGGATTTGTTTGAAGAAAGAAAATGAATACCCAAAGAAAAAAAAAATCTAATTCTCCAAAGCTTGTATTTTGATAATAGCTTCTCACAGGTAACAAATTTGCCTTGATCTAGCTTGGAGATTTGTTAGATCCGGTTTGGTTTGTATTGATATGCTCATATCTGTTTAGATTTTATTTCAAGTAGTTCACATCTGTTTGGATATATATATATATATATATATTCAATTTTTTTTATTTTTTAGATATTTTTTTTTGAATCTAGTTTAATAGATCTACATAATGTTTACATTTATTATTATCATCTTAGATCTGAGGTTATTTGTTTATTTATTTATAAATTTGTTTAATTTTTTTTCTAGACATGTTTGAATTTTTTTGACTCTTGTTTAATAGATGTAAGTTTTTCTTTTCAAATCCATTTGATTTCTTTTTTAAGATTTGTTCAGGAAAAAAATGATTTATGTTATTGGAGAAAGGAAAAAATATTTCTGCTAAAATCTCAAGATCGAAAACAAGACTATTTTGCAGAAAAAAAAATTTCAAATTTTTTATTCTTGTTTACTATATGAAAAAATTTCAAAATTTTTATTCTTGTTTACTATATGGAGGGTCCAAATTTTGTTTATTGACCATAAAGTAGGGATGACAATTTTCTCCGCGGGTTCGGGGCCTCGTCGAGGATTCTCCGTTCGGGTTCAGATTCGGGGAGAGAATTCGGGGATCGGGTTCGGGTTCGGGGATTCTTAACGGGGATTTTTTTGGGGACGGGGCGGGGACAGGTTTGGGGTCCCCATCCCCGAACCCGCCCTGAAATTATATATATATATTTATATGATTATATATATATATATATATATATATATATATATATATATATATATATAATTTTTTTATAGAATATATATTAAAAATATAAATCGGGTTTTAGGGAATAAATTGGGGATGAAAAATAGATCGGGGATCGGGTCGGGGAATCCCCGATAAAAAAATAACGGGGATCGGGTCGGGTTCGGGGATAATTTTCCTTATCGGGTTCGGGGATGGGGATGGGGTCCCCGTCCCCGACCCGCCCCGTTGCCATCCCTACCATAAAGCATACTTTTAAGAATAAAAAATGATAAAGTATATGAAACATGTAATTGGTGATATTTTTTTTTCTGAAAAAAGAAAAAAACTCATTTCCTATTTTCAGGTTTAAGGTATACCTGTCGGAAGACTCTTGGGTTAGTAGAAAATTTTGTTAGATCCTTCGTGCTGATAATATAATGAGAAATATATAATTCTGTGATATTTTGTGAGCTTCTGAATTAGTAAATGTGGTAGTAATTCTTCTATGAGTGTTAATTTTTATTTATTTATTTGTTAGTTATTTATACACATTGTATGGTAAATAAGATAAATTACATAGATAATAAAATATGGGAGGAAGAGTAAGTATCTATATATTTATTTATTTATATTTATATATTAAATACATATAGCATTTATTGAGGTGAACATTCACTCAAGTGCCCACAACAAAAGCATGTATTTTGCTAACAAAACATTTTCATTCCTTATTATCAAGGATTAATACGACCATAAAATTACCCAAAATAAAAGATAAGTAGGGGCTTACCCGACCTTAATGTGGTTGCTATTTGTTAATTAGACCTAACAAATCTAATACAATTTGATTATGTCAACTTGAATAATTTAAATTTGAATCTAATTTTTATAGGAAGGTTTAAATTCAATTTAATGCAAAACCCAAAACAACTCTTTAGTGACTAGAAAATTAACCAAAATTTAGCTAATTTGATAATGATCTATACCTAAATTGACATAATCCAAAATAATCAGATCTAAAAGAACCAAACCCCTACCAAAGCACAACCCATACTTGAATATAAATTTAATAATGAATTGAACTTGAAAGGACTCAACCCAAAAGAGCTCAATCTAAAACTGATCCATATCCTTACATAAACTCAAAATTAATCCAAACTAAAGTCAAATTTGATTTACAAATGTAACCCTTTACTTCATATAAATTGCTACATATATAATAATAAAATATTTTTGTAATAAATTTATGTATAAAAAAATATGATACTTAACCCATGTAACAATAAATAGAAATAAAATAAAAAGACTTTATTTTTTTCACTTTACTTCATATTAGATTAGTACTTTATACATCATATCAGATTAGATCACACTAATTGCCTTTCTTATTATTGTTATTGTTGTTGTTGTTATAAACATAAAAAATAAAATTATTACAGTAGTTATTAAAATAATAATAATAATAATTACAATAATAAAATTGATATATTTAATTATTATTATTATTATTATATTTTAAAAACAAAACATAATTAATTATAATGACAAAATAATTATTATAATTAATACGATAATTTTCATTATTATAACAATCATAAAAATAATTATAATAATAGTTACTATAACTATAATAATAATAATAATAATAATAATTTATTTTTATTATTAATAATACTATAACATATATTATTATGATAAGCATAACAACAATGACCTATCTGTTATAGTAAAATAATGATGATCGATTTTAATTTGGATTTTGAACCTAATTCACTTGATTTAAACCCGATATGACCCAAAGTTAATATAATCGAATCAAACTCAACCTAAACTTGACCCGACGCCTAGTTTGTAGACCCAAATTTGAAGAAACCCAATAGATTAAACCCTCACACAACTCAACATTTGATATAACCTAACTTGAACCATCACATCTTGAATTCATCTTGAACTAGACATAAACATGACCTATGTAATATCTTATAAATTTAGATAATAATAATAATAATAATAATAATAATAATAATAATAATAATAATAATAATAATAATAATAAACGGAACTAAAGATAGGTATAGGTAAGTAATTAGTTGTTGGCAGAATTTTTTTGGAGGTTGGGTCTTTCTCCAATTCATATTGCTAATAATTCATTCTCTCTCTAGTCAATTGGCAAAATCTAGAAATATCTTCCCGTAACCCTAACAACTAGAGCTGGCAATCGGACGGGTCGGATCACTATCGGATCGGGTAACATAATAATCGGGTCATATCGGTTTCGGATAATTTCGGATAATTTTGTCGGATCGGGCTGGGTCGGGTTTGATTCGGATCAACTCAGTATCGGATAATCTCGGGTCATTCTAAACTCTCGAGTCGGGTCTGGTTGAGATCGGATGGACTCAAATTCGGGTAAATATGGGTCGTTATAATTTCGGTTCGGGTTCGGATCGGGCTTGGTTGAATTTGAATTATTATATTTTTGGGTCGAATTTAGATTGGATTTAGGTCATTTTATATTTGAGCCATGCTTGTGTCATTTTCTTTCTTTCTTTTTATTCCAAGATATTATTAAAAGCTAATTATTTTGAGATCATTTATTTTAATTTATCTTATTCAATCAAAATTGAATTATTATATTAATTGTTTTGGGGCCTTAGAATTTTTTGTCATTACTTTATCTTTGGAGATGTATCTGACGTTTCAAATTTAAAAGTTTTCAAATCGTATCATTTTTCTTTTTATGTTAAGGTATAACTTATAATTCAACTCCATTATTAGCTTGGTCATATTGAGTTTTAGTATTATTTTAAGTTTATATTATATTTATATCTTATACGCTCCTTACATAATATTAACTTATAATAGTCATTGATAATTAATAACAAATGAAGACTTCTAAGGTTGTACTTCTCATATTATTTTTAAAAGAGATTGATCATATCATATCAACATAATTTTAATAAATATAATAATAATAACAATAATAATACAAAAATAATGATAACAATAATAATAGTAATAAATGAATATCAATTATGGCAAAAATAATAATAACAACATATTAGTTTTTTTTATTATATATTTTCATTAGATCATATCAAGCTAAATAAGATAAAAATTAGATAAAGTAAGTAATAATGACTATTATTGACAAAAGACCGACTAATATTGACTTCTTACTATTTAACACTATTGATGTAATAAAAAATATTAATCTTTAATTTTTATAATGAATAACTAACATTCTCACTCTAGATTTTTCCTATTTTCCTAAGTAGGTGCTATATTGCAAGGTATGGCCGTATAGATGCTAACATATAGTGTTCAAGGCTGCACTGTTATTATCTTATGGTACTAGATGGAATAATGGAAGTGAACTAATATTTAAATGGCATAGTATTGTTTTTCTTTTCTTTTTTCTCTACTTTTATTTCTGTTGGTATCAATGGATATTGTATTTGTATATACATAAGTGATATAAATTTTATGAAAGTATATTGTTTCTAGATTTTGATGTAAGTGCTAGTATGGATTAGTTGTACATCTATATTATTTCATATTTTATGAAGTTTTAAAAATTTTGAGTTATGGGTTAATGTAAAATTTTTGGTAGTACCAAGTTGAATCGTTGTAGATTTATAATTTTTCAGATAATATCATATTTCAGATAAATAATGGATCCGGTCGGGTCGGGTCATTTCGGATTTATAGTTTTTCGGGTTATATCGGATTTCGGGTGAATAGCGGGTCGGGTCGGGTTTATTTCGGGCTTATGATTTATCGGGTTATATCGGATATCGGATATGTATCGGATCGGGTCGGATAGGTTTCGGGCTTTTAATTACTCGGATAAAATCGGATCGGATTTCGGACGGATCGAGTCGGTATTCGTCGGATTTTTCGGGTCGGGTCAACTTTTGCCGGCTCTACTAACAACCCATCATGCTATATATAACCTACTAGTTGGATAGTTCAAAAAGGAGAAGGAAAAAAAGAATGCCGTTAGAAGTATGCTAAGCCGGTGCCCTCACTTAGTTGGTCTTAGAAATTGAGAAATAGCATTACCCCTTTTTCAAGCGGAGATCTCCCGGTGGGAAGGAACCTATTTTCTTTGATGTGATGACTACTATAACAGTATTATCTTTGATTATGCTCCTATTTTCTGTATTTAATTTCTTTCCTCATGAGTATTACTCCACTTTCTTTTGCATACCTACTTGATTTTGTGTGGATGCTAGCAACCTACTGGTCCACTTTATACGACCAATAGCAGCATGTAATTATTAACCTACAAGGCTCATGTACGTTGGACCTACATGACAAGCTGCTACCTCACTTGTTAAGTTCTTATGCCCTGTAATTATGCATTTAGTCATTGTCAAATATTTTATGAAACTCAAGAAAATGGAAATAGGTGCCGCTTCATTAATTAATCTATAAGTAGATAATAGGACGTGTTCCCTACGTATTCATTAATTAATATATTAGATCACCATGAATACATGTAATAGCTTTAATCTATAAGTAGATAATAGGACGTGTTCCCATTAAATAAAAAAAGGATATAATGAAGGTTTATTATACTGAATTATCTATCGATCAAATTTTACTTAGCTTTATTATAACAAAGAATAAATCTTCCGCATGCACTTAGTTGTTCGCTAAACGTATGCATGAAGTATAACTACTATATCTGATTGGTACTTTAATTTAGTCATTATTACTAAGAGTAGATTAAATTTTCAACTATTGGTATTTAATGACTTAGTATTTGACTAAGCGTTGGTGCTCTGTCTATTTATTGAAGTAATCCTATATATGCCTAATTATTATTTTAATTGTCGGATTATTATTCGATAAACCTTGGGAAGTTCAGTTATTTTTCCAAGATACGTTTAGGGTATTCAAATTATGTTAATGTATTGGTGTTACTTATAGGACCGGCCGACTAGGGTGCAATTTTTGGTCGGATCGCAATTTATGTAATCAACTTACTTTTATACTATTTATAGATAAGTAATCGACGACATTTTACTATATGTAATACTATTTTCGTATTACATGTTTTTAATGCGCATTAAATTTTATATACCCAATAAATCTTATTTTATAAATCCTTATATTTTCTTAACGTGACTCTAGATTTTATTTAAAAATATGATTTTATGAATATAAAATATTTATAGGTGTTTATTGTTACTTATGCTAATTTATTCGGAATGTATGTATAGTGTTTATATTATTTTAATTATTGTTGGTTATAATATGAAATTTATGGCATATGTTATCTTACAATATTAGTATATATACATATTTTTGTTTTGCTTTTTTTTTTCTAATTGTTATTAAATTATAATGGTGGTTGGTTTATGACCCATCAACTTTTTATGGAAAATGTTCAGATTTAGAAGTGGTATTGGGTAAAATCTTATTTAATAAATGTAATATTTATGAAAGTGATATTTATATAATGTATTAATTATGTAAAATATTGTCTATGGAAGTTACTATTTTTAGAAAGTACCAAATATGAAAGGCACCTAATTTTGAGAAAGGTGGGTATAAAAATGTGTATATATGGTTTTGTGATTTGGTTACATTATTGGGACATCTTGAGTAAGACACTAAAACCTAAAGTGGAAGATTTGAGTTGGACTTAGGGTTCTATAGGGTTGGCCTCCCAGAGTTGGGGATCGACAATAGCCTTTCTTCGGTTTGTAGTGACATTTACTCACTTGGTTTATTTACCTGGCCAAGAGCCAGTAAGGCTCCATATCTACTCTATTAGGATCTTTGGACCTCGTAGGGGTTGTGTACACTTAAGGACTGCATGACTGATGTTAGATGTTTTCCTTTGATGATAGGATCACCGGGATTGCTAGGTGGTGCATCTCTGTGGTTGGTTTTGGTTATTATTGGATTTCTTAGGACCTTTTTGCTAGGTGACCCTCCTGGTTGGGTTTTCCACACTCAATATATAAAATTGGATGGTGTGTTTATGTGGTTAAAAAATTTACCTCAACATTTGATTCATATATTATTGTGTTTGATGTTCTATAGTAATGCTATATATTATGATTATTTCTTCTAAATAATAAGTTACTTAGCTTTTCCCCTAGCTAACTTGTTACGATTTTAAATGAGGCCGTATTGACCTATAATGTACATAGTGAGCAGATAGTCTTGTGCAGGTAGATTATAACATTATTTTATGATGGATGCATGTTAACGAGATGAGAGAGAGAGAGTAGGTTGGCTTTCTAGAGTTCTATGTTTTTATCTAGTGTTTTGAGTTCATTGAGTTTAAATGTAGTAAGAGTTATCCAATTTTATGATTTGGTATTTGAATTTATTATGGAGACTTAGCATATTAAGGATGCTGTGAAGTTTTGTTTTGTTTCCTATTTTAAGTTTTAGCCTTAACATTTGATGCAAGCAAAACAATGGTATCTGCTTATACTAGATGTGGCAGCAATAACCTAATTCCTATTCAGATTCTACATTGATTTATAAGTATTTTGTGTTTTGAAAATGGGGGTGTTACAAAGTCGTATCAGAGCCAGGTTACATTCAAAATGTTTCAAAGTAAATTTTTATAGTGAGTTTTAGAGGCAAGTTTGAAACTTTTTAAGGTGCTAAATTTTTTAAAACCCGAAAAAGCCACTAAGTGAGGATGGGTATAGGGAATTTGGAATGCATTTATGGTTCTTTAAGTGTTGTAATGGGCCTAATAATTGTCACCAAACAACTCCAAAGGTGTTTACATCGAACGACCTTAATGGGTTCTAATCAAATTTTTACAAAAATACAAACTAATAAATATAGGATTATAAAACATAAGTTGGGGTAGGATATCCAAGTTAAAACTATGGTCCGCCATGGACCCCACCAAAACCTTTCGAATATCCTCGCTCACAAGCCCCAACTCAACTGAGGTAGGCCATTTACTAGCTATCCCCAAAGACCTTTACATGGTCCTCTACTTGTGAGAATGAGTAGATGACATAGCAAACAGGGACATCGGTATACTATGTACTTAGTAAGACAAGTTGCTCCCTAAATGTACCACAAGTATACTAATTTATCATTCATGAACATAATGTACAACATGCATCATGGTGATACCATATAGATAAAGGTAAGAGTGCATAGAACATACTATCATATACAATTTCAGCATAGTAAGATACATCATTCTTAAGAATCATAACACTTTCACATAATGCTTGCATAAGCAACAACAGAGTGTATTCCAAAAATGCCTAGGGTTATTCCCATTATCCAAATCCTTTAAGATATGCCATCCATTTTTTCATGTAAGAGATAGGCCAATCACTTAATTAATATTCTATTCCATAACCAATTAGTTAGGACATACACCAGCTTTAATCATTTTGGTCAATCATACCATTACTTCCATTTCACAACCAATTGTCAATCATTTATTTAGTTACCATTCATAATTATCAAAAAATATTTACCAACCATATTTTATTATCATCAAGTGCTTGACTGTGCATCTCACATACCATGGAAGCCTATCCAATAAGTGATAGGAAGCCTAGGCTGAATCCAATCACCAAAATGGATATAATTTTAGGCCAACGCCAACCACCTAGGTAACCAGACCCTTTGATATCAATACCCCTAGTACATCATCAATGTCTAGAGTAGGTAAGGCACTAGGACCTTTCAAAATCCTGCCCGAAGGCACCAAAAATGCCCAAAGGCAGACTAACCCTTAGTAGCTAATCAAGGATTGGGTAACCCATACCTAGACCTATACTCAACTTGACTTATTTTTCCTTACATTTTTAGTGTTTTATTCATAAGAGGGGTGATCATACAAGACCCATACAAAGCAAGCAAGTCAAATTTCATGTTTATCCATATTAATCCTTTCCTTTCCATTTTTCTAGCCACGTGACTTTACCATTTAACCTTGGCTAGTGTTATTCATTTCCATCATTATATTTAATTCCAGCCCAAGCTGAGTTTCATTACTCTTTTCTCAATTATCGTAAGTGAAATGCCCATTTAGTCCTTCCATTACCCATAAGGTATACCATAACCCATGATGCTTTTTAATTTTTAAATTAAGCTAGTAGTCCATGATAAAATATGTATTTTATCCATCTAATAACGAAACCCACTAATAATCTCAACACATAACTGAACCCAAAAGAAGCAAATTGAGCAAACTAGTTGATTCGCCTGGCCTAACCAATTGATCGGTTTGACTTAACCGCACCATACTATCCTCAAACTGGTCGATCAATTTGGGAAAACCAGTCGACTGTTTATAGACTAGTTACCTAGTTTTACCAAACCAATCAATGGGTTTAAGTAAAGAGCAAGACCAAGATTTTTGCAGGTGTACCAGTTGATGGGTTGGGTTAATCTATCGACTATTCTAGGAACTATTCGATCGATTTGACCTAACTA
Source organism: Tamarix austromongolica (assembly GCA_039764185.1). Taxonomy (NCBI): domain Eukaryota; kingdom Viridiplantae; phylum Streptophyta; class Magnoliopsida; order Caryophyllales; family Tamaricaceae; genus Tamarix; species Tamarix austromongolica. Next base: position 21,943,025 of record CM077808.1, on the reverse strand, counting down.
GTTGGTTGGTCTGCCGTAATACAGTACCAAACCACAAATTTCATGTGGGTTCTTACATATAAATCTTCTTAAGCCATATTAAGGTATGTATCAACATTAACTAACACATTTCCAACCAAATTAACATGCATTTCCCATCATAATATCATTATAGCATACTTTTATCCATTTTCATGATTTTTACTCAAATCATGCCATTTAAGCATGTAGATCATACATACAACTGCATTTTTTCATACCAACATACATCAATCAACTAAAGGTAACTCCTATCATGTAGAAACACATATTAAACATTTTAAGAGCAAGAATCACTTGTTACAGACAAAATCCTCTTAAAAATGGAAATTCCAATTGAGGAAATTCTCAACTTTGAAAGCCTTAAATTCAAAGTCTCAAACTTAAAAATTATACCAAAATCTTATCAAAATTTGAAATGTTAAAATTAGAAGAGAATAGGAACATACCACTTGAGACCAAAACAGAGAAAAGGATAATTGAAATACTCAACCTTTTCCTATAATCTAACTCTAACTTTCTTGAAAATTAAAATAAGAAAGGGCTAGAGAGAGGATCAGAAGAGTGTGCAGAAGTTGATTAACAAGGCTTAAAATGTGGAAGGAAGAGAGGGAAAGTAAGACTTAAGGGAATTCAGTGGCTAAAAGAAAGGTTAAATGAAGGCATGATTGGGGCTATTTATAGCTAAATTTTTGAAAGGAATTACTGAGGGTTCAGAGATCAATTCAAAACCCTACCATTTACTATTTGGATTCTATCAGAATGGATGGATTTGTCCAGAATTTTCTAATCTCTTCTCTAGTGTTCAAATGGTATCTCTAGAGAATTCATGTCCATTAGGCTATAATTCGCATTAACGAATGGAGAAATAGGAAGTTAGCATGGAAGGAATCTTCCAACTGCTTAGAAGCATGCTTGAGATTGAAGCATTCGATCTCAGAATTGTGCAAAGGAGAGAGGAAGAAGAAGATAATTGCTAAGGTCATCTTTTCCCCTCTTTTGTCCCAATCGACATCCAGATTAAATTGAGGCAATATTTTAGGTTAAATGCATCATAAAAATGGTTAGGAATCTCTTAGGGACAATCTTGTATAGGTTGGTAAGGTCACAATTTAGTGTAAGGGATTTTCCCACAAAATCAAACTGAAAAATGTGAACAACTTGACAAACTAGTTGATGGGTTCGAGTCTACTGGTCAACTGTTCATCCACCAATCAATTAGTTTCCTGTAATCAGTTGATCAGTTTAGTCGAGGAACTGAATTTAGCTAAAACAACAAACTAGTCGATCGGTTCAGGGAACCAATCGATGTGTTTGTCTGCAAAACTCAATAAACTTTATTTTCCAACATGATTTCAAATCAAATTTTATCCCCAATCAAATCATAAAATTAAATCAAAATCAAAGGCCCAAAATTTAACAAAAGTTCTCATTCAACTATTATACAAAAATGTGGGATATTACACTCTCACACTATGATCTCTTCTAAAAATAGTACAAGCCAATAATGGCCGAATGTATAAAAATATGGGGTTGTAGATGAGGGAAGCCTTAGCATGTGATGGATGATATGTAGATAAACCATTTGTTTCATGGGTAATTTATCAGTAAAGAGAAGGCCTTAACCATCTATGTTGTACTACTCATATACCCCTTATAGGCAAGCCTAACAACTAATTGAAATAGGAAAGGGTAAAGACCTGAGTTCAATTGAATAATAAAAAATTTACTCTCCATAGATCTCCGAGATCATGCTTGTTACCAATCACATTTATTGAACTTAAGAGTTCCAAAGTGATACGGGTATATGTAACACCCATCTACCGGAAAAATTCAGTCCATCTGAAATTACGAGTAAGTTTAAATGCATCACCACCAATTACTAGCAAACCTAATACTTCATAATTTATGAATCTAGTTCTAGCCAAACATCTTTGACACATAAAATTGTAACAAGTAAATGATGTGCCATAGGGGTTATTGTTACCTTGGGGTCGTGGTAGTGGTGCAATAGTGGTGAAAATTCCCTAAGCTAGTTCTAGATCACTTTGGAGCCATGATTAATCTATAATTATGGTTGGGGATTCAAAATCCTCAATTTTTACAAATAGAGAATAAACCCTATTTATGGGTGTTCTTTAATTAATCCATAAATCCTAAAATTAACACCACAAAAGTATAGATAAGGATAATGTATGCATAACTCAAGCAAAAGAAAGAGCAAACAAATGAGAAATGGTGTAAAATAGAAGATGAAGATGAAAAATTAATGAAAGTGGAATATGGCTATAGAGGTGAAAAATTAGGCTTGGAGAGGGAGGGAAAGGTAAAAATATGAAAATAAAGGAGAAAAATGGGTGTAGAACAAAGGAAAGAAGAAGGGAAAATCTTTGTATGGTGGTGACTATAGAGGTTGAAAAGAAGGTGGGTGAAGGGAAGGAGGACGATGGAGAATAGGATTTAAAATGGGTGGAATCGCGCATTACAAAATAAAGCAGATATCAAACACCGGGCGAATCACAACTGCTAAGAAAAAAACTTCTTCTCCCAGTGGGGCTCCCTCGTTCTCCTTCTCCCATGGCCAAGACTAGGAGATTTGCACTTATAGCCAGGAAGGGTCATTTGCCAGGAAGTAGTTTGAATGAAAAGATTTCTTTGTCTTGTTTGGCTGATATTGCAAAGGGTTCGCCTTTAGCATCTACCGAATCTCCAATTCTGATTCAAGAAGAGAATCTATTGGATTCGAATTCTAATGTTGTTGTAGCTAAGGAGAATTGTAATTTGAATTGTGTTTTGGATGGTAATCATTAACCTTCTATTCAACCAATGACAGTTTCCATAAGTCCTAATCCTATTTTTGATATTGCCAATTTGAATAATGAAGTTGTCGATGTTGATAATTTTGATCACAAAACATCTATTACACCTTTGGAAAAATTGTGGAGAGACACTATTATTGGAAATAGATCATCCCCACACACGACTCCATTAAATTACATCCCTTTTACTCTTGCCAGGAATTGGTGGAAGGTTTCTATTTTAAAAGAAAAGGTTGAGGAAAATTACAATAATTGGATGGGAACCTTGATTGGGTATTTGATTGGTTTTCATCCTACTTTAGGACAGATGAATTCCTTTGTCCATAACCAATGGTCTTCTATTCAACCACCAAAAATCTGGTTGCATGATGAGGGATTTGTGGTGTTTAAATTTAAGACTGATCAAGATAGAGACAGGGTTCTTCAATCCCCTTATTGGACCTTTTTCAACAGACCATTGATACTTAAACTATAGCATCGTTAATTTCAATTTTTTAAGGAATGTTTCTAGTTTATGCCTTTATGGATAAAACTCCCAAATCTTCCTCTAGACTATTGGGATGTGGACTCCATTAGTCGCATTACTAGTGCTATAGGGTGCCCCTTATACTTGGATGGGATTACCAAATCAGGTGAATGGATTTCTTTTGCCCGAGCATTGGTGGAGGTAGATGTGACCAAGAAGTATGTGGACCAAATTGATATTGAAGATCTTGAGGGTAACACAATCACACAACCAGTTATATATGAATGGAGACCATCTTTTTGTAATTCCTATGATGTCTTTGGTCACAACTCCTGGTCTTGTCCGTAAAAAGAGAAGTTAGCACAAGTAAGAGGTGTGGGAGATAACACATGCCATTATACCTATCAAAGAGAGAACATTTCCCCTCAGCATATGTTATCTAAGAATCCCACTCTTCCTAGTCATGGTACGATATCTATGCAACAGAGAAGGCCCATGTAGAGACCTCGACATCAACCTCTTAATACCTTCTCTGATCAGGATTCCTTTTAGCAGGTTGCAAATAAAAACCTGCCCGATCTTTCCAATCCTGATAATCCTGGTAGTAGAAATAATCCACAAGTAGAGGAGAATGGACCACTAGATGAATGAGGGAATCAATATATTACTGCCTCTTCAGTCATATCCACTTAGTTATATTGGGGTTATGGAATGTGAGAGGCCTTAATAAGTTTAAAATACTTACATAGTCAAAAGAAAGTTAATCCGAGACATGCAAAATGGGTAAATTTCTTACAATCCTTTGTGTTCACCGTAAAAAATTTAGATGGAAAAGAAAATGTAGTCGCTAGTACTCTTTCTCGTAGATCTACATTACTTGTTATGATGGATGCAAAAATCTTAGGTTTTGAAATGATAAAAGACTTATATCCTAAGGATGAAGATTTTAAGGACATGTTTAGTATATGTAAATAAAATGGATACCATGGAAATTATGTTATAGAAGATAGATTTTTGTTTAGACTAAATAAAATTGTATTCCTAGATCTAGTATTCGAGACTTGCTAATCAAAGAAATACATGAAGGTAGCATTGCGGGACATTTTTGTATACATAAAACTATGGAGTTATTACAAGAAAATTTCTATTGTTCACGAATGGTTAAACATGTAAAAGCCATGATAAGTAGATGTTCTACGTGTCAAAAAAGTAAGAGTTACTTTCATAAAGGCTTATACACACCTTTACCTGTTCCTGATAAACCATGGGAAGGAGTTAGTATGGACTTTATTTTAGGGTTACGAAGAATGCAACGTGGTAAATATTCTATTCTTGTGATAGTAGATAGATTTTCTAAAATGGTTCATTTTATTCCATGTAATAAAACCGATGATGCCACACATATTGCTGACTTGTATTTTAGAGAGGTTGTTAAACTTCATAGAATACCTAAAAGCATAGTTTCTGATCGGGATGTCAAGTTTATGAGTTATTTTTGGAAAACTTTATGGCATATGCTTGGTACTAAATTGTTATTTAGCACTTTACATCATCCAAAAATTGACGGTCAAACTGAAGTAACTAATAGAACTCTTGGTATATTATTAAGAGGTCTAGTTAATAGGAGTACTAAAGATTGGGATGTTAAGTTAGTTCATGTAGAGTTTTCTTATAATCGTAGTCCATCTAGTACTACTCAAACTAGTCTGTTTGAGGTGGTGTATGGTGTGAATCCTCACATGCCTATTAACACGATTCCTTTGAAAAAAGGTGAATTACAAAATTATGAAGCTAAAGATAGAGTATAATTTTTTCAATAGCTTCATGAGAAAATCAAAAATAACATTGAAAAAGCTAATGCCAAGTATAAAGCTCAAGCAAATAAGCATAGAAACTCTTATGTGTTTTCACCTGGTGACTTAGTTTGGTTACATTTATGTAAAGAAAGATTTCCTAATTTACATAAAAATAAACTAATGCCAAGAGCTGATGGGCCATTTAAAATACTAAGAAAGTTTGGAGATAATGCTTATGAACTTGAACTTTCAGATCATTATGGTGGAATTTTGAGAAATTTTAATGTTGGTGATTTGTCTCCTTATTATTCTGATGAAATTTTGAGGGCAAATTCTTCTCAACTGGGGGAGAAAGATGCAGGAGCATCTAATGATTATCATATTCATCTTAATTCTCAAGGTAAGGAAGAATTAGCTTTCTTAATGTTGGCGCCTATCATATTAAACATTCTTGATAATTTGTATATGCTTGGTGTTGAAAGCAATTCAAGTTGTTATTTTAGGTATCTTACATATTTGTAAGAAGAAGATGTTAATACACCTTAAAGTGTACAAGTATTAAAGGCATGCAAGACTATGTCATACATGGGATGATACTTTACAACAAGAAGATATGGTGATGATTCTCATTAGTTATATTAACTTGTTGTAAACCCTAACCCTAAGTGTATTTTATGTAAATTAGGGTTTGATGTAATTTCATGTATGTATCATAGTTAATTGTATGGCTTTGTAATGTTAATCATTAATATCATATAGACCATGATATTTTGATTAAGATTAAGTTTTATATGGGCTTAATTCAAGTAAGTTAAATGGGCTTGAATTAAGGGTAAGCACCGGCTAGATGAGCTTGTTCAAACTAGTTAAAACTTTCCTCCTATATATATACATTATACATGCATGAAATCATAATGAATGAATACACAGAATTTTGAACACAAAATCGAGCACAACAAGTCTACGTTTATCCTTGCTTTTGAGTCTTCTTTGAGAAAGGATTCCTTCCTCCATTGATCTCAACATTCGAATTAGTGAAGCCTGATTCAAACCATCGAAACCAACCTGTACTCAACCTATTTTCTTTGAGTTTAATCCATATTAAACCATTGTTTCTTCTACTGAATTTTGTGTTTGATATCTCCAATCAACAAAAACCAATCCAACCCTTCCCTCCACTTTGATTACACATCAACTACCTTCCTCAACCATCGATCCCCTCTACATTTTCTCGTCCAAACAACACCTCCACTATCACCCTTCTTCTTCTTCTTCTTCCCCCCCTCCATTTTTTTTGCATTGCTAACACTACCCCAACCCTACCATGCTTCCTCCTTTACACCACCGTTGACTACCATCCACCCCACTGCATCCTTTCCTCATCCCAAGTCCAACCACCATTCAACCATACCTCCTTTACCTTTCCTCATCCTTTCCATCTTCCCATACTTGTGTCCCATTTCCTTCTCTTTGTAGCTCTAACACCACCATTGAAGCCAACCCCCTCATGCTTGAGACCTTGCCACCATCGGCCAACCTTACCACTGTTGTTGCCACTTACCACCAACCATCACCTCCACCTAGCCAACCAATCCCCTAGCTCGTTTTTTCCTTGCCCAGCTCATGCTACATGAGAAGCATGAGTTTTTCCTTAAAAAATTGTACTTTTTTTAATATCATCATAGGAAATTTGATAATTTTCTATTTAAAAAAATATTTTAATAATAATAATTATTTTATTTATTAAATATTTTATTGTGATATATTTTTAAGTAAAAAAAGTTTTATTAGTGAAGCTGAATAATTTTAGTAGGTTATCGATAAATTGTGCTTTACTGAAAATCAAGTAATTCTTATATTGTACTAAAATAGGAGATATTACATGATAACACGTTAAGATTTTTGATGTGTATATTTTATTAATTTTTTTACATTATAATTAATTATTGAAAGAGTGTTAGATTAAAATTAATAAAATGGAGCATATTGAATTTTGTATGAATTATTATGTGTACAAAAGTGTGTAAAATGGGTTTTGTGTCGGGAGTAAATTATATATGGCATGTTTGTCCATTATGATAAGTTGATAATGCCTAGGTATATTTTTAGCATGAAAATTATTATGGGGTGCCTAGGGACAATTTGGTTATTTTAATCACATCATGATATTCACTTCGATAAGTATGCCTTCATTATTGATTTATTTTAAAATATGTGCCTTGACATTTAAGAAAAAGTATGTTAAGGTTTTACATGCTACACTATGTGTAATGATACGTGACATGGTCAAGTATCTATATAAAATTGTGGCTATGTATTTTTATGATGATAGAATGCATAGGGATTGAAAAAACTCATTCATTTTGGGACTCATAAGATTTTGGGTGAAAAAATAAGCATTCTTGTTGTCTTAGGGGAATTTTGGTCAATATGGGTTAAAAATAGAATTTTGGGTATTTTAATGTGATGAGTGGCTTGAAATCGGTTAAGTATATTATGTGGAATGTTTGTAGTAAATAAGAATGGTCTAAATCTAATAAATGAGGAAAGTGATTTTAAGTGGGAGTAGTAATTGTAGGAATGAAATTATTATAAGATGTTGGAATTGTTTGAGTTTAACCTTGAATTATGGATATATATTTTTATATTGGTATTTTAGGAATGCATATTAAATTTGGGAGTCACATGAGTCACATGGGAAAAACTATGATTGATTTGTGGGTTTTGTAGGCAAGGTGAATAGTAGCCCTAAGGGTAAACTATTATCATATGTGTAAATTGTGAGATTTGGACCTCAATTTTTTATATGATATCAATAATAATATTTTGGAAATGTATATTCAATTTGATGGTTATATGGATTTTATGGGAAGAGTTATGATTAAATTATGGAATTATAGTTTTGTGGGAAAATGTTAATAGTAACCCTAAAGGGAGGCTATTATCGCATATGTAAGAGGTTGGACTTAAACCTTTATTTTTAGGGTATGTTGGGAATAAATAAAATTTAACAAAGGGTGTTTAATTTGGTGATAAAATGAGTACTAGGGTAGAAGTTGTGCTTGACTTATGAAATTGGGGTTTACTTGGAGGGGTGTGGTCTTTTCCTTAGAGAGTATCAATATTTATGTTGGTTATGTTATATGTGTTTCATATTATTATGTTAAGATATATTATGTGCCTTTCATGTCTACATAAGCCTATGTGTGAGGACCTTGAGAAATAACACCTTGAATAAGATAGTACTCACTTAAAAAGAAAGATTCTATGAGTCGGGGATATTGGGTCTATTCCTCTGGACGATAATAGTGACTTAGTTGTGTTGTTCCTGAGAGGTGCTTCAAACTATTCCATTGGTTTAAGAATAATGGTTAGGTTCATTTTTCACTAAGAGGTGTTGGGTCCTTTCTACCGGACGATAATAGTGGATTAGGTGTTTTGTCCCTAAGAGGTGCTTCAGACCATTTAACCGGTTTAAGAATAATGGGGCTCCCGATCTCAACATAAAAAAAAATGATCTTGAGAGAAGAATAACGAATAAGATATTAGTCCTTTAAAGTGGAATATTACATGAATTAAGGACCTGGGTCTATTCCACTAGATGATAATAGTACTTTAGATGTGTTGTCCCTATGAGATGCTTCAGACCACTCTACCGGTTTAAGAATGATGGCTCAAGTGCATACTACAATAAGAGGTGTTGTGTCTGTTATACCTTAAGATGATAGTGTCTTAAGTATGTTTTCCCTAAGAGCTGCTTCAATCTATTCCTCTAGATTAAGAATAGTGGGGTCCCTAAACTTGCCTTGAAATGAAAAAAAAATGATCATAATGGTTGGTTTTGTTTATGATTAAGATTAATGATATTTATGTATAATATGATATATATTGTGAAGGTTATGGTTGTTGTGTTGAGTTTGAACCTAATCATTGTTTTATATAGCATCTCTTTTATGCTTGGTTGGTAAGTTTTATTATATTCTAAATGAATGAGTATGAGTAGTACGTAGCTTTGTTGTTATTATGTAACTGATACAATTGTCATAACTCTATCATTATATGAATATTTCTATGTCTATACCATGTATTGATGTGATGTCTTTTATGTATTCCATGTGAGCTTTTCATATTACTTTTGTATAATGGGTTACTCAATACTATTGTACGGAAGGGTTCCTTTTCATGACCCCCTTCTTATTCAATGGGCAATGACCTTTGCTAGTTAGTTTGTGAGATTAGTTGAAGGCTAGTTCTTGGGTTAAGAGTAGGGCTATCCAGTGTTTCGTACGGTATATTTTGATCTAGATGATTCTATATTCATATATTATTATATGTTTCCTTTCAGCCAATTTTGTAATCACCAATGGTTCATTTTATTTGAAATGATGTTAATTTATTTTGATTCTCTCTACTTTGATTTAAGTGGAATAACGTTTTCAACCATAACACTTGGTATGAGAATAATAGAGGAAACCGGACTTGTACCAAGTATGGAGGTAACACCCCTCATTTTCCTATTTTTCTTCCACAGTTAATTATTCAAACAAAGTTTTTGCAACTTGTAAAGTTGTGGGTGTTACATTAATGCACTGTAACACCCCCATTTATTAAACCAAAAAATTTTACTTTCAAGACAATGCAGAGGCATTTGAAAAACAAAATTAGGGAATGTTACCACCACATCAACCATGAGAGAGGTATGATCATCACCTAACACGTGCCTGATGTAAGGCAAAACGGAGCAAGGAAGAAAATAGTGCATGTTCATAACATTAATGTGACGACACAAGATAATAAGGGCTAGAAAAATATTATAGGTAGATTGAACTTGATCGTTTTACAAAACCAAATGCAGGATCAATCCAAGAGTTTAAATGACTTAAAATAAAAAAAAATTAGTGGAAGAAATACTAGTAACTGATTAGCCTAACTCTTAGGCAAAATCATAGACCTCCAACCCCAAGAAATGATCTGTTAATGGCCCATGTCATCACCCTTAGCATATTTTAACTGGGAGTCACAACCCTACAAATCATCCTCTATTCCCCAGACAAGAATTAAAATCATCACAGTAACCACACAAGTGAAATATCAGTACGGTAAAGTACTGGTAAAATATTCTACCTAAACCATGGTAAGGCTTATGCAACACATTGAGATCATATAACAACATGGTGATATCATACCATTACAACTCAAGTACAACATGTCATGCTTGCATGGAATCATGGAAGTATATAAAAGTTCAACATTACATGCAACTCATACAATATAAGCCATATTATAATTCCTCCTTTAATGACCACATAATATTCGGTTAATAAGATTGTTCATTCGACCACACTTAGTTATCCACCATGAACAAGAGTCATGGTAGCTCAAATAATCACAATGGGATACTGCACCCATCATATATGGTTAGAATACCTCAAAAGGGCTTTCTTTAGGGATACCCCACCTACCACACATTGAGTGCACCTGCCACAAATCGGGATACCACACCTACCGCACATGTTTAAGGTACACCAAGGGGGCTTGTACTAGGATACCTCACCCACCACACCTTGAATGTCTCTACTGCAAGGGATAAAAAGTTGGCATACCACACTTGTCTAAGAAATGGATAATATGAAATGCCAGGGAGCTTGACTAGGATACCTCATCGGCCTGAACTAGACACCGATGCCATGCTGGCCTTCCACAATATAATTCTATACCTCAAAGATATGTGCAAAGCCCTGCAACTCGGTAGAGAAGGAAATAGGTATTAAGAGAAAAATATAACTAAGGGAGACCTGCCCACTAACTCCCGGTAGCTACCCCGAGAGCCTGAGAAAAAGGCTTTAACAAAATCTTAAACCATTAACATATATTACAAGTGATATCACAAATCACAAAAATGTCCACACACAACCAAATTGGGTGTTTCCAAGTATTAACACCAACCACAATTAAATTCCATTATTTAAACAAATTAGGTGTTTACAAGTGATAACACGAAACGCAATTAAGTTCCATTATTTAAATAAATTAGGTGTTTCCAAGTGATAACACTAAACACATCAAAAGGCATTAAAAGCCACCAATTGGGTGTTTAGAGATGACAATGAACATAACCAAAATCAATCCTCAAATACCATTGTGGTGATTCATATTAAATCAGGTCAATCATAATTGAAATCATTATTAAAATATTGTAAATGCATGGAAGCTTCAACACAAAAGGCCCAAGAGAAGCACAACAAATTATAAAAAACAAGATAGCTTCTAGCCGGACCAGTCAATCGGTCCATTAGACAAGTCGATTGGTCTGGTCGTACCAGACTAGAACCAAAACAACACTGGAGAACTAGTTAACTGGTTGGCCTCACTGATCAACTTTTCATGGGAACTAGTCGACTAGTCTGATCTAACCGGTTGATGGGTTTAAGTAGAGACCAACTCATTTTGGCCTATGGAGAAACCCTTCAACGGGTTTGACCAAACAATAGAATTGTTTTAGTAATCAATCTACTAGTATGGTCTAACAGGGAGCTGGGTCTAAGTAGAGGCCAAACTATTTTGGTTTGCGAGGACACTAGTTGATGAGTTTGACTAAAAGATTGATTGTTCATCAAAATTAGTCAAATGGTTCATCAAACCAATATATTGATCTCGCGACCAACTAACCTAAAACTCCAAACCATTTTACTTCTTGCAAAACCAGTTGATGGGTTCGATGAACTGATTGACTTGTTTGGGTAAAACACTACCCAGACTTGCGAAACACATAAATTTTTTTACCACACTTTACCAGATTAATCCTAGTATGCTTCTATGTTAAAACACACATAAAAATACATGCTACACATATAGAAACACATGGATACATGGCAATGTATATACTTACACAAATCATGCTCAAACAACCAATTTTTATGCTTAAAGTTAGAGAATTCTAACAACAATAACTTAGGAAGAATTATACCACATTCTCAAACCATGGGAAAAAATTAGATAATACTCATATAAGCACTAAATACATGGAACCCTAGTATATCACATAAACCTATTCATGCTTTACCATAAACCAATTCTTCTAGCACAACACTTATACTAGATGGCTTATATAGAAGAACTTTGATTCCTAAGAGAATCAAAGTAAAAACCACCAAAAACCATATTTCAAAACTCACTTAAAATCAAAGAAAAGTTAGAATAAGAAGAAGAACACAAAACATCACCTTTGTCTCAAAAGTCGGGTGCTAAGGGAAGAGATGAAATGTTCAACCTTTCTTAACCTTATTTCTTCCTTGATTAAGGAAAGTAGAAGAGAATTAAAACCAAGATTAGAAGAAGATAAATAAGCATAATGCTTGCACGAGGAAGGGAGAAAATTAGAGAAATCCTCTATTTTTCTCAGTATAGGGAAGAAGAGGAAAAATGGAAGGATGCTAAAAACTTGGGGGAATTTTTTCACAAGGAGAAGGGAAATGAGAGCAAGAAAACAAGAGAAGAATGAGAATGGATCCAAAATGAGAAGTATATAGGTAAGGATGGTCAACATTCTCAGGAGAAAGGGGGATGAGACTGGTGAGGTTGAGTATAGGCAAGCCATGAAGTGAGGGTTGACTTGATGGGGTGGTAGAGGGTTGAGTGCAGTTAGAAATGAGCATGGTAGTGGGTTGTTAAGTTAGGGGATGGTGTATAAAGTCAATCTCAGAACTCCAGCTCCTAGAAGAGAGAGGACGAGGTGAGGGAGAAGAAAAAGGTGAAGCTTGCCTCAAAAGTAGCTTTTGGGAAAAAATGGCTAATTAAAATTAGGTAATAATATAAATAATGAGAAAATAATCATAGGGAACTAAAACAAGCTTATTAGCATTATTGGACTCTAATTCAAAGTTTTCATAATCATTAGAGAAAAATTCAAATCAAAATAAGAAATGGATTTGAAATCGTAGGACAACCAATTGATTAGTTTGGGCCAACCATTCGACTAGTTTGTTAAGAATAAGAATGGTAATTTTCCAAGCACATCAGTCGATCGGTTATGCAAACCAGTGGTTTGTTACACCTAAAGTTCATATTTTTATGAAAAATTCAAGTCCATTTCAAAACTAAAACTCATTTATTTTATATCAATATAATTCTAAATATAATTTGAAGGGTTTTGGGATGTGGTATTACATGCATGAAACAAATTGGGGAGATTAAAGGGTTTATATGGATGGTGGCATGAGGGAAATTGTGGAGCAAAAAAAAGGGGATAGAAACAAGGGAGAGAGGGAGGTACGGTGCATGAGGATATTACACTATGGAAGGAATGGGGAAAAAGACCAAAGAAAATATAGTAGGCTAGGGCCATAGGTTAGGGTAATTATTTATGTGAAGAACCCGGGTAGATTATCTTATTACCAAAATTAGGATTACCAGAAATAAAATATATCGGTTAAGGTCTAACTTATAATTTAATTTTACTAACCCACTCTCTAACAATGTTGAACATAATTAAATTTTAAATCTAATCTAGCAAAATAATAATACACATTTTTAGCACAAAATACATTGATGTGGAAGATCATCAACACATAATCTTTTACAAACTAGGAAATTTTTCTTTTAGACCACAGGTTGCAATTGTCACAAAACCCTTGCACTTTTGACTTGGTTTTGGGTAAACTCAATGGCTTTGGTAGTTTGGTGTTGATATAATCCAAGATAAATTACCTTTTAGAGAGAAATCTTATATTTCTCAATATAACACTTTACAACTCCCCAAAGATCTCAATTGAAGAAGGAGAAGCAAAGAGGATGAAGAAACTCACACCACCTTGGTGTAGTTCTTTCTATTCAAATTATTTCATTTGCATATGATCAATAATACCAACTTCAATGTGTACAAAGCGTTATATATACATGCACACATGCAAGCCCTTTCATTAATAAGCCCACTAATCAACATAGAACACTTTTCCATTCATGGAATGTTTTAATCTTACTCCATTTAATTTCTCACTAAAAAAATATGATAGCTCATTTTTCCAATGAGAGTATTGAGTTAATACACATGCGCTAGGTAGCATCCTTTTTTTGGGACAAGTAATGTAGACACACAACATGGACTCATGCTTTCCCTCACATATGCTTTTCTTATGAGCTCTTGAATTTGTTTTTCTAATTTCTTAGCCTCCTCTGGATTATAAATATTTATAGGCCTTTTAGGTAAGGACACACCAGGAATTAAATCTATGGCATGTTCTATTCCTCTCTTAGGTGGTAATCCAGGTGATAATTCATTAGAAAAAGCATCGTGATACTCATCAAGGATTTTATATAATTGAGGATTATCATTATTTCTCTCCTCTTGTAGAGATTCTTTCATAACTACAGTACAACAAATTTCCTCTTCTTGAATACATTTGACCATAGCCTTTTCATGTAATAACAAACTCTTATTATTCTCAACTATTCTCTCATTATTGCCTTTAGAAGATTTAAGTTTATGCTTCTTATAATCCTTCTCAACTAGATCTTTATTTTTAATACCATTATGAATAGCATTTTTGTCATGCTGCCATGGTCTACCTAATAAGATTCCACATGCATCCATAGGTAAAACATTGCATAGCACCGCATCACGGTAATTACTAATTTTGAATGATACTAGGGTTTGTTTTATTACCTTGACTCCCTTGTATTTATTCAACCATTAAAGAGAATAAGGCTTTAGATGCGATGTAGTTTTCAACCGCAAATCCTTTCATTGGCAACATTGGTACAAGATCCACTATCAATGATAATACAATAAATCATATCTCCTACTCTTCCTTTTGTTTTAAATATTTTCTCCCTTTGAGTAGGTTACTCAGTATCTTGTACTTGAAGTACTCTCTCTAAGACATAAGAAACACTCTTTTCTTCCTCGGATTCACTAGATACTTCCTCAAAAGGCTCAAATTTAGGATCTTCCTCACATGTCTCCTTGGTTTCAATCTCTTATATGGATAATACACTTTGATTAGGACATTCACAAGCGACGTGTCCAAACCCTCTTCATTTAAAACATTACCTAGTAGAGATTTCTTGCAATTTATTTTTACGTTTCTTCTCTCTATTACTTTCTAGTTTTTTATTAGGTTTGGTAGAAGTTAAAGTATGCGCTCCAAATTTTGTAGTTTAACTAGTACTTGGTAGATGGAGTACTTTGTTTAGCATGAGGTTTAGTGAATGTTTTTTCCAAATCTTACGGAAAGTTTAATCATGTCATCTAAAGAATCATAAAGACAAGTTTATACCTTGTCTTGAATTATCATGTTAAGGCCTCCTTAAAACCTAGCACAAGTTCTTCCTTTCATGGATATCACATACAAGTGCCAACCTTTCAAACTCCCTAACATATTCTTCGACACTTAGTAGTCCTTACCTAAGAGTAGTCAATTTAATATAGTTATCTTGTTCATACACCTTAGGAATATATTTTTTCTTTAGATATTTTCTAAGTTTCTCCCATGATTTAATCTTTGGTTTACCCTATTGTTCCCTAGTCCTCTTTAGCTTATCAAACCATATTCTATCAAACTTATTAAACTTAAGAGTAGCTAGTTTACATTTTTGCTCATACTAATAATCTTTAAACTCAAAGATGGCCTCCACTTCATGTAACGACTCGAGAAATGAGTCTACATCAAGCCTACCGTCAAAATCAGGATGATCAAGCTTAATGCCCTTATCTTCCTTTTGATGACACTTAGCTTGATGATCATGGAGCTTTCTATTACTTCATCTCCATATAGACTCTTCATCATGGTATATTCTTGAATGCAAGTACCTTTCCTTATCTGGATTATTTTACCTTATAGCACTCCCTAATAGATCTCCATAGAACTCTCCATAGACTCTAATTATTATTGTTGAGAATTAGTGGCATCTAATTTTTTTTGAAAGGTTTTGAATAGCTCTGAACATGGATTGGATATTTTGTTCCCCATCGATGTTTTGATCACCACTACACTAAACCACACCCAAGTTCCACTTAGGGTTTTGGTTGAATAAACTAAATCAACTTAATGTTACCCTAATATTCTGGTTTGATTCTTGCACAATATTTTGAGTCCAAAATGTCAAACACACAATAAGAAATCAAATATAAAAATCAAACAACAAAATGGGTACACTTAACACTTATCTTTCTAAATTCTTGATATAGAATTCAACAAGTTTTGAAAACTCAAATCAAAGAGACAATTGTAGGGTATTCAAACACTTCAAGCACAAGTTCATGTAGGGAAATCAACCTTTCATTCTTCACTAACTCTACTTGATAAGAAGAAACACAATATTGAAAAAATGAAATATCAAAACACACAATCAAAACAAAAACAAAACATAAACACATCACTTGGTTAAGCTCTTTAACCAAGTAAAGATTTTCACAAGTTATGCACACTTAGTCGATTCCAACACCAATTTATGATCACCAAACATGATCAAATAACATTTAATAAAACTTAATCATGCAAACTCTCATGGAAAAACTTAAAGCTCAACACTTTTAAAAGTCAGACACACTACACACACAATATTTTTCACCCATCTTCAACACAAAAATTTCCTATGTTTATGTGGAAACTTTTATGCAATATCATTTATGATACCTTCAAGAATCATGCAATATCATACCATCGCATGCAAATATCACGTATTAAATTCAATTTTTATAAATATTCAAAAAGAATTCATCAAGATTCAAAGAATTCAATCAAGAGGAATCAAGAATCTTACTAGAACTTTAATGGTTATATGTTTTTGTTGTCGAAGATTCTCTTGGTTTTGCACTTGTAATGTCAACTCCACAAAGCCTGATTTGGTACCACTTTTGATGTGGAATATCATCAATGCATAATATTCTACAAACAAAAACCTTTTCTTTTAGACCATAAGTTGCAAATCCTCACAAAACCCTTGCACTTTCAACTTGGTTTTGGTTAAACTCGATGGCTTTAGTAGTTTGGTATTGATATAATCCAAGATCAATTACTTTCGAAAGATAAATCTTATGTTTATCAATACATCACTCTACAACTCTCCAAATATCTCTATTTAATAAGGATAAGAGAAGAATAATAAACTTAAACGGCCTTGGTGTAGTTCTCTCTATTCAAATTATTTCATTTGCATATGATCAATACTACCGAGTTCAATGTGTACAAAGCTTTATATATACATGCACACATGTAGGTAATTTCATTAATAAGCCCACTAATTTTCCCTTATTAATGAAATTAACCTCCTAATGCATGGTATAAGCATGTATTTAAAGATTTACAATGACAATTTACAAGTATTACAAAGTATATAACAAAATAACAAAGCTACACAAACATTAATAATGTAACACATAGATTTACCATATGTAGTCTAACTTTGTGTCTTGTAGCCTTGTTCTTCCTTACACTATGTAATCCTTGTAATGTCATTGTCATTGTCTTATACATTGAAGATCTTTAATAGTATGAAATTCTTGCAAACATATACAATACCTGTAAGAATTACTTGGCAACACATTAGAAGCATAAGAATTTTCCAGCACAATGGGTTCCATCTCCAATTATGCTCATTCTTCTTTTTATTCATCATTTGAAGAATAATACTGATAGTGATCTAGAGATTCTCTTGCATCATACATGACCATAATTATCAGAACTAAACACATATATTTTCTTATTTATAATTAAGGTTTTCAAAAAAAGGGCTATTACATAGTTAGTCTAAATTAACCTCCAACCTCTGTACTATGACAGTGCTCTAGGATGGAATAAATCTCCTCATCATTCACATACCTCCAAATTACTTGATCAACATAAATTCTAAATAGTACGAATTTAAAAAAAATACTTTACGTCAGAAATAAACTTCCTTCTTTGGTGATATGAAACTTGAGTGGGTAAGATGTTAATTACCAAGAAATTGGATGTTTCCACATATAATGGAGTAGGAGTGATCTAAAAATTATGAAGGTGGTCATATAAAAATTCTTCATTTATTAAATTGGTTGGCTCCCCTACGATAGACAGGGGAAGTTATGAGAGATGATATGCAACATTGTTCTCACTTCCCTTTTTATCTTTGATCACCAAGTTAAACTCTTAGAGCAGTAATATTGATTGTATTTCCCGACCTTATCATCATTATTAGAAAATAAGTACTTTACTGTAGAGTGGTTAGTATAAACAAATGACTTTATTCAATATCAAGTACAAACGAAACTTATCAAATGCAAACACTATTGTCAACAATTATTTTTTAGTAGTAGCATAATTATTTTGTGTAGAATTAAGAACTATACTTGCTTAGTAAATTGTTTGAAAAATTTTATCTTTCCTTTGACCCAACACAACACCTACAAAAAAATCAGTTGCATCAAGCATTAATTCAAAAGGAAAATTCTAATTAGAAAGCACTATAATAGGTTCACTAATCAACTTTTATTTCAAGACATTGAATGAATGAAAGCACTCATTAGAAGAAAAAAAATGAAATCAACATCTTTAACAAGTAACCCACATAGGCTTAGATATTTTTAAGAAACCTTTGATAAAAGCCAACATGTCCAAAAGAGCTCCTAAGACCGTTAATAGTATAGGGGGAAGTTTTTCGATTACTTTATTTTTTTCGTTTTCAACTTCAATGTCCTTGTTAGAGATTTTGGGAGTCCAGATAATCCCTTATTAGACCATAAAAAGTCATCTTCCCAATTAAGGAATAAATTTGTGTCTTCATATCTTTTTAGAGTATTATCCAAGTTATTTAGGCATGAATCAAAATAACATCCAAACATAGAGAAATAAACCATGAAATCCTCCACCATATGATAAAAATTTGTCACCATATATCTCTAAAAGTAGCTTGAGCATTGCACAATCAAAAAGGCATTTCTTGGTATGCAAAGGTACCATCAGAACATGTGAATGTAGTCTTTTCTTGATCCTTAAGTGTAATAGGAATTTGTATGTTGTCCAAATACCCATCCGGGAAACAATAAAATTTGTGGCCTACCTATCTCCTTATCATCTAATCAATGAAGGGAAGAGGGTAATGGTCTTTTCTATTGGCATCATTTACTTATCTATAATCCATACAAATATGCAGCTTGATATTGTATATGCAGGGATAAATTTATTCTTTTCAGTAGCCATAATAGTAATACACCCTTTTTTAGGTACTAATTACAGCCGACAAACCCATGTACTATCAAATATGGGATAAATTACACCTTCATCAAGTTATTTTATCACCTTTTTTTTTACCACTTCTTACACCCTAGGGTTAGCTTGACATTGAGGATGCACCACTCACTTATAACCGTCCTCCATCAGAATTTTATGCATGTATATAGATGGACTGATTCCTTTTAAGTCTATAATGGTCCACCCAAAAACTCTTTTGTGCTCCTTTAACACCCTCACTAGCTTCTCTTCCATCAACTTGCTTAAATAAGAGGAAATAACCATTGGAAGGAAAGTATAACCATGTAAAATACAAATTTTAAATGAGAAGAGAGAGGTTTGAGCTCAAGATGAGGAGGCTCTTTGATTGAGGGCTTTATTTTTTTTTTACCTCATCACATTGTAATCCTCTTAGTGGTGGCCTTGGCAATCTAAGATATGAAGAAGACACCTCTAAATAATGGACTGCTTTTGTAAGGTTTTAATCTTCTTCATGATGACCAAGTTCATTTGTGAGACATGATTCTAGTAGGTCATCTGATTTGTTCACTTGAAATTAATCACTAACACACTTATAAATAACATCAATACGTAATCAAGTATATTCTTCATGAGGGTGTTTCATGTAGTAAAATAAAGTAAAAATAATCTACTCATCATCAATCCTCAAAATTAGTTTACCCTCATGAACATCAATACGAGTTCTACTTATGGAAAAAAATGGCGTGCCTAGAATTAGAGGCACCTCATGGCCCTCTTCCATCTCCAACATGATAAAGTCCATAGGAAAGATGAACTTGTCTTATTTTATCGGCACATCTTTAATGATACCATGTGGATGCTTGATTGATCAATCTGCTAGTTAGAGAGATATGGTAGCTCCCTTTGGTTCACCCAATACAAGCTTCTTGCCAATGGAAAATGGCATGAGGTTAATGCTTTGGTGGTAGTTTATTTAGGAGCACATTAGAACACTCCTCATTAAGTCTAACCATCTCATAATGCTCTAGTTTCCTTTTATTAGGTAAAATTTCCTTAAAAAATTTAGCGCAACCAGGTACTTGGGTTAAAACATTAATTAATGGAATATTTATGTGTAATTTATTACAAATTTCAAGAAACTTATAGAGTTTTGTAGCCAATTTCTATTGTTTCAAGGTTTGGGGAAATGGGATGCGAGGCTGATAAGGTCTTATCTCATAGTGTGAACTCTCACCACCTTTTGAGACATCTATTGCCTCCTTTTGAGAATCCAAAATTTCTATGGGATGAATATCATCCATACTTTCCCCGCTATTTTATTCCAAGCTCAAAGATGGTAGATTAGACAACTCTATACCACTTATCAAAATGATTGCCTTTGCATCCTCTTGTGGGTTCCTTCATGTATTTTAAAATTATTAGGAAAGGTTCTGTAGTCTCTTTTAGAGATAATATTAGCCAAATTTCCCATTTGCACCTCCAAGTTATTCAAAGGAGCCTCCCAATTTTCCATTTGAGTGTCTTGATTTTGAAATCTAAACTCACTTTGGTTTTCGAGCTTAGTTAGCAATTCTTCCAAACTTGATTATGGTTCAGCAGCCATGACATGTTATCTTGGAGGCGGTATTACTTGACATAGAGCTTGAGTTGGTTTCTCATTTCTCTAAGAAAAATTTAGGTGATTCCTCCAATCATGATTGTGAGTGTTTGAGTAAGGATTTTTGTTGTACCTACCAAAATTTGAAAAACATTTAGCCTCCTCAGATGATTGCACAAAAAGATTACCAACTTATTACTTAGTGTTAGTGTGAGGTCCACCACATAAGTTACTTCTGACAGTCAGGACCTATATAATAGAAACACTTAAGTTACCATTTGTTTAGTTAGAGCATCCAACAAAGCTCACATATTATTGACCACATCAATAGAATGGATGCTTACACACCTATTAGGTAATCTCTCGGCATACCACTAATGATTATTTGTTACTTGCTCCTTAATAAAATCATAGGCATCTTTTGGGGTCTTTTTCATGATTATATCACTTGCAACTACAACAAGAAGGGGAAAAATTACTAGAAACAAACCATTATAAAAATTTTGAACCTACAGCCAAATAGGTAG
Organism: Tamarix austromongolica; assembly: GCA_039764185.1. Lineage (NCBI taxonomy): Eukaryota > Viridiplantae > Streptophyta > Magnoliopsida > Caryophyllales > Tamaricaceae > Tamarix > Tamarix austromongolica. The sequence goes on along the minus strand of CM077808.1, from coordinate 21,921,616 downwards.
ACTGTGGTGATGACATACTCTTAATAATTCTTTGAAGTTTTTCCACACTTCATATAACTATTCCTGATCATAATGCAAAAAAGTATTAATGTCATTTATCATCTTAACATTTTGTTTAGGTGGAAAAATTTAGCAATAAATTTCCTAGCCATATCATCCCATATAGTAATTGATCCCGTTAGCAAATAATGTAGCCAAATCTTAGCTTTATCTCTAAGAGAGAAGGGGAAAAGCATAAGCCTTATGGAATTATAAGAAACACCATTCAACCTAAAAGTATTACAAATTTTGAGTAAATTAGTAATATGTGCATTTGGGTCATTGTTTGGTAGCCCTCCAAATTTATTTTCTATTTAAATAATAAAAATAATGACCGATTTAATTTCAAAGTTATGTGCTTGCGGGACTGGTTGTTTGATGCGGGAACCTGTACCTACTAGATTTTGAGTGGTATAGTCTCTAAGATATCTACCCACTATAGCTTGTACCTACACCTAAAGCGGTGTTTGTGGAAGAGCTAAATTATGTTACAAATTTGGATTCAACACATGTTTAGGATGTTGGTCTTGTAGATTAAAAGCTTGTTGGTTCTCGATGCAAATTTCAAAGTGAGTGGTGTTGAAATATTATGGAAGGTCAATCCCATAAGGACTAGAAAGTGAGAAAATTATGTTGAAAAAATATTATATGTCTAGACTAATGATAGGGGTATATGATGTCTAACTATAAATAAAAAGAAAATATGAAAACAAAACCCAACTATAATATAAGAATAAGTGAAATCAAGTTAGAGAGAAGGCTGAGCTTTCAGTCAATCTCCTTAACCCCAGTGCGATCAAATGTGATGCGGAAGATTATCTCAAAATATTGTACAACACTTCTAGACCTTTTTTGAAGGAGAAAAAAAAAATGAAAAAATGTACACCTAACACTCGACTTCACTTTGTTGTGCTTAGGTTATTCAAATGATGATAGAATTTGAGTATATCTAATCCAAGATCAAACTATTCTAATGACAACCTTTGATTTATCTCTATATTACCCTTGATACTTCTCAAAGAACACACTTCAGAAAAGAGAAGAGAAGAAGAGGAAGAAGAAACACCCTCTCATGTAACTCTCTCCAAATTCACGATGGAACTTTCATAAAATTCTTAACAATGTCGGACCTTTAAGTACAAGTAATTATATAAAAATGGAACCATGCATAACTTTTCCATTAAGAACCAAATTAGCAGCCTCATTCATTAATTAAAATTCCCAAGGCATGGTTAATGGTTGACAATAAAAGTTACAATGAAAAGTTTACAAGAATGATAAAGTAGACAATATGGATAACAAAGCTACATAACTTAATAATGCTATACATAGATATAATCATATGTGATTAAAATTTATAGTCTTTTATCCTTGTTCTTCCATGCACTTTGTAATATTGTAATCCATTATCATTGCCTTGTAACTCAAAGCTCTTCAACCATCATGAACTTCATGAGTTTCTTACAAACATATACAATACTTACAAGAATGACTTGACAAAACATTAGAAGCATAAGAATTTTCAAGCATACTTGGTTATATCTCCAAGTATGCTAATTCCACTTGATCTCCAACAATAGAAGAATAAGATTGAGTGTTTTAAATAGATGCTCCTACATCAGAATGTTAACCCCAAATTCCAAATCAAAATACATAGTCATAAATGTCAACTAAAGTATATAGCATAATGCTCTCTCAAGCCCATGCACCCTATTTCCTATTGAGACTCATCTATCTCTAGTATGAAGTCTAAAATATAAAATGATTTATTATGTATCCTTATTACATTTTTTAGTTGTAGAGGGCAAACAAATGTCTCTCAAACTTGTGGTTTGATCTTTAGTCATACTGATGGAGCTCACTCTAACTCATCTCTTAATTCTTGCTAAGTTTCTCCAAATAATAATAGAAATGTGATTAACTTCTCTATTATAAAAATTAACACTTTAGCATAACACATATGATAAGAAATTAGCTTAGGTAAGGTTTATATTCTCAACATGTCTAGTTCAAGAGATTTCCCTTCACCTCGGCACAAGTCAATTAGCCAATTATAGCTTTCCGACTAGGAATAAGAAATTGAATTTGCATCAATTGAAAAAAAATAAAAACCAAAAAGAAATACCATACCCTCTTTTATTGAATTTGATAAAATCACCGTTCAATCTATCCGACTAGGAATAAGAAATTGAGGTCAAGATATAGGATATTATGGATGAATTGGGGGTAGGGTTGGATTGGGTGATGCGAAGCAAAGAACCCTATATCTCCTTTTTGTGCTCCCAAAATTTCCATCCTTTTTTCCCTTTTGTTCTTCTCTCTTATAAAACAAAAAATAACCTTATAGGTATGTAATATCTCATTGACATTGGAACCCCGTGTTGACGAGTGGCGAAGGATTTCTCACCATGTATGAACACAACCTCCTATGTTAGTTGCTTTTTCTTTAACCATGTTTTATATTTTGACCATAACTTCTCCTTTTGAATTAAGATTGATGTGATTTGTGATATATTGGATAGCTAACAAAAATATATACAACTTTTATATTAAAATATTTTCCAAATTCATATCTCATCATGGTTGGATTTGTATGTCTTACCACCTTTTCATACTTTGACCACTTATATTTTTTTCCGTTTTTTTCCAGCAATTGTGTTTTAGCTCCTTTTGATTCCATTTTTTTTTCAAATACCTATAAAATATGATCAAGAGTAGTAAAAAATAACAAGTGGACTGAAATATGAAAAAATATCACATAATGACCCTAAATATTCATGTTAGAGTTTTACATGATTGACATAATCTATACCTATCAGATGGTTTGAATTTCCACGCATCTACCTTCTTGAGATAAATATTGTGCACCTATTTAACCCATAGAGAATCCATGTTCAAGATTTTATTCCATATGATCTTTCATAGTGCACAAGTGTTCCACACACCTTGTTCAAATAATCCAAGTCACCACTCATACTTAGGTCTACATAATTCATCTAAAGTGCACAATCTTTTCTTCTATCAGTAAGCTTGCTTGACCAAAGGAATACCCTAGATGAGCTTATGAATTTGTAAAGAAATTTATTTTGAAGCAATATGACGTGAGTGAAGCAATATGAATTTGTAAAACATTGAGCTCCAATATCTAACCCTTGTTGTTACTTTCTCTAAGATAGGATCAAGCTAATTATAGTAATTTTAGAGGATTATAAGGACATAACAACATAGTTGATAGGGATTGAAACTTGCTAAAATCCTAATAAATAGTTAATGGCAAAAATAATCTTAGTATTAATACCCCTGTAGTAGACAATATATTTGGATGGGTTCACCTTGAGACTTGATAAACCAAGGAACTTCTTCAAATATACATGTGGCATTAAGAACTTTTAAGATTTGATGTGAATCAAAGGGAAGGGAAATGTTAGATCGATTACTCCTTGAATTTCAGAATCTAGCAGATTGGAATTTCATGGATCAATCGTGGCTTAACTGGAAGGTAAGCCTTGACTTGAAGTTATTATTCATATGAGATAAGGATCGGCTGAAGGCAAACCTTTGAATGTTGCTACACATTCAAAGTCTCGAATGAGGAAGGAATGCCCTGGGCACTTCCTGGGTAGATAGTTCTCCAAAAGAGAGGAAAAAAAGTGTTAAACTTGAGATTTTATTCAAATGATCTTCAATTCTTCCGCGTGTATAAGCTTAGGGGATATATATAGGAAATAACCGAATTAAAGGCCTTAAACCAGCCAATTTTCCCCTCTTAATCCAAACTATTTTAACTTACTTGAATTAAGCCTATATAATACCTAATCTCACTCATAATATCATCATTTAAATGATATTAATGACTAACATTATAAAGCTCTACAATAAACTATGGTACATACATGAAATTACAACAAAACCTTAGCTTACATAAAATATACTTAGGGTTCAGAACAAGTTTAATATAACTAATGATATCACCACTATATCTTGTTGTAATGTCATCCAATGTATGCCATAGCCTTGCATGCTTTGAATGCTTGTACACTTTAAGTCTTTTCTTGTGTGTTGACTTCTTCACCTTGCAAATATGTACTATACCTACAATAATATCTTGAATTGTTTTCAATACCAAGTATAGAAATATCATCAAGAACATTTAAAATTATTGGCTCCATTATTAATAATGCTAATTCATCCTTACCCTGAGAATCATTAGAAACATGAGATACATCAGATGCACCTGCATGAAGATCACCATGGAGAAATGGTAAGAGGTTATCCACAAACTAAAGGTTAATGATTTTATGAGCCTTACACCTTAGATGGCCTTTAAAATTAGGGTTAGGCCAAAGAAGTTTCATAATCCCTTTAATATAGTCCGTAATAAGAATAAACAAGTGGATAGAGTGTCTCCTTTTCTAAGACCACTCTTATCTTTGAAGGGGTAGTGAAGGATCAATTGAAAATAATAGAATAAGATACTGAGCATGTACAAGCCCTGATACAGTTAGTAAAGTGTACAAGGAACCCATAGGCTAGCAATAATTAATGCAAAAACTCCCAGCTAACTATATCATAAGATGTTTGTGGGTACAACTTAATCATGCATCCAGAGGAAATAAAATTTTGGAGTAGTTCCTCACTAATTCAAGGACCAGTAGGATATTTTCCTCTATATTCCTTACTTTGAAGAAAGTAGATTGAGCCAAATCTATAGCGTTTGGCATGATACTTTGCAATCTGTGAGTTGAAAGCTTGGATACAATTTTGTGAAGTATGGTATAACTTGCAATTGGCCAAAACTTAGTCAATAATTGAGCATTTAAAATTTAAGGATGAGAGAAATGGAAGTGATGATCACTTTGCTAGACATGAAACCAATAGCATGGAGCTCTCTTACAGCTAATAAAAATTTACCCCTTATAATAGGCCAAAAACCTTTGTGAAACCCACACTTGACACCATCAACCCCAGGTGCCTTGGTATCCTCAATAGTCCAAACAACATGCCTAACCTCATCTTGGGTAAATGGTGTAGTTAATTAAATCTAGTGAGTAGAAGAAACAATAACACCTTAAGTAATAACCTTAGCTTGGATAAGACCAGTAGTGCTAGCTGTAGTGCCTAGTAGACCTTTGTAATAAGAAAACAAGGCTTGTTTGATCATAGTAGGAGTTCTTAGTTTAGTATCATCCTCATAGAATAGGGTAGTGATTATATTTCTATGCTGCCTCTCCTTAACCCTTGTAAAGAAGAATATATGGTCACTTTCCCCATAGTTCAACCAATGAGCACATGCTTTTTGTTTTAAATAAATCTCCTCACATATAAGGAGGTGTTAGTATTTTTGATGTAGTACCTTCTTATACTCTCTTAGCAAGGCACCTAGAGGGAAAGTATGAATATTTTATTAAAGGTGAGTCAACTCCTTCTTAACTAAAACAGCTCGTGAAAGATGGAGCTATAATTATACTTACTGAGATGTTTGAGGTCTCATTTAAGATCTTGAAGTCCCAAGGAAATCCTAAGAAAATAATGGCCTTTTAAATAAGACCCCAATTCTTCTCAATTAATGGTAGGAATGTACCACCCCAAAATTTACTTACATTTTTAAAAAAATAAGACTTCTAAATTAAAATCCGTAAATTCTGGGGGTGCTACCGCCACACTTAGTACCTGACCGGTTCACTCCTACAATTCCAGTACCAAGTGCTAAGGCTAAGAAAACTACTCACAAAATTATTAAATAATCCAAAGTTCATAAATACGGAAATCAGAGTACACATATGTTTTTTTAACATAATCCAAAATACGAGATATAGTTCTTTGGAGAAGGGAGATAGCTATAATATTAATATTGTTTCTAGAAATTCAAACATAGTTAAAAGACAAAAGGATTAATAATCTTGAAACGAAAAAAACGGCCATGCCTCTCCTAGGACTTGAATCTAACCCAATCATCACTAGACCCCACCTTATGTCCCATAGACATCAATGGCATCATAGAAAGCATCGCCTACCTACAACACGTCAGATGGGCCTTCTGCTCGTGGGAATGAGCAGCACGCATAAAAGGGGTGATCAGTACGCTACGTATTGAGCAAGGTAACTGAACACTAAGGCCAACACACAAGCACATAAAATCATGCAAGAAAATATTCAACTTACAATTTCAAACCCACACATACAATATATAAAAACGTACTGAGTATTATCGAGCTTATAATGACCAAGCCCACACATAAGGCCCAAAAAGTCTAGATTAATTATTTAATTAACTTTTTATCGGAAGTCGATTCACACCATGATTTTTATCAAATCCATGCAAGTACATGAACCTCCCAGTATTATAACCGATGGGCCGGTCACACATAGAGCATCATGCCCTAACCACTATTATAACCGGTGGATCGGTCACATATAGGGTAAAACCCTAACCACTATCATAACCGGTGGATCGGTCATATATAGGGTAAAACCCTAACCACTATTCCTAACTAGTGGATCAGTTTGGCTCCTGCTCGTATAGTGTTCCACCATAAGTAATTAGTTTCTTTTATTTGCCGTAGCAAAAAAAAATGATTTATTTTTATTGAGCTTGGGATCCCCCACTATTATAACTGGTGGGCCGGTCACACATAGAGCCTCTTTCCCTAACCACTATTATAACCAGTGGATCAGTCACATATAGGGTAAAACCCTAACCACTATTCCTAACTGGTGGATTGGCTGGACTCGTCTCAATATCTTTCACTTTAAGTGATTAATGTCTTAAATATCTTATTCACCAGCTTTGACCCAAACATGCATGACTGAATTCTATTGATCTCATCCTCCAACCCTAGTTGACCCCACCAAACCATGGTAACCATAACAACCATAACTCCCATGCAAACCCTAACTCCACCATGCAAACTCCAATACTACCATGCAAACCCTATCACCACCATGCAAACCAACCCTAATACCACCATGCAAACCATAACACCACTATGCAAACCCTAACACCACCATGCAAACCCTAACTCCACCATGAAAACACTAATACCACCATTCAAACCCTAACATCTCCATGCAAGCCCTAACACCACCATGTAAAACCCTAACACCATGCAACCCACAACTCCATGTAAATCCCTAACACCACATTATTATGCTCCCCATCATTATTTTACAACCCTATCATGCATGTCTTATGGGCCACATCATACCATAATAATAACACACCCATACACATAATACACATGCCACAAATTAATGTACGATCTTACCTCATCTCCATATAATGATGCATATATAACAGTTATACAAATCCACATAAAATACATTATAATTCACATCACATGGCATATAAAACACATAATACACAAACGGCCTTAGTACTCCCTTACCTAAAACGTCACTGGTCTTGGAGCATACTCCTATGCCTCTTGAGGGCTTTGACTGGTCTTACCTATTATGAGGGAAAAACTAGAATTAGGTTCCCTCCTAAAAATACTATTATTTACTAACTTATCCTAAGACTTGGTTTTTAAATAAAATCATACTATACTAATAATAAATATACGAAATACTACTACTACTAATAATAATAATATTGATGCAATTTAAAATGGATGGTGATATAAGGGTTTCCATCCTCCACCAAAATAATGCTAATAATGCTAATAATAATAAAATACTACTACTACTACTACTAATAATAATAATAACAATAAGAGTAATAATAATAATAATAATAATAATAATAATAATTATAATTATAATAATCGAATAAATGCTAAAATTTGAAATAAATTAGAATAAACTTAAATAAATAGGGGATAAGGGCTGAGAGGTTCTAGGATTTCACCTTGAGTTGGCGGAGAGGAGAGGCACCGACGGTGGTGCACAACAACGGCGGGGTGGATAGAAAAGAGGATTAAAAGGGGAAAAGTTGGGGTTTGAGAAGAATAGATGGAGAATAAGGGTGGTGGCTGAGGTGTTGGTGGTATCCTAGGCTGAGAGGAGTAAAGTGAGGGTGGTGGAACGACAAGTGGTGGTGGCGCACCGAAGTAGAGGTGGCGGCCAAAAGGAAGAGAAGAAGAAAGAGAGGGGAGGAGAAGGAGAAGGAGAAAGGAGAAAAGAAGGGTAGGGCTAGGTGGAGGAAGATTAGTAGCAACTTTTGGGTGGTGTAGGAGGGAGTAATAGTGGCGGATGTAGTGGTAGACGGTGGCTCGAGGGGTTGCAGGTATAAAATTTTGGTTTGATGGGCAGGGATCTTCACACGACTGTGGTGGCTCGTGCGAGAAGAATTGAGGGAGATGGGTGGCTCAGTTAGTTAGAGGTAGTGCAGGGAAGACTTAGGTAGGTAGAGGTGGCAGTGTAGTTGGCTAACGGTGGAGGAAGGGTCATCTGAAGTTGCGGTGGTGCACAGGGTAGGCTCTTAGGGTTTCAGGGCAAAAGTTTTGAAAACACTCAACCAAAGGGTATTTATAGAGTTTGGAGGAGAAGGTAGGGTTCTGGGGGTTGGCAAGAGGATAATGCAGGTAGGGTTTGGGGTAGCTGACCGTGTTAATTGGCTGGCACAATTTTAGGTCGTGTTCGACCTTTCGTGAAGGAAAAGGAAGACATCAAGTAGGAGAAAAGGAAAATAGGTTAGATCATGATGAACTGCGAGTCAAGGGGAAGAGAAAGATAGGAGAAACAACCGGTTAAGTCAAGTGTGGCTGGCGACGCCATTTTTGGAGCTCCGAAGGTGAAGGTCGATGGTGGAGGAGGAAGGAGGAAGAAGGAGGTGAACTGGGCAGCCGAGGGAAAAAGTAAGAAAAGGAAAAGAAGAGGAACTAGGCCATTCGACAACGATTATATGGTTTTAAACGAAACGTGGCATTCCAGGGGGAAAAAGACGCAAAATGCAGTGTTTTAGCTGTTGAAGGAAAGAAAGAAAAGAATGGCGATGGGCCGCAGAAGAGAGGAAGGGAGAAGGGAGGATTGGGTCGCGACAGGCCCAATCGGCGAGAATAAGGAAAAATAAAGAAAAGAAAAGAAAAAGAAAGAAAAGAAAGAAAAAGGAAGAAGGATAAATAAAAAGGAAAAAGGGAAAACAAAAATTTAAGTAGATTGGGGACAATTATATTAATTAGAATATTTTAGGTATTTAAAATAAAAATATTTAAATAAAATAATATTAAATTTCCTTTTTAGCTAATTTAGAATTTTTAAAATAATTTTTGTAAATTCCTTTTTAATTAGCAAAAAGCCCAATTTTTCCTTTATAAAAATATTGGTAAACTACTTATTAATTTTCCCTAAATAAATCCTTCCAATTTCAAATAAAATAATTAATTAAATTAGTTCTCTAAAAAATTCTTATTTAATTATATTTCTTAAAATAAATATTTTTGGGGCATTTCAAGGAACTTTTCATCCTCCATCCAAAACTGGAAGAACATTAATAATATTTTACCATTATCCAATTGGTGACTTAACTTAAGAACAATGGGGAAGTGATTAGAAAGTAAATGGTTGTGAAAGAAAGTAGTAGTAAAAGGAAAATTGTCCACTCATAGAGATTAAATAGAGCCCTAGCCAACTTTCACATCATCTCCTCCTCACCACTTCTTTTATTAGACCATGTAAGGAAAAAAACTTTAGATTGGATGTTATAGACTCCTAAATGTTTACAACATTGCACTTAGTCCTACTTGACATTAATATTAGGCATGTGCCCTTGGAACCCTTCATTAGGATGATGCACAGCATTAAAGCCCCTAATGATGAGCCAATGTTTTTCCTTTACTATATAACCAACCAAATAATCAATCCCATAATATTATCCTTTTCCCACCATTGCTAAGAGCATACACACATGTAATTTTGAAGGTAATTCTATGATGATAATTTGTGATAGAGCATTGAACAACTTGATCACAAGAATACGAGTGAGAGGTGTGCCTTACATTTGGATCCCAAGAAACCCAAATCTTGCCATTGTGGTGGTGATCATATTTAGACAAACACTGCCAAGCATGACAACCTTCTTAAGAGCTCGATTGAAATTATTTTAATTCACATGTGTTCCCCCCCAAAAAAAAACTAAAGACAAACCACTACTCCTATAAAATAGCTTGACCTCTTTGTGTTTGGAGGTCTTATTAATGCTAGGATGTTCCATGCACTAAGCATGACAACCTAGATTAATGTGAAAGCTAACATGGTTTCCTCATGGCCCTTTTCTATTTGGTAATCACCAATACTAGGGGTTACCATAGACTATAGTTATTTCCTTGCTTGGTGCCTAGTAACCATTTTTCTTTTCTTTGGGTGACTCTCTTTTAGTATGCGGTTCCTTTTACTTATATATACCTAATGTGCCATACTCAGGTAGATCACTAGAGATAGAAGTTAGAGGCTCAATTTGGTTTAAGGTAATAAGGGTTGAGCTATTTTCCCCATCTTGAGGTATGTGTGAACTTGCTTATGCTACTTGTTGACCTTGTGGCTCTTCAATCATAATCTCCTTCCCTTTGCAACTATCCTTCACCAATACCCACTTACTCAATTTCTTATTCTCCCATTGTGTTATTTTGGTCCCATAGTTATAACAAGGAGCAACATTATGCCCAAATTGATCATATAAGTGATAGTTGGTAGGCTTCCAATCGAATACCACATGTTGCTTCAACTCAACATCATCTAAATCAATAATATTAACATGGTTTGATAGGATTTTCTTGACAATGACCTCCATAATAAATCTTGGGAAAGACGCCATCTCCCTAGAGGCAATAACCAAATCCATGCAAATAGGCTTTCCTAATGCACTAGGAAGGAATATTAGTGATTTCTTAGACCAATAATCTAATGGCAAGTCATAGAATTTAACCTATAAAGGGAAATTTGTAAGGTAGATTTTTCAATGCTCAGTCCTCTTTCCACAACTTGAGAACTAGTGGTTTCCTAAACTAAGACCAATGGTGTTGCATGATAAATTGTGTTTGTGCCATATTGACAAATTTAAAGAGAAAAAATAATTTATGTGCATCATTACTTGCGATAAAGATACTTCTCACTGGAATTGTACAAAACTATAATCTAGTTATAAGTAATGGCATATCCAAACACAAACCCTACTAAGGTATTCTACCTTAATTATGCTTCTTTCAAAACCTCTTCTTTATCCAACCAAACAAAAACCTCTTCTTTATATAACCAAACAAAAACCTCTTATTTATCTGACCAAACATAAATACTTCCCTTATCTATACATGGTGAAACAAACTCCATTTGTGCCCATGATTAGGGTTCCTATTACCAACAATGGAATCTCTCAAAGATAAACCCTATAGTTCATTTGTGGGCATCTTTAATAAATTCCACATAGTATTTTGTTTCAATGTTGAAGGTTTATTTCCCTTACTTCCATTTGCTACATCCCATAATGGTGTAACATTTGCATGAGATGTTTGATCAATAGTAAGGTTTTGCATGGGGTGTTCTCAATTTGATTAATTCCATAGGATGGATAGATCACATCCTCTACCGCTTCCTGAAGTGAGGCATTTGAATCATGCAATTTTCAAAGATCAAAAATTGGATAACTCATTCATATCTAAACACTCGATCCTTTTCCTCCACTAGAATCATCACCCAAATTACCAGCAGGTGACACCATCAAATATAGATGGTAAACTATTGAAGAATGGTTCTTCTTGGCCATGGTTTCCTACATGCCTCACCCTAACATAGGAGAGAGGGTACACGATAGGAGGATTTATAGGATTGGTTTTAGATGAAGTATTACAAATTGGATCTTAGATACATTAATATGCACATAAATCCCCAATTATTATATTTTTCAATGCCATTAATAAGTTGCAACAAGTATATGTTCCATTGATTCATTCCTCATGCTAGAGTCCTCTCACCTAAGCATTGATGACTACAAGAGCAAGAATGAATCAAATGACTCCTCTAGTGGTGAAGAAAGAAATACATAAGATGAATATGTTTTCATAACATTTGAGATGGTAACTATTACAGAATTTGGGATAACTATCATTCTAATGTTAGTTTTCTCTCTTACCATTAGTCTGAGAATTCTTATATAAACATAAAATGTCTAATGATCATCACATTCTTATCATTATTATTGTTTTATATTCTTCTATAAGTGTGCTTAACTTCAATTGATTTTAATGAAATTTTGATATAAGGTTCTATTTAGTTTAGTTTAATCTGAATTAGTTGGACAAATAGCTAGACTATGTGTGATATATATACTCTTGGTTCCATACAATGAAATATTTGACATAAAGATAAATCATAATTGCTTATGAATGCACCAAATAGTTTATTTTGAGGTATTAAAACATAATTTTAATGGAATATTTTACTATCATGATATATATACTCTTGGTTCCATACAATGAAATATATGGCATAAAGATAAATCATAATTTCTTATGAATGCACCAAATAGTTTATTTTGAGGCATTAAAACATAATTTTAATGCAATAATTTACCATCCTAACTTGGTTTAATGACTAGTCATTAGCCTATAGTCTTGTTTGGTCCATGAGTGAGGGACATATAGTTAGTTATATGGTATATTTTTCTTATCTAAGGATATGAAAACTTGTATCATACACCATATACACTTAGAAATGTGCATATATAAGGTTATTTTGTCATATATGTTATTTTGTTTTATGTGTTAATTACTACTCTACATTTACTACAAATACACATGCACATAAAAAGAATGTGTAGAATTAGCTTGGATTTAGAGAGATATAAGCCAAATCAAAATTAACAAGATTATGCACAAGTGAGGATTCAATTACAAAATAGAACATTTGAGGAAAAACTATAGATCTTTATTCATGCTCTTGTGTAATTATAGGATGATTAAACTAATTAATCAATCATTTACAAAAATCTATAATTCTCTTTGAAAAGATATTTCTATGGAGGAGAAGAAGTTGGGAGGCATGACTCTCAATAGCTAGAGTTTCATATGTACCCTTTTATAGAATAAAAAAAATCTTACGGGACAAAACAATGTGTTTCGAAAATAAAGAAAAAATACGATTTGTGTTTAGGAAACACGAGACCCCTTTGCTTATTTCCATACTCTTGACTTTTTTCCAAGACACATCAAATGTTTCTCTCAAAAACATACACAATGTTTATTAACACGGTACCCTCATGTTTCTCAAAAAATTCACACTACACAAAACTTCTCCAAAACCTACACAAACCAACACAATGTTATGCTGTGCTCAAATACCAAGTCAAAGCTCACAATTCCCCACCTTGACATAGATTTTTTGGCACATGACATGTAAAGACATCTATAGGAAACCCTAACCCTACAAAGGATATTATGGCCTATGAACACCAATTAAGTCTAAAAAACACCAGAAGTTACCCACATTAAGTGGTTTAGTTACCTTACCAGCCATATTATCCAAAGTACCTACTTTCTCTAACACAATTTTACCTAAAGCAACAATACCCTAGATAAAGTGATACTTGATGTTAATATGCTTTGTTCGATGATAAAAAGAATTTTTATTCCTTGTTAAACAAATAACACTCTATCTATCACCACAAACAACTAGATCACCATGACCATACCCTAACTCTCATACTAAATCACCAAGCCAAAAGGGTTCTTGAAAAGTCTCTGTCATAGTCATATACAATACCTTAGTAGTGGACAAGGAAATCACCTCCTGCAAGAAAAACCTCTAGCTAATAGCTAGACCACAAAGATAGAAAACTTATCCACTGGTGGATCTCCATTTATCAAGGTCTCCACTATAATCAGAGTCCATCGACCTAACTAGGGAATTAGTTGATCTCCTATACTCAATACAAGCTAATGTTGTTCCCCACAAGTATCTTAGGATCCAATTTACTACTTGCTAGTGAGATTTTCTCTTATTCACTATATATCAACCCACAACACTAATAGCTTGAGAAATAATTGGCTGGGTACAGACGATAATGTACATGATACAAACATTAACAATCGAATATTGAACAGTCTCTATGAACTCCTCTTACTTGGGATAATCCACTTTAGCCAATAAGAAGTGAGTAACCAGTGGAGTGCTCACCATCTCATCATACATCATATGAAGTCTCTCCAGCACCTTGTTCACATAGTACTCTTGTTACAAGTATAAAAGCTTTTGCGCATGGTTTCTAATGATCTCTATGCCAATGATCCTCTTTGTAGCTCCAAGATCCTTCATCTCAAATTCACTCTTCAACATTTCCTTTACCATATCAATGTTAGAAATATCTTTTGCTTCCACAAGCATGTCATCGACATATAGAAAAAGATACACAAAATAGCCACCTTCTATCTCCTTTAAGCACACACATCCATGATACTGACTATTGGAGAAATCATGCTAAAGCATAAACTGATCAAATCCTTTATTACACTATCTAGGAGACTACTTCAAACCATATAATGACCTTTTCATTAGAAACACATGATCACACATCCCCTCAACCACAAACCCATCAGGTTGTTGCATCTAAATTTCCTCCTGAATCTCATCATGCAAAAATGCAGTTTTAATATCCATCTACTCCAACTCAAAGTCATTCATAACCACAAGTTCAAGTAGGGTACGGATAGAAGTATGTATAACCACGGGTGAAAATATCTCGTTATAGTCCATGTCTGGAATATGAATGAATTCACATGCAACTAAACAAGCCATATACCTCGGTCTCTTGAACCTTGGGTCTCCTTGTTTGACCTTGTACACCCACTTGCAATGAACAATATTTTTCTTCTTGGGTGCCTTTATATGTTCCCATGTCTGATTCTTTAATAAGGACTCCATCTCCTCCTCTTCAGCAACACATAACTCAATAGAATCAATACTCTCAATAGCCTATGAGAATGATGCTGGCTCATGCACATCAACAATAGTCTCTACACTAGATAAATCATAACTTGTAAAATATTCATAATGGTACCTAATCGAAGGCGTCAAAATTCTTTGTCCTCCACCTAGGGCAATGCCTCTTTTCTCCACTTATTGCCTGGATCCACCCACTTTATGAATAATGGGTTTATCAGAAGAGTCTCTATCATACAATTGAACCTCAACCTCCACCTAGTCCGAAGCATTATCTTGCTCCACCTTCTTAGTGACACCATCACACTAATATCTTCTGGAGAAAACAAACTCATTGAAGGTAACATCTTTGCTGATCAAGAACTTGGATGTAGCCGGGTCTCATAACTTGTACCCCTTCAATCCAGATGTAAATCCAAGAATAATATACTTCTTGGCTCTAGGCTTAAGTTTATCATTATTCACATAAACATAAGTAGGGAAACCAAAGACATGCAAATTAGAGTAATCAGCTGTCTTACCATACCACAAATCCTCAGGTGTCTTCAAATCAACGAACTATTTTGGTGACTGGTTCATCAAGTATGTTACCACGTGAACCACCACAACACTAAAACTCTCTGCCTAGACCATTTTGTGATAACATGCATCAAGCCTTTTTCTAATAAGATTCTATTCATCCACTCAGCACCCCTTTCTATTTTGGTCTTCTAACATAGGCTCGATGTCTTTGTATCCCATGTTTAAGGTAGAAATTAGTGAAACTCTACTAAAAAAACTCAAGACCACTATTTTTCATGAGATACTTAACCTACTTTCTATTCCACTTCTCTATCAAGGTCTTCCTGCATTTGAAAACACCAAACACATTGTTCTTATGCTTTAACAAATAAATGCATACCTTTCTAGAGAAGTCATTAATGAGTATGAGCAAGTACCTCAAACGACCTTTGAAAACCACTTTTGTTGGACTCGATAAATCTAAATGGATATCCTTGAGATTTCCTCTCATACTATACTTAGCTATAGAAAATATAACCCTCTTCTAGTTGCCAAACACTCAATTCTTACAAAAGTCTATAGTATCCGTACTCTATCCATTCGGCGACCCCTTATTAGAGAGCTCAATCAGACCCTTAACGATCATGTGTCTAGTCTCATAAGCCAAACTCTCATAACCATTGAGTCTGAGAACCTTGAAAAAGTCACAATAACTATCCCCACAACAGTGGAACCCGTTCACTCATACAATGTCCAGACCCGCTTCCCATTCATTGCCACTAGAGCCCCTTTTGTAACTCTCAGTATATCATCCTCAATAACACACTAGTACCCATTACAATATAAGGAACTCAAAGAGATGAGGTTCTTGGTCATCTTTGATACACGTCTCACGTCGGATAATATCTTGAAATAAAATCAATCACCCTCACTTTCACCGTCCAATCCCATCAACTTTTCAAGTAGCATTGTTAACCATAAAAAAAAATCCACCCTAAGTTACTTTGAACTTCTAAAACAAACCTCGGTTGGGACATATATGGTAAGAGCACCTATAATC
The DNA here is from genome assembly GCA_039764185.1 of Tamarix austromongolica. Classification (NCBI taxonomy): domain Eukaryota; kingdom Viridiplantae; phylum Streptophyta; class Magnoliopsida; order Caryophyllales; family Tamaricaceae; genus Tamarix; species Tamarix austromongolica. The sequence continues at coordinate 21,905,151 of CM077808.1, read as the reverse complement.
CAAGATCCATGTATCACTGATCTCATTTTATCTAACAGTGGCTGGTAACATATCTTCATCACTAGCACCATAAGCAACTACAACATCATCCTTTGTACTAGATAACTCACTAGACATAGCACCCGGTTTCCTGTTAGGACAAAACTTCCTAACTTTCCCCTTCTTTTGATGCGCATAGTATGCTACATTATTCTACCGACTCTTTGACTTAGATATAGACTTATTATGGTCACCAGAGCCCACTCCTGTGTCCTCTTCCTAACTACCAATCCCTCACTATGTGAGTTCTTAAAAGTATCACTACTAATCAACTGACTATCATTCAAATCCCGTTATTGCAGGGAAGATTTCACATCCTTAAGGACTAACTTGTCCTTCCCATACAAAACAGTCTCACAAAATGTTTATAACATGTAGGCAAAGAACATATCAATATAATAGTTAATTCTTCATCATCTAATTTTACATATATATTATGCAAATCTATAACTAGAGAGCCAAATTCATTCAAATGACTTTTAAAAGATTGATCATCACCTAATTTTAAGTCATGAAGCCAATTCTTCAATAATAACATATTTTCTATTAATTGTTTCATATACAAAGACTCACGTTTCAACCACAAGGCATCCACCTTTGATTCCTTTGCCACTTCCTGCAATACCTCATTCAACAAACATAATTGTATGGTAGAGAGGGTCTTCATATATAATTCTTTAAATCTCTCATCCATAATTAATTATGTCTTCTTTAAATGAGTAGATAAATTCTTTTCCAATTTTTTTTTGAATTATAATCGCCAATATCTTTAATTTTCATAATTCAAAATTGATAGATCGATTAAACTTCTAAATATTGAATCTTGTACCCATCCCGATAACTTGATCTCTTCAACAACACATCTCTAATACCAAATTTGTTGTGGAATTAGCGCAGATTTAGAGAGATCCAAAATAAATTAAAATTAACAAGATTATGCCCAATTGAGGATTCTATCACAAAACATAACAACTAAGGAAAAAGTCGAGATCTTTATTCATGTTCTTGTGTAACTATAGGATGATTAAACTAATCAATCAATCAATTACATAAATCTATAATTCTCTTTAAATGGAGAATTCTATGGAGAAGAAGAAGTTGGTACACATGACTCTAGATAGTTTGGGTTTTATATGTATACTTTTATTGAAGAAAAACCTTACATGGAAAAATGACATGTTTTAGAAATAAAGAAAAAATACGGTCCATGTTTAGGAAATCGGGACCCTTGTATTTATTTCTTTAATCTTAACTTTTTCTTAAAACACATGAAAGGTTTCTCTAAGATACATGGACCGTGTTTATTAACATGAGTCTTCATGTTTCTTACATATATCTCTATACTACACTAAACTTCTCCAACACCTGCACGAAACAACAAATTGTTATGTTGTACTCAAATACCCTGTCAAAAATACTAAGAACACATAATATTTTAAAACATTCATCTTTTCAAACAAAATACACTTCTTTTGAATTATAAATACACAACTTATAGAATATAAATACACATCTTATGGAATATAAATACATATCTTATGGAATGAATAGATAAATATAACTCTGATAGAACATACACAAGCACATATCTTACATAATAAAAATGCACGTATATAATAATATAAATAGACATTTTAATAAAAATATAAAACCTTATAAGATTGCATGTCTTTCACATATTTTATAATAAGAATACACTTTTTAAATACATAGATTCTCTTAAAATATTAATACATAGTTTTATAAAATATATCATAAATAAATTAATATGATATAAATCTTGTGTATGGTTACATATAAGACAAAATAAGACCATGCACTCTTTGGGTATACCATGCACAAATTATCAAGCTATAGTATATTGTGTAAGTACGTAGTACTAATGGTATTATAAATTTTAGTAAGCATCACATATTAAGATGATGTTATATGTATATTTTGAACTTTTGGACCTATATTCTTATTTTTGGGGCTAAATAAATGATTAATTTATTAAAAATAGTGTTTTTTGGAATTAGGATTACATGTACGTTGTGATATAATGGAATTCAATCAATTAAGATGTTGAGGAGTATTTTGGGTTTTTATTAGTTAAAGATTCGATGAATATATGTTATACATTATTACTATATTTATTTAATATATTGATAAGTATTTGTTATTAACTTTTAGGACTATTTTCTAGTGAGCATTTGTCAACTGGATTTATTTTGAAGTAACACTACTTAAAACCTATACATGTGTATGTATATATATATTCACTCCTGAACTTTTTTTTGAAAGAATAAAGCGGAAGCTAAAATAGAATTTGGGGAATGTTACCGCCACATCTAACACAAGATAAATGTCCACCAACTATCTTATGCTAGATGCAAGACTAAAACCTGTCAAAAAAATTTTCAAACATCTATGCCGTGAGGATAAAGTCCCACAAGGAGATATCCACAGGCAGATGACAAGTGAATAAATTCACTAAATAAAATCATCGCTGAATGAATCAGCGGAACCTGTGAAATAAATCCGAATTTTAAAAGCTTATCAGAGTATGAGGAATTAAAAGTCAATTACAACACCCTTCAAATTTTAAATACAACACTTGAAACTTCCAAAAATAAATACAGTCAAACAAGACAAATCCGGATAGATCAAATTCCAGATTTCCTACTCTCTCAAGCTAAGCCTTCAACCCAAAAATAATATCTGATCTCAAACCTGCACAAGAGGTCTGCTCCCCACCATCAGTGGATCATCACATGACCCATTCATCCAAGGTAGCATCAGTACGGGTCCGGTACTGAGTAAATTAAGACTACCCAACTTATGGAAGGAAACATGAAACAAATAAGATATGAAAGACTCTAGCTTACAATTCTCATGATCAATTATACATGTATTATGTACAATAAAACATAGGGTCATGGATTCATACTTATGAGTACATTACTATACATGATGACACATAAGATACAAGCGTACAAGAAATTACAATCGCATGCTAAATAACACCAATCCAACAATCCCATAATAATCATTATTACATCCGATTTTATTTATTTACGATGAGTTCAGGGACCCCACTATTCTTAAACCGGTGGAACGGTCTGAAGCACCTCTTGGGGACAACATACTAGAGCCACTATTATTGTTCGGTGGAACGAACCCTACACCTCTCAGGGCAAAATTCTCCTGAGCCACTATTCTTAACCGGTGGAACGGATTGAATCACCTCTCAGGGACAACACACCTAAGCCATTATTATCGTTCAGTGGAACATATCTTATACCTGGTCCTGACTCACGTAATCTTCCACTTTAAATTATTAGTATCTTATTCATTACTTAACTCATATCATATTCTTATTCACGTTGAGTATAGGGCCCCACTATTCTTAATCTGGTGGAACGGACTAAAGCATCTCTCAGGGACAGGACACCTGAGCCACTATTATCGTCCGATGGAATGGATTCTACACCTCTCAGAGCAAAACACTTCTGAACCACTATTCTTATTTGGTGGAATGTCTTGAATCACATCTCTGGGACAACACACCTGAGCCACTATTATCGTCCAGTGGAACGAACCCTACACCTCGGCCCAACTCATGTGATCTTCCACTTTGAATTATTAGTATCTTATTCAAGGATTTTAACCGACCATAATTAGGCCCACATGAATAATTCCATGACATAAAGATACAACATAGGGTATCATATAATTTCAATCCATACTCAACCCTTTATATACTCAAATGCATACCATATTCTAGTGTCACATTAACACGCATTTGCATTGAGGCTATAAATTCGTACATATATGCAATTACCACACAAAACACAACATACACTTGACATGATTAAATAATCGATAGGCATACTTATCACCTTCCACTTCAAGCAGACATACATCCAAATTCCGCCATAAGTAAAGGTAAGTAATGACTTACCTAAATCCAAATCTAGTTAAGCAAATTGAGAAAGAGGGAGAGCTATCGAAAGCTCGATAATCTATGAGAAAGTTTTCTTAGATCACCTATAGAAATCGAAACTAGGTTAGAAACTATCTTATCAATCAATAATTCACATATTATAATTAAATCCATATAATGTGACACAAATAATATTTCTTGGAAAACGTGTCCATAACCTAGGACTCAAGAGCATACCTCTATTAAGATTTAAGATTAAATATAAATCAAATCGGATTAATACACATATCACTTAGGACATTTCAAATTAATTTGGAAAGCCCGAGAAAGAATAATCGATTATATGTTAATTTATCAAAAATGACTTATTCATTAGGTCTTACAACTAAATAGGTAAACAACCCATTTGCATAGAACCAATCCAAACCGATTAGATTAAAACATAATTCAAATGATTTAAAACCCAAAGACAAAAATCGATTAGATAAAAGATACATATCACAATCAATTTTATAAAACCATATCTGGCAAATCAGGGTTTTTAATGCTTGAGCTACGAACCGACTAATTAACTTTCATTATCTCAAATTGATAGCTTAAGAGTATGATTAAATTGATTTTAAATAAATCTAGATAATCAATTTCAACAAAACAATCTTCCGATTAGCCAATTCAAGACGATCCGTTTTCAAAATTAGGGTTTTAAAGCCCACGACACAGACTCGGGTAATTCAAATCAATTAATTCCGATTAAAGGTATTAGAATGCAATTAGGATCATTTCAACTATTTCTATAAATTTAATTTTAGAAAACAATTGTACATATGATCAATTTCATAATTTCACTTAAAATCTAGGGTTTTAAGCCCGAAAATACAATTTAGTTGAATTCTATTAATTTATTTAAATTAAATGTTTAGAAATGCAATTAAACATATTTTATAACATATTGTATAATCAATTGCCCAAAACCAATAAAAGAAATATCCAATTCACCATAATTAGGGTTTTTGAGCCTGGAATACAAATCCGATCAATTCTTGCTAAAATATATAAATTGATGGTTCGGAAATGTAATTAAATATATTCTAATATAAATTATATAGTCAATTGAATAAAAAAACCCAATTATACAATCCAATTTAGAGCCACAAGAGTTTTGACCTAAAAAAATCCAATTTTGATTAATTATGCACAAATTTCCCAAATCAACACTTCCGATATGAAACTAAATACATTTCAAACGATACTATAAAATCAATTGAGTGAAACGACTCAATTATGCGACCCAATTTCATTACACACGAATTTTTACCTAGGTATCAAATTTTGATTAATTCTGCAGAAATTTCTCAAATTGACGGTTCCGACATGAAATTAGATACATTTTAAAACGTATTGTATAATCAATTTATCCAAAATCGCCAAATCGGGCAAATCTGAAAAATTCGGGCATAACCCGACCAAAAATCCGATTTTCACAAATCATTCAAATACACTACAATCAACCACTCTAAATCAATCATACAACATATATATATACATAATCAAACAATCAATTTAGCTTTTCATAAGCTAATTCATACTCAATTAATCAAATTAATGTTAGGGTTTTTAGAAATTTATACCAAACGAATTCGGAACAAGGGAAGGTCGGAGAAGCTTCAAAGGAGGTCGAGGATAGCTCATTAGTGGTTGGGAGATGTCAGCGGTGACCGGTCGGTGGTGGCGTGACCTGCACGGTTGCTGCTATTGCGCGCTGCTGCTAGTGGTTGCTGCTACTGCTATGGCTGCTCGCAGTTGTAGCTACAGCTACGGCTGCTCGCGGTTGGCTATGTTGTCGGTGGCTGGTAGTGGTGGTTAGAGCAGTGAGGAGATGAGGAGAAGGAGGAGGTGAGGGAGGCTGGGATGGGATCAGGGGAATCGGGAAAGGAAAAGAGAAGAGAAGGGAGAGAAGAGAGAAAAGGAAAAGAAGAGGGGGGTCGAGCAACGTTTTTTATTATTATTTATTATACAAATACAAGTATAAAATAAAATAATAAATATTTAAAATTGTTATTGGAAGATTTTATCTAAAATTTATTCAACGAAAATCATTTCGTAAGGTTCCGAAAGCTTAAAATCAATATAAGAGCTATATAAAGAATTTCAAAAATATTTTCGAAAGAATTTACCAACGAACGCAAATATCTATATTATTTACGGAAATACATTATAAGACCTCGAAATAATATTTAAAAACATATAAGAAAATATTTAAGTCAACTTCTAATAAACCGAGATTAAATTAAATAATTTCCTAAACCAGTTTTCCCCAAACCAAAGAGGGTAAAACGGAAGAAAATTAATTTCAAAAAGAAATTCATAAATAAGCTCCGAAAATCTTTTTAATTTTAAACTTCCCAAAAATCTTAACAATTTTGGAAACGAAGAAATTCAAAGTCGGAAATATTTTCTACGAATAAAATCATTAAAATAAAATTAACTATTTAAACAGAAATTCTATAATTTAAATAATATATTTCGTTAATTAAATATAACTCTAAAATAAAGTTGTAATCACACAATGAAGTTATAATCATAAACGAATCTAAAATATTAAAATTCAAAATATGAAAAAGAATGGGAATACATATTTTTAACAAAAAATCAAAATCATATGAATATAATAAAATGATGGTCGTGAACGAATTTATCTAGAATGGTCCGCAACGACAACGATTAATTAAATTAAAATATGAAGTCGAAATTGTCGATAAATCCGTAAAACAAATCGAAATTAAAATAATTAAATATTTACATCAAATTACGCTAATAAAATCATTAAGCTTAATAAAATTGGATTTAAAAAATACGGGGTATTACACCATACGTATGTAATTTTATAGGTGTCTTATAAAGGTTTAGTTTATAATATGATTAGTTTATAAAGATCTAATTTTATCTATGTGTTTTCTTTATTATAAATACGCGACAAGAACAATATTGTGTATGATTAAATTAATTATTTGTTAATTATGTTAGTATATAATTAAATGATAGAATATTTGGACCCCTTTTGATTTAAAATGCTACTTTGGATAATTTTGCTATTCTAGCTTTGTCTATATAGAGGTGAAACACCTTTTTCGATATAGAGTTGTTAATTAAAGTCTTGTTTCTATTTATTTTGGGAAAGCAATATCATATGGGACTTATCTCATATTGGAAAGGATGACATAAAAGGAAAGGATTATAATTTATATATAAGGTTGCGTGCTTTAATTGAGTTATAATGTGATCTTGAATAAGAAATTAAAACTTAATGTAAAATATGAGAATGGGGTAGGGTCCTATGAGGTGACCTCCTAGAGTTTGATTATGCTGGATATCAATATTGGATCAACTTAGTTGTATATATTATGCTTTTAATTTGGTTGTGATGGTTATCTATATTAGGTAAACTCTGCTTGTATATATTCCTCTTTGGTTTGTTCTAGATCTACTCTATTTAAAGTTATGATCTCATTAGGAAGAGTTCATACTTAAGAACTAATACCATTAGTGTCATTGACTTGTGAAATATGAAGACCTAGGTGTGACCATTGGATCCTCTCATTTTTTTTATTTTGGTTAATTGGCTCTAACCCTAGAATATATTACAATCCTTTGAGCCCTTTTTGCTTATTAGGTGATCCTCTTGGTATGTAGGTTTCATATACTCAAAATATTAAATTGGTATTCAACATTATGTGGGCACATGATAAGAAATATTGATGAAGAGTTATCCGTATGTCTTAACTTGTTGTGATATATGGTTGGTCTTCATATTATCCTCATTTATGTATATGCATGAATAATATACTCATTCAATCTTGTGTGTTACTGAGTTTTTCCCCAAGATAACTTATTATATGTTTTAAATGGGGTTGCAATTATCCATTACAATGGTGAGATGATAACATTGTGTAGATTGATTATGTACATGTACAAGGTGTGGATGATATACATGGTGAGAAAGAGTGTTATTAATGAAAATGTTTTAGAGTTTCATTTGGCATTATTGATTTCCATTAACTATATTCATGGTTTTCAATTGTAATTACCAAATTTTTTTCCATCATTTTATTTAATTTGATTTTTAGTGAGGTTACCAGACATTAATATTTCCTTTTGGTTTGAGTTAATAACAATTTTGGTGTATTTTTTCTTAATTATCCTTAACATCTAGTATGAGTAAGATAGTAGTGTCTACTTATACAAAGTACAATGGTAATACAAGCTCCAAAGTAGAATATCAAGTTAATAGTAAGGCTTCATTCATCTAGACATATCATTTTACCAAAGGCCATTTCCATGTACATAATTTATTAGGCCATTTATACATATATAGGCCATTATATCCTTTACTGTTATTTGACTTTTACTTTTACCTTTTTATTTAGTCATATTCTTATTCCAAATTCTTACCCAATTACTCAATCAAATTTTTATACAAATACTTTTTGAGTTATTATTGAGAGATATATTGTGCACCACCCCATGATCTCATATACCATGGAAGTGTATCCAAACCAAAGTACATAAAGTCTAGGCCAAAGCTAAGTAACCACCAATGAATATAGGTATGGGCTGAAGCCAAGTAACCACCAATGGGCATAAGTTCGGGTCAAAGCCATGTAACTGCAAATGGACATAAGTCTAGGATGAGTCCAAAACAACTTAGGTAATTAGACCCTTTAATATTGATACCCCCTAGTACATCATTAGTGTTTAGAGTAGGTAAGACATCGGGATATACTAGGATCCCACTAAGAACCAAAGGTCGAAGGAAAACTAATCCCCAGTATATAATCAAGGATTGGTCACCGAGACCTATACGCAACTTGATCATCTTTTGCTTTAAGTGATTAGTACATTATTCTAGAGGTTACATGATCAAGGTTCAATTCAAATTATTTCAAGGTATAAAAGACATATCTACTTAGATATATAGATTCTAAAGACCAAGGTAGGGCATTGAGGTAACCAATGGACCGACAAATTTGGAAAAAAAACTAAAGTAGGGCATTGAGGCAATTACTGAACCAACACATCCAAATTATTTCCTTTTATTTTCTTACATAATATGTTCTTCCATTTTAAATTACTCTATGGGGATACAATCAACCTAGGGGCACTGAGGTACTTCTGATCATATTGGTACCCAAAGGTGGCATAATACTCTTACCCTCAAACCTAGGGACACAATGGTATACTGAGTCATACCGACACACAAAGGCAACGCAGCATCCACCAACCTCATTCACCTAGTCCTTAATATCGATACCATATATAGGGCTCGTAGGTTACCTATAGAGTAGAATATGACCTTACTAGGGCACAATGATACACCAGCAAACCAAAATAAATGATGGCTAACACCTCATCAAGTTCTTTTACTTTAATTATTAAAATTTTAAGAGGTGATCAAATGTGTCACATACTACACAAAAATTTCCGTTTTCATACTCAACCAATCTTTCCTTTTATTTCTAACTATGAAGGTCAACCCTAAGGTCATTAGCCTATTCCAAGCCAAGTTAACACTAAGATAAAATTATAAAAAATCTAAGGCCATCCTAGCATCTAATTCTTCATAAAAGATACATTAGGTTAAAATTACCAAAATGCCCTTTAAAACTCTAGTTCACCATTTTATTCATTTCCATACCAAACATTATTATTACGAGAAATTTTTCATGAAAAGGCTAAAAGGCAATATTCCACATTATTTTATCATATAGGTAATCTTTACATTTCAGCGATTAATAGTATTTTCTACTTTTTATGCATTTAGTAGACTGCGCCCACAAAACCTTAATCATACAACTCTCATGTATCACATCTTCCATGTACCATGTCCATACGTATTTAAAGCACAATAAAACATTAAAATATGGAATTTATCATCAGGGTACATGTAGGGAAATATCTCTAACCCTAGGTCATGTGAATAGAAATCATCATAGCTAACCCTAATTATATGTACAAGCTTCCATATGAATCATAGTAACCCTAAATACCATGCATTAGCAATCATGAGATATTTCACACATCATTTAGATCATAACTTGCCAAGAATGAGAATCCTAACAAAACCCTAGATATCCATACATAAATCATATAACATTTTCCCCGTGCATATAGATTAACTTATAACAATTCTACGTATCATTCATTTGACATGTCACCATTTTATCATGTATGTTATAATACTTGGAGAATATAAGAACCTAGAATAACTTCTAGATCTAAAAATCCTAACATGGTCGTAGATAAATTCTACCATCTTATGAGTGATTGGATTTACCTAATCTAATCTTATGTAAAAAGTCTTCTCCAAGATCCTTAGGAATTTACTATGACTTTAACACCTAATAACACATGTATTATCATTTAATATTACACACAAATAACCTTAAAGTATTAAAACAAATCAACTATTACTAACCGGCCAATGCAAAGTAATGTAAGCCAACCAAACTCATGCAACAAAGGAGGAGGAATTGGTAGAAGTATGTTGAGAAGGAGAGGAGGAGAAATAATGGCCTTAACCAATTCTAGAGGGCCAAGAAAAGAATAAATGGATAGTGTAAGGGATGATACAATGGTAGGGATAGGTGCAGGAAAGGAGGAAGCCATGACACAAAAGGCCAAAGCTAGGGGAGGAGGGTTTGCTGCTTTTGGCCGAAGGTTAGGGTGATGGTTTTGGTGAGATTGGGCGCAGGTTTTTGGGGGTGTTATTTGAATAGAGGCCAAGAAAAGAATAAATGGATAGTGGAAGGGATGATAAAATGGTAGGGATAGGTGCAGGAAAGGACAAAGCCATGACACAAATGGCCGAAGTTAGGGGAGGAGGGTTTGGTGCTTTTGGTCGAAGGTTAGGGGGATGATTTTGGTGAAATTGGGCATAGGTTGTTGGGGGTGTTATTTGAATAGTAGTGCTTCAGTTGTGGGGGACACATCAAGGAGTGGATGTGTGGTGGAATTTGGTGTATCAAGGTAGAGAGGATAGATAGTTTTGGTCGAAGGTGATTGTTAGTGTTTGGTGAGTTTAAGCGATTTAGTGAGGTGCATTTGTGTGACATTGTGCATTGGTGTTGAGGAGGTTTTGGCAATAATTTTTGATGCAAGGGGTGAGGGAATGATATAGATGGCTGATGCGAGGGGAAAAAAGTGGTGGTGGAGTGTGTTGCTAGCAAAAATGGTGACAATAAGGGGCGATAATGGTGAATCGACGGGGCTGTTTCTTGCTTAAGGGAGCATGGGAGGAGGGGAGAAAGTAGGTTGTTAGGGGGAATGAAGCACAACATGGAAGGGAGAGGAGAATGAGATGAGGGAGGGATTAAGAAGAGGATGACATGAAGGGAGATGTCAAGCAAAAAAAAAAAGAAGGAAAACATAGGGGAGAGGGAGGTATGGTGCAGGTATAGTGTAGGGTAATGTGCAGGAGCTAGAGAAAGGATCAAAAGACTAGAAAGTAACCAAAACTAAGTTTGAATTGGAGATAAAATAACACAAGATTAGAGAGTTGGAGTATTTCAGTGGCTAAAATAAAAATGAATGGATGGGGTGATTAAGTCTATTTATAACCAACAAATCAGTAGAAGAATGAGTGCTGTTAGGCAAAGATTAAAAAAACGTAATTTCTACTGTTTAAATTTGAGTTGAGTAGGCAGATTTTGTCAAAGATAGGATGACATCTCTTCTAGAGATGAAGTGGTGATTTCTAGAGAACACAAGTCAAAATCACCCCGAAAATGTAAAACATAAAAGAGAAAATGAACAATCAGTGTGGAAGGAATCCCCTAGATACCCTATCCCTGGTTTACAAAAGATCCCTTGGTCCTCATATAACCACACGTTCCTGCACATAGTTTATCAAAATTTGGTACTTCCCACACATTTCCTTTCAAAAAATTACATCAAAGTTACAAAATTAAAGATCCATGAGTTCTAAGGGAAATTCTACACCATCAACTATGAATGCTACCTTTTTTATAGAACCTAGAGAATGCTTCTATTCCCCGAAAGAAACACAAGATAAGTGAAAATGCTACTAGAAGGAGAGAAAGAAACTCTAGTTATGAATGTAGATGACAAAAAAGAATGGCATGCACCATAGTAAAAAAAATGCATGCTAGAAGGGTAAAGATAGTAAGCATACCAGTCACCACATCAACTTGATGCTCTGCTTCTAACTAGATAATCACATTCAAGTATCCTTTTGAAGGAACTCCCATGACACTGGCTAATACCTGACCTTGTAGAAAGGTGTGAGGCTTCTGAACTCTGGACTGAGTAGATCACTGGAAACACTAATTGGTGATGGAGGAACCCTCAAAATATGTGGTTGTGGATATTGAATGGATCTTGATATTTGAGCTTGAGTTTGACCTTTTTGAACACTACCACCTCTGACACAACACTCTTAGGCTCTATGTATACCCAAACCACACCCATGGCAAGTCACCTTGTTTCCCTTGCAATATACTCTAGAGTGGTCTTCTCCACAATGCTTAAAGTGATAATTCCTCTCCTGGGCACATCCCTAAGACTAATCTCCAACTAAAGGTACTGATCCCATACTTAGGAGGCATGCTACCTCTATAGTAGGCCTTCTTCCTGTCACTTAGAAGCCAATAACTTGTGAAAATTTTCTTACCCCCTAACTAGGCAATTTGAGATTGGATGACTCAGGATGCCATTAAAGCTTGCTAGTATATTCCCACCATGTCTGCCAAAGTAACTCCCACTAACGACTCTAGGTGTTTGATTCTCTGATACCAACCTATAATAACCCCATTTTTTTATTACTAACAAATTTTGTTTTGAAATCCTTGTGGAAGAGGAAAACTAATAAACACTAAGAAAAAATAGGGTGTCATCGCTGCACCTAAAATAGGACAGATGACAACCGCCTATCCCATGTTAGATACAAAGATGAGAATGAAACCAAAAAAAACTAAAGTAGAGTGTGCCAAAACATATTATATAAATATCGAAAGAAAGGCTTTCAAATATAGGACCTCGACAGTCCGCAATATTCAAATGAACAAGGAAAATTAAGTAAAAGTAGTTGATCTCAAAATATATAAACATAAGTAGGACATGGCCCTAAATTCTAGTTTGTCAAGGACATCTAGTTTTTTTTTTGGATATTCATGCTCTCAGAACCCATGCCCAAAATGAGGTTGGCCAACTTTTGACTATCCCAAAAAACCAATGCGTGGCCCTATACTTGTGGGAATGAGCAGGTGACCGAGAAAGCAGACACATCTGTATAATTCATACTAATTAAGCCAAGTTATCTACTCAATGGAGTCACCAACACACAAGATTCTAGCATAATATGCAAGTCATACCAACATTTTTCTTGCATATTTCATATGAACAAGATATATGCCCTATCATCGTCACATTAAGCATAGGAATCTCATACCATATATAACCTATCATGCTTCATAACATATCACAACATCATAGATGAAAATATACAACCTACAAAGTAGAATATCTAGCTAATTGTAAGGCTTCATTCATTCAGACACATAATTTCACCAAAGGCCATTTCCACGTTCCTAATTTATTATGTCATTTATACATATATAGGACATTGTCTCCTTTATCATTTTTTCCATTTATTTCAACCTCACTATTTAGTCACATTCTTATTCCAACTTCTTATCCAATTACTTATTTTAATAATTATACAAATACTTGTCCCATTTATTATCTATTGATGGAATGTATACCACCCCTTGGTCTCACACACCATAGAAGTGTATCCAAACCAAAGGACATAAAGTCTTGGCTAAAGCCAAGTAACAACCAAATGAAATAAGTCCAGACTAAAGCCGAGTAACTAACAATGTACACAAGTCCAAGCTGAAGCCAAAACCACCTAGGTAACCTGGCACTTTAGTATTGATACCCCCTAGTACATCATTTGTGTCTAAAGTAGGTAAGGTAATAGGATCTACTAGGATCCAGCCTGAAAGAAAAGCCCAAAGGTACTAATAAACACTCAAAAGATGCATAACCCCACTAGCTGATTGAGCATTGGGTTACCCAAACATATACACACTTCGATCATCTTTCGGTTTAAGTTATTTGTACATTTATCTTGACGTTATGTTATCATACAAGGACCATATAATATACAAGCAAGGCATTCACATACTTATTCCTTCTTAACCTTTACCATTCCCCAACCATGTGTGAGATTTCCATTAATTCTTGTTGAATATTAACCAAATCCATTACATTAATCCATTTTAGGCCATGGTCCAGATTTCATTACACCTTTAAAGCCTTCTAATACTTATTTGGGTCTATCCATTAAGGTGTTTACAACACCCATTAAGTATGCCTTTAATTATTTTCCCTTTAATCCATCTATTATGTTGTTAATCCATATCAACAGATGTATTTCCTTCATTCAACAATCATATGGCATCATTAGGTTTGGTATCAAGGCATATCCAAGTCAAAAGATTAAAATCACTTAATTTGATTGAACCATTCGATAAGTTTATCCTAACCAATCGATCAGTTTTACTAACTAGTAGATTGATTTGGCCAAACTAGTTGATTATTCTAGGACTAGTGGATTATTCTAGGACTAGTTGATTGATTCTTCTAAAACATTTCATGGGTTTAAGTAGAGAGAAAACCAAGTTGTCCAGATACCTACTAATCGATGAGTTTGGGCCAACCAATCGATAGTTTTGAGGACCAGTCAATCCATCGATTAGTTTGACCTAATCCTCTTCATTTCTATTCTAGCCATATCCAAACCAAAACATATCATGGCATCCTACCAACACTTTTTTGACACATAGATTGTAATATGCTTTATAATTAATAAAATCAACCTAATATCCCTAAAATCATGAATTTTTCTTAGAATTCATAAGTTAATCAATATGTATCAATTTGAAAACAAATTATCTTGTAAACATATAAAAGCAGGACTTTAAAGAATACACCACATCATAAGATTAACTAGGTAACATTTTAGAAGTAAGACTGACTTACTTGGTGCAAGGAAAACTTTTCCATAGATATAAAAGCTCACCTTGGAATATTTTTAATTTCAAACCTTAAAAAAATAGAAGTTAAAGCTTCAAAATTCCATGGAATAATTTCATAAATCAGGATTTGAATTAGGAGAAAACTTACTTACCAAACCTAAGAGAAAATATTGAGAATTTAGAGGTAAAAGAACATAACTTCCTCCTAATTTCACCCTAAATCTCACCCTCTCTTGCTTAAATATAAATAAGAAAGAGCTAGAGAAAGGATCAAATGAGGGGAAAGGAACTAAAAATAATCTCAAATTCGAGGTAAAAGAACATAATGTTTGAGATGTGGAATATTTTGGTGGTTGAAAGAAAAGTGAATGGAAGTGGTGATTAGGGCTATTTATTACCAACAAATAAGTACAATAATCAGCTTAGTTAGGCATAGATAAAAAAAAATCCTAATTTCTACTATTAAAATTTTAGATGAATGGGCAGATTTCATCAAAGATAGGCTGGCCTCCATTCTAGAGATGAAATAGTGATTTTTGGAGAATGCAGGTCAATTTTTTAGAAAATGTCGAATACAAGAGAAGAAATTAAGGATCAGCATAGAAGGGATCTCCTAGCTAGGAAAATATAGGTATGGGAATCAAAGCAATGATTCTAGAGTATGTGGAGGAGAGAAGTGGAAGGAGATAAAGTTGAGCTCACTCTCTCACTTAATTGTCCAAATCAAATCATGGAATCCAGTTAGGGTAGAACCTTAGGTTGAATGTATGATAAGATAGGTTAAGAATATTTAAAGAACAAATGGGAATGGGATTATCAAGGTTCAATTTTGGAATAGTAAGGTTTTCCAGGAAAATGGAGTTTTAAAAATGTACTCAACTCGATAAACTAGTCGATTGGTTTGGCCTACAAGTTATCTGTTCAACTGACCAGTTGATTAGCTCCTCAAATGAGTTCATCAGTCCATTGAGTAAAAACCCTTTAGCTAAAAAAACAAACCATTCAATCGGTTCAAAGAGCCAATCGATCCATCCATTTGAAAAACCATTTTATTCCATTTCTAAAACTTATTCAAATATAACTTTCCCTCAAACTCAATTATAGCTTCAAATCAAACTCAAACATTATCAAATCTTAATAAATATCATGATTTATCATTCAAAAAAATTTACAAAAATATGGGGGTATTACAATACCATCATTGTATTTTTCTTCTTCAAATATTTTTCAAGTGTTCTTATTATTGAAAATGAGGGTGTTACACCCTTTCCTATGCTAGTCCCTTTTGGGGTTAAGCTCTATATAAAGGTTATCTCACCAAGTTCTACATACCATCAATCATTTTTTATCCATTAGTAGTCCTCTCCATATAATAATATAATCCTAGCCTTGCATCTTAAACATGTATCAAGTGTAGTAATGGATGCCAATACCTCCATAACTAGGATGATCTTAAATATCAATGCTATGGAATTATATCCTTCTACTAATAAAATTTTCTAAGTTATTTTCTTTTCTCTGTAAAATGAATGAAAATTTGAAAATTTATTGGTTATATAGACTATTTTTTGTAACAAATTGAACTAAAAGGACTAATTTAAACAACTATTTACACATATCTCTTTAGATAGACTTTATTCTAAAGATAATAAAATGACTCACTCTTCATTATTCCATCATTTATAATTTCATACAACATAATTTTACTAGAGGGACTAGGATGGATGACCATGCGCTTGTTCTCCTCATTTTACTTTTTTTTATCTAATATGAAATAAAAGTTTTAATAAATTATTAGTAATATTAGTATTATTATTGTTTTATTATTATTGCTATTATTATTGTTGTTGTTGTGGTCGTCATTGTCATCATAATTAATATTTTCATTATTATTATTATTATTATTATTATTATTATTATTCCTATTTATAGTATCAATATTATGATTAGTATTAATAAAATTCTACTAATATGATAAACCCTAACAATAAGCTAAGGAGAATATTGCCCAAACAAATATTGCATGATCAAGTTTGAACTTATTTTATTTATTTATTTATAGAAATCCTACAAGGACTTCTATGATCTATGATAAACTTGTCACAATTATTATTTATGTGTAGTAATGTTGAAAGATGGAAAATTCAAACTTAAAACCTCAGTTGTAGAAAATATTAACTTTAACTACTAGAAAATTTCTTTAGGGAGGAAACTAACTTGTGAAAGTGTGATTGCCCTTTGAGAAGAGACCTACTAACCAAAAACCTAATTCTTGATCAAAATAAAGTAGATTGAATTTTCTATAAGCTTGTCACACCGTATGATAATCTAGTAAGTATCACACAGTGCTAGGTGATATGAACCATTGCCCATTCTACCTTTTTGAATATTTGAATAAGCTATGATGGATTATTACTGGTGCTTAATGCTTTATTTTTGTACATGTGGGCTTCTAATTTGGCACCATTTTTGGATGACTTTGAAGCTAGACATGGATTGTGGATAAAAATAACCTGGAGCTAGAATAAGGACCAAATTAATATTATGTTACTTTTGTAATTTTAAGTAATATCAAATATACTAGTGGTGGTAACTTAATATTAGAAGTTGAAATTTTTATGAGGTTTGTGAGTTAGGGGCCGATGATGATAAAATATTTTTAAAACCCTTTTGATATTCAACTTGGTTTTTGGCATATTTGGTTCCTAATTGCCACCCATAAGCCTAAGTGAATGCATACACTCTATATTAAAAATCTATCAAAATTTGACTAAGGTTAGATAACATTAATTCATAATTACCCCTTAAGCCTAAAGGAAATATAATCTATGTTTAAAACGTGTTTGGGATAAGGATTTTATACTACACTAAAACTTGATCATAGGCCTAAGTATCAACCCAACCCATTCTTCATAATATGTGTCCTAATTACCCCTTTTTATTATCTCTCTTTCTTTCTTTTCCTTTACTTACTCTCTCATTTTCTTCTAGTTAGGTACGTCTTCAATGTTACCTAATTTTGGTTTTTGACCATTATAACTTATCTACTCTCTCTTAGCTATTTTGTCTACCTAGAGCTTGCCTACATCTTTTCCATTAGATTTGAGGCTATGATTATGTCATTTCCTCTCTAAGTTGCTTCTGCCTTTCCTATTTTGTACAAAGCTTCCCCTGAACTCAAAGATCACCCCCACACACACCTATATATATATATATATATATAATGGGGGCCTAATTGTCATCGTGGTTGATGAATTATTGAATTGAAGGCTTAGTCCTTGTGTTTCTATCTCAATTGACAAGTACATCAACAATTTGAAGGAGCCTCTTGATAGGTGGGGTTAAGTACATTTCCACAACTTTGTTTTGCAAGTTGAGTATGATCTTGCTAGTTGGGTTTTCATCATATGGTATCAAAGTTCTTGGGTTACCGAATTAGCATTTTAGATGGGTGTATTTCTTCTAATTTTCATTTGATTTTACCTCTTCTCCTCATTGATATGCACTAATAATGCTTTGTATTGTATGTTGCAAATAGGAATTCATTGGTCCATGCTAGATCAAAGATGGAGGTTAAAGGAGGATAATGGACCTTTATTGTTCAAGAAATAATAACAATCCAACTACATGGCGTTATTTCTTTCTGAGTGGGACTCTCCATTTTTGGTTGTTTTATATTGGTTTACAACTCTAATGTTGGGTAATTGATTTCCTTTTTTCAAATTTGTGTTGGATGTATGTATTTAGAACTGAGTGCATTATGATTTTTTTTATGTGTACAACACCAATTTATATTGGTCGCTATATTTTGTATTGCCTCATTGAAAGTATGACTAGGAGTGGTGAGTTGTGTGTGGCTCGTCACTGTTCTATACTCAATCAGTGTTAACTTAGCTAATGTTGGTGTGAGTCTTATTTATCTGACCTAAATCTATTGTGTGTTTGTGTTTTTTAATTAATCTGAGTTATTATGCCTATGTTTTTCTCACTCTATTATTTTTATGTCGATATGATTCTACGAGATCAATTTAGATTGTCATATAATTGGTTCATGTCAATTTGTGTTGTGTTACTTGATTTGTTGTGAATCAAGTTGTTGTCATCAATCTATCAAGTTTAATTCTCTATCTTTCAATATTTCATTTACATTATCTTTATTTTTCTTCTTGCAATTATCATTTGTGAGCCTAATTAGTTTTTTTTTATCTATGTCATCTTTGCTAACAATGTGCTTCTTGCCTCAAGCTGACTATATCCTTAAATTTTGATTTCGAATTTAACTGATTCTTACTTGATGGACCTTGATATATGTGTTGATGTGATTCAATACCTAATTTCAAGTGTTAATGGACTTATTTTAATACCCCAAAATTTCATACTCTTTGCTTTCGATTGTTTAGTCTTTTAATTCATAACTAACCCTTAAACCTTAGCCAAATTGTTTTAGTATTAATCTTTAACCCATAACCCAATTAGTTTCTTGATTATTTTTTCCTAATTTTTTAAACTAATTTCTTTTTGTTAAACCTATCCTAAACCTAATTATTTTTTCTGATATATTTTCCCTATTTGGTACCCTAACCTATCTAAACTAAACCTAAAAATAAATAAAATATTTATAACTATCATTATCAACCCCATCTCTCATGTAAAGTCATTATTTTGTCTTTTTTTTTTCTAGTGCCAAACACTATCCCTTTCTCCCTCATCTTAACTCTCTATGTAACCTTCACTACTCCACATACCCCTTTTCCCCATCTACATGTATATGTATACATACACAGAGACACTCCTCCTTCCCTCTTTGTTTTCATCCATTTCTTCCCTACAAAACACATCCCTCCTTCCCTTTCTATTTCCTTTGTTTTAAAACACATCCAAAATGCATCCTCTAGTAGTGCCCAACCACCATGTCTATGTGTCACAACCATCTAGCTACTATATATTTCCTCAATTTTTCAAAATAACCCCTACCTTAGTTCCTTTCCACCTGCACCAACCTAATACCTCCACCCTTTGCATCACCACCCAGTCCCTCTATACCTCAACCCTCCTCATCCTAGCTCCGCTCATATCCTCAACCATCAGTAACAAGCCCCTGCTCCCTCTCTCTTGGATTTGTTTGGTTTCACTTTTAACAAAACCACCTAGTCGTTTCTACCTCTTTCCACTTAATCTAGCTCAGCCTTTACTTAGCCTTATTTGGTTTTGCATGCAATATCACTAGCCACCCTCTTCCATTGATAACCTTCTTCTTCTTCTTCTTCTTCTTCTTCTTCTTCTTCTCTCTTTTCTCTTCTCCCCTACCCTTCCTTGCTTCTTCTTCTCTTTCTATGCAGTGATTTCTAAAATTCCCTACAACATACTCTTAATACTTTCCCCTATTATGTAACCCTAGGCAATTATAAAACTACCATTGCTCCTTATCTTGCTCTAGCATCTTCTATCGTAGCCTCTTAGCCTGCCTCACCACCTCACTGCCACACACCACCCTTATCATCCCCGTTGTAGACTCCTTCACCCCTTGTCACTACCACCCTGTGACAAGCTCGCCCATCTCCACCACCACAACCCCTATCGCTGGATTTTCTCCCATCATCCATGTTATGCCCGTTCCTCCTCCCCATCCCGCATAACCACCACTTCTACCATGCTTGACCTAGCCCCAACCTATCGAGTCACCTCCCCTTACTTCCTGTGATGCCTTGTCCAACCTAGTAGACATCTCCCTCACTACCATCATCTCAACCTAGCTAACCGAGCTCCATCACCTCCACTAACACCCTCCACCCACTGACCACCACCAACCATCACCACTATCTCCACCCTTGCCACACCCTTCCTCCTCAACAATCTAACCCACCGACCCCAAACAATGTTTTGGTTGTAAAATTCTGGGTATCAAATTTTAATAGTAAGGGTATTTTGCTAATTTTTAAAAATAAATATTTTAATATTAAAATTAAATTTTTATTTGTTAAATATTAATTTAGTTATTGTGGTATTATTTTTAGGTATGAAAGTTTGATTAGCGAGGCCTTCTAATTTTTGTAGGATACCACTAATTTGCATATTTACTGGAAAATAGCTAACTTCCATACTCTTCAAAAATGTTAGACATCGCATGATAGTACATTTAGGTTTTGATGTATAAACTGTGTGAAGTATGTTGCTATATTGCAACTTTTATACTTTAATAAAATCATCGCAATTATATGATAGCACATTAAGGTTTTTGTGTATATGATATGTTAAACATGATTCGTTATCTACTAACTATGTGTTTGTCATTGGTATCATGAAAATCAGTAAAAAGAGCATGTTATATTATGTAAAATAAGTAAGATACTAGAGTGTGACAACAAATTTTATAGTTATGTATGACATGTACGTGTAAAATGATAATTTGAGTATACTTAGATAAATTTGTGAAATAATTATTATTGTCGTGGGCCCTAGGGGTAATTTTATTATTTTGAGTGTGACATGATATTTATTCTGACAAGCATGTCAAATGTGTATTATGTATCATTGAGCATGAGATTACGTGTTCCTAGATGCATTAGATATACATGTTAGGGATTATGTGTTGAATCATGGCTAAAGGTAAAGTGGTCATTTAGCTTATCTGATAACTTAATTTCATGATAAATAATTTAATTATTATATTTTAGTCTTTTCATGAAAAAAGTATAAATAAAATAAAATTAGTAATTAAAGAGGATGTTAATGCAGTAATTTTAATCTTAGGGGCATTTTGGTCATTTTTGGCCTAATGTGCCCAATTGTGGATAATTGAGTCTAGGATGACCTTAATATATTTTTATTACTGACCTTGGTAATTATATTGTTTATGGCTATATCGAATAAGTGGGAAATGAGTAATATGATTAAATATGGAAATATGATATATGCGATTGATTTTGACTTCATGGTCACCTTAATAAAATACTAATACTTATTGTGAAAGACCTGGAGATCAGAAATGGTGGCTCTTTACTGGTCTTTGTCCTAAAGACATAGTTTAACCTATAATTGATTATGAATTTTTGCTAGTGTGCCTTAGTGCCCCAACCAGACCTTATATCTTACTATATTTTTAGCTATGGACTTATAAAGGGTATGCATACTTATAGATTAGGTGTTCTTGATAGTACGATACTATTTTATCTTTGTGCACTAATGCAACTAGGGTACCTTTGTGTCCTTTGGTTGATAGTCTGTAGGATACCATGTTGCCTTGGGCATTGGTACGATAGGAGTACTTTAGTGTCTTTAGGTTGATTTGATCTTCCATCGAGTAAATAAAAACACAAATTATTGACAGATTAGTAGATTGGTCCGTAGCAGCCTTCGTACCTACCCAGGGTTCGATAGTAACCTTTGTACCTTAACTATGTTGTGATTTGATAGTAGCCTTTGTTTCTACCTATGGTTTTGTAGTAGCCTTTGTCTCTACCTACGGTTTGGTAGAAGCCTTTGTACCTACCTATGGTTCGGTAATAGCCTTCATACCTACTTGTGTTTTGGTTTGTGCAAACCTATATTTTTGTGGACTTTATTGGTCTTGTGCTTGTGAACCTACCTATGATGTATGAGATCTATTTGTATTGATAATGAGTTTTGTGACCATTGTTATTATTATGATTTGAGGTTGATGATGTTTTAATTATACTTCAAAGAGTATCCATTAGATGTTTAATTGGTAAGTTGTAGTTGCTGCAGATGTATGAGTATGAGTAGTATATGTCCTTGGTAGTATTTGGGTATGTGAATGATTATCGTATTTCAGTCAATGCATGCATTCTTTACTTGTTATACCATGTTTTTTTAAATGCCTTATATGTGTTCCATGTTGGTTTTTCATATTGGTTTAGTATAATGGGTTATTGAGTACTATTATACCGAAGGGTCCCTTTGGTTAGCTCCTACCTATTCAATGGGTAGTGGTCTTTGTCGGTTAGTTTTGTGAGATCAGGTGAAGGCTAGTAAAATGGGTTGAGAGCTTAGGATTATTCAGAGTCCTTTTTTTTATTTCGTTTTGGGTTGTATTTGGACTCTTGTGCTTTCCTTTTTATTGCTCTCTAATTTTCATAATGTCTCGTGTTGTTTTTATTTAGAACGATATAAATCTATTTATTCACTCCAATCTGATTCATGTAATCATGTTATTAATTTAAGTGGTGTAATGATTTTAGCCTTTGCACTTGGTATGATAATGGTAGAGGAAACTAGAGTTGTACCCAATGTGGCATTAACACCCTTCATTTTTATTATTTTAGCTTCCATACCTAAATCTTCAAATAAAATTTTCTATTCCTAAAAATTGGGGTGTTACATTTATGACCAAACTTTATCTTTTAAAGCAACAAAGTCTTCGTAGGTCTAGCCTTTTAGCTAATAATTGCAATAAACATGGTCTTAGGTTGTGTAATGTGTGAGAATCTAATTTCACAAGTAAGAGAATGGAATCAAATACCTATTTTATTTGGGAAGGAAATATTGAGTGTTCCTTTAAGTTAGGCAATATTATTGAAGTAAAACTGATTAATTCAGTTGTTAACAAGTTTGATGACCGTACTAAAAGCTAGCAGAATAGACATCTTAGGAAATGATTTAAAAGTTGGTCGAATATTGTCCGCTTCTTGTTTTCAACCATTTTGTCTTCACTTCTTTCTCTATTTTTTCTTTTGTTAGATTGAAGCTTGCCTCCATCTATTTCATCAAATATGAGGCTATACTTATGTCTTTTCTTCTTCCTACTAGTTTCCCCTTTCCTATTTTGTATAAAGCTTCCCATGAGCTCTAAGCTTCCCCTATATATATCTCTAACAGGGCTCCATTTCCCGAGTGGTTGATGTATTATTGGTTTCAAGGATAAGTCCTTTTGTATCTATCTCAATTTATGAGTACATTGATGGTTTAGAGGAATACCTCCCAATCAGTTGGAATGAGTAGGTTTCAACAACCTATCGGTTAGAGTCATCATTAGGTGCCAACAAAACTTTTGAGCCTAATACTTCAAGATGTATGTTTGTAACAAGTTTTATTGTAATTGCATATAATTTTACAAGGATAATGAAAATTGGTTCATTATTAATATGTATAAGGATGATTTAGGAGCTTAGACTAAACTATATGGAGCTAAGGACTACTACACATACAATAATAAGCATAAACTAAATCATGTAGTGGAATTTTGAAGCTCATACTTTTTTTAGCTTTTAAGTCATAATAAATCATCATGAAGCTATATATATGATAGATTTGAGATTGTAAATTGGTGAAGAGTCAAACTATTTTTTGTTAAGAATATTGAGTAATAATTATCATGTTTAAATGTTGCAAGACATATAGG
Organism: Tamarix austromongolica; assembly: GCA_039764185.1. NCBI lineage: Eukaryota > Viridiplantae > Streptophyta > Magnoliopsida > Caryophyllales > Tamaricaceae > Tamarix > Tamarix austromongolica. The sequence goes on along the minus strand of CM077808.1, from coordinate 21,880,772 downwards.
TATGCTTACAATGAGAAATACAAGGCACGTGAAGATAAAAATTATAATAACAGTTTTAAGCTTGAAGAATCAATCCTTTTTCATATGTTGTGATAAATGTTTCTATTATAGATGCCATTCCGAACATCTAGAAATACATATGTGTATATGAAGAGACATTTCATGATAATATAGCAATATAGTTATTGAAAATTATTTATACATACTAATGCGGCTTATGTTTAAAAAACTTAGAATGTAGTTTATTATGTTGATTGTTTTTCTAGAAAGATCAATTTGCATTTATTCTATAACTATAGTACTTCTCTAGTTCAACTACTAACTGTTTGTGTAAAGCTCTTTATAAATACTAATTAACCACCACTCTATGTTGCATGTGAGTATTAAGAGTTCTCATTGTAGTTGTGATAATATATTGATCATCATACCTACAAACCATGACCAATTCCTCAAGTAGCTAGAACAACCATTGAAACAACACCAGTAACTTGATTAAGAGAAAAACATTTTTCTTGACCTTTTTTTTTTTTACATTATCATCTTATTTTTAAGTAATAAATCAAGTTTTTCTTCAATGAGTATATGGTATATGTTCACTCTCTTCTCTGTTAATTTAATTCTGTAAGCATAACCTATAATAGTAGATATATTGTTGTGCATTTGTGTAATATTTATTTATTTATTCATTTATCTATTTTTTTATGATTAAGATGTACAACAATTTTGTTGAAATCTTCTATCTTAATCATGGATATCCTAAAAAACCTATCTTTGTTTTGAAGGGTGGTCTTTCACCAATTTTGCTACCTAAATATGTTTCAAGGCAATAAGGAAAAAGTTGGTTTTCTTACGAATGGTAAATTTTTGTGCTATAAGAAATATATTACAAGTGAGAATTGAGATTGATATTGATTAGTTCGAAGAAATTTTAGTGTGAGCCACATTCATTATGCCAGTTTACACATACGATGACCTTGACCAATAAGCAACATTGATATATCGTTATTAAATACCCATGTTAATTAATGATGTATGTAAAGATGCGCTATTTAATGATGACACATGTATGTTGGTCATTGGTCAAACATTTCTCACTTATTAGATCATTAAGTAAAGAAAATATATTTACATGGCGTTAGCTTGTCACCTTAACTTTGGTGACATATCCTTTCAAAACAAATGGTGACATCATATTGTGAGAAGTGGTGATTGAAATGATTAAAACTATTTAAGCTACTTAGTTTCATTTAACATGCTTTTTTTCATTGTTGGTATGTTGGTCAATACGTTTTCCTTGGTATAATCAAAATGTCCTTATTTTACATTTTAGTTAGAATTATAAAAAGCATAAAGCCAGTTAACTAGCTACTCATTTGGGGGAAATTAGTTATTTATTCATTAAATTCCTATTATGATTGGTGATTGTTTCCTAAAGTGTACTTAGCATACATTTAATGAATGAAATCCTATAAAGCTTAGGCCTTGCACAAAACTCAACTACATAGAAATTGAAGATGTATAAAAGAAAGGATGACAACTTGTTCTTGTTGGGGATGTAGAAGTGCAACGTTGTATGCTATCTCAAAACTCATAACAAAGATCCTTTAATATTAAAAAAATACCTCCCTAAATTAATAAGGGAAGAGAAGCATATACCAATAATATATGATAATTAAGTGAGACATAAATGATAATGTCACCAACATCACTCAATGTTTAAGATAATAATATAATACCTCTGGATAGATAATAAGTCTCCAACTATTAATGTAATTTATGTAATTTATTAGGCTATAAAATCAATGACCTAGAATTGAACATAAGTTAGATCAAACACGATGAGAAGGAAATGCATGAGCATGTGGTTTGAGCCTAAATCAACCATAAGCTATAAAACTATAGACAAAGCTTCCTAAGATGTTATCAAGAATAAGAGATATATACAAGTGAGAAAAATTCATTCTCACAAATGCAAGACAACGAAATGCCAAAAGATATTATGATGAAAATGGAAAGTTATTAACTTATTTTTGTGGAGCTTATATGTTTTGTACTTGTGAAAATTCCCCAAAAATATATTTCTAAACTTTACATTCAAGAGCCCAAATAAACTAAGTTGGTTAGCTGTTCATGAGTTGATTTGGGGGGTCTTGTATTTTATGGTTACCTTTTGTACAAGACAACATAGTTTGTTAAGATTAGGTAAAAATTCAAAGCTAAGCAATGAGACTTTTAGACACAAAAAATCCTCACAAAACTTTATCTTGCCAAATTCATCATTTTTCATGATTGATTATTTATTTAACAAAAAAATTCAAAGATTAAACTCTCATTCTGTCTACAAGTATTCTCTTTGTATAACTATGTGATGATTAATTTTTAGCAACTCCAAACATTAGGATTTGGAATTCAGACATGTCATTTGACTCTGCTACTTATTGTTTTGATTAATTTTCACTCTAATATTATTTTGTTCATTTTTAACAATTAACTCTAGATTTTAAGTTCAATATATTTTCCAAAAAATACTAAGGACTTGAAAATAATATCAATGTATTATTATTATTATTATTATTATTATTCATGTTTTTTTAGTAACTAAATCAAAATTATGAACCCCATAGGATTCTGTGTTTCTATTAAGCTAGTTTTTGACTTGTATTCTTGTCACAAGTGTTTTACAACCAACAACTATGGTACGAAATTTGAAGTATGCGATCAAATTGTAATTCATCTCTTTATAGTTATTATAAGGTTGATTTATTTTAATTTTAGATGGAAGGCTAGAATTTGTAGCCTAAATTTCTTCAACTTTCTAACTATTTTTTGTGATTCCCAACTAACTTCTAATAAATTTCCTCTTTATATCTATATGAATTGTAATATAGTTTTTGATTTATAGAATTTTATCTAGTTCATTGAGATTATGCTTTCATCTTCTCTTTATTGTTGTTCTGTGTTGGTCTAAACATTGTTTGAATGTATTAACTAACAATTTATTATAACATTCCATCTCTTTTGATAATGGATGAATCTCCTCATTGTGACATAATAACAATCTAAAATTAACCATTCCCTAATTTTATTTTATTCTAAGTATGAAAACCTCATATATCTTCTTATATTACCTTCCATGTAAGTATAAAATGTATGAGGTCCTTGCCTATTCTCCTCATTATAAAATAGGAAGCCCCTATATAAATTAATTTGATTTTAAGATTTTATCAAATAGTGGTTAACATATATGTAAAAGAGAAATATTACCTATAAATTTAGATCTTTGGGTGGTTCTTCTCATTCACTTAGAAACATACTAATTAAGTCTTCATATGGTATTAGAGTCCTAATATTCTTTTCCCAATATTTAACTTCTCCTTCTTTTTCCTCCTATATGTTTCCCGCCTCCCTTTCACCTTCAGAATCTTCAATCACTAACTACCCAAATGCTTGATTCATCCTCCTCCTCTATTGATGCCCAATGGTCTTAACTTCCAATCATACATTGTTCCTGTCAATATGATCCCTCTAATTATTTGAAGTACACCTAATACCTTTGACCTTGAATATTTTATAACTAGTGAATATAAATTTCCTCTAACCACCAATCATATTGTTCTCATAACCTAAATTATTTATCATGGACTTGCTAGGATAATATTGTTTATCTTTGTAAAATTAAGAATTTTAAGTCATCTATCAATGCCCAGTCTTCTACCTTACACATATTTTCTTCCCATGTAGAAGCAAACATTATTCATCTCATTCATGAACTGTAGAGGATGAAGACAATAAATTAATTCATGATGTATTATATTGGATGTGTTAAGGAAATTTTTGGTGCTCTATATATTAATAGTCAAGAACCTAAAGCAAAACTTTGTCACTATATCCTTGAAAACCTATATTCATCTTATGAATCCATAGATGCTTCACTCACAACTATCATATCCTCATTTATCCCTAAAAACTTTACATCAATTTTACTCACATATGAGCTTCATAATGATCTTTCTATAGATTCCAATTAAAATGGCCTTCAAAATCAAATTTTGCACAATTTACGTTAAGTTGTGATATTGATAATAAAGGAAAACTTGCTATGGTTTACCAATTGTATGGCAAGCCTTACCACACCTTAAGTGAATGTTTCAAATCCTTTAAGATGTTTTTACAACCACCTTGAAAGCAACCACCCAAACAAGCCTCTTAATTCTCCTAATTTGGATTGTCATCTACTACTTAAACTAAAAATATTATTTATGTATGTATCTATTATTAAGTCCCTCATGGTGGTGCCCCAACCACTTGGCACACTTTCTTTCTAGTCTTCAAAACCCTAATGAAGGCACCAACTTACCCATCTCTCATATAGGTTTAAGCATCCTACCAATACCTTCTCATAATATCCTATTCTATAATATTTTTTATGTTTCATACCTCTCTTGTAATATCCTTTTTATCTCTTAGTTTACCATGATAAGGTTGTTGTGTTTGAAATTTATAACTCTTTTTTTTTTGGTGAAGGATCAAATAGGGAAGCCATATATTGAGATCATGCTTATTAATGGTCCCTACATTCTTTCTCCCATCTCCTTTAACGTAGGAGCATCCATATATGATCTTCAAGATGATAGTGATTTGGTATACTTAATTTTGGAACCAATCATATTATATGTCTTTGATAATAGTAATATGACTAATCTTGATGATGTTACATTAAGTCATTCTTGTAAGTATGTAACATATTTGTAGGAAGAAGATTGAACCATTTAAGAAGTTAAGATACATAAGATTTTAATGTGTTACAATCTATTACAAGAGAAGATATTGTGCATGAAACTTAACTCTACTAGTCAAGAGGCCTAGTGACCATTTCAAGTAAACATCACTATTTTTATTATGATTCTTGTTGGTTGTTTTCATGTACTAATTAGCTTAATTTATTTGTAATAGTCTTTATTGAGTCATGTAATATATAGGATATAAATACAATGTTAATACTAGTTATGTTCTCATTAGTTATTTATGTGTCATGTGGCTAAATTAGTGTGCTAGTTAGCAATGTAAGGCTCCTACATACATAGCTTGATGTTGAAAATATTGTAACGTGTTGATGGTTGAGTGTATTGAAATCTAATACAAGTAAACTACTTAGTTAATTCTATCTTTGTGATTGAACAATCCTACCTAAGAATACTTAGAGTAATCTTAGATAGGTGATGTTTAAAGTTGAGTTATTTATCAAGTCTTTCTTGAATAGCTTCATTCCTTCTTCTCCTTTGAGTAGCCAATGGTCCTAAAATCTTCTACATTTGCACACTTCTTCAACATCCTTTGAAGAATTGTATCATTTTTGTTATCAAACCCAGGTTATCTTTGCTCTAAATCTGAAGATCTTCCATTCTTTTCTTCTCCTTCCATGCTAGGTGATCCTCCAAAATTTTGTTTCTCCCATGCACGGTAGTTAATTTTCAATGTAAAACTTGAAGGTAATCAATTCATGTGGTAGATCTTCAACCAACCACTTAGTACATCTTCATCCTATTCTTCACATCTTCAAAGTCGAAGGTTGAAGATTACCTTCTCCTCATCTACACCTTCAAATACTAAAGGTAAGTGGTCAATTATTCTTCTCCCACTTTTGATATTCTAGCCTTTTTCTTCATTCATATTTAGTTGTCTTTGAGGCTCTTTTATTCTTCAAAGTGCTTGAGTGAATTTGTTATTCTTTCCCTTGTGATAAATTCCTTCTTTCTACCTCATGAAGACTCCAATCTTGATAGATTTGAATGAAGCAAGAATCATACCTATTCATCCTATCTAGTCGATTATCATCTTGATATTCAACTTAAATTATCTTCCTTAGCATTTTATCTCAATTTGGGAAGAAACTTTCTTCACTTGTATTTGAACATTATCCATTATTTAAACATTTTCTTTTTGTTTTTCCTTTGAGAAAGAACCCTCTTATTAGTCACCAAGATTGCATTGAAGTGTATCAAGAATATTTGATAACACATCCCATCCTTTACCTTCCATATCAATTATTTTCTCAAGTTCAAGAAGTCTTCATGACACTTGCCACACCATCAAGAAGACATCAAGAAGTGACTTCTAGCATTAGTTGAGTTGTGTCAATGAATTAGTTAGCAAAACAATTCAAACATGGGTAAAAATGTATCAATGAAGACTATGTATGATACTCTTTATTAAATTTCATCAAGTTTACATGAAACAAATGCACAGTTATAACAAATTACTTCCATTCAAAGCCAACTTCAAAGGTTATAATCAAGGGCAGCTAACTAACAGACTCTTCAACACATGTACAACACCATGGAGGTTACAAATGACTAAGTAGAATGGATGGTGAGGATGGAAGTCTAATCTTGAGGTGGCCACAAAAATACTTGAGTGGAGTATGACGAGAGAGTACAAGATAATGGATCAAATCACCTTATCCACAATTGAAGAGGCTATGCAAAACATGCACTAAGGTATAACCATTTTGAATATAAAGGTATAAAGCTTAACCTTCCTAGTTTCTATGGTGAATTAGATGTTGAATTATTTTTTGAATGGTTTCATGAATTTGAAGCAAAATTTGAGTTTATAGAGTATGATGATGAAAATAAGTGTAAATTATAAACTCTCAAATTAAAAATGTTTTCTATGTTTTGGTAAGATAGTATTGAGAATTGTTTATTACATAAGGAGTATGAACAAGAGATGTATATTAAATTGAGTACTCTTAGGTAAAGAATTCTTAGTGTAGAGGATTAAACTAGGAAATTTGAAATACTAGCACTCTTCTGAGACATAAAAGAAAGAAAAGAACAAAAGTGTGCTAAATACTTAGGTGACTTTAATAACTTGATTACGGACAAAGTTGAAATGTTTTCCTATAATTCTCTTGATGATTAAACTAAGTTGGCCTTAAAATGTGAAAGGAAAAATAATTCTACTAAAGTCTACCATTAGACCAGTGCTTCAACTTCTCTATCCAACAAAACTTATTCTAATGCATCTACATCAAAAATTGGGACACATATCTATTCGGCTAATGATAGAAGGAATAACCCTAACCGAGATGACAGGGGTAAAAATAAAGTAAGTGAAATGTCCAACAAGCAATATTTCAAATGTAAAGGATATGGCTATGCTAGATAATGTCTTAATTCAAAAGTTTTGACCTTGAGTGAATTTGATAACATGAAACCATGCATTGATGATTATGACCTAGAAATCGAATCTAATGATGATATCTTAAGTATGTATGAAGAGGATGGAAATCCTTATTTTATACTTCAAAGGGAATTAAAAATTTAACCTAATGACCAATCTTTACAAAGGGATACATTTTTAAACTAATTGGAGATAAGGTTTGTAGGGTCATAATAGATAGTGGCTTATGTACTAATGTTTCTTGTGAAAGCATGGTCAAACAACTAGAGCTAGTGACTACTACACACATTCAACCAGATTCATTAAAATAGATTAGTAAGGATAAAGGAGCTAAGGTGACTAAACAAATCCTAATTACTTTTTGCATTAGTGATTACCATGATGAGGTATTAAGTGATGTTTTGCCTATGGATGCTTGTGGTATTTTACTAGGAAGGCCATGACAATATGATAGAAATGTAACTCATGATGGTAGAACTAATTAATATATGGTGCTTAAAGATAAAAGAAATATATGTTGAAACCATCTCAATGTGATTATGTACAACCACCTGAGGTCAAAAAGAGTTTGTTATTACATGAATGGAAAATGATTAATTACATTGAGGAAGAGGGAGCTTGTTATGCCTTAGTTGCAAACTTATCTTAGTTTAGGGAGAAATATTCTAGCAATTCAAACCTTACTAGTTTGCTTGATGAGTATAATAATTTATTTTTAGATGATTTACCTTTCGTACTACCACGTATTAGAGGTATAGAGCATGCTATATATTTAATTCTTGAAATGCCTATAGTGAATCAACCTACCTATAGACGTACTTCAGAAGAAGATAAGGAATTACAAATTCTTTCTCAAAGATCTAAATTACTTGCCATGTTGGATTCTAAATAGTTATGTTTTAAAATTTTATAAGAAATGTATCTTAAAGATGAAGATTTTCATGAAGAATATTAAGCATGTAAAGAAAATGGGGACCATGGTAATTATACTATATAAGATGGATTCTTATTTAATCTTAATAGACTTTGTGTACCAAGGTCTAGAATAAGGGATTTAATTATAAAATTGGTACATGAAAGATATATTTTAAGCCATTTTGGTACTTAGAAAACAATCGAGATATTGCAAGAAAATTTCTATTGGCCACATATAATAAGGGGTGCACAAATTGTAGTAAACCGATGTGTTACTTGTAAAAAGAGTAAAAGTTTCTTTGACATAAATCTTTAATGAAGGATGAAGATTAGTGTAAATGTAGATAGAATAAGATCTTTTGGCTAGGTATGATGAAGTATAATTAGGAAGATTCAAGCAATAACTAAAAAAGAATGCAACAAGAATTCAAAGAATTCAATAAGATTCAAATAAATCAAATTTGAATATTAACAATCTAAGATTACTCCAAGTAGTCTTAGAAAGGGCATTCAATCGCAAAGAGAGAATTAACCAAGTGAATTACTTGTGTTATATTTCAATATCAATTATCCCCGAATATGCTACAAGGTATCGCCTTCCATGCTTTATATAGGAGTTTGGACATTACTGACTAGCACACTAATTTAGCCATATAAGACACAAATGGCTATCTAGAACATAACTAGTATTACAATGTATTTATATATAATACATGGTTCAACAAGAATATTAAAAAAATAGTAAGCTAAATAATACATTAAAATAATTAATAGGAGTCCTAATCAAAACAATGATGCTGACTTGAAAGGTTGACTAGGTCTTCTTAACTTTGACTTTCATGTATAATAGCTTCCTTTGTAATATCTTATAATATATGAAAATCTTAAATTTCTAGACTTCTTAAATGAATTGATCTTCTTTCTGCAAGTATGTTACATACCTCCAATAATGACTTAAAGTAATATCATTATGGTTAGTTAAAGCATTATCATTAAAGACAAACAATGTGATTAGCTCTAGAATTAAGTATGCTAAATCATCATCTTGAGGATCATGTATGGATGCTCCAACATCATTCTTTTTAAAAGGTTCATATACACCATCACCTGTGCCTAGTCAACCATAATAAGGAGTTAGTATGGACTTTGTCTTAGGGTTGCCTCGAACACAAATAGGTAAAAATTCTATTATGCTCATAGTAGATAGGTTTTATAAAGTGGATCATTTTATTCCATACAATAAAATTGATGATGCTACACATGTTGTTGATTTATATTTTAATGAAATTGTGAGACTACAAAGTATACCTTAAAGTATTGTTTTGGATAGGGATGTTAAGTTTCATAGTAACTTTTGAAAAATATTATGGCACATGTTAGGCATCATGTTATTATTTAGTACTTCACATCATCCACAAACCGATGGACAAACTGAAGTTACAAACCATACTGTTGGCACCTTGTTAAGAGGATTGGTAGGTAAAAGTACTAGAGATTGGGATACTAAGTTAGCTTATGCCGATTTTTCTTATAATCGAATTCCTTCAATTAGTACATGTTCAAGTTCATTAGAAATTGTGTATGAAGTGAATCCTTATATACCAATTTATATGTTACCCTTAAATAAAGGTGAGCTTAAAAAATATGAGGCCAAGGAATGAGTATAGTTCTTCCAAAAGCGTCATCAACAAATCTAGGAGAACATAGAATGTACTAATGCAAGATATGAAAAATAAGATAATAAACATTGTGCTCAATATGTATTTTCTCCTAGTGATTTAGTGTAATACCCCATCCCAAAATCCTTCAAAATATATTTAAAATTATATTAATATAAAATAAATTAGTTTCTATTTTGGAATGGGCTTGAAGTTCAAATACAAATGTGAATTATAGGCGTACCAATTGATTGGTTTATCGAAGCGATCAACTGGTGCATCCTCTCAATAAATTAATCTACTAGTTTGCCTAAACCCATTGACTGGTTGTCATGCGATTTTAGATCTGATTCTTATTCTGATACAAATTTCTATCTAATATTTATGAAAAGTTATTATTTGATTCCAACTTTGCTAATAAGCATATTTTAGTGCTCTAGAATTATTTTCACATTATTTAGATCATTACATAATTTTAATGAGCAAATTTTTTCCAAAAGGCACTTTTGAGGTAAGTCTCACTTTCTCACTTCTCCCTCACCTATCCCTCCCCCTTTTGGTAGCTAGGGTGTGAGATAGAATTTTTACACCATCTCTTGCCTCACCAACCCACTGTAATGTTATGTTCTAAATGCACTCAACCCCCATTACCCCATCGCATCAGCCCTCACTCCTTGGTTGCCGATACTCAACCTTACTAGTGTCATATCTCCCTCTCCTATGAATGTCGACCTAGAATTTTCTATATAACTCTCATTTTTGATCCATTTTCATTTCTCACTTATTATTCTTTCACTCTTCTCCCTTTTCTTGGTGGATAATTTCTCAAGTGTTGAGCATCCCTTTATTTTTTCCTTTTTTTCCTCTCTACTAAGAAAAATAGAGACTTGATGTGGTTTTGTCCCTTATTTGTGTAACCATTGTATTCCTTGTTATTCTTCTAATCTTGGTTTTAGTTCTTAATTACTTTCCTTAAGCAAGGAAGAATAAAGTTGAGAAAGGTTGAATATTTTAGGCTTTTTCTTGACACCCTATTTTTGATTAAAATGTAGTGGATTTAAATATTATTATTATTATTTTTAAATATCCCAAATACCTTAATTAATTTAATTAACCCAACCCTCTATTTTTTCTCTTTTCCTTTTCTTTCTTCCTTTTTTCTTTCTTTTTCTTTCTTCTTCTTTTCTTTTTCTTTTTCTTTTCCTCCCTGACCTAGGCCTGTCCCAGTGGCCCAGTCCCCCTTTCCTCTCCTTCCTTTTTCTTCGGCCTAGCTCAGCCGCGCGACCGGCCTCCTTCCTACTCCCTCGCCGTGCCAGGTTTATGTTTTTCCCCTCTAAACGTTGCGTTCCATTTAAGTTTTTTATCCCCTCGCACCGGCCAGTTTTATTTCCTTTCTTTTCTTTTTTTCGATCGCCTGATCCAACCCCCTTTCTTCTTCCTCCCTTCCCCACCGTTGCCCATCTGAGATTTTCGCCGCCGGTTACGGCAGTTTTGACAGGCCGTTTTTCTTCCTCTCTCTTCCCCCTGAATCTCCGGCCCTTTTGACCCAAAAAAATCTCTATTGCTCGCGTGATTTTTCCCTCTCCTTTCCCAGCGCAACCTTTGCCCTATTTTGCTCCCACTAGCCAACCTCTCCGCCGATAATCCTAACCCCACTTGCCCTACTCTCTAACTGATCCACAGACCCTAACCACTCTTCTAAAGCCTATAAATACCCCAAGTTTGAGCCATGTGTCGAGCTTTTAATTACTTCCCAAAATTTCCCGACCTTGCCTCAGCCACCCTTTGCACAGCCCTTAGCCACCTCTTTCGCCGCTTTTTTCACCTCCCATTCTCTTTTGCAGACCCTCCTCTACCTTCCCCTACCTTTCTTTTTCCCTTCCTCCCTCTCCTCCTCTCTTTCTCTCCTTCTTCTCCATTCGGCCACCACCGCCGCTACCGTGCGCCGCCACCACCATCATTCTGTTCCTCTCCTTCTAGGCAACCATAATCACCCTTATTTCCACCTTTATTTCCTCTATTTTGTTCCCAGCCTTCAACTTTTACCCTTTTCTCCTCTTTTTCTGGCCACCACCGTTGGTGCCACCTATCCCCACCAGCCTAAGGTTGAACCCTAGACCTTCTCAACCCTTTTTCCTATTTTTATAAGCCTTAATTTATTTTATTTCATTTATTTGAATATAAATACTATTATTATTATTATTTATGTTTTTAATAATAATATTATTATTAGTATTAATGTTTTGATTATTATTTTTGTTGAGGGTTGAAGTCCTATTGTATTTTTATTACAATTTTATTATTATTATTCTTATTGTTTATATTATTACTACTATTATTATTAATATGTGTTTATTATTATAATTATTATTTTTATTATTACTATTTTGAATTACTATTATTATTATTTCATTATTAATATTACAACTATTTTACTATTAGTTTTGCTATTATTATTATTATTATGAAAGTATTATTATTATTATTATTATTGTTATCATTATTATTATTATTATTATTATTATTATTATTATTATTATTTAATAAGTTTATTATTTTTAAACGTAGCGTGGAAACCCTACTTCTTTTTATCTTCAAATATTATCCTTACTATTATTACCATTATGGTTATTATTATTTTGTAATATTATTATGGTTTTTATCATCATCATTATTATTATTTCATCATTATTATTATTACTAAATTTGGTTATTTATTTTACCAATATTATTATTAGTATTATTTTGGTAAAGGGGCCGAATCCCTTATTTCACTATGTTTTTGAGTAATGCCCTTTTATTATTATTAGTACTATTTTTATTATTCTTTTTAATATTAATAATGATATTATTTTTGATATTTTTGCTATTATTATTTTAGTATTTTATCAAAAGCCTAGTCTTAGAATAAGTTAGTATTTAATAGTATTTTTGGTAGGAGGGAATCTAATTTTAGCTTTTCCCTCATAATAGGTGAGACTAGTCAAAGCCCTAAGGAGGTGTAGGAGCGTGCTCCAAGACCGGTGTTGTTTTAGGTAAGGGTGTTACTAAGGCTTTTTGTGTGTTTATATGCATTATGTGCTTCACATGCTATGTATCATACGTTTATTATTATTAATTATGTCGTATGTGGTATGATGTGGAGTTGAAGTATGTTTTCGTGCATTTGCATGGCATGTGTATTATGTATATGTGATGATATGTGTTGTGACCCTATAAGACATGTATATGAGGATGTTGATGTAGTTTGTATGGGAGAAAGGATGAAAAAGGAAAATGGGGGAAATAAGTTGACCAAGGGATGTGAGTTGACCTAAGTATTTTAATGATTCATGAGTGGAAGAATAAAATGGGAAATTTAGGGTTTCGTGTGGAAGAATCTAATTTATGGTTTTATATGGGAGAATCTAATTTATGGTTTTGTGTGGGAGAATATAATTTTCGTGTGGAAGAATCTACTTTATGGTGTTATGTGGGAGAATCTAAATTATGGATTTATATGGGGGAACCTAATTTATGGTTTTATATGAGAGAATATAATTTATGATTTTGTGTGGGAGAATATAATTTATGGTTTTGTGTGGGAGAATATAATTTATGGTTTTATATGGGGGAATCTAATTTATGGTTTTTTGTGGGAGAATATAATTTATGGTTTTGTATGGAAGAATCTAATTTATGGTGTTATATGGGAGAATCCAATTTATAGTTTTGCTTGGGAGAAATTAATTTATGGTTTTATATGAGGAATTTAATTTATGGTGTTGTATGGGAGAATCTAATTAAGGGTTTGGTATGAATGAATCTTTCGTTTTATATGGTTTGAATTTAGGGATGGTAAGGATGAATCTTTAGTTTGGTATGGATTGAATTTAGGGTTTGGTATGGATGAATATTTAGGTTTTATATGGTTTGAATCTAGGGTTTGGTATGGATGAATCTTTGGTTTTGTGTGGATTTAATTTAGGGTTTTGTATGACGGAATCTTGGGTTTTGTATGAAAAAATTTAGGGTTTCGTATGGATGGACTTAGGGTTTTTCATGAAAAGTTTGAGAGGTTGCATGGGATGTGTTAAGTCTGCATGGGAATGGAATTTACGTATGGAACGTTGATTTGGGATGTGAGTAAGGTAATGTAAGCATTGTTTGGGTGTTTAAACACTTTGGGTGAAAAATAGTACGTGGAGCAATATATGGGTGCATAGGGGACCGAGCTAGGGTTTGTATGGATAATTAGGGTTTGTTGTGGCTGCTTAGAGTTTTTGCGTTATCATGTGTATTTGTTGATTAAAGTGTAATTATGATTGAGGAATTTTATGATTTATGATATGTGAAGTGTAAAGGGCATGATTCATGCATGTCCAGGATGAAAGCTTCTGAATAATATACTTAAAACATTAATCATGTAAAGTGGAAGATTTTGAGCCGGCCCTAGCTCGATCCACCAACGAATAATAGTGGTTAGGGCATGATACCCTATGTGTTTCCGGTCCACCGGCTATAATAGTGATCAGGCTTTGTACCTATGCATTTCCGATCCACCGACTATAATATTGGGGAATTCTGTGCTCAACAAAACCAAACTTATTTGTGCCAAGACATAGGAAAGACACTAATTACTTATAGTGGAACACCAGGCGAGTAGGGGCCAGACCGGTCTACTGGCGAATAATAGTGGTCAGGTACTATAGTATTCTGGAGACCAATCCACCGACTATAATAGTGGTCAGGAGCTATATGCCCTGTGTGTTTTCTGGTCCATCGGCTATAATAGTGGGGTTCCCGTACTCGCGTGGATTTGATAAAAAGCATGGTATGAATCGACTTCTGATAAGTGATCAATTAAGTAATTAATCCAGATTATATATGGGCCTTTGTACTTTTACCTGGTTGATCATATGCATTATGATTGAGTTCTTCTATTCTTCTGCATGATTTATGTGACTTATGTGTGGGCCTTAGTGCTCGGTTACCATACTCAATACGTAGCATACTGATCACCCTTTTCATGGGTGCTACTCATTCCTACAAGCAAAATGCCCTTTTTGACTTTATATAGGTGGGCGGGACATCCAGTGGAGCTGAGCGTTGAGTATATATGCAGCCAGATTCACTCTTCTCGTTATTTTATATTCCTTATATTATTTCCTTTGTACAGATTTATCCAATCTGATTTATTACCTTGCATTGAGTACTTTAAATGAATCTTTTATCCTTTGTAAGCTATTTCTCTTTTGGATATGAATAATAATTCTTTATGCGTACTCTGATTTCTATATTATTATTTCTTTAATTCATTTTATGAAATCTTGGTTTAAGTTTTATGTTACTATTTTTAGCCTTAGCACTTGGTACCGAAATGGTTGGAGAGAACCGGTTTGGTACTAAGTGTGGCGGTAACATCCCCAGAATTCACGGGTTTTAATTTAAATATTTCTATTGTAAATTCTTCCGCTTTAAAAAAAAGTAGTAAATTTTGGGGTGTTACAAAATACTTATTAAAAGATTTATAATATGAAATCAAGTCAAGTATTTCACAAAAAAGAGTTTTAAAGAGTTTTTTGTTTGAAATGTGACCTTTACTCAACTTAAATCTTTATAATATACCTAAGACATATCAAATAAGTGGTTTCATGTCTTGGTACCTTCTGTATGTGTTTTTTTATTGAACATGCACGCTTAAGAAAACACATTAGATATAAAAATTTGTTTTTCATCATTAAAACAAGTATAATGATATTGATTAACTTTTGATGTTAACAATATACCCCTTTTTGATGATGAAAAACAAAAGGTGCATAACTGTAAATATAAATGAGTAATGAGTGAAAATGATAGGTATACATTTACTGGTTACAGTTTTAATCTATCTCTATCGGATTCTCTCCCCCTTTTGGACATCAAAAAAAGGTGAGAATGAAAAAGGCATGAAAACAGTAAAGATAAGAAAGTATTACCCTATCGGGGAGGTGGAGCTCCCCCTAAACAAGTGTATGAATGAAAAGAACCAAAGGCAATAATGAAGATAATGTGCATACACCATCCCTTAAGAAATGTATAAATATTAGAGAAAGGGAGAACAAAAAATAAGTGTTCATTAATTGAGAGGAAATTCATAAGTACATGACATAGAGAGGATACAATGAGAGTGGTGAAGTACATAGTCAAAAGAAAATATCAAAAGCCTAAGATAAAAATGACAAAACAAGTCATAAAAATGAAGGACATGAAGGCTCAGATAGGGTGTCCACTAAACCCATCGATGGAGGACCTGGCACATCACCGATGTCATCACTGGTAGTGGCCTTAGAATCAACAGATTGAATGACATCACATCCAATTAGGGAGTCCTCCACTAGAGATGCATCAATGACTAGATCTTCTGCAGCTTTAGTGATGGTAGGTGCAGGAGAGTGAGTAGAAGCTAGAGGGGTTGCGATTTTGGTGGGAGGAGTGGCCACATGACCCTGATGTTGAGGGGCAATGTCAGATTAGATGAGAGCTTAAAGGGTGTGCAAATTAGACTCCATTGCTTGCTAGCAATGATCTATGGTAGTGATCATGTCGAAAACTCAAGGAAGTAGATCGCGTATACCTGCAAAAGTGACACAATAGGTGGAGGGAGGTGTATGTGGTGTGCGCGAGGTGGATGGGGTAGAGGTGTGAGCAAAGGAACCCTATGTGGAGGATGATGGAATGTTAGATGGAGAGAGAGGATCATCCAATGGCGAGGGAAGATCATTAGTAGGTGCATGTGATGGTGGAGGTGCTAATGGCGAGGAGATGCAACTGTTGCCGTAAAGGGAGGCTAGAGCTTTAAAAGGAATCTCTAGTGTCTCACCATCCATGCTCATTTGATACCCCATGCTGTAAAATATCACGGCATCAAGGATATCAAGCCCTATGTGTATTCATATTGGTGTAGCTAAAAAACCCGTGAGATTTATATGTATGTTCTAAAGTATGTGTGTGATGAGCGAGCCGCATCTCAGGGCGACCTAGCTATGTCCAGCCATGTATGATATGTGCCAAAAGATATTTGCCCCGAATCTCATGGGAGTGGATGAGAGAATGTGATTCACCCCGTACCAATCTTTCAGGGTCATATCAACATTAGATCTTGCGCGAGGGAACAGAATGGAAGACACCATGTAGTCCCACACCCGCTTTAAGGGTGGGAGACAATATGAGCTTGTAGTGCCTCCATAGAAAAAGTGGAAGCTATGCATGTCCATCAGGATCATCTTTGGGATGCGAGTACACATCCATTCAACATAATTCATGCTGGCCTCGATGTTGTGAGGGATCCCAAGGATGTGTGCCGGTCGGGCTTCATCAAAGATAATTGGTACACCTAAGATATGTGTGGTGATGGTGTTACCCAACACATGAACATTAAGATTTATATAGAAGAGGCGAACCAAGTCACGATAGACCGGTTCTTTGAGAGTAAAGAGAGGGAGAAGGTGAAGATCAGAAAGAGCTTATATAAAAGGAAGTTTGAATTGGTTAGTGCAAGAGTTGGCATCAATACATTTGTTAGGTAATACCTTATTTTTATGGAAGCAATTGATCCACTGTTTTTCATCATCCATGGTGTGGAAGAAATGGATGGAGTGAGGACATGCTTTGTTTCTCCGAGTAAGCGATTGGCCAAAAGTGGAGAACCTCCCAAAGTGGAGAAGGAAGGGTGAGGGAAACATCTTGCATGTGGTGGAGATGGAGGATTGTTCTCGTCCGAAGAGGAGGTGGATGAGGAAGATGTTGAAGAGGGATCATGAGGCAAAGACATGATCGATTACTAAAATACAATCATGGTCTGAGATGGATGCTTTGGTTGAGTACGAGCCTATTTAGAAGGAGCTTCAGTACTCCCATGAATAGTGGTGGAGGCGGTTGTTTTTCTGTTCAGCATTGTTAATATGATAAGAAATGAAGATTAGGGTTAAATGGTAGAGGAAATGGAAGGAGGATGAATCACAGATGCGAATCAATTAAATGGGAGTTAAATCAACGTACAAAGAGTATGAAAATAATGGTTTGATGGCTTAATTTCATTGATTAAAGGTCAGGTTGAATCAAAGATGTCAAAGAGGGATAGATTTGTATTTAGGGTTAAGGGAAGAAATTACCTAAAATTAGGTGAGTGTGATGAAAATCGATGTCGTGGAGAGGAGATCTTGTTGTTCTGGATGCCAATTCAAGCAAGAGGAGAGTAATTTGATGGATGTTGACACCGATTTGAAGAGTTTCAAAGGGGGGATGTGAGAGGGTTCTTAGAATTTGAATGGTTTGGGGAAACTAAGGTGAAGGGTTTGAAGAATAAGAAGGAGGTATTTATACCCGCGATGAACCAGTCGACTGGTTTTCGGAAAACAGTCGACGGTTCTTCCACTGATCGACTAGTATAGAATAACTAGTAGACTATTCTTAAACTGATCAACTAGTACTGAGTAACTAGTCAACAGGTTGTGTGTGTGGAAATAAGTTAGTAAGCGCTTAATAACCCTGGTTTCAACCCACTAGTCAACTTATATACCAAGTGATCGATAGGTTTTGTCAACTAGTCAATTAGTTGCCCAGTCAGGTGTTGTTTTTGTTATTTTTGAGGTTTATAACAATGCATTTGATTTTATGCCCTAAATAATTAGATAGAAAATATATTTCATGACATAAATCATATGAATTAAAAGACATAATGGCCATTTGAGGATTGGAATTCAAGTGACAAGCTTAAAGACCATTATTTACCCCTTAACACAAAAATTTTCATAATTTTGGGAGAGTTGTATTTTTATCATAAAATTTTCATCCCAAGATCTCTTCTAGTTATTATGAATCGTTCTTCACTTAAGGGTTTTGTAAATATGTATCCCCATTGATGCAAGGTATCCATAAATTCTACACATATATCACCTTTTTTCAACATGATCTCTTATGAAGTGATGTCTTCATTCTATGTGTTTTTATTTTGAATGTTGAATAGGATTTTTTGTGAGACATATTACACTATCATTATCACAGTTAATTGGAATTATTTCAATTTTAAGGCCATATTCACTTAATTGATGTTTCATCCAAATTAATTGAGCACAACAACCACTAGCAGTAATGTATTATGCTTCAACTATAGAAAGTGCAACACTAGATTATTGCTTGCTATGCCAACTAACTAGTGATTCTCCTAAAAATTAGCAAGAACCTTAGGTACATTTTCTATCAACTTTTTAACCCAAAAAATTAGCATCAGAATATCAGATTAAATCTAAAATAGTGTCATAAGGATAGAACAATCCTAGGTTATGAGTGCCAATGAGGTATCAAAGGATTCTTTTCACAATAGCCATATAAGATTCCTTAGGGTTACATTGAAATCTAGTATATAGGCATACAAGAAATATGATATCAGGTCTAGAAGCTATTAAATAAAGGAGTGAGTCAATCATACCTCGATATTGTTTTTGATCAACGAACTTACCTTTGTCATCCATGTCAAGCTTCATTATAGTAACCATAGGTGTGTTGCATGATTTGATTTCATGCATCTCAAACTTCTTAAGTAGTTCTTTTGTGTATTTTTCTTAACTCACAAAGATTCCATCATTTGATTGTTTGATTTAGAGTCCAAGAAAATATGTTAGATCCCCCATCATGCTCATTTCAAACTCACTACACATAAGAGTGGAAAAGTCCTTGATCATGGAATCGTTAGTGGAACAAAAAATTATGCCATCAACATATACTTGAGAAAGCAATAAGTCCTTTTTGGTTTTCTTTAGAAAAAGAGTTGTATTAATTTTTCCTATTTCAAAACCTTTGTCCAATAATAATTTGCTCAACATTTCATACCAAGCTCTAGAAGCGTATTTTAGACCATAAAGTGGTTTTTTGAGTGTGTAAACAAGTTTAGGTTTTGAATTATCCTCAAAATAAGGTTATTGCTTAACATATACTTCTTCTTATATAATGTCATTTAGAAAAGCACTTTTGACATCTATTTGAAATAATGTAAATCACATGGATGATGTAAATGCGAGAAGCATACATATAGCCTCAAGTTTAGCGACAGGGGCAAAGGTTTCTTCAAATTTAATGCCTTCCTCTTGGTTGTATCCTTTAGCAACCAATTGGGCTTTGTTTCTAACTATAAATCCCCATTCATCTAGCTTATTTCTAAAGACACATTTAGTCCCAATAATGGGTCTATTTGGAGGCAAAGGGACTAATTCCCAAACTTGATATCTCTCAAATTGGTTAAGCTCATATTACATTGCCATGATATAATTTTCATAGTTTAGGGCTTCCAAGTGAGACTTAGGTTCCATATGAGATAGAAAAGCTAAATGGTTACAAATTTTACCTATAGATGATCATTTTGCAACACCTTTTTACTGGATCCCCACTAATGAGTTCATGAGGGTACCCATAGGCATATCTCCATGGTCTAGGGAGATCCTCTCTCGCTTCATCTTCTTGTTGGGTGATAGGTGGTTCTTCTATTTCTTTATCTTCTTCTTTTACACTATTTTCCAGAAAGCTTTCAATTTGAATGGAAGAAACTATTTCTTCCTCTTGATATTTTAGCACACTAGAGTAATATTCATCAAAGGCAACATGTACAGATTATTCAACCAAAATTGTTCATTTGTTGAAGATCGGGTAAGATTTACTATGTAAAAAGTACCCAATAAAAATACCTTCATTAGATTTGGAATCAAACTTACCATGTTTGCTTTTTCCATTATCAAAGCACTTGCATTCGAATGTGCATAGATAACTTACATTTGGTTTGTTACCTTTTTAGAGCTCACAGGGTGTCTTTTTCATAATAACCCGTATGATTACTCTATTTATTACGTAGTTTGTTGTGGCAATAGCTTCGGCCTAAAAATATTTTGGAAGCTTGGAGTCACATAGCATGGTCCGTGTTATGTTCTTCCTGTCCACTAACCCATTTTGTTGAGGTGTTCTTGGTGCCGAGAAGTTGTAAGTGATGCCTTTTTGTCACAAAATTTCATAAATGTGGCATTCTCGAACTCCTTTCCATGATCACTCCTTATGGAATGAATCATTGATCCCTTCTCTACTTTAATTTTCTTAGCAAGTACAAGAAAGGCATTAAAAGCATCATATTTAGTAGAAAGGAATAATGTCCATGTATATTGTGAGTAATCATCTACAATGACTAATGCATATTTGCAACCATCCATGATAATGGTCCTAGTAAGCCCAAACAAATCCATATGAAGAAATTCAAGTGGTTGAATGTTAGTTACAATGTTTTTGGATTTGAAGGTAACCTATGTTGTTTTCCTTTTTGACATGCATCACATAATCTATGTTTTTCAAAGTTCTACTCTAGGAGACCACGCACTAGGTCTTTTCTGGCTAATTTACTTAATAGATCCATGCTACCATGCATAATTCTTGTGTGCCACAACCATGAATCATTATCAACTACATTCAAACATGTATCATGTAGTTTTATTAATTTGACATTAATCATATACACATTTTTTATGCATGGGAATATATATAGATTTGTCAATACCATTTGAACTCATGCAATGTGAATTTGAAAAATTAACCAAAAATCCTTTGTCATAGAGTTAACTAATGCTTATTAAGTTATGTTTGACACCACTAACTAAATAAACATCATTTATGAAAGGTTTGGATTTACTAATAATCACCGTTGATATTTCCTTTTGAGTTGTCTCTAAAGGTTACGCTCCCACCATCATATGGAGTGAGCTTGGAGAACATGGTCAGATCACTGGTCATGTGCCTCAAGCATCCACTATCTATGAACCATTTGTGGCTTTTTTTATTGACCTTGAAGCATACCTACAAGTATAAATGTACTAGCTTAGGTACCCTTTCAATAGGTCCTTACTAGGTTAGTGTTTAACTCATGTGGGGTGGCTCCCTTAGGTACCCACATTTGCTTGAATTTTGACTTCACTTGGGTATTCTTTGACAACTTGCATGATGATGAAACATGGTTGGGTTTTCCATATACATTAGATAGGTTTTTCTTCTTATGAGTAAAAGTGAACGCCGAACCTTGTGCATGCCTACATGTTGTAGATAAATGCCCATAATTCCTACATATAATATAGTTATTTGATGCAAGTGAAGCATTTACTTGATGAGCTTTTGAGGCTCTCACAAAGAAAATTTTAATTTTTTTTATGCTTAATCACTTTCTTATTTTCATAGCCTAATCCTTCACGATCTTTACAGTACCATTCAGCACCTAAAAGTATGTGTAGACCTTCTTCACCTTTTGTGAACGTATATGCCATTTTCACAAATTTATCACACTTGGCTTGTAATTCAAATATTTTAACTTGAAATTAATCTATATTAATCTGGATCATAGCAAATGTATTTCTTGTATTCATTAAACTCAGTGATTTTATTTGATAACTCAATTTTGACAAGAAGCATGTGTGATTCAAGGACATTTTCATTTATTGCTAGAGTGTGTTAGTTATTAAGGCGATCAAGCAATTTTTTCATATTTTCCTTCTCTTTAGTCAATTTAACATTATTACATAATGAGTCATGAAAAACACAAAGTATGTCACCATAAGAGTATAGTAAATCAGATTGTACCTTATTGATGTTGTCTTCATGATCAAAGCTTTTGAGTAAGGTAGAAGTTGATGGTTCTCCTCCTAGTTCCATGGAATAAAGGTTAGAAACTTTTTCCTCTTCTTCGGAGGTTTCATCTTCATTTTCACCAAAAGTATCCATGGATTTTCTAGGCCCTTTTCTTCCATTGTTATTTCTTGAGTTCCCTTTCCTCCTTTCCATTTGTTTAGATATTTTGTTTTTGAACTCATAGCAGTCACAAATGACATGCCTAATTTTTCTATAGTTGTGGCATTTGATTTTTTTCATTTGTGTCGATTTCTCTGATCTTCCTTTGGTTGCTCAAAGAACCTATTTGGTTCCTATTTCCTCTTGAATGGAGGAACCTGTAAATTGAATGATTATGAGTGCCTCTTATTCATCATTCATTGGAGTTTCCTCTTCTCCTTTGTCACCTTCTTTCTTGCCCAGGTTGTCAGTCATATCCTATTGCCTTGAAGATGTTGACACTTTTACTGCTAGAGGCTTCTTTCTTCTTTCTTCTCCTCTATCCTCTAACTTCGATTGGTGAACCATAAGATTTCCGAAAAGCTCCTCAATTGTCATTTTTCCCAAGTCTCTTGCCTCTTTAATTGTATTTACCTTAGGGATCCATTATTTTGTAAGACCTTGTAAGATTTTTATTACTTTCTCTTCTTCAGTAATTTCCTTCCCCAAGGCCTTGAGATTGTTGATGATTGAGGTGAAGCGGTTGCTCAGATTGTTGATGCTTTCACCCTACTTCATGTTAAAGAGTTCCTACTCTCTAGTGTGGAGGGTGATTCTTTTATCCTTAACCTATTTTGTACTTTTATGGGTGAGAATGAGCTTATCCCATATGCCCCTGGTAGTTGTGTAGGATTAAACTCACTGATACTCTTTTTCACCAAGACTGCATTGTAGAATCATGATGACTTTATCGTTGAGAGTTAGCCTTCTCTTTTCTACATTGGTAAGCTTGATGTGTGTGGGAGGGTGTAATATTCAATTATGTGGAACTAATGGTTCAAATGGAGTTTGAATAATATGATAAAGGCTCGGTGATTGTGAGTTAAAAGACTAAAGCTTCAAAAGTGAGGTAAATAATATGATGGTGGTTCAAATTATGGTAAAAGAATGATTATGGTGATTCGGTGATGGTGGTTTGTTAATAATGATGGTTTGAATGGTGTATGGTAATTAATCAATGCATTCGATGATGGATTGATGATGCTTAGTGTCAAAATTTATTGTTTGTGTGCAAGTTGGAATTGTGGTTTAGGTTTAGGGTTAGGGTTTGGTTCAAAAAGAGGGAATAAGGTGGTGTTTGGTTGGTATGGATGGTTAGGGTTTCAAATGAATGTTTTATGGTTTCATTTTTAGTATACCGATTTAGGGTTTGGTTTAACCACAAAATAGAGTAGGAATTTGATGGTAATTAGGGCAGGGAAATATGGATTAAGAATAGTATAAAAGATATGGATTAATCTCCAATTCACACAAACAAAGAGGTTAAAACTTTCAAGTCAAACCATTCACACATATTCGATTTGCTTGAGCTTGAACTCACATAGATATCATTCAATGTTGATCTTCAACTTCAATTCTTCATAATACATCCAATATGCTCGACATTAATGAATAATATAACCTTTCTACCACTAGCTAAAGCATATTCTAAAAATTCCAAGCTAAAAGATATTATGTTACCTTTATGCTAACTTTATTCTCCTACTTTATTATTTAATTAACAAATTAGCTCAATCACTTAATAATGCTATAAAATCTTGTCAACATACTCCTTATGCATGTGGTTACTCCCTCCTTGCATTCCATACACATGCAAGTAGACAAGTAATTGCTTGTTTGTTACATTTTAAGCAACATAACCATCCGTTGGTCTTCAAATTTGAGAGAGACACTTTCCAAATGAAGAATAATTGCTTCCATAATTATAAAATTTAATTCTTGAGTGTTTGCTCCTGCATCAAAGCTCATCTCTTATCTTTTCTATAATCTCACCATCAACCTCCTTTGTGGTCTTGATTGGCCCTTCAGTGACAATTGTCCACTTGTTGTAGTCTTGTGATTTGATCAAAAATATTATTTGGTTCTTCCAGAAGAAAAACTTTTCATCATTGAACAATGGTGTCTTAGTAGTGGAGATGCCTTCATTTAGACCAATGGAATCCATTAAACTTGTGGATCTTTTTCACCTTAGATTGTTGAATCCTTTGAGAGGTGCCTTGCTCTGATACCAATTGAAAAACACCCTAGAGGCGTATAAATAGTGTTTTGTGAAACGGGAATGACTAAATAAAAATTTGCATGAAATGTAGAGTGATTCAATAGTGAATTACTCTTTACATCCACTACCAAAAGGTTCTCCCTTTTGAATTTTTGAAATAGTAATGTAATTTATTAATGATCACTCTTTTATGAGTTTATGAGCTTTACAATCTCAATGACCCTCTCAAGAAATGATTAACTACTTCACCTATTTATCTTCTCTAGATTCACTAAATGAATCTCTCAAGAATGATAGGTAACACTCACTAACCTCTTTGATTGATTTTTGAGAGGTGGTTGTGATCACAAGTGTTTCTCACCAAATAAAAGATATGAAAGTATTGATCTTTGAATAAGATGTAATATATCTAGACTTAATATATTATATTAAAATTTGAGAACAATTCTAGCTAAAAGAAGTGAGCAAAGAACACTTTCCATTAAAAACTAAAAAATATGAAAGTTTTGGAATATTGAATGAGCAGTTGAATGATTTTAGTGTAAGAGAATAATTTCACAATCAATGATCTGAAAAGTTGTTTGTAATAAATGTAGAGGAACCTTATTTTTAAGGCTTACTCTTGAATGTGTCCATTATACACAATTTATTGTATCTCCAAACATGTCAAAAATCAACATTTAATGCTGACCAATCGATCGGTATGGATAAACCATTCGATTGGTTTGTTCCAACCATTTAAATGTTCATGTTTCAACCAAAATATAAAGTTACTATTGTTTCATCCCATTGATCATTTTGTCAAACCATTCGATTGATTTGTCAACCAGTCGATCGATTTGGAAATAACCAATTGATAGGTTTAAATAGAGGAAAACTAGGTTTCTATAGAAATGAAACCCATGTATTAGTTTGTCAAACAAGTAGATCGGTTTATCAACCAATCGATTGGTTTGGAAATAACTAGTTGATGTGTTTAAATAGAGAGCGACTGGGTCTCTATAGAAACAAATCCCATAGATCGGTTTGTCAAACTAGTCCATCGGTTTGTCAAACCAATCGATCGGTTTGTTAATGTAACACCCCCAAAATTCACTACTAAAAAATTTCGTTTCATTAAAAGAAAATTAGCGGAAGCAATTAATAAATTGTGAACTTTGGGGATGTTACCACCACACTTAGTACCAGACCAGTTCACTCCTACCGTTCCAGTACCAAGTGTTAAGGCTTAAAGAGAAAAATATAACTTACGAGAAACTCAAACCAATGATTAAATCAGAGTAGTGCATTAAAACATTTTATGAGAGTATAATATACCACTGGTGGTTACAAATCAACAAATATATTGAAACCATAAATCTTAAAGTGGAAGGAATACAACCCTAGAATTTACCAGATAGTACCTTACGCTCTTTCCCGAAAGCCCACTTGAATAGCACCTGAAACGACCTGTAAGGGATACTGCCCATTGAATAGGCAGGGGCCCCATGAATGGAGCCCTTCAGTACTACGGTACTGAGTAACCCTTTAAATCACACTTAACAGCAGGCTCGTAATGTAACACACGATACTACATACACACATAATGAAATGTATATACTAAATGTCCACGTTTATACAACCACATACTTAACAAAGCAACCGGATATTAATAGGTCATAGAGAAAAATCGATATGTCTGGGCCTTAAGCCCTTAATCCATCATTATCAATCATATCGGATTATAATTATTCGTGTGAGTGTGGGAACCCTACTATTATAGCTGGTGGAACGGTCATGCAGGGAAAAATGCTCCTGGCCACTATTATTCGTCGGTGGACCGGTCATGCAAGGCAAAACGCTCCTGGCCACTATTATATCCGGTGGATTGGTACTCATAATATATAATTCAACTGGGCCCGGCTCATTAATCTTTCACTTTAACGATTAGTGTTTTCCCTTTTTAATCAGCACAACAATTCCATTTATTTTCCTCGATAGGGAGATCAAGATCCCGGGACACAAAGGTACACTTGTAGCACTGGTGCATAAGAGCTACTCAGTACCTTTCAACTATCAACCCAAGGACGCAAAGGTACCCTGGTCGTACTGGTGCATAAAGCTAACTCAGTACCCTACCGATAAGGACACTTAATCCATAAGTATGCATACCCCCTAACTAGGTCTGTAGAGCTAGATATAGTAGATATAGGGCCTGGCTGGGGCACAAAGGCACTCCAGCAAATACCAAATAATCGTGGGCTAAACCACGTCTTTAGGGTAGCGACCCCTAAAGAGCCACCATTTCTGATCTCGAGGTCTTTCACTTTAAGTATTAGTGTCTTAGTTAAGGGTGATCACAGAAGCAAAAAAATCATATAATTATTCACTTTTAATTGTTCGAATTTCATTAGACATTTCTTATTCAAATGGTTGTCCAAGGTAACACAGAAGAATCATTAAGGCCATCTTAATCTCATCTAATTTTGAATTAGAATTCATTCTTGTGATACCTACTAATTATCAAATACTCTTACCTCGCTAATCAGCGTTATTTGAGTCATATTATGAAATTTCACAATCACAACAACATATTAGGTACAAACTACTCATTTGCCCCTTACTTATATAATTGCTAAGTCATCCCTTCCTTACTTGACAAATTACCATGTTACCTCCTTGTTACATAATTACCGAACTACCCCTTATTCGATTTAGGTTACTAAGTTATTTCTCATACTTATTAAGTCACTCATCCCTCTTCATAATTATTACCCTTAATATACTTTCCATTTAGTTGGTTAGATTACCACTTTGCCCTTTCTCCTTTATTATAATTAATGAATTATCCTTGAGTTGGTCAAATTACCAAATTACCCTTCCTCATTATCCTAATTACCAAACTACCCTTCTTCATTGTCAAAATTACCAAATTACCCTTTTATATGATCATAATTACCATTTTACCCTTCTCCATTATTAAATTTACCAAATTACCCTTTGGTTATCTAAATTACCAAATTACCCTTCTTAATTGTCATAATTACCAAACTACCCTACTCCATTATCAAAATTACGAAAATACCCTCTAGTCGGTTAAATTACCAAATTACCCTTCACATTTATCATATTTACCATTTTACCCTTCTCTATTATTATATTATCAAATTACCTTTTAGTTATTTAAATTATTATTTTACCCTTTTCAATTATTATAATTACCAAGTTACTTATTTTCAATTTTCACTTTTACCCCTTTTATTTACAAAATTACCATCTTACCCCGTTACTTTCAAATTTACAATTTTACCCTTTAACTTCTAAAAATTACCATAACACCCTTTCACTTATAAAGGTTACCATTTTATCCTTAATTAAAAAATTACTATTTTACCTCTTTTAATTTTTAAATTACCATTTTGCCCTTTAATCACAAAATTACTATTTTGCCCTTTAATTACAAAATTACAATTTTACCCTTTTATTATAAACTTACCATTTTACCCTCTTCTTACAAAATTACCAATTTACCATTTAATCACAAAATTACTATTTTACCCTTTATTCACAAAATTACCATTTTACCCCCTTACTTCCAAAATTACCATTTTATCCTTTTATTAATAAATTTACTATTTTACCCTTGCCTCCAAAATTACCATAATACCCTTTTTAATTAAGAACTAGCTTTTTTCCCTTAGTACACCATTTATATTAAATTATTATTATTACTACATAAAATATTAATATTAACTCCTCATCCACCACTCTTACAATTAATATAACATTATTAGCACCCATATATATATTAGACCATATGCTTGTACAAGATACCTTACTAAAATCCATTAAGGCTTCCAAAATATTAATCATGCATTAAGAATCACAATAGCATAATATAATATGGTTAATACTTAACATTTTCATTAACAACCAAACTCTTATCGTAAATAATATTTCCATGCATAGCAATAATCTATATGCTTCATTTTCGTCAATCAACACAATAACCACATATATCATATTAAACAACATAAACCAAGCATAACAATATATTAAAAATCCTAATGTGCTAACATACGTTAATCCATGCGTTTAAGTGGGATTTAACGATTACCTCGATTCCCAAAAAAATGAACCTTACCTGTATTCTGGCTAAAGGTTCAAGCTTTGATTATCAAAACCAATACCTAAAAATAATATCAATATTTAGTACATTAGAAATAATAAAATCAAAGTAAAAAAACTTTATAATGCTTAATTAATCAAATAATTAAATTAAAATATTATTATACCTTAAAAGTATTAAACAAATAGATCAAGAAATGCAGAAACTCATGTTGCTAATGCAGCATAAGCTGCATGCAAAGAAACGAGGAGGAGGGGGCTCGAAGGTGGTGAAAAGAGGAAAAATAGGCAATTCCAAGTTAGGGTTTTTAGGCTATGAAAATAGACATGTGGGGGAGGATTTAAGGCAAGGGAATGGTGCAAAGGTGGAGAGGGGGTGTAAGTGGTGGTCAGGGAAGGGTTGACGATGGCTAAAGGTGGTGGAGGTGGTGGCAGCATAGCTGCAAAGGTGGCGGCCGAGGAGGGAGGTCGAGATGGGGGCTGGTGAGGAAGGAAAATAGGGAGGGAAAACAAGGGCCTATGGGTGGTGGTTTCGGCCAAAGGATGATTTGGGGTGGTAGAGGGGGTTGTAGGGATTAATTTGGTGGTTCAGGTGGTGGTGTGGGTGGCAGAACGGTGGCGGATCGGGGCTGCACAGGGTGGTTGCCGAGAAGGGGGGTAAAGAAGAGAAAACGAAGAGAGGAGGAAGAAGGGGGCTGCGGAGTGGCTCGATGGGTGCTGTGATGGTTCAAGGGTGAGTTAGAGTGTGGCAGGGGGTGGTGTAGATGGTGATTGAGGCGGCGAAACAAAAACAGGGGGAGAGAGGGGAGGAGAAGAAAGGAAAGAAGAGAGGGTCAGGGGAAGGCATTTAGGGCTCGAAAAATGATAGAATGAGGCAGAGGAAGAAGAAGAAAAAGAAGAAGGAGAGAGAGGAGGGGATATGGTGCTCGAGGGGTGATGGTAGGGTGGTAGGGAAATGGCCATGGCAGGGAGAGGGAGAAGAAGAGGGATGGCAGGGAATGGGGAAGGGAGAGATGGTGGGGTTGAAATGGGACAGAGAAATGGTGGGAGAGAGAGAGGGAGATTTAGGGAGGTCAACAGGGGAGATGGAGTTGTAGGTGGAGTGGCGAAAATGGTGGAGGATGGCTGGGATTCTCGCCGGGGAAAGAGGAAGAAGAAAAAGGGAAGAAGAAAGAAGGAGAATCGGGGAGGGGCTGGTGCGTGCGACGGGCAGTCGAAGGAAAAAGGAATGGGCCGGCTCAGTTGAGGAAGAAAGAAAAGAGAAGAAGGGAGCCAACTGGCTCACGCCGGAGAAGGAGGGGGAGACTGGGCCTGCAGCCTAGTGCACCAGGGAGAGGAAGGGCAGGCCAAGCCACCGGCGGCCCAAGGAAGAAAAGGAGAAAGAAGGAAAAGAGAAAAAGGAGAAAGAAAAAGGGAAAAAGGAAAAGAAAAGGGGAAATTTGAATAAAATAATTTAATTGATAAAATAATAAAATAGAATAATTTTGGGTAATAAATTTATTTAATAATTTAATTTAATATAATTAAAATATAAGGGTTTAAAAGGATAATTTTAGTAAAATAAGGGTTTGAAAATTTATTTAAATAATAAGGGTGTGATAAAAGAACAAAATATGTATTTTAATTTGTTAAATATTTATATCCAATTTTATATATTCAAAAATCCATAAATAATTAAATTAAATAGATTTAAAGGCTAATTTACTCCAAATAAGAGTTATCTATTAAAATATAAGCTTTTAAAATTTCGGGGGATTACAGTTAACCAATCGATCGGTTTGGCAATAACTAACTGATGTGTTTAAGTAGAGAGAAATTAGGTCTCTACAAGATAGAGACCTATGGATTATTGGTCAACTAGTCGATCAATTTCTAAACTAGCTAATCGGTTTTCTTGAACCAATCGATGTGATTAAATAGAGACAAACTGGGTTTTTGCAAGATTAAAACCCATGGACTATTTTTTAAACTAGTTGATCGGATTCCAAACAAGTCGATCGGTTTGAAGAAACCAGTCGATCGATTTTATGCAGCAATCGATCCATCTTAATTTTAGCACAACCAATGGGTATGCATAAGCTAAACCGGTCGATCAATATGATGACCAGTCGAATGGTTTCGACTAAAACCAATTAATTTGTTTGGAAAATACTAATTAAAAGATTTATAATATGAAATCAAGTCAAGTATTTTTCAACTAAGAGTTTCAAAGAGTATTTGTTTCAAATGTGACATTTGCTCAACTTAACTCTTTACAATATACCAAAGACATATCAAATACTTTGCTTTATGTCTTGGTGACTTTTGTATGTATTTTTTTTGTTGAACATGCATGATTAAGCAAACACATTAGATATAAAAATCCATTTATTATCATAAAAAAAGTATATTGATATTGTTTAACCTTTGAGGTTAACAAGATCTATTTTTTATTTTTATTTGATTTTCTCTCTATTTTTTATGAAAAATTCTGATTAGAGTCGAAATATGCTAATAAGCATATTTTAGTGATGTAGAATTATTTTCACATTATTTCGATCATTATATAAGTTTAATTAGCCAAACAATTTCCAAAAAACACTTTTGAGGCAAGCCTCACCTTCTCTCTTCTCTCTCACCTATCCCTCTCATTTCTAGCAGTAGAGGTGTGAGATTGACATTATTCACAATCTCTTGGCTCACCAACCTACTTCCATGTTCATTCCTAATTGTAATCAACCCCCATCACCCCATCCAGTTAGCCCTCACTTCTTTGTTGCCCACACTCAACCTTACCAGCCTCATCTCCCTCTCTCGTGTGTATTTTGACCCATACTTACCTCTATACCTTTAATTTTTTTTATCCATTTTCATTCCTCACTTATTTTTCTTGGTTTTTTATCCTTTTTTTTTGGTGGAAAATTTCCCAAGTGTTGAACATCTGTTCATTCTTCCATTTTCTCCTCTCTGCTAAGAAAAACAAAGACTTGCTATAATTTTCTCCCCTCTTTGTGCGAGCATTTTATTCATTTTTTCTTATTCTAATCTTGGCTTTATTTTTCTATTATTTTACTTAAGCAAGGAAGAATTAAGGTTGAGAAAGGTTGAAGACTTCAACTATGTCCTTTGACCCCATATTTTTGAGAAAAAAGTGGTGTTTTGTACTCTTCTCCTTATAATTATTTTTCCTTGATTTTAATGAAGTTTTGAAAGAAGATTTGAAATAGTTTTAACTTTGATTCTCTTAGGAATCAAGGTTATACTAGATAGCCAGCAAGTAGGATCTTTTGTGCTAGAAGAATTGCTTTAAGGTAACACATTCATATCTTTAACGTAAATGGGTTTCTATGGTGTATTAGGGTTCTATGTGTTTGGTGTATATGTGAGTATGATCTAGTTAGTATTCTATAATTTGAACATGTGGTATAATTCTTCGCAAGTTAGCATTGCTAGATTTCTCTAATTTTAGGCATACATTGGCCATTCAATCATGATTCCTTTTAGTATGTACATTACCAAGTATCAATGTGATTTTAGGTGTGCAGCATATACTTTTATATGTATGATGACAAAGGACCATGCTAGGATTAATATGGTTAATTGTGGTAAATTTTGGTGTGTGCATCACAAGTTTGAGTAAGGTTTTATCTAGACCAGTCGATTGGTTCCTCAAACCTATCGACTTGTTAGGCGAGAAATCAAATGGTTTGGAGTTTTTGGATCGATTGGTCGTGAGATCAATTGATTGATTTATTAGTTAATAGATTTATCAAACCCATTAACTGATTTCCCTATAAACCAAAATGGTTTGGTCTCTACTTAAACCCATTAACCGATTGGACCAAACCAGTTGATTGGTTTCTATGACCAGTCGATCGGTTGGTCAAACCCATTGACTGGTTTATATGAACGGTCGATCGATGAGGCCAACTAGTCAATTGGTTCTCTGGTATTGTTTTGGTTTAGGTCAAGTACGACCAGACTAATCGACTAGTCTTAGGGAGTGATCGACTAGTTTGGATAAATTCTACCTAGTTTATTTATTAATTATTATTATTCTCTTAGGCTTTTGTGTTGATACCTTCATGTATTTACAACATTTAAATTATAATTTCAAATATGATTGCCATGATTTAATAAGAATCATTATAATGGTATTTGGTACTTTAATTTGGTTAAGTCTGGTGTCATCTCTAAACACCCAAATGGTGGCTTTTATGCCTTGTGATGTGTTTGTTGTTATCACTTGAAAATACCCAATTTGATGAATATTGAAATTTAATTATTTTTGGTGTTATCACTTAGAAACACCTAATTTGGTTAATAATGGAATTTAATTGTGTTTGGTGTTATCACTTGGAAACAGCCATTTGGTTTTGTTTGGAATTTATTATGATTTGTGATATCACTTGAAAATACATAATAATGATATAATATTTCATTTGAGCCTTTTTCTTCGGCTCTGAGGGTAGCTGATGGGAGTTAGTGGGCAAGTTATCTTGTGGTTATATTTTCACTCAGTACCTATTTTCTTCTCTACCAAATCATGGTTAATAGGGGGTATGCACATATCTTTAAGGTATAGGATTATACTGTGGCAAGCCAACATGGCATTGGTGTCCAGTACGGGGGGTGAGGTATCCCCATACAATCCCCCTAGCACTATGTATTGTCCATTTTTTAGGTGGGTGTGGTATCCCAACTTTTTAGCCCTTGGAGGGGAAACATTCAAGGTACGGTGGGTAAGGTATCCCAATACAAGCCCCCTTTGTGTACTTCAACCACTATCCCAATTTGTGTGAGTACTTATGGAAGATACACTCGATGTGTGGTAGGTGTGGTATCCCATTGTGATTATTTATGTTACCATGAATTTTTTTCATGGTGGAGAACTGGGTGTATCCAAATGAGCTATCTTATTAACCAAAATTTGTGTGGTCACTAAAGGAGGAATTCTAATATATTTCATATTGTATGGATTGCGATGTATTTACCATATTTTTATACTTCTATGATTTCCATGCAAGCATGTCATGTTGTAATACTACTTGAGATTAAGTATTGTGTTGTACCGATATGATATCATCATGTTGTTATGTGACTTCAATGTGATGCATGAGCCTTACCATGTTTTAGGTAGTATGTTTTACTAGTACTTCATTGTACCGGTACTGCACTTGTGTGGTCACTTTGATGATCCGACTTCTAATCTTGGGAGCAGAGGATGACTTGCAAGGTTATGAATCTCAATTAGAGTATAATGAGGGTGATGATGTGGGCCATTATCTAGTCATTGCTTGGGTTGGAGGTTTATGTTTATGCCTAAGAGTTAGGCTAATTGACTAGAAATGTTTTGCCCACTACGTTGGGAAGCTTTTGTATTTTCAGTTATTTGAACTTTTAGCTCGATTTCCTATATTTGGTATTCTAAACTATCATACTCATTCTATCTATGATATTATTCTCGACATTATTATCTTTTATTGTCACAGTAATGTTATGAACATGCATCCTTTTGTTCCCTGTTCTTTTTTTCCTTACATCGGGCATGGGTTAGGTGATTATCATATATCTTTATGGTTGATGTGGCGGTAACATTCTCGGTTTTATTTTTCAAATGTTTCTACATCTTCTTAAAAATGAAATTTTTTAGTTCAAAATTTTGGGGTGTTACATAGAAAATCCGAGAGTTCATATTAAAAGTTGGATAAACGGTAAATGTCTTGCCTACCGCATACTCATTACTCTTTCACATTTACAGTCATGCACTTTTTGTTTGTCATTATTAAAAATGGGGATATTATTGACCTCAAAAGTCAAACAATGTCATTATACTTGTTTTGACGATAACTAATGGATTTTTATAATTATTGTTTTTTCTTAAGTGTGCATGTACAAGAACTGACTTACAAAAAGTCTAAAATGTATCCACTCAAAGCATTGTCCAAATGTGAAAATGTAAAAGAGCAATCAAGTTTCAAGCACAAAAAAAAACAACACATGGAAGATAACTAAGACTTGAAGGTTAAAGATAATATTTTTTAAGTCTTACGTCTCTTATAAAAAGTTAAGTTGAGTAAAGTTCCTATTTTAATTAAAATTATTTAGAAACTTTTGGTGAAAAGCACTTGACTTGAATTCATTTTAGAAACTCTTTAAAAGTGTTTTCAAAACTAAATGGTTGGTTCTAGTTGGAATAGGTCGACCCATCCGTAGATCGATCAATTGGTTTAGTTTTATTAAAGGTATGAAATGAGTTAAAATCATATGGATGGACTGGTGCTGCAAACCAATCGACTGGTTATACGAAACCGATCAACTAGTTTGACCAACCAATCCATGGGTTTCATTCCTGTAGAAACCCATTCGTCTTCGTTTAAACTTGTTGACTAGTTGGAGAAACCGGTCGACTGGTTTAACCAACTAGTCTACGGATTACACTTCGATAGAAATCTGTTCATCTCTATTTAAACACATCAGCTAGTTTTACCCAACCAATCAACTAGTTTGAGGATAGACTAGTTTGACCAACAAGTCCATGGGTTTTAATCCTGTAGAAATCCATTCATCTCTTTTGAAACACATTTTTTGGTTTTGCCAAACCAATAGAGTAATTTGGGGAAACCGATCAACTTGTTTGACCAATCAGTCCATGGATTTTATTTTTGTAGAAATCCGTTAGTCTTTGTTTAAATATGTTGACCAGCTTTGCCAAACCGATCAAATGATTTGAACATACCAATCAACTGGTAAAATGAACACATCAATTAGTCTTACCATAGCATGTCACTATTCACATTATTCTTAAGACCAACTATGTACTATGCATAATCGATCGAATGGTTTGAATAAAGCAATTGGCTGATTCACACAATGGTAACATTTCTAGTGTGAACATTAAGAATCAACTACTTTGAACCACCAATCAACTAGTCATGAAACTGATTGAATGGTTTGGTCAAATCGGTCGACTGATGAGAACATTAAATGCTAATTTTTTGCCTGTTAGGTGATATGGATTTTTGGAAAAATTGTGTCTAAGGGCTATACGATGAGGGTAAACCTTATAAATAAGTTTTATCTATATTAAATACAACAACTCTTCAACAACATTGATTGTACAATTAGTCTCTTACTCTCAAGTCATTAAAATGCTTGCTCAAAATTGTTAAACTTTCATAATTCTGAGATTTTATTAAAAAGTGCACTTTACTCACTTCTCTTATATAGAACTGTCCCCAAATTGAAATATCTCCTATTATATATAGTTAGATTACATCTCATCCAGATTTCTACATTTTCATATTTTGTATTTCTGGTGAGAATTATTTATAATCGCTATCTCCTTATAAACTTCAGTTAAAGGAGTTGGTAAGTGTTTGTCTATCATTCTTGAGTGATTGTTGTGGAGTCTCTTAGAGGGTCATTAAGATAGTAAGGTTCACAAACCCAGAAAAGAGTTATCATAAATAAAAATACGTCACTATTTCAAAATCCAAAAGGGAGAACCTTTTGGTAATGGATGTAAAGAGTGATTCACTCATCAACCACTCTATATTGTATGTTAGTTTTTATTCTATCATTTCCATTCCATAAAACCATATTCACCCCCTTCTAGGGTGAATTTCAATAATTGAAAAATAAATCAATTAGCATAAGAATAAAGTAAAGAGAGATAAAAATAAAATTACCTTGTTTTGAGTCGATTATAGACCACGCTATATATTATCATAAAAATGGTTAATCAATCCATATTAAGTGGGGGATCAATGTCCTTAAATATTTTTTTTGAATGTAAGGTATGTCATATACGTAACTTTACATATACCTACAAAAATTGAGATCTTATGCAAACAAAAAGGATCGATTATGTGACATATAATAATCATATCCATATAAAATGATAAATAACAAAGATAATCACTTCCTTTTATTAAGCACTTACGAAAATTGTGTCAATAGGATAGTATATAACATTGTTGTATTTTTTTTCTCCCATTTTTTCTATCGGTGTCAATGTTTATATTTGTAAATTCTAAAATTTATCAATAACGATCGGATGATATGTGTTGTATAAGTCCATAGGCATGTAATTATAATCGATGGATATGGACCAATATTGAACTAACTCATAACATGACTTTAGAAGAGTTTTAGCGTGAAAAATTAAATTCAGAGAAAATCATTTTTTGGGCGTTGTTTTTCGTCCCCCACTTATTTGCCGGTCCACGTGCTTGAGTCAATACGAGTCTTCTGCACATTGATTGATTAGTACATTCCATATGTGGGGCTGACAACACTTTGATCACGGTGGATTTATTTTGTCCCGACGGTGCAGAGCGTTAGAGGTCCAAAAAAAATTGTATTACATAACAGGACTTCTTGTCTGGATATATATCATCGGAGCGTGGAGGATGATATTCGAACGCATGTGGAAGCTTAGACAGTAGGTAGATGCATATAACTATAACAATTCATTTGATTTCTTCTGTAACTCATTAGACGTATTAATTAGCGTGGAATGCAAAATCTTGACCATCTGTGTGCCGCATGTTCCTTGGAGATACATATATATCACCACATGAAATTATTTGATGTTAATCTGTCGACACATTATCAGTATTAAGTTTTGCCTGATATGATTTTATAAGATTATCACATTTTGTGTCGATGAAATAAAATGTGCAGCTCGCCCATACCGATCGAGCATTCAATATTATGTGCAGTGGAGTAGGTGGACAAGTCAATTTCTCAATGCGGTTGTTGTTGGCGTTTTCTTTTTTTTTTTTTATTCTCCTTCTTTCCCAACTTTTCAAGGGAGTCAGGCCGCAGGACGGCAGGAGTGTGGACCAGGCTGGTACTGGGTTGCTCATTTTTTGTGTTGTCAGTAAACAAGATTGATTTAATTTAGAAATACATGTAGTGGCAATGCATGGTATATGAGCCTCTGAGTGACCAACTCGATCGGCCTTCCATCTTTTGGATGCTGAGGTTAGTTTCCTTCTTGTATGTTTTTGTGCTGTTTTATAACAGCTAGCATTACTCAGTACGTACAATTTGTGAAAGTTAGCATTGTAAAATAACTAGCAATGAGTAATAGATATGATCTGGGAGTACATGATTTTATACGCTGATAGTATCCAACGTAAGATACGGAATTTTTGACCGACTAACATTTTCTATGTTTGTGCTTCAAATTCTTTGCAGTAACACAATTGCAAACGAGAGAGAGAGAGAGAGAGAGAGAGAGAGAGAAGTCAAATTGAAAAGGTGATGCATCAAGTCAGCTCTTTTTGTTCTTTTTTCAAGAAACTTGACACTCAAGCATTTTTTTTAACATTAATTATGCATACATATGACTATTATTCTAATTAGCTTATCTACTGTCATTACTTACCTGATAATGTTCATTGTTTGATATTTTGAACCATTGCCCTCTTTTGAAGGGCATGCCGGTTCTAGATATAGTAATATTATATCTATATCTAGGGTCTCCAAATTATACGGGCTCCAAATTAAAAAAAAAAAAATATATATATATATATATATATATATATATATATATATATATATATATATAATGACATCTAATATAAAATAAGATACTAAGCTAGCATAAATAATCAGGTAACGAGAATAAGAAAGCTTTATTATAAAATATTAAGAGTTCAATTCACTATCCAAGCTAAAATATGGAGGCACAATATATTTTTCAGCCTAAGGCCCCCTAAACGTTAAGGTTGACCCTACATTAAGGACTCTAGTTAGACTTTGCTAAATGCACTGGTTGTGACATTGCAACATGAAAGGACCCAGGTAATATATGACAATACCCACAAGGATCAACACCAAGACAATCAACCAAATAATAGAACCCAAATCTACCACAAATAATTCACCAAATAAAATCACCAAGCAAAACTAATTATGGGCAGCAAGCACAAACGAATAGATTAGCAAAATGAACCAATCAACACACGATTTATACGTGGAAAACCTCTTCGATGTGAAGAGTAAAAACCACGGGACGTTTGAGGAGTCCACCCTATCTCCTTCTATTATTATGATAAATTGAGGGCAAAATGAACCATCCAAATCAGTTCACAACAATTCACAACCCACCAACAAGAACATACATAAGAGCTTAAGCAATAAGAGATCAAAGGTGAAGAATATCACCACAAATCAGCGATTCAGTCCCTCTGCAATAACAGACAAACCAGATCTCACTACGATGATCCAACCGTTCAAAATGAGCCCCTATGTGTCCCCAACAAGCTGTCCAAATTTCAGCAAAATCCAACGGTGAAAACTCCGGCGATCGACAACTTTCTGAACGTTGTTCTTGAACAATCGCAAATCACGATTCTCCAACCCTTTGTCTTCCTCTCTTCTTTTGCTTCTAATTTTGTGTGTGACTTTCTGAATTCACACCTCTCACCCCCTTGCCCTAATTTGTAAAGAAATTATTTATACCAAAGGCTTAATTAAGAAGCCCAAATAATAAGCCCAAGTTGGACTTAATCCAAGATTAGTAAAATGCTATCAAATGTCCATTTATTAGGACAAGATAAAATACACATTTTACTAACACATGGGGGCTGGACCCACAACAATCTCCCCCTCCAGCCCAATGCGGGGAAGACATGATCACTTCTATGATCACTTGACCTTCATCCCAACAATCTTACCACAAACTTCAAGCTTGCTTCCAGGGACTAGCTTTGTCAACATATCTGCACCATTCTTATCTGTGTGGACTTTCTTCAGCTTCAAATGCTTCTCCTCGATTACATTCCGCAACCAATGATATCTAACATCAATATGCTTGGTGCGAGCGTGATACATTGCATTCTTGCTCAAGTCAATAGAACTCTAACTATCACATAATACTACATACTCACCTTGCCTCAAACCCAAATCTCGAAGGAACCTCTTAAGCCATAACATCTCTTTACTTGCTTCCACAGCTGCTATATACTCTGCCTCAGTTGTGGACAATGCTACACACTTTTGTAACTTGGATTGCCATGAAATGGCTCCCTCTGAAAATGTAAACACATAACCTGAGGTAGACTTTCTATTATCAAGATCACCCGCCATGTCTGCATCAGTGTAGCCTTCAAGTATAGGTTTGCCACCTCCATAACACAAACTCAATTTGGTGGTGCCCCGCAAGTATCTGAAAATCCACTTCACAGCTTCCCAGTGAGCCTTACCCGGATTGAATAAGTATCTGCTCACCAAACCAATAGCATGTGCAATATCTGGCCTAGTACACACCATAGCATACATCAGAGAACCAACAGCAGAAGAGTAAGGAATAGATGACATACTTTCTTTCTCCTTCTCTGTTGTAGGACAATCTCTCTTGCTTAGCTTGAAATGAGTAGCTAGTGGTGTATTAACAGGCTTGGCATCTTTCATATTGAACCTTTCAAGCACCCGTTCAATATACTTTTCTTGTGATAGCCACAATTTCCCAGGTTTCCTATCACGAGCAATCTCCATGCCTAAGATTTGCTTTGCTGGACCCAAGTCTTTCATGTCAAATGACTTGGACAAGTCTTTCTTCAAATTCTGAATAATATTTGCATCTTGTCCAACTATCAGCATATCATCAACATATAGCAGAAGGATGATAAATTTACCTCCAGAGAACTTTTTGAAATACACACAAGGATCGGCAGAAGTTCGTTTATAACCATTACTCATCATAAACGAATCAAATTTTCGGTACCATTGCCTTGGTGCCTGTTTAAGCCCATAAAGACTTTTCTTCAACTTGCAAACAAGTTTCTCTTTCCCTTTCTCTTCAAATCCTTCAGGCTGCTCCATGTAGATTTCTTCATGCAAGTCACCATGTAAAAAAGCAGTTTTCACATCAAGTTGCTCCAACTCAAGATCAAGACTTGAAGCTAAACCTAGCACGGTTCTGATAGATGTCATTTTGACCACTGGAGAGAAGATTTCATCAAAGTCGATGCCCTTTTTCTGGTTGCATCCCTTAACCACCAATTTGGCTTTCCGCTTCACAATCTTCTCACCATCTTTCTTGTTCTTGAAAACCCACCTGTTCTTCAAGACTTTCCTGCCCTTGGGAGGCTTCACTAACTCATAAGTATCATTCTTTTTCAAGGAATCCATCTCTTCCTTCATAGCATCGAGCCAAATATTTTTCTCATCAGATGACAATACTTCCCGATAACTCTCTGGCTCCCCATCTTCTGTGACTAGAATGTACTATGAGCTTGGATACTTTGTTGAAGGTTTACGCTCTCTAACTGACCTTTGAACCTCTGTATCCTCCACTTGAGGGGTAGGTTTCTCCCCCTGCTCATGAATCTCTTCATCATAAATTTCTCCCTCATGAAGCTCTTCTTCATCAGATGAAGACTCACTATGATCTGAATGATCACCATCATCATGAACTGGTACATCACCACCATCAGGTTGTACCTCACCAACATCATCAGGTATCACATCAACATAATCATT
The DNA here is from genome assembly GCA_039764185.1 of Tamarix austromongolica. Classification (NCBI taxonomy): domain Eukaryota; kingdom Viridiplantae; phylum Streptophyta; class Magnoliopsida; order Caryophyllales; family Tamaricaceae; genus Tamarix; species Tamarix austromongolica. The sequence goes on along the minus strand of CM077808.1, from coordinate 21,839,564 downwards.
TGCTGGCTGCTCAACAGAAGTAGTAGAAGAAGAAACATCAGTAGAATCAAATAACAAATCTGAGGAAGAAGAGTACCTTGTATTCAAAAGCTCTACACCCGTCTCGTGCTCAAAGAATACTACATCTCTACTTCTCACTACCTTCTTCTTATCTGGATCGTATAGTCTAAAACCATACTCTTCATCACCATAGCCAACAAACACACAAGGATGAGTTTTGGAATCAAGTTTTGACCTCTGTTCTTTCGGCACATGCATATATGCCTTACACCCAAAAACTCTCAGATGTGAATACATGGGATCACATCCCTTCCACACTCTCTCAGGAATGTCAAGGCCAAGAGGAATTGATGGAGCTCTGTTGATCAAGTACACTGCACACTGAACTGCTTCACCCCAGAATGTCTTAGGAAGATTTGACATTCTAAGCATACATCTCACTTTCTCCACAATGGTTCTGTTCATTCTCTCTGCAACTCCATTGTGTTGTGGTGTGCCGGGCTCTGTCTTCTCATGTCTAATGCCATGTTGTGAACAATAATGCTTGAATTCATTAGAAGTATATTCACCACCATTTTCTGAACGAAGACGCTTTAGCTTTCTTTCTGTCTCCCTTTCTACCATGGCATGAAATTTCTTAAAAATCTCGAAAACTTGACTCTTTGTCTTCATCATGTAGACCCAAGTTTTCCGAGTAGCATCATCAATAAAGGTAACAAAATATTTATTACCACCAAGAGACTCCACCTCAATAGGACCACAAACATCATAGTGTACTAGCTCCAACTTATCTTGCCTTCTAGTAGACTTCCTAGCAAAGGAAGCTCTATGTTGTTTTCCTGCCAAACAATGATCACAAGGGTCAAGAGAAATAGTTTTATCAACAGGAATAAGAGCTTTACCTGCTAACAATTTCAACCCCTTGTCACTCATATGTCCTAGCCTTCGATGCCACAAATTAGGAGAATTCTTTTCTTCCACTGCATTCAACTCACCAGAACACACATTCAAGTATGTCTTGTATAAAGAACAACACAACTCGCCTCGAGCAACTGTCATAGAACCCTTGGATAATTTCCACTTGCCATCACCAAAGGTATGTCGAAAACTCTCTTGATCAAGGACATTTGGAGATAACAAGTTAAGGCGTAGATCAGGAATATGGCGCACATTTTTCAATGTAAGCATGCACCCAACACTCGTTTTCACACGAACATCACCTAACCCAACAATGCTTGCTGAGCTCTGGTTTCCCATCTTAACACTGCCAAAATCACCAGCTTGGTAGTTCATGAAGTACTCCCTTTTGGGAACACAATGGTATGAAGCTCCTGTATCTACTAGCCACTCTGAATCTGAGCTCTCAACATGATTACAATCATTAGTTGCACAAATCAAAGCGATCTCATCATCCCTTTTAGAAGCGGTTGCTACAGTATTTTTATCATCTCCCTCCTTTTGTGAATTTTGCATCTTGCCTTGCTCTCTCTTCCACTTGTAGCAAAACTTTTTCAAGTGGCCAGGTTTCTTACAGTAATGACATGTCCTAGTCTCCTTTTCTCTAGACTTGGACCTTTCTTTTGAGTTGCCACGCCCTTTGGGACCTCGACTCTTGCCTCTTCCTCTGTTCTCAACAACAAGAGCTTGTGAATTATCAACTCCCATCTCCTTTCTTCTTATCTCTTCATTGAACATGCTTTCTTTGATCACATCCAATGATAGCACACCATCCGGAGCAGAGTTACTAATAGTCACAACCAAAGTTTCCCAACTATCTGGCAAAGAACTCAACAAGAACAAAGCCTACAATTCATCATCAAGAACAATTTTCATGGTAGTCAACTTGTTAATGATGTCCTGAAAGTCACTAAGATGTTCTGACACAGACTTTCCACTCTTCAGTTTCAAATTAACAAGTCTCTTGATTAATGAAGCTTTGTTATGAGCGGTCTTTCTTTCATAAAGACCCTCTAATTTCTTCCATAGATCATATGGGTCAGACTCTTGAGACACATGGTTAAAAATACTAATATCAACCCATTGTCTAATAGTCCCCAAAGCTTTTCTTTTCATCTTTTCCCAATCTCTATCTTCCATCTTTTCAGGTTTTGCAGGTTTACTAATGGTGCCATCTTCATTTGTGATTGAATCAATTGGGTCAAACAAGTCTTTACACTATAACAAATCCTCCATTATTGGTCTCCAGATGGAATAATTGGTTGATGTCAATTTAACCATTGAACTGCTACTACTAGACTCCATAAATTAAACCTCGCTCTGATACCAGTTGAAAGGACCCAGGTAATATATGACAATACCCACAAGGATCAACACCAAGACAATCAACCAAATAATAGAACCCAAATCTACCACAAATAATTCACCAAATAAAATCACCAAGCAAAACTAATTATGGGCAGCAAGCACAAACGAATAGATTAGAAAAACGAACCAATCAACACACGATTTATACGTGGAAAACCTCTTCGATGTGAAGAGTAAAAACCACGGGACGTTTGAGGAGTCCACCATATCTCCTTCTATTATTATGATAAATTGAGGGAAAAATGAACCATCCAAATCAGTTCACAACAATTCACAACCCACCAACAAGAACATACATAAGAGCTTAAGCAATAAGAGATCAAAGGTGAAGAATATCACCACAAATCAGCGATTCAGTCCCTCTGCAATAACAGACAAACCAGATCTCACCACGATGATCCAACCGTTCAAAATGAGGCCCTATGTGTCCTCAACAATCTGTCCAAATTTCAGCAAAATCCAAAGGTGGAAACTCCGGCGATCGACAACTTTCTGAACGCTGTTCTTGAACAATCGTAAATCACGATTCTCCAACCCTTTGTCTTCCTCTCTTCTTTTGCTTCTAATTGTGTGTGTGACTTTCTGAATTCACACCTCTCACCCCCTTGCCCTAATTTGTAAAGCAAGTATTTATACCAAAGGCTTAATTAACAAGCCCAAATAATAAGCCCAAGTTGGACTTAATCCAAGATTAGTAAAATGCTATCAAATGTCCATTTATTAGGACAAGATAAAATACACATTTTACTAACACATGGGGGCTGGACCCACAACACAACAGTACAAGTGGAAGTTAAAATCATAACTTACAATACTTAGAATTCATTATCAACCATTAGATCAAACCCTAATCTATCGATTTTTTTATTTACCTAGTTACCGGCCGACTAGTATTTACATATCTATATAATATATAATAACACAGTCATAATAGCAAATAGATTTTCCACCTAAACTATGTAGTTGTTATTTAGAAAAAAAAATTACTATATAGAAAATAATTTTTTCCCTATACTACCCATCCACCACCTGTGACTCACTCCCTTCTATCTATATTTATGTCTCTCTTCTCTCTTCTTTGTCTTGCGTCTTTCTCTCATTTTTCAACTCTATCTCTTTCACCTCACTCCCTCTCTCGATCGACCGATGCAATCTTGCAAGGTCAATTTTTTTGTTTAACACAAATTATCTGATCTATACACACATTTTTTTTTAAATATGTTGGAAGAAACAGTGATTTTTATCGATAGGAGGTAGGGTGGAATGACGATTTTTGTCGGTGGAGGGTGGGGCGAATGGCTATTTTAGCTGGTGAGGGGTGGGGGCAATAGCAAATTTCGCTGGTGGAGGTTAGGGGAAACGGAGAATTTCGTTGGTGGGGTGAGGGCAACGATGAAATTTGCCGGTGGGGTGTTAGGGGCAATAGTTATTTTCACCGGTGGGAGTTTGGGGGGAACGGTGACATTTTGTGCAAAATTTTTGTGTATGTATTAATTATGTTAGTATTAATTAAAATTAAATATTAAATAATAATTTCTATTATGTTTCTATGATTTATTATTTGTTAATTAGTAAATATGGTTTGTTATGTGGAGGGTGGTTTTGGTTGGATAGATTGAGTTTATTAATTCTGTCTCATTAATTAGTGCAAAATCTAATAAAATTTTGTCCTAGATTTATGATTATTGTGTTTTGTTAAATATGTGTGTATTAATTATGTTAGTATTAACTAATATTAAATATTTATTGATAAATTTATTATGTGTGTATGATTTATAGTTTGTTAATTAGTAATTAAGGTTTGTGATGTGGAGGATGGTTTTGGTTGGGTAGATAGGTTTGTTAATTATGTATTAGATAGGTAATGTAATTAGTGTATATTAATTATGTTTGCAATAATTATATTTGTTATCATGTTTATTAATTATAGTTTGTTAATTCTGTTTTTATTAATCATGAACTTTTAATTATGGTTAATTTGATTAAATTTATTTATTATATTTTTAGATCTATTATACTCTATTAATTATGCTATGTTACTATAATTAAATACGAGTTTGTCAAAATCTATTGGGTTTCTATGATTTCTGGTTGTCGTTTGGTGGGGTAATTATATTTTTTAGTTTTTATTTGTTAAGTGTAGCTTTTAAATAATGTTAATTTGGTTAAATTTATTATTGATATTTTTAGATCTATTAAAACTATGTTAATAGCATTATTGTATTATTTATATATGATTTGATATTTATTAGATTTGTTTATATTTTCATTAAATGTGTTAAATATTGTTATGTGGTGGTGGTTATTGGTGAATGTTTTTAATTATATTAATTGGATAATAGATTTATTTTGTTATTGAAATTCAGATGAATCACAAACAAGATAAAGTAATAAATAGAACAAAAGGTCACCCTGTGGATGTAATAGAACGCGTACAAAATAACCTGCTCTAATGTTTCATCTAAAAAGTCTAGAAAAAAGTCTTATCAAAGGATGGAGTAGAGGTAAAAAAAAAAAGTAGCTAACAAGAACCAAAAGAAGTGTTGGAATAACAAGAATATGCAAAAGCTCCCGAACAACCAAAGTCTAGTCATGTAGCTTCTACCATTCCAACATTTGACAACTATGCAGGTTGTCCATTATTTGTGGCCGATGTTGGCATTTTGGGGTACAGAGGCTTAGGTTTTGGAGATTCTGGTTACATAGGTTTAGGGGTAGGGCGTTTGGAGTTTGGAGGTTTAGGGTATGAAGATTCAGGGTATGGAGGTTGAAGGTATGATGGTTCCAAGGTTAGAGGTTTGGGATATGAAGGTTCGCGGGTTGAAGGTTATGGGTATGGAGGTTTTCCATTATCAATGTATATTTTCTTACCTTAGTGACAAAGCCTAATATGTGAGTACCATCATCCTCAGTTTACCCACTTACTTTGATGGTTCTAGACCATCATTGGATTTGGTAGCATCATTACCCCATATTACTAATCAACCATCATCAACGACATATGTGCATGATGATGATGATGATGATGACAACAAAAATGATGACAACAGTGATGATGATAATGATTATAGACATGATGATGGTGATGATGATGATGATAGGGGTGCTAGTAAAGCTAGTGATCATGAATGTGGTATACAGTTAAAGGATGAATGGTATTTGATGGGGCCATGTCCAGGAGGTCCAATCATCCCTAATTTGATCCCAAGCTTCAATAGTCATGCTGCTTCATATTTATGGTTAGGAAAGATATGTTTATCATATGCATTATTAAATATTTGGCATTTTTTGTACGAATATCATATATAGTCATCACGTATATTGATATTTTTTTAGGATCGTGGTTGTCCTAAGATCTATACCAAAAAAAGGTTCTAAAAACTTTTCTCAAAAGTGTTAATGAAATGATATTCGCTCTGATATGCTAAATAAGATTGTCACACCTTTCATATCCCACATTTGAGTGTGCGAATGTGCCACTTATTTTAGCGTTTATTGAGATATGGCAACTAGACACTAATAGCTTTCATATGCCATGGGGTGAGATGATAATCACCCTTTTAGACATATATCACATGTTAGAGCTATGAGTCGATGGTAAAACATTATATTTAGAGATAACCACTGACATGCGTGGGTAATTGATTGGTGCAATGGTATCAAATTCTAACCAAAAGATGTATGAATGAAGCACATAAAACTATCCATTGATTCTACTGGAGGGGAGTACTAGCTCTAAATTATCAGTAGCTAGTTACATGTATTGAAAATATTATGCATAATTTAGGAGTTACTCTACCTAAGCATGTGTGTGGGCATGGACGTGGGAGTTTATAATGACCTTGAAGTGCATTTGTTTGATTATGTACTTTGATTAAAATAGGTTTCTTACATTTAATTCTAGATGGTTTTTATTTTATATGTATTTGTTTAACGTATAACTCAAGCCACCTTAATTATTTTGAACTCCAAGACCCCACTTAAACTGAATAAAGTAAAGATATATTGGATTACCATAGATTAGGTACTTAAACAGAATAAAGTATAGATATATCGGATTACCACAACTAAATTAAGAAAAAAATATAAAATTCTAGATATAAATCTCGTCTAAAGATAAAGGAGGTGGGTTTTGGGTCCCATCATTAACCAATGAGCGTCATTGTTGCAATCTTGCAAAATATAATGTATTCCATGTCAAAATGATGTTGTCACAATATTTACTCTAATTTGCATGTAGTGGTGGAAGTAAAAAATTTTCCAGAAGATATATCTATCAGATACAAAAAAATGTAAAACAATTAAGGTGAGACATAATATTGAAATGAACAAAAAATTCATTAAACACTCGCATACCAATATGTAATGACTCATGTCTAAAAACATATAGTCACTTTATTTTCAAGACCTCTGATTTTGTGTTGCGCCACTAAAGGTAGGAATAAACTACAAGCATTCAATGAGTAATATGCAAAAAAAAAACACAATAACAAGTTGCAATGATATGACCAATATCAGGCATTTCCATCCAGTGTGCCATCGACGCTGGCCTTTCCCAATAGGCACTAGTATTCAGAACTTGATCAACACTGTTATATACGAACATATTCTCGTACAACTATCATCTCGCCATTATCTTGTGATATAATTCAATACTAATTTGAACCCACCGTTCCTCATCTTATAGTATAATATATGCCAATGCTCTAAAATCGTAGTTTCCATTTATTAACACATTATATCAGGTACTAATATAATGAAATATATGTTGATTCATCTAATTTAAGTAAAGGAATTATCATTGGCTCGATGACATAAATGCCAGTTGCCGTCCTCAACCCTAACCACGATCACAACCTTGTGTTGATCTCAAATGACTAGAAAATTATTATTATGTGTGCTCCTAATTAGATTTTCCCCTTTTAGTGGAGTTTCTTGGGCAACCCCTATGTTGTCGTACGAGTGGCTCTTGGAGAGATATTATTTGTGGAATAGAAATATTAAATATCTCTCTGGCCAACTGATTTTGTATTGCTAGTGGCTGGCTCATAGAAGCTTCTATAAAAATATGGAGTAAATGAGATGTAAAGTCTATTGGTTATTGAGGTATATGTGGATTTATCGGCCGATCTATGTCAAATTTCTTTGTCAATGTATCCATTAATATCATGTGGATTTATCAGCCGATCTGTGTCAAACTTCTTTGTTAATGTATCCATTAATCTCATGCGTATATGGTATCATGTGTGTACTCTACATGTAACATCCGCATAAATTGTCATATGTACCTATGTAATTACTTCTTTCGCACCCTTTGTCAATCAACTCCATTGCGTATATGGCAACATAACCTCTCAAATTAGTATAAAGGGCCTTTGTTGCAAAATGTGACATATTGAATCGAGAACTCTCAAGCAATGCTTTAATCTCGTCATGTTGCAATTCCAGGTGCGTGGGCATTTTTTTGAACATAGTGTTGAGGCTACCTCTTAATGTCTTCGAAAATTTCTTCAAAGATCCGTGAGCACCTTCAACTCTATTGTAAAAAAAATCAGTATATTACATTATCACTAGAAATATTTAAAAGCAACTACAATAAGAAATAAAATAACTTTCATACCTATTTGTTATAATTTGATGAATATGAAACATGTCATCAAAGAAAGTAGAAATAACTTTTTTGTTTATATGGTTGTAGTCAATTGGTTTTTAGATACTAAATTAGGCTGGGTATGTGTTTGTAATCTTCCTCCAATGACAAGAGTTGTTCCTCATATGTTTGTTCATCTGTGACATCTATCAAAATTTTCTATCGGGTCATAAAACCACATGCAAATGATGAATGACTAGAGACTTTCTTGTACCTTTCTTCCACATTTTTATCAACATGAAACCTACTAAATAAATGTCTTGAAGTGGAAAAAATACATTCCACAACTAAAATTAGAGCCAATTCCCCATCTGTAATAATGGTGGTTGGAACCATAGATGGATCTATCAAGGTCCTCAACCTCTCAAGTACCCTACAAATAATTTTCCTTCTTTTCAGATGACGTGTATGCACATGTAACGTTAAAATTCAATTGTGTTGGTGTTAGTCCAATAATTTCAAATAAGGAAATTCAATATCTATTTGTCTTATATGTGCAATTCATTTATAAAACAAAAGGAAAGGCATGTAAAATATTAATAGATATGGGATATACAAATAGATGTTCACTTATTACATTTGATTTAGGCTCACTTTGATGCCACTGAAAATAATGCCTCTCAGCCAACATACTTATAACATGTTGTAACATTATTTGACCATCTATTTTTTTTTACCTAAGATTTTTTCGAGTATTATAAATATGCCTTCTCATGCTTATATTTCCTTCAAATTATTTTGAAGAAGAAATATGATTTGTCGAGCTTTTACGTTAACTACAATAAGGTCATCAACAAATTGAACTTCATTTTCATTTAACTTACCCAGAATAGCATACCCTTGTTTATAATTTATCAATTCACGATTGTGTGTCTCATTTCTAACTACCAGTTACCATCCATCATTATTATTTTCAACACAAATAATAAAAAGGGAAAAATTACTTTTTTTAGAAATTGTAATGCGTGCACCTTCGGTAGCTATAGATCTAGTACAGACGTACGTTCCACTTCTTTCACATTCTATCGAGAATCTACCTACCTCTATACCATTTTCTTTTCTAGAACATTTGATGATCAAATTCATCTTATGACTTGTATCCATTTGTTTAACCTAGGTTGCAAGTTCTTCAAGATCACAATATATATGTTCTGTTATGAAAATGTTCTGATAATTTTGAATCGTAAAACATCTATTATCCATACCTTGAAAAAAATAGCTTATCATAGTAACATAATAAAAATAATTATTAATTTTATCATGATAAATTCATTGACACAATTTAATAATAATAATAAATATATAAGTTGTAGTTATAACTTGGAGAATCCATTTGTATCTCTCTTGTGTATCTATAGCTTGTCGGTATTGTAAATCCATCATCTTATTATGTTGGGGTTGTGACTATGACTTCATAGGTCATCGAAGTTATAAACTCGTCGTAGCTTGTCGGGGTTTCGAAATCGTCGTAATTTAAAAGGCTTCAAATTTTATTATTTATTTTAAGTGTTTAAAATTATAATATATTTTTGTACCAAAAGATTTAACAAAGACAACCTCCTTCTGATAAAAATTTTATATTGAAACTTATACTTAACTATGAGGAATAAAAATTTTGAAGTAGATCCTTTACATATATATACGGTCGAACTATACAAATTGAAACAAACATAAATATTCGATGTTAGTGTATCTATTCTTCTGACATAACAAAAAAAATTTCCTTAAAAAATGGGTAACTATTCCTTATAATATGTAAAACCACACATTTGCGTTGGTAGGAGGCAAGTGGGCGTAGAACACAAATTATTAGGAGAGAACGATAGTTTCGGTCGATGCAAGAGCCGGGAAGCGCCAAAATATGCCAGTGCAGGGTGGTGAGAGACAATGATGCACGAAAACGGGGACGGGGACGGGGAAACGGGAACGGGACGAAACGCGGAAACGCCATTTCTTAAAAATTTAGGAAACGGGGACGGCAGGAAACATTAAAAAAATTATATATATATTTTTAAAAAATAGGTTAAATTTATTAAAATTTAGAGAGAAAAATAAAATTAATTTTTATATTAGTTAATTTTAACTAATAATAGTAATTTTTTAATAAAAAATTAATTAAATAATATATTTTTAATAAAAATATTAATTAAATAATTTTAATATAAATTTTAATCCGAAGAAGTTTCCGATAAGTTTCCGGGACGGAAAACGTTTCCGGTACGGGAAACGGCACCTAAGGGCCGTTTCCGTGCATTACAGGTGAGAGACTGAGAGGCAATAAATGCCGGCGTAGGGGGAGGGGGACTGACAACTTTTGTCGACACTTGGGGAGAGAACAACTTCTGCTAGTGCAAAAGGGACCGGAATGTTCTGCCTGTGCAAAGGGGACCAGTTAGTTCTGCCGGTGCTGATTGGAGGGAAATAGCAAATTATGTTGTTGCTAGGGGGACTTTTTGGCAAAAACTTGCCATTCCTATATAGGATAATTGTTTTCTAGGGAGTAATTTGATATTTTCTAAATAAGAACACCCCCTAAACTAACATCCATCAATTTATTAATCTATATTTATTTTTTCATCCATATCAATATAGTGAAATCATTTGTAACGACTAAGCTATATTTTGTATATACTAATTATAGGTAATAATTATAATTTAATTTTCATGTTAAACCTCATTAAATAGGGCAAGGACAAGATAGTTTGACAAATATGTTTGGTATACTATACTTCTATTTTTTTTAAATAAAAAAATTAATACTATGAACTCACTTTTTATTAATAACGACAAAAAAGATTATACTCCCCATGTCTACAATAGATCAATTCTTAAACTATTTATCTTTTTAACTTTTCCTCCTAATTTTTTTTTCAAATGCACTTGCTCATTCTACAACTAGATGGTTATGAAAGCCCAAATCTCAATTCCTTGATAAGTATTTTGAATAATTAGATATGAACAATAGTTATTAATTAATTTTCAATTATTATTTACATATAATTTATTTTTGTGATGTTTCTCTATTTAATCAATATTTGTTCTCAACCAAAAAATAATGACCAATTAAATATTACTCATTTCATATAAAAAGATCAATCTATCACTAATAATTTGTATTAAAAAAAGAAAATTATTTTATAAAAGTGAAAGCCTACTATTTATTTTTATCCTCACTTTTTTGTCATTATCTATGCATTAAGTTTTTTTTTTATTTTTTAATTATTGGTGTAAATATAATGATAAAACTACTTTTATTATATCCTTAAAAAGTGTGTAAATTGATAGAATGAATTCTTTTTTTATACAAATATAGTACATATTTTTATAAAATAATTTAACATATTAATTTAAATGTATAATATTTACTATTATACATTCAACAATAATAATATTGTATAAATAAATTTATTTAATTATCATTAGAATTATATTTATTATTATTTTTGTCATTATTATTAATTATACGCAGTTTTACATTTAATTTAATTTATAAAATTTAGAAAAATTAAAATTTGTGCATTTCATGAGTGCAACACTATTAATGTACAATAACACATTAAAATGTAGTATAATGTAGCCCCAATTAATCCATATTTTTTTTGTGACTAGATCTTATCGACGTTGAGATTAGAAATGTTCAAAAAATTTGATGACGTAGTATAAACTTTGAATTTTAATCTAAAAAAATACAATATAATGTAGTACAAAGGAAATTTCCAAAACAAGCTATATTAACATAAAACTAATTAAAATTGGAAATGAATAATGTGAACTCATTTTTATAAATAAGTGAGAGAAATTTTTGTATATAATTTACCACATTATTACTATCGGAGCGAATCTCACTTGCAAGATCTTCCTTTGTATGTTTTGCATGAACATCTATATTTTGAGTTTCAAGATTGTACTAATTGTTACATATTATCAGATCGATGAAATTATAAACAATACTGATTTCCTTCGTAAATTTCACTAAAGAATCAAAATATTGTGAAAGATGAGCCTCGTGTTATCATCGTCTCTTAGTTCTTTACGTGTTAGGACTAGCGACCCATCATTAGCCGGTAATACAAAGTGAGTAGTAGATGTTTGGGTTTCCAAATCTTTGCTTAGATACAAGGTAAAAATTTTGTGTCATCCTGTGTTTCCTACACTTTTAGCCATTGATAACCAAGGATCAATACAATTACCCCTTTTATCTATTAGGTGATAATTTTCAATGTTTAATTGATAATAATGAAGGCAAATTATAGCTTTCTGATCAATTTAACCATTAATCCCTCTATTGCTTTTTGGTTGACATATATTTCAAGTGTAATGGACCATCCGTCGAAATATATACATAGATAGATAGATAGATAGCTAGATAGAGAGGAAATAGGGCAAAAGGAAGCGTCCACCCTATTAGTTGGAAACTAGCAATGAGGGACGTGTGCTCTTATGCTACTATTGCAAAAGGTGAAGACTCAAAGAATTACCATCGAAAGGAGGATGTGAGGAGCATAAATTTGTAGGCATCAAAGAAGGAGCTGGAGTGGATGAAGAGGAGTCTCATTGTGGAATCATCACAACCTTTCTCCTTAACTTGGTTTCACGGCGGCTTTTGGAGTCGTGGGGTACTTTATGCAGATTCAGGAGCTTTGGCAGGTATAAGTTTCTTCTTACTTTTGAATCTATTGAGGAAAAAAATAGAGCCACGCAGGATGATAGCATGTTGTTCGATTCTTTTCTGGTGGTTCATAATTGGAAAGTCGAAGATAGCTGCATCCTGAGGAGGACATGGGTGGAGATAAGAGGGCTACCGGCGGTGGCATGGAAAGAGGAGTATATAAGGAAAATAGCCAAACCTTGGGGGAGATGGATTTGTTGGGAGGAGATCAAAGATTTTGGGGAAACTTTGGAAGCCACTAGGGTGTTGATCGATACCCAAAACTTAGAGGACATTAGAGATAAAGTGCTAGTGTGTGTTGTAGGGAAGGAGGTGATGGTTGTGGCACATGAGGTCTGCCAAGACTTCATTCCATGATAGTAGAATACGATGGCTAGGAAGGTGATCCAGCATGATGCTTCATCGTCTGGGGAGGTAGCTGATTGGCCTGGTGGGACTCCATTCGACCTAAAAGGAGACAACCAACCGTATAGTTGCATACTCTCTCCTCTAGGTGGGTTGATGAGTCGATAGGCGTGGAAATAAATGCTAATACATGCACCGACAACTACAGTTTGGAGTATTGGGGGGAGGAAGAATTATTAAAATTCACTTTTTTTTCTAAAACGGAAGTACTTAAATTAAAACCTGTGAATCTTGTGGATGCTACCGCCACACTTAGTACCAGCCCGGTTCAATCCGACCGTTCCAGTACCAAGTTCTAAGGCTAAAAGAAAAATAATAATCAATATAAATAAAATCTAAATAAGACTTCAAATAAGCATTAAATAACAGTAAGATAGAATTTAGAGTGCGAAGTCAAAGAGTTATGAACCAGTGTACATAGTCAAAGTTCCTTAAGAGGAAATAAGTTTACAAACGGTAAAAGATAAATCTAAAAAACTCAAAAACATAATTAGAACATCATGTAAGAGAAATTCGGCCATGCCACTCTCGATCTTCATGCCGAGTCCGGACTTAGTACTTAGCCCCGCTTGATGCCTCATGAACATCGAAGGTATCAAAATAAGCATCACCCACCTGTACAAAGTCAGAAGGGTCTTCTACTTGTGGGAATGAGTAGCACCCATAAAACATGTAGTCAATACGCTACGTAATAAGTAAGGTAACCATACACTAAGGCCAACATACAAAAGCATGTAGACCAACATGATAACGTAATAGCATATAATCATTCAAGTACATACATAAAGGCCCATTTATAGTCCAGATTAATAAATTAATTAATCTTTGATCAAAACTCATTTCACACCATGCTTATTATCATTCCATGCGAGTGTGGGAACCCCATTATTATAGCTGGTGGACCGGAAACATACAAGACATAAAGCTCCTGACCACTATTATTGTCGGTGGACCGAAAGCATACAAGGCATAAAGCTCCTGACCACTATTTTTACCGATAGACCGGCCTGGCCCTGACTCTTATGGTGTTTCACTGTAAGTACTTAGTGTCTTTCCCATGTCTTAGCACAACTATGTTTAATTTGTTGAGCATGAAATTCCCCACTATTATAGACGGTGGACCGGAAACATATAGGCATAATGCGCCTAACCACTATTATTCGCCAGTGGATCGGTCACACATATGGCAAAACGCCCTAACCACTATTATATGCCGATGGACTGGTATGGGCCTGGCTCAACAATTTTCCACTTTACATAATTAATGTATTAAGTGTCTTATTCAAAAGTTTTTCCCTAGATATGCATGACTCACTCTCTCTATGCCTATCCTCTAATTGACTCGTCCCATATCATGAGACTCGTGCACCTCCTAACTTGGCCCCAAAACCTTTCCTCCTTACCTTAGGTCACACTAGTGGCCCAACTCCTAAGTGTATGGATCACGGTCCACTGCCATACACCTCCACTCTTACCTTTCCATGATAATCATACTCATCCCTCATATGTTAATTTCCATCCTCATCTCGTACTCTCCTCACCCTCACTTAGTTCTCCTTTTTACCTCCTTCTCAAATTAATGTTTTCTTTCAAACCCTAGCTCGATTTTCTATGTATCCTTATACTGTCCCACATACTATTTTTCACCCAAAACCTCCAAACACCCAAACAACTCTTCCATTACCTTCCTCACATCCTAAGTCAACTTTTCATACGTAAATTTTACTCCCATGCATACTCTAACCTTCCTATGCAAACCTTTGAACTTTCTCATGTAAAACCCTAAACTCCCATGTAAACCCTATATTCTCCCATGCAAAATCTTATATTCTCCCATACAAAACCATAGATTTGATTCTCTCATGCAACACCATAGATTAGATTCTCCCATGCAAAACCATAGACTCTTCCATATGAAATCCTAGATTCTTCCATACAACCATATATTAGATTTTCCCGTGCAATACCATAAATTAGATTCTCCCATGCAAAACCATAGATTCTCCCATACGAAACCATAGATTTAATTCTCCCATGCAAAACCATAGATTCTCCCATACGAAACCTTAAATTCGATTTTCCCACTCTTTTATTTTATTTCAAAACCCTTTATATTTATCCACTCATGGACTAGGGAACACTTAGGTAAATTCCACCTATGTTAGCCAACTTACATCCCTTTAGTCATCTTACTCTCCTATTTTTATTTTTCATCTTTCCACCCTGCAATACCACATTAAACATCCTCACATGCATGTCTAAAGGGTCACAATACATTTCACCACATATAAATAGTAACACATGCCATATGAAAGTACATAAGCATACTTCACCTCCAAGCCACACTACACATGAAATAGTTATAACGATAAGCATAAGATACATAACACATCATGATACATGGCATATAAGACATATAAGGCACATAAACACACATAAGGCCTTAGCTACACCCTTACCTAATACGACACCGGTCTTAGAGCACGCTCCTACGCCTCCTTAGGGTTTTGATTGGTCTCACCTATAAGAGGGAAAAACTAAAGATTAGATTCCCTCCTACCAAAAATGCTATTATTTCCTAATTTATTCTAAGATTAGGGTTTTAGATAAAATAATATAATAATAATAATAATAATAATAATAATAACACTAACTAATTACTAATTTTTCTAAGGATAAAATTAATAATAGTAATATTGGAAAAGATGATAATGTAAGGTTTGAAGGTTTTACACTAATAATAATAATAATACTAAAAATAATAATAATGATAATAATAATAATAATAGCATAATTCGAATTAAATGGTGAAATAAGGGATTTGACCCTTCACCAAATTAATACTAATAATAATAATAATAATAATAATAATAAATATAATAATAGTAATATAAAATATTAATAATAATGATGAAAGCCCAAATACCCTTAGTACCCTTACTAAGAAAAGCACCAATTATCCTTTAAAAATAATTAATTATATTCGTATTATTGTCTTGCAGGATAATCAAGAAAATTGACAATCTAAGCCAAGCAAGCGGGGAAAAGGATTCAAGACGGTGCTATCAAAAACAGGATTCTGTTGCTGAGAAGACATACTCAAGTTTTAAATTATTAGCAAGAATAATGGCATTATCGGCCAATTAGCAAAATTCTACTATTATTATTATCGTTGTTTTGTTTATTTAGTTTTATCTTGTAATAAGGGTATTAAGCAGCTAGTTAAGTGGGATTTGCCTAATCCATCATTAAACCACCTTCAAATCCCCTACATCAACCTTAATCCTACCATAACCTCAGCCCAAATAAATTACCATACCCTCAGCCCAAATAAATTGGACACCGAGGCCCATACCGCACCAACAGCCTTTACGCCATACCTTTTTTATCAAACCGTTCGGTCAAAACAACCTTCACTCCTCACACAGCCTTTCCCGAGTCGTCTCCTTCCTCTAATCTCGCCTTCTTCGTTGACCACCATCAATGGGGATTATCCACCATTAATTCACTCTGCCCACTCTACCTTTTTGACCGTTACCCAACGTTCGGTTTTCCTCAACCCTGGCTAGTTGCTACCCTATATAAAGCTTCTATCATGCTGTAAAAGAGACAACTTGGTTCGAATCGATTTCAGCATATGAAATAAAGATATTTTCTTACGATCTTGCGTCGTTTCTTGTCGGTTTCCGGCATTCTTGTTATTCTCGGTTTCGAGGATTTAGATCGGGCAGTCCCGATCACCCTATCCCTACTCCTGTTTGGTTGTTTTTGCGATTCTTGTGTAATTTTTACTGAACTCCACTTGGAGTTCATTTCAAATAATAATAATATAAATTGAAAATAACGTAAAGTAAGGTTTTGACCCTACTTTGAAATAATAATAATACTATTAACAACAACAATAACAATAACAACAACAACAACAACAACAACAACAACAACAACAACAACAACAACAACAATAATAATAATAATAATAATAATAATAATAATAATAATAATAATAATAATAATAATAATAATAATAGTAATATAAAATAATAATAATAATAATAATAATAATAATAATATAAATTGAAAATAACGTAAAGTAAGGTTTGGACCCTACTTTGAAATAATAATAATACTATTAACAACAACAACAACAACAACAACAACAACAACAACAATAATAATAATCATAATAATGATATTAATAATATTAATAATATAATCAAAATAAAAACATAATAGGGCTTCGGCCCTCAATAGCAATAATAATAATAATAACATTAGTAGTAATAATAATAATGCATAATAATAATAATATTCAAAATAATGAAAATATAATATAATTAAATAATTAAAGCTTGTATAAATAAGGTAAAAGGGTTGAGGGTTTAGGGTACCACCTTGGGTTGGTGGTGACAGGCAGCACCGGTGGTGGTGGTGCACGGTGGCGGCTACAGCGGCAGGGAAAAGAGAAGAAAAGAGATAGGGTTCAGTGCTAGAAAAAGGAGAGGAAGAACGAAAGTGGGAGTTGGGGTGTTTATGGTTGCCTAGATGGAAAGGAGTGGAATGAGGGTGGCGGTGCAGCCAAAGGTGGCGGCGCACGGCGGCGGCTGTGGTGGCCAAAAGGGGAGGAAAGGAAGAAAGGGAGGAAGAAGAAAAGAAAGGTAGGAGAAGGTAGAGGAAGATCTACAAGTGTTTTTGGGAACTGTAAGTGGCGGTGGTTGCGGCGGGAGTGGTGGTTAATGGTGGTGTGAAGGGCGGTGGAGGTGGAAGGAATAGCTTATCGAGAAGGTAACTTTGCACGGCCGGAGTGGCTCATGTAGAGAAAATCTAGGGAGAAGGGAGGTGTAGTTAGTTAGAGGGTGGTGCAGGGAGTGTTGGTGTTGGTGGTTCAAACGGCGGTGTTGGGCGACGACGACGGCAATGGTGTCTGAAAGGGCGACGGTGCATGAGGGGGGTTTTCTAGGTTGGAAATCAAAAGCTCGATCCATGCTGATTATGGGAGTATTTATGGGGCCAATGGAGTGGATGAAGTTAAAGGGGAGACGGGAGAATAGGGCAGGTGGGTAAGGTGCACCGATCGGTGATGGTAGGCCGGCGCACGATCAATCGTGGCATGTTTCATGGCTTACGATCAACCAGGGGCGAGAGGAAAAAGTGCGAGAAGAGGGGGAGGAGAGATTGGGTCGAAATGGCCGGTGAATCAACGGTGAAGAGAGGGGAGAGAAATAGTCGGTCAATGGCATGATTAGCAGTGTGATTCTCAGAGTCGTTGCAGGTTGACGGGGGAGGAGAAGAAGGAGGTAGGTGTGGACCAGTGGTCCAAGAAGAAAATAAAAGAAGGGAAATCGGATCAGCCGACTAGGGAGAAGAAAAAAAGTTGAAATGTGGCATGCTGGGCTGCCGAAGGAGAAAAGAAAAAAAGGAAAAGATTGGGCTGCGGATGGCCCCAGGTTGGGGAAAGAAGGAAGAAAAGGAGGAAAAAGGATGAAAAATAAAGAAAATAAAGAAGGAAAAGGGAAAAAGGAAAAAGGGGAAAAGAAAGATAGGTGGGTTGGGTTATTTGGAATATTTTGTATCTTGGGATATAAAAAAAATAATATTTAATTCCCTTTTTAGGCTAATTTAGGGTTTTTAAAAAGGTTTTTCCTAAATTTCATTTTAATTAGAAAAACACCAAAATTTTGCCTAATTAAAATATTTATTATTTTCTTCTTGATTGTTCCTAATTAATTCCCTTTTATTTTAATAAAAAAAATAATTAATTTTTATATTAAATCTTTAATTAGCGATAATATTTAAAATTATGATTTTTGGGATATTTCAAATAGGCAGGACGAATCCCATTCTTAGTTCTGAGTTGAATATTATCCATGGAGAGGGCAATAGAGTCAAGTTCTGGCTTGACAAATGGATGGACCAAGGACCGTTAAAGGATATTTTCTTGAGACTTTTCATGGTGTCAGATCAAAAGGAGGAAAAAGTAGCTGATGTGGCTTTTGGGATGGGGAGTAATAGACCTAGCAATTTTTGTGGAGGAGGAAAATTTTCTATTGGGAGGAAAGACAAAAAGGAACAGATGGAAAGTATTGTCAAGCAGGTTGCTTTGAGTAAGGGGAGGCAGGAATGTATTAGATGGGCTTATGATCATAGGGGGTTTTTTCTATTAAATCCTTTTGTGATACCTCTTATCAGAGTGTTCTTGGGGGTGACTTAAATAGTAACATTTGTAGTAGGATGTGGATTGGGTTGGCACCGACAAGGATTGAGCTGATCTCATGGTTTACGATTCAACAGTGGCTCAATACAAGAGATAGGCTGGTTAGACTTCACATTGGCAATATCAGTGAGTTAGGGTGTCCTTTTTGTAGAAATGAGTAAGAGGTGGTCAACCATTTTTTTCTTCATTGTAATGTGACAGGGGAGTTATGGTATGAGATATGTGATTGGTTTGGTTGTACTTGGGTGATGCTGAGATCAACTATAGGAATTGCTGCAGTTTGATTAGGAGGTGAAGAGAAAGTTATAAAGAGAAAATTTTGGTTAAAAACTTTTTTTTTGCCATAATGGGGACTATTTGGGAGTTCAAAAATAAGGTTATTTTTTAAAATCTTCAAATTTGAAGAAGTTGGATGGTTTTACTCATAACACAAAGGATTGGCTTCTGGATCAAGAGTAGAAGAGAAGATTTTCATTATAAAAGTGATAAGGTGATCCATAATATACAAGTATTTCTGTGAGTTGTGGGTATTGTGGGGTGTATCTCTTTGCTTTGGGAGTTCCTTCCCATTATTTTTCATTGTTGTTCTTGTTTTTTTTCCTATCTCAATTATCCAAAAAAAAAAAGATAGAGAAGATAGTTGAGCAACAAACAAAGGATAAGGGAAAGAGGAAAGAATTTTGGCCACTTTTTGACTTTGTTAATGGTATTTAGCTGAGGGAAGGTTAAAATGTAATTGCCTTTTTCAGGTTTTTTTCCCCATTTTCTCACAAAAAGTTGTTTAAATTTCTATTATCCATGTTGTATTCTTCTTCTATGTCTCTGTAATACACTTTTGGTTATATGTCTAAGTGAGCTTTTTTCTATAAGCTCAAACTTTGAATTGTGACTTCAATTTGTGTCTTTGACTTTCCATCTCTGATGCTAGTGCTAAAGGCTTAGGCTAAATTTGATTCTATGCTAAAGGCTTAGGCTAAATTTGATTCTAGAAAAACTGTGAGGAGAAGAAAAGAATTGATTAAATGAAAAACATTTTCCAGCTGTTTGGTTGTAAGCTAGGAAATTAATAGGGAAAAATTTACTAAGTAGAAAAGTTAAAAAAAGTTTTCCTGAAAATTTTTCCATACAAAAAATATACAGAAAGAGTAGGAAAATAATGAAGCAAGGCCTAGGATGCAATTAAATGAAAAGTCATTTAAGGCCTTATACGTATTAATAATTTTGGGCAGACATATATGTCGTCATAGGATAGGTTGATAGTCATCTTATTCCTATCATAACTTATTAATATATAAAACACACCTTAGTGAAAATGAATGAAAGTAATATCTTGTCCAATATGGATTTAGTGAAAATGAATGAAAGTAAGATCTTGTCCAATATGGACGTAAAATTGTATTTTCTTCCCTTTTAATTTTTCCACTCGTTCATATTTCCTATTTCTTAGTTTCTTCTTTCTTTCAAAATTTTTATTTTTAAAATTATATATTACATCAGTTTTTAGTTTTATCTTCTTATTAGGGCTAATCTTCTTTCTATTTATTTGTTATAGGTCATTTTATTAAACATATATTTGCAACGCTATCCTTTCAATTATATATAGCACACTAAAATTTAAATTGATTATTAACTAAAATAAATTGACATTATTTGCATGATCGGAAATATTATAAAAGAAAATTATTTTGACCATATATGTTGTAGCTTTACAAAATTAGGAGGGATTGATATTTTACAAAAAAAAAAATTGATAGTAGTTAGTATACTACTATATTATTAATGTTAATAAGTAGTATTATATAGTTAAAAGTATATAGTTAAAATCATCAATATCTCACCTAATGGCATTAAATGATAATATTATTATAGATATCTCAACAACACAAATATACCCGGTTGATATTTGGATGTTTTCAATTTTCTTATACAAATATATTATTTTAATTTTTTTATAAATATATAAGGGCATTTAAATGATAATAACTATAATGACAATGATGACGACATTGATGATGATATTAACCTACTTTCTTTATAATATTTTTTAAGAAAATTAAATACAAAACTATTTTCTATTAAAAAAAATACAACCAAACAACAAGAGAAAAAAAAGTTTATTTTTTTCTATGCAATTATTCACGAACTAAAAGGACCCTTATGTAATGACGTTGTTGCCGGCCTGCCACAGAAACTATTATATCTATGTCATTATATCTGCTTTCCATTCATGTTACCTTCTTGAGTATCCAATTGAGAAAGATACATATATCATAAGGACTTTTCTCCCATTAGAAAAGGACTGATGCAAGTATTTTATCTTTATGTTTATGCCCCACGTCATTGAAGCATAAGAGTACATATTGGCTTTTTGCACTTCTGTTTCGTTTCTAGCTTACTACTCCTTGTCTGAAATTGGCTTTAAGACGACAAATATATGCATTCTTTTAACAATTTATCCTCAACAAAGTAAGGTATTGCTAATTTAAAACTCTTCAAAAGAATTGAAAAATACGCTCAAGAAGTACTTTTAGTCTTATTATTTGCTGCTTTTTGTCTTCCCTCCGTCGCCATTTCCGAAACAATTGATTAGTGTGATTCATCAAGATCTATGTTTTAGAGTCATCAATTTCTCAAGTCTACATGAGAAAGAAATAGTTTCCAAGAAATATGAATTCAAACAAATTGATGATGAATCATATTAATTTTCACATTTTTGCATATTAATCTATATCATTATTGTTAGAGATAGTAAACAATGGATCGGATTTGGATATAGTCAATTTAAATCGGATTAAAATCTAGTCTACTATGCAATCAATTCGAGTTCAAGCTTGATAATTATCAAGTTTGGGTCTAATTTAGGAAATAGTTATTCTTGTCGGGTTTGTGTTCGATCGGATCATTTTGAATCAAAATAATTTCATGTCGAATCTAACCAATCAGA
Organism: Tamarix austromongolica; assembly: GCA_039764185.1. NCBI lineage: Eukaryota > Viridiplantae > Streptophyta > Magnoliopsida > Caryophyllales > Tamaricaceae > Tamarix > Tamarix austromongolica. The sequence goes on along the minus strand of CM077808.1, from coordinate 21,817,360 downwards.
TTTCTTTACGTTTGGATTTTATTTAGGTCTACAAATTTCGTATCGAATTGGGTTGGGTTAGATTGATTCAGGTTTACAGATATTCTAAGTCGTATTGAGTTTGAGTTAGGTTAATTCGATTTATAATTTGTAAAGATATTGATTGTTATTAATTTAATATAATGAAAAATTAAATTTTGTGATTTCTTATTATTATTAAATTTATCATAGTAATTTTTATTGTAATATATGCAATGATATAATAAATCGTTATCATAGAATATGTAGTAGTAGTAGTAGTAGTAGTAGTAGTAGTAATAATAATAATAATAATAATAATAATAATAATAATAATAATAATAAATTATTATTAATAATATTATTATTATAGTTATTATTAAAAATACAATTATATATATTATTATATACATATTTTAATGATTGTTATGAATGTTGTTGTTGTGGTTGATGTTGTTATCATCATCATCATCTTTAGAAATATAATAATCATCATTATTATTACTAGAAATACAAATATAAATTTTATTATTATTATAACATATATTATAATTATGATATTTTCTATTATAATCTTATGTTTATAATAATAATAATAATAATTTTTATGATAAAATATATGATCGATGCTAATATGATTTTAAAATAAAGTGAGGAGAATAAAATCTTATTGGTATCGTTTCATTTGTTGTTATATGGGTTGTATATTTTTTTACATAAAATTTTATTAATATGATAGTTTATTGATGTTTATATAATTTATATGAGATAAAATTTTATCTTTGTAGATCAAGTTTGGCTTTAGTTTGGATCAACTTTAGAATTATATTCGGGTATAAGTTAACTTTGAGTTATGTCATTTCGATTCGCGTATGAGTCAAGCTTGACTTGGATTTTTTCGGATTGTATCATTTTGGGTATATATCATTATTGGATATCCTAAATTTAGATAGATTTTGGATTTTCCCCCTTTTTTGGTTGAAATTGGGTTTTAATTTTTTAGGTCTAGATTAAATTTTTGGATCGAGTTGTCTAAATCAAGTCATTCAATTTTGGTTGGCCATGTTAGGTGTAATTATTTTTTAATGATACTTCTTTAGCTCTAATTATTTTGTTCTTATCTCCTTTTATATATGTAGGATTGTTCTTACTACGCAAAATCAAAGTGTATTGCTCAAAGACAGATGAAAATAGGTTTTATATGTCTTGTAGAAATAGAATCTATTTCAATATATTGATGGAAGAGTTTTTTTTTGGTCCCCCACTACAAGGCATAACGAAAGAGAAGGTAATGTAATGCATGTAGAACTAGCAATAAGAATGTGGTTATGGTCATGACATTGTAGTATCATAGTATCGTAGAAGATATTTAATATTTTGCGGTTGTCGTAGCATAATAATAATAATGATGATCATCATCATCATCATCATCATTATTATTTATAACATATTTTGGAGAATCATTGCTATATATCAGCTAAAATTTGTTGTATGGGCGGATATATCTACAACAAATATGTATTTTTTTAAAACAATCCGTATTAGTTGTACTACATATTAAATAATCTAAAAAAAAGAAAATTAATTGTTGATGTGCTATATTAGGATTGATATTTTATGGTATGATATGGAATGTGATGTGAAAGATAACAAAGGAATTATTATTTTACAAATGCAAGATCCATCTTTGGCTTTGGAGTTGAGAATGTTGCTCAAATGATTTGATGTGGTAAAATGTAGTTGTTGTCAACAATGCTCTTCAATTTGGATTTGATCTTCAACAAGATCACAAACATCTAAAGAGAAATTACTGAGTTTTCTCTACAGAACAAAACATAAACTCTCAAGAATAAACTCACTTGAAGATGAAGGAAAGGAATTTTGATTCTAAATTTTTCTTCATTAATTATTATAAATGTACAAGGTGACATTATACATAGACACACACAGACACACATGTAGGCCAAATTTATCATTTATCAACCAAGCCCAACCCAACTGGCCTAGCTAGATTAGCTAAGTTAAATAAAGGAGTTAAAATAATTCACCACGCACCTATATTATACATAAAATGGTTTACAATTACAAGTTATAAGACATTACAAAATATACATAACATATCAAAGCTAAACAAAGCCCTAGTCATGCAATACATTCAATAATCATGTAATCAAGCTTTGTGACTTGTAGCTTTGTCTTTTATGCAACTTTATAACTCTTGTCTTATCCTTGTCTTGCGTACTAGATATCTTTGGTGAATTCTTCTTATTACAAACATATATAATGCCTGCAAGAATCACTTAGCAAAATAACAGTAGTATTAGGGTTAGGATGAGGGTTTTGAAAATTTTTTAGAGCAATTAGTACCATCTCTAAGTATGCTAACTACTGACCTCCAATAGAAAAATTCTCCCCTTGTAAAAGAGAATTTATTTTCAGATAGCATCATTATAGTAAGAAGATAAATCATCAAGAAAGAAAGTTTTGGAAACTCTCCAATAGAATTCAAGTAATTCCAATTCATATGCGTTATTTCTAAAAACATTAAGATTTTAAATGGTCTTTCAGCTTGTTGCATTAATTTATTTTTTCTTAAGTTTGAAAATAATTCTTTTCTTAAGTGTAAACAAACCAATTCTCTTGGTGAAAACACTTGTTGAGTTCGATTTTTATTCACTTGAGTTTAGTACTTAGCGTTAGACTTCTCAATGTTATTTTTAATTCACTCATGAAGTTTCTTAAAGAGTTCTACTCTTTCTTTAGCATCATAATTCCTAATGCCACCTTTCTTTAATGATAACATATCAATAGACAAATAAGGATTAACTCAATAGACAACTTCAAATGACCTCAATTGAGTTGAATTACAAGGACTCTTATTATATGTAAAATTAACCTGTGGAATTTTTATATCATAATCTTTTGTGCTCTTGTTAACTAATCCTCATAGTAAAGGTCTTAAGGTTCTACTAGTCACTTCAATTTAATCATCCATTTGAGGTTGATGAGATATACTAAACAATAACTTAGTATCTAACATATGCCAAAGCATTTCCAAAAGTAGCCCTATATCTATCCAACACTATACTTTTAGGAATACCATATAAACTTACTACTTCTTTGACACATAAATCTATCAATTGAGTTGCATTGTAAGTTTTACTGCAAGGAATAAAATGTGCTATTTTAGAAAATCTATCAACTACTACCATAATAGATTATTTTTCCCTTTATATCCTTAGTAACCCTAGGATAAAGTCCATATTAACCCTCTCCCATAGTTTACTTGGAACTAGTAAAGGATTATACAAACCCTTATGAAAGAAACTCTAGCTTTTTTGATGAGTTGCACATCTCCCAATAATAACGTGTACTAATTTTATCATTTATGGGTAATAGAAATATTCTTGTATTATTTCCATAGTTTTATGAACACCAAAATGACAAGCTATACCCCATTCATGCGCTTCTTTAACTATTAAATCATGCACACTACATCGAGGTATACACAATTTATTAAGCTTGAAAAGAAATTCATCTTAAAGCACATAATTACCATGAAAATGATTATTTTTACATACATCATAAATCTCAAAGAAATATTCATCTTTAACATATAATTATTTAACCAATTTAAAACCTAATAACATAGTATCCAACAAGAAGTATCAAAGATGTTATTGATAATGCATCTACTACTATATTTTCTTTACCATTAAAATGTTTGACAAAAAGTACAAAGGATTGTAACAAGCAAACCCATTTTTCATGTCTAGGAATAATTTCCTTTTATTCATGTATATATTTCAAACTTTCATAGTTCAAACGAAAAACAAATGGTGTAGGTTTAAATAATGACTCTATGTTTCTAAGCTTCTTATGATGGCTTAAAATCTTTTTTCATGCATAGAATAATTCAAAATTTTCCCATTTAATTTTTCACTAAAGAATACAATGGCCTAATTTTCTTATGAGAGTACACCTCCTACCCTTACCCCACTAGCATCACATGTAAATTTAAATAATTTATCAAAAATAGGTAAGGATAATAATGGTGCATTACATAACTTGTCTTTCAAAGTGTCAAAGGCTTTAGTTGTCTTTCCCTAATTGAATTAGCCTTTCTGCATGAGATATGCAATTACCATGGAAATAGTTAAAAATTGTTTGATGAATCTTATATAAAAACTTGTTAGCCTATGGAAACTCCTCACCTCATGAATGTCTTTGAGGCTTGGCCAATCTTGAATATTTGTTGGGTCCACTTTCATACCTTCTCTATTTACAATATAACCAAAGAACATAATACTTGAAAGCATAACATCACATTTTCCCCATTTCCACAGAGTTTAGCTTCCCTTAAATTATCAAATAATCTTCTCAGATGAATAAGATGACCATGCTCAATTTTACTATACAGAAGTATATCATTTAAGTATACCACAATTAATTTTTCAAGAAAAGGATGAAGATTTTTTTTCATTAGTCTCATAAATGAAATTGGTGCATTACACAAACCAAAAGGCATTACAACCCATTCATAAATACCATATTTTGTTTTAAATGTAGTTTTCCATTCATCCCCCTTCTCTTATCGTCATTTGATGATATACACTCCTTAAATCAATTTTTGAGAACACTTATACCCCATAAAATTCATCTAACATGTCATCTAATTTAGGAATAGGAAGTTGAAATTTGATAGTTATATTATTAACAACTCTACAGTCTATACACATATGTCATGTACCATCTTTTTTTGGAATAAGTTATATAGGCACACAACATGGACTCTTTCACTCTCACATATATCATTTTTCTATGAGCTCTTATATTTGTTTCTATAATTTATTATCTTCCTTTAGATTACATCTATATGCAGGTCAATTAGGTAAAGACACGCCAGGCATTAAGTTTATATCATGTTCTATTCCTCTCCTAGGTAGTAATCTAGGTGGTAAGTCATTAGAGAAAAAAAACATCATGATACTCATTAATAAGATCAATTAATCCGTGATTACTATCAATTTTCTCCCCTTGTAGGGATTATTTGATAATCAAAGTATATCAACCATAGTTATAAAAATAGGACCAGTAATTGAACTAGTATCATAAATGGTTTACTAGTTTAGTGGTCGGACCAATAGTTTGGACTTGTCGGACCAATGGTACAAATTAAATTCAAAAATGTGAAATATATATATAAAAATCACACTATATATAAATTTAACTGGCTCCCAACCTTTTTTGACCAGTTTGGCCGGCCAATTTTTTGATTGGTTCACCAATTTTCACCAGACTAGTAGGGTTTTGATTGGTTTTTATTGGTTCCGAGATTCTGAGAACTAGTACATGAACTCTAGCCAATGATCTAACATATCTACCAGTTCGCCAATTAGACTGGCCGATCCAATCTAATTTTTAATACTATGATAACAACTACCTTCTTCCTTTATACATTCTATCATAGCCTTTTCAAGCAAAAATAAACTTCTTTTATTCTTGACTATGTTATCATTATCACATTTAGATGGTTCAAGTTTGTGCCTTTTCTTATCTTTATCAATAAGATAATCATTAGTAATACCATTATTAATAGAACATCTATCATATTTCTTTGGTCTACATAATAATATTCCACTTGCATCCTTAGGATAAATATCACTTACCGCACCACCATGATAATTATCAATTCAAAAGGGACATTAGGGATTGTTTGGTTACCTTAACTCCTTAATATTCATGAGCCATTGAAGAGAATATGGCTTCAGATGTGGTTCACCATCCTAATCCCAACTCCTTCATCATCCTCTCATTAACTACATTTGTACACAATCTACTATCAATGATAACTCGACAAATTGTTTATCACGCTCTTCCTTTAGTCTTGAATATCCTCTCCTATTTATTGGGTTGCTTATTAGCTTGAATTTTAAGAACTATTTGCAACATATAACAAGCATTTCCCTAATCCTTGGATTCACTTGAAATTAATTTATTTAGCTCATCCTCAGGGCCTTCTACATAAGTCTCTATATCTTCAATCTCTTTCATGGATAATACTCTTTTGTTGGGATATTCTCTAGCAAAGTTTACATATCCTATGCACTTGAAATGTTACTTATTATAAATCTCATTGACCTTGGCCTTACCTTTCTCCCCTATGGCAGGCCTTTTCTTCTTATCAACATTTGTAGTACTTAAGGTTCCCAAACCATAGTGAGTGGCATGTGCATTTGAGTAGTACTTTGTAGAATAAGTAATTTTCATAACATGTGTCTTATTAGAATTGATTTGATTTTCAAATCTCATATATAGCCTAATCATATCATCAAGGTAATCATAAAAATAAGTTTCAACTTTATCTCAAACTATCATGCTAAGATTTCCTAAAACTCTTACACATGTTTTTTTAAATGAATATCATATGTAAGTGCTAATATTTCAAACTCCTAAAATATTCTACGACACTTAGAAGTCATTGTATAAAAGTAGTCAATCTAATATAATTATATTTCTCATACTCGTTGGCTAAAAATTTCTTTCTTAAATATTTCTTATGCTTATCCTAAGACTTGCTTTTAGATTTACCTTCTCTTTCTCTAGTCCTTTTTTAAGTTATCACACCATATCCTAGCAAAATTTTTAAACTTAAGAGTAGCTATTTTATACTTATTTACATCGTGATAATCCTTGAATTCAAATATACCCTTTACCTTATGTAACCACTCAAGAAATAATTCAACATCAATTTTCCCATCAAAATTAGGAAAATCAAGTTTTATACCTTTTATCTTCTATATGATGATGCCTCATTTGATGGTCACAGAATGTCCAATTGCTCTCACTTCCTTATGACTATTCTTTATATTACACTCATGATTTTAGATATCTTCCTCTTGCTAGAGTGGTTTTCTTTACCTCACTTCCCATTCAATATCTATATAACTCTTTTTGTTCTTGCATATTTTAGACCAAATCTTTCTTAGTAAATCGAGATTCTATCCTTTGCAATTGAGCTTCCATTAGAGGAATTATTCAAGTTGAGAATTGCTTGCATCTAGATTGGTTGATAAATTTTGGATTGACTCAAAAAGAGCTTGAAAATTCTCCTCCTCCTCCATGGTGGTCGATTTATAACATGCTTCAACAAAGGTTAGTATTGCTAGGGTTTTGATTAGGAAACCTAAATCAAAAGTGCTACCTTTTGGCCTTTGGTTGGTTCTTATAGAAAATTTTGACTCCAATGGATTAAGAACAAGGCTAAAAATCAATTATATCACAAACACACATTGATTTTCTCACCTTACACATTTATTTTTTAAGTTCCTGATATAAAATTTAACAAAGATATGTACACTTCAAACAATCATGGAAGTTTTCTGTGAAATTTCTAGCATGTATAAGCTAAGGTTGAAACACTAATCTACATGCACTATATGTATAAATATCACAAAATAACATGTCTAAATTATGGACTACACATGACTTAGGGTTTACGAAGTAGAAAGCACATAATCTTCACAAAACCTCAAGGATCAACCTATGATTATTACTAATGAATCATTGGTTTCATACTCCAAAATTGGTTACCAAAGGTAAGTATTGAACATGTGGAATTAAACCTAATCACTTGGATAACATGTAGAGTAAGTATCATGAAGATATAAAAAAACATAATGAATACAAATGAATGGCGTCCCTTCTATGTCATTCAAAAACCTAAATATATTCACTTATTTTTAGCTCAATCTTTGCATATAAAAATTCAAGATTTATTTCAAGATTACCATGTCACACTACCTATCCTATTCTATGCTCAATTCGTGCCACAAACATGCATAAAATATTCCAATAATGATAGTCAAGAATCAAAGAATCTAGCAAGAAAGATCACGAACCTTACTATAGGGCTGATGGTGGTGTGTTTACTTGTCTCAACTTTGAAGAAGGATTATCCTCCAAGGTTTGTTGATCTAAGACTTTTCCTTGATACCAAATTAATATGGAATATAATAGAGGAATTATTCTTTTATAAATTGAGGATCGTTTTCTTCTTTACCTTTGGAGTTGAGAATGTTGCTCAAATGGTTTGATATGTTTGAATGTAGTTGTTTTCAATAATGCTCTTCAATTTAGATCTAATCTTTAATAAGATTACTAAATTCTAAAGAGAAATCACTAATTTTTCTCTAGAGAACAAAACCTAAACTCTCAAGAATAAACTCACTTGAAGAGGAAGGAAAGGAATTTTGATTCTAAGTTTATTCTTCATTAGTATTATGACTATACTAGGTGACATTATACACATGCACACACATGTAGGCCTAGTTTACCTTTTACCAAAAAAACCCAACCCAACCGGCCTAGATAGATTAGCTAAGTTAATAAAAGAGTTAAATTAATGCACTACATACCTATATTATACTTATAATGGTTTACAATTATACGTTATAAGACATTATAAAGTATACATAAAATATCAAAGCCAAAAAAAAACTCTAATCATTCAATACATTCAATAATCATGTAATAGAGTTTCGTGCCTTGTAGCTTTGTCATCTATGCAACTTTATAACCCTTTTCTTATCCTTGTCTTGTATACTAGATATGTTTGGTGAATTCTTATTTTTACAAATATATATAATGCTTACAAAAATCACTTAGCAAAATATCAGTAGTATTAGGATTAGCATTAGGGTTTTCAAGATTTTTTAGAACAATTGGTATCATCTCCAAGTATGCTAACTCTTAACCTCTAATTAAAGAAGAGTGAACTTGATATACTCCTGCATAATTCTCCCCTTTCAGCCTTGCCTATGGTGTTATAGACCTTATTGACTTTGATATTAAGATATGAGATATATTGTGAAGGTTATGGTTATTATTTTAAGATTGATTCTAATAATTACTTCAAAGAGAATCCCTCAAATGCTTGGTTGATAATTTTTTTCATGGTCAAAATAAGAGGGTATGAGTAGTATATAGTTTGTTGATATTTTTTCTATCATATTTTGATCATCTCATGTATCTTTCAATGTTTTATATGATGTCTTGTTATGATTCCTTTTATATTAGTTTTTTTAATGGGTTACTCACTATCATTGTACCGATGGGTTCTATTTTTTGGACCCTTGCTTATTCAATGGACAATGATCTTTGCATGTTAAATTGTTAGATAAATTGAATGCTATTATTCGGGTTGATAATTAGGGTTATTCGGTGTACTCTTTGTATCTTTGATCTAGTTGTTCTTAGACTCTTATGTCCTCTTGTATTTGTCTTTCACAGCATTTTGTAACTATTAACGCTTGTGTTTATTCATAATGATATTAATATGTCTTATTTTTTTTAATACGATTCTTATGACTATGCTATTTATTTAAATAAAGTAATAATTTTAACTTTAGCACTTATTATGAAAAGGGTAGAGAAAATTGGACTTGTACTAAGAGTAGTGGTAACAACCTATGTTTTTACTATTTTAGTTTCCATAATTAACTCTTTAAACGAAATTTTCAATTCCTAAAAATAAGGTTGTTATAGGGTCAATTGTTGATATCTTATTTGTTACAACTAGCTACGTCATTACTGGATGGGGTTTGCTAATGCTGGTGTGTTGTAGTGGTTGGTGCTAAAGTCATGGTGGTGTGAAGGAGACGGTGCTGGAGTAGGGTTGAGCAACTCATTATGCTCCCTTGCTCACATTGGTCTGTTATTGTGTTGCTTATTCAACTATTGTTGTTGGGTGCTATTGTTTGGGCTACTACTGATTAAAGTTCATGATGGTGGTGAAGGTTGGACTAAAGAATGGAGGATGGTGATGGTTTGGGTCAAAGACAGTGAGTAGGAATGGACGTGAAGGGTTTGGAGTTTGAAGCATGTACAAAAAGATATATGAAAAGAAAAAGAGAAAAGGAAAGGGAATAGGGATTGTCGATGTAGATTATTTTAAAATATTTAAATAAAAGGTAAATAAAAATAACTTTCTAATTAAGTTAAAATTTTAAAATAAATACTCTTATCAATAACTTTTTGGAGCAACAAAATTTTATCCGATTAAACGCTGTGATTTAAAATATATCAGAACACATATTAACATAGAAATATGATTTCAAAATAATATTTAAAATGCATCAAAGAAATATTTTTATAAGACTTTGAGTGACTTTAATTAATTTAAAATATTTTTTAAAAGATTCTTCATAAAAAAATGTGAAATATGGAAGAAAAAATTTGGAAATAAAATTATAAATAAGTTGTGAAAATTATAAACATAATATTTTTGAATATCTTATTTACCTCATGAAAATAAATAAACTCTAAGATGAAAATATTTTGCACAGATAAAAATTGTGAAACGGATTTTAGTACATTAAAAGGGATTTATAATTTAAAACAATTTACTTTCCATTAATGAAATATAGCCCTAAAATAGAGTTGTAATCACACGATTATTACTTGAAAACAAATTTATAGTATTAAAATCAAAACATAGGATAGAAATAAAAATATATTTTAAACAAAAATAGAATCATGTGAATTTAATAAAATCATAAAAATGAATGAATTTATCTAGAGTTATCTATAATGACAAATGATCAAATAAGTTTCAACATAAATTTTAAACCATTAATAAAACCATAACATGAATCAAAAGTCAAACAAGCATATTATGAATCAAGATTTAAATAAAACAATCCAATCAAAATTTAGTTAAAAGTCAAAACTCATAAATCGATAGGGATATTTTTATAAAAATTAGATTTTTAAGAAGGGGGTGTTATGGTCGGGGCCTTTAGTCATAAACTAACTAGGCTTTTACAAGGTAACTACATGCCGACTAAACTAGTTATGCAGGAACTAACTATAACATGTATAACCTTAGAGACCATGAAATTTGAGTTTATCTATATGGAATAAGGGGTAACTTGAGTTTCCAAAAATAAAGACAAGAAACTTAGGTGCAAATATAATTTTAATTCACAAACTTTAGTATTAATTTTTACAATGGAAAGTACATATTTGGTATTAAAGCTTATATTTTATTTTAGTTTATTTTAGGATTTTTGCTTATATTAAAGTTTTTCTTACATCATGGATATATATATATATATAAGAAGAGCAAGTTTATATGAATGAATCTACAAAAGAAACAAATTAAGGATATATTATTTGAATAAAGCATTGTTGATATAAGGCATTCTACTGAAAACAAATGGTTTTAGATGGGAAGAAAAATACTTCCATACACAATGTTAGTTTTAGGGAAATATTTATGACTTGCTTATTATATTATTAATAAATACTTTAAAATTACTTATCAAAAATAATTATTTATTTTAAAAACTTTATTTCCTACTTTAATTTTAAATGGGTAAGACTTCAATTTTTGAAGTAATTTTATATAAATCGGATTCATAAGAAATATTATTGACTTAAAGTATATAATATGACCCACAAATTATATATAATAGAGTTAACCATTAACCATGCAACACTTTCTCCCACTTTGGTGTGGAGTCCTTGTTAAATGAGGCGTGTATGACGCGGGGCAGTAAACTAATTATAACTAAAAGCCGAATGTGGATCCCGTACAAAGAAACGTGTATTGTGTTCAAAGACTTTTTGGCCAATGGGTTGTGTTATTTGGAAACACGCTTTTTACTCGATAGAAAAATTTTGGCCGAAATGTCCCTATGTACCGGTAAAATGTGTCACAAGTTTGTCATTAAGGCTGGAAATGAGATGAACCAGCTCGGTATTCGGCTCTGTTCGCCTCGTTCGTTTAGTTAAATCAGTCTAAAAGTGAGGCTCGGGTTCGACTCGGTTTAGTTTTTGGCTTTGACTCGTGAGCTCGGTTCGGCTCGACTCATTAAAAGCTTGGTTCGGCTCGTTCGTTTAGTTAAACAATTCGAGCTCAAATATTATTTTAGGCTCGTTTAGTTAAACGAGTCGAACCCAAACCTAGAAGTATTCGGCTCGGTTTGGCTCGTTTACAGCCCTATTTGTCCTTATCATCGGCAAAAAATGCCGAAGGCCTCCCCTTACCATCATACAAATCGCCGAAGCTCAAGCTCCTTCACCAGCTCCTTTGGCTGTTTTCTAATATCGACTTTTTTTTCTGCTAGATCTAGAATTTAGTTATATAATAAATAAAAAATTAACTCACGCATTTACAATTAAATTATTTTTTATCTATAAAAAAAAAGAATTTTATATATTAGATCTACAATATAAATTACAGTACTACTAAAAAAATTAAAATTTAAACTCACAGATTTATAATTAAATAAAATAAATTTAAACAAATAATTTTAATTAAACTCATAAATTTACAATATAACTTCAGTATATTTTATAACAGGCATAAAGTTTCTTTGCCTGACCTGTTGAAGAGAGAAGGGAAAGAAGGTAAAAGAAAGTATGAAAAAAAAGAGTTTCGGAAGGGATAAAGGAGAGACAGGCAGGGTAAGGGTAATTTTGATAATTTATGTGATAATGTTTTCTAAATAATAATTTTTTGTTTTCTAAATAACAGCTACGTTTATATGGGCATCCAAGATGGAGAGAAAAAAAAAAGCTTTAAATTTTAAATTTGAAAAAAAAAAGATTATAACTATAGAAAAATATCTTCAATTTAAGGTTATCTTTAAAATTTTAGGTGTCTCAAGCATGAAAATCGAGATACATTAGTCGATATTAATTAAATCATTTGTAAAAATATATTTAATAAAATTTGATTATATAATATTATTAATTAATATTTATAGATTAATATAAATCAAAAGTTAAGTATTATAAAGTATAAATAATTGGTGATGTGATTGGTAAAAAGCAATTGATTGGTGTTAATTTAAGGTAGTAGGATGTAGAATAAGGAATTAACTTTAAGATAAATTGATAAAAGTAAAAGAGAGAAGGGAAAAAATAATTAAATACTATAATTGGATAACTTAGATATAAGATGGGGATGTTAATGGTCTAAGACAAGTTAATGATGGCGTACATGAATAAAGTATGAGAGACTATTTTTTGACACCAATTCGACTTGTTTAAGAGAAAAATATTTAGAATAAAATTCAACTTTAATTTATTTAACTAAATAAATAAAGTGAGTCAAATTTTTTTATGATTCGAGTCAAATGAGTTTAAAAATCTAAGCTAAACTAAAGCCGAATCTAAATTTTATAAATTCAAGTTTAGTTTATTCAATAATTAAAATTAAAAATAAGATTCTAACTTAATCCATTTAACTAAATAAACTAAATACAATTTTAATGACTCAAATAGTCGGAGAATCGACTTGGGTCGTTATTCCACGAGAACTAGGACGGTCAACTTTAAGCTATACGACAATTTAAGTTTATCAAGCTGCGAAACAGCGGTCTAGGATTCTTATCTTATTTCCATGTTTAAGGCGACGTAAATTAGCTGGAATTTCCTCGGTTATTATTTTATACCCACGTTTTGTGAGTTTAAAGTGCTATATTAAAATGTTAAGGAAAAGATGCCCCAGGCACTGGAATGACGGCATATACTGTGTACTTCGAGACTATATGTTAATTATTCAAGAATATTCCTCGGCCTCAATAAACTATCATAGACCAAGAAAGACCGAATATTATGGTTGCTTCTTTAATATAGTGAAAAGAAATTTAATTTTTATCAATAAAATCCTGAATTTAAATCATACCATTTCCAAAATATATATTAGATATAAAATAATATGTGTGTTTATTAAGATAAAATAATTATATTAATCTTAATAGCCACAATATACGAGTTTAATTTCCGCCAGCAACGACATCCTCTATAATAAACATATTATTTTTTGAGAGAGAGAGATCAAATATTTCTATAAGTTCCGCCAATCTTTTTATTATAAAAAGACTTTTTTTTTTGAAACCTAGAAAGGAAACTATTTATTTGAAATCTTTGGATCAATAATTATTATTTTCATTCAATTTCTCACCTAATTTACGTACTATAACTATTTAATTACTTTAATATTTCTTCGTATGTGTGTATAAGGTTAATATTTAGTTTTGCAACGCCCACGTTTAGTTCTGTACTATCACTTTAAAGATGTAGGACATTAAAATAAAATATCCGAACTTGGAACTTTTTATAAAACGGATCTACCCCTATAGAAAAGAGAATACATACAGGTGGATGGATGAAATAGGGATATAATTACGGTGGTTTCAGACTATCATCTAATACGTCAATCGCCGTATATATTATAGTCCGCACATTGATAAAATATTTTTGAAGGATACTTTGAATGCTGGACGCCATTTTTATGCTTTACAAACAACTTATTTAGATCCGCTTACGATCTATGTTAAAAAGTGAAATCTTTTTTAATAATAAATAAAGATGGAAAGCGTCACGATATTATTTAGGTCAAGCAAAAATCATCGGTTACTATTCTACAATATATATCTCCACTATAAATATCTAGTGTACCATTTCCATGCTCCTACCTATTAATTTTAGGGCTGTGCAAAAAATCCGTAATCCGAAAATTCGATCCGATATTTAAAAAATTCGATCCGAGTTTTAGGATATCCGATCCGGGTTTTAAAAACCGGAGCGGATATCCGATCCGGTCAAAATTAAAAATTTTCGGAGCGGATATCCGATCCGATATTTTTCCGGATTATCCGATCCGATTAAAATATCCGGTATATAACAAAAATATTTTTTAAACATAAAATATATAAATATTTTTTAAATAAATTATATATATAATTATTTAACCCGAAAATTATGAATTTATGGACTTTAGATTATTGTTGTATTTGTGTTATGGACTTTGGACTTTGGATTATTATTGATTTGTTGTATTTGTTATGGACTTTGAATTTTTAAAATTTATTTTAATTTAATTCTACCAGGTTAAAATATCCACATTTGGATATTTCAATGCAGATATTTGAATTATTATTGATTTGTTGTATTTGTTATGAAATTTGGATTTTTAGAATTTATTTTAATTTAATTCTAGTAGGTTAAAATATCCACATATGGATATTTCAATACGGATGTTTGGATATCGGATACCGGATATCCGAATTTAAATTATCAAATTTTCGGATATCCGGTCATAAACAAGTCTTTTTTGTTGAAAAATAAATATTTTTCGGATAATCGGATATACCGGATATATCCGATATCCGTATCCGATTTTTCGGATATCCGACTATTCGGATATCCGCTAGTAATGGATACGGATACGGATATAGGTTACTAAATATCCGATCGGATCGGATATCCGAAAAAAAAATCCGACCGGATACGGATATCCGGTTTTGCACAGCCCTAATTAATTTTATGCACTGTATTTTTAGAAATAATTTGATATTATAGCTAAGTATACGAGCAAAAGCTATAAACATATAAACTATACATATACATATATATATATATATATATATATATATATATATATATCAAAACAACATTTATAATATAAATATATGCGGCTTAGTATAAGTCTGCAAGATAAAATCAAGATTTAGAGTATTTTAAAAATATATACTTGCTCCTCAAAACTTAGATTTTAGAAAAAGAAAAGGAAGAACGTAGCATGTACCATGAGTAGAAGGTGATTGGCCGACGGCAGCGTGGAGGAGAAGAAGACAAAAATAAGGAAAACAGGCGGCAGAGGTGGCCTCAGGATGGAGATAGGGGCAGGGGAGTGTTTGCTTCAAATGACGCTAGTTGTTTTTCTTTTTATCCAGGTAGGTAAATAAAAATGTAGGAGGAAAGATATAAGGTAAAAATGATGGAGTAAAAAAAAAAGACAGACATAATAATTTTTTAATCCAACTAGCTTGTATGATTAAATTTCAAATTAAGAAAAAAATTAAGTATGCACAATGGTTTGGTATAAAATCTTCCACGTGTACCATTACTTAAAAAAACACCTTTTTAATAATGATATATAATAAAAAAAAATTCATAACTTTTTTTTTCCTTTTAACTTATAAGGGTATGCAGGGCATAATACCATTATACTATCTCATATTACCTGGCTTGTATTTTGATTTGCGTACCGGTGGTCCTAGCCTCAATAAGTGGTTTATAAACCTTATCAGTTTAAAAAGTAAACATGTTTATTGCAACATGTTTCATTTTCTATTCCATCTTGTTCACCTGCTCGAAGAAAAAAAAATTAATCAAAAAATAGTGAACCCTGCTATACGCCATTGGTTGGTCAGGCTGCACGCAGTTCTTTCAGTCATCATCCATCGACTGCCGACGTACCGTACTGCTATATTTTCAGAGTTAATACCTTATGACTGCGATGCTTTCTCCGGCCAATTAAGACTCCGGTATTCAATCTTTCAACGGTCGTCTTACGAGGTTACGGCAAGGCGGTGCGGACCGACGTCGGATGCCCACGCTCTCTTGTTCCTTTTTTTTTTTTTTAATCAAATGAACATCTATCGGACATCCCTTTCATTTGCTTCTGAAAATTAGTCTCGGCCATCCAACGACGGGCGCCGGGCGGTTCAGTCTCCTTCACGTGTCGTATGTGCTACTGTCCCCCTGGTTGATTACGTACCTTAGTAGCCATGGCCCATGTGTCGTATGTGAATTAGTTGGCAACTTCTTGGTAGTTGTTATTATTTTATGCCAACGTTCTCCGGGTCTGAACTTTCAAGGGCCGTATGAAATGTTAAGTATAAAATATGCCGCATTTTCTGGATTTCAAATTATTGATGAATATTAATCCTTGGCCTTGATATTTATTGTCAACACTAGAAGCGTTCAATTACCTTGCTAGAGGATTCAGGGAGTGATAGTGTTGAGGTGACCCATCTTCAATTTACGGACGATATTATAATTTTCTGTGAAACTTCTCAGGATAATGTCAGGAATTAAAGAAGACTACTACATTATTTCTTCCTGCTGTCAGGGTTCAACATTAATTTCACAAAATCTAAGCTTATCGTTCACTATAACAAACTGACACATTAACGACCAATTTAGCGTCCAATTTTTTTTTTGGTCGTTATTGACATATTATTAACGACCACCATTAAAAGTCGTTGTTATTGGTATATCTATTACGACTAATATAATTTTTGGTCGTTAATCATTAATTTATTGGTCGTTAAAATTATTTAAGTCTCATATATATATATATATATATATATATATATATATATATATATATATATATGTTTTAAAATTTTTAAAATCCAAAAAAAAATATGATGAAAAAAAAAACACTTAAACCCCCTCAAATCCTCAAATTTTCAAAAAAAAAAAAAAAAAAAAAAAAAAAAAAAAAAAAAAAATCCCGCCCGAGCGCCCCAGCCCCTGCCTTATTTTCAGTTTTCCTGTGGAGCTTCGACCAAACAGCTCCTGGCTCCTGCCTTACCCCCGACCCCTTGCCCCTGCCGCACCACCACACCAGCCAAACACTTCCTGCTCTGCATCTTCGACCCAGGCCGCACCACCACTCCAGCCACCGCTGCTCGAGCACACCACCAGCCCTCCTCTCGTCGCCGTCATCCTCCAGCGCAGCAGCAGCGAGCATCAGCATCAGCAGCAGCCGCCAGCAACGCACGAAGGCAGCAGCGGTGCGGCACCACCCGTCAACCTCCGGCGCCGCTCGGCACTGTCGAGTGGTCTTTGGCCACCGGCGAAGCTCCAGCACCCCTCATCCTCTCCGATTTCGCAGCAATTCGTTTGGTATAAATACCCAAACCCTAACTTCAGTTTTGATTAATTTTGAATGAATTAACTTATAATAAGATAAATTAGTTGTTTAATTATATATAGATGTGCTGTATGAGTGATTTGGAATGGTTAATTGTATTAGTTGTAGTTGATTTGTAAAAATTGAATTTGTGACCCGGTTATATTCGGATTTGTCGGTTTTATCCGATTAAGCTATTTTAGATAAATTGAATTTACAATATGCTTTAAAATATATCTAATTTTATTTTAGAACTATCAATTTGAAAATTTTGTGCAAAATTAATCAAAATTGGATTCGTAGGTCAAAATTCTTGCGGATTTAAATTAAATTGTGTAATCAAGTTATTTTATTCAATTGTTTATATAATTTGCATTAGAGTATGTTTAATTTCATTGTCGATCCGTCAATTTAATTATTTAGCAAAATTTGAGCGGATTTGTAGTCCGAGCTAAAAAACCCTAATTATGTTAAATTGGATCTTTTCTTTATTGTTTTAATCAATTGAGTATACAATGTATGTTATCTTGATTGCCATGGCATAAGAATATGAGTTGTGGGTGTGTACAACTTAATGTGGTGGTATTGTTTTGGTTGGTCCACATAATATGTTTTACATCAACTTAAAACACTATAGTGACATGGATGTAATGTTTAGTATAGATAATATGTGACTAAGTTTGGCGTAAGCTTAAAAAATTGTCATTATATGGATAATATATATTGTGTCAGTAGAAACAAAGTTATAATTTGATAAGTTAGTGTAAGCTAGAACCTACTTTTGATAATGACTTTAATGTCATCTTAAAATAGTGTTGGTAACAATTATTTAAGGTCTAAGTTTTTGGGTATACGTATGATGAGGATGATATATGGAGGAATCAGTACAAATTAACTAAATTCTTAGGGGTGTATTAGGGATTTTACTACTATAAAGGGAATCCTTAAATCTTTTATTGTGATCTATGGATATTTTTTGCTTATGTGTCTTATAGTACGTATATATGAAAGCATGATAAATACAATTATTAAGGTCATGAGATAGATATGTCTTCTTCAAATATGAAATGTTTTTAAGTGTATATAGAGGTTATATCTTACTAAGTACCTTACTATACAGATGCATTTGTGGAGTTGTATTGACTTTGGCTTATTTGGAGGAGTAGTTAGTGATGTTTTTCAAGTTGTAAAATTTTTGTTGAAGCTTTTGATTGGGATAGTGATGATAGCCTAGGCTTGTTGAATTTTAATTTCCTTAACTACTTGCTCATTTATCTATGTTCTTTCTCTTCATTATATACAATTATATTCATCACTACCCTATCATTATCTTATTTATTAAAGGTTTTATTATTGTAAAATTTTAGATCTACTACACTTAGCCTTGCATGGGGCATTGAATTAGATGAATGATCACACCTCTCTTCATGTTTTATGCAGTAATTTCACCTCCATTCCCTTATTTTTCTTCCTCATGTATCATTAGAACAAAATTTTCAATTATGGGAAAAAGGTCTTGATGTGGTTTTATGAAAGTAAACGGAAGGTTGGATCGAAGATTGTATGAGAAACTATCACCCACGAATTAATGCAAAAGATACAAAGGTTGTATCTCATTTGGTACTACTTTCTCCCTGGCATGATCCATTCCCTTTAGGTTTTATGTTGTCTTCATAAATTATATAGCAATAGTCTTGGTGTATGATTACTCTATTTCTGTTTGCTATGCTGATTTGGTAAACCTGGAATTATTAGATGTTACGCCCGCCTCCACCCTAGGGCTGTTAACTGCCGGAAGAAGAAATGTGGACACAGCAATCAGGTTTGATTCTGCATCTTTGTTGTACTTGAGATATGTTGAGAATAAGTGCATGGGGTGTTTGAAATATATCTACTTGTTTTGTTGTTCTTTCTGCATATCCTGTCTTACATGTTTTTATCTTGGAAGTCTGAGCTACATGTACCAGGAGAAGAGTGTTTTTTTGATACTCTGCATATCTTTTCTAGCCAAAGTGGCTGTAGCTATATAAATCATTAGAAGTTAACTGGCCGGTCGTTGTGAACTTAGTCAGCAATCTTGCTTACCGAACTTCTCACATAGATAATTGTTCTTTTATTCTACTTTGTAGTATCTTGGCTAGTAAGGAATTTGGGAAGTTGGAGAGGAAATGTCATAAGAATTTAGTCATGTTAGATTTATGGATGTTTGTACTTACTGGTGGTGTATAATTTGTTATTGTTAGGCCTTTGTCATGTTTTTGAATTTTTTTTAAAAAAAAACTGGAAGTTAAATGTAAGTGAATCATTTAAGAATGACACAAAATTATTCTAGTTCTATGGATTATGCAATATTGTTAACTATCTATTGGCTCGTAGTAATCTACTAAATGTATTCATACAAATTTATTGTGGATGAACTGGAATATAATATAGTAAGCACTTATGGTTACAAGTAGAGGAAAAAGGACAATGATGTAAACAATCATATTTTTACATATCCAGTGAGCTAAATATAGAGACCATACCGAAGCAGGCTCCATTACCATTACGTTTTAGCCACAAACTCTCCAACCCTTAGATTTCTGAGACCACTAAATGTAATTTTGACCACCCAGCAGTCATAAAACACGTTGGCGGAGATGATTGAAAAAGTGAAATATCCTGCCTGTGCAAGCAATATATCTTGTAGCTCTTCTAGAACAACTGTTGTGGACAAAAATCATGTAGAAAAAGTATGGAAAGAAGAGAGGGGAGAAAAGAAAGATTTGGCCTAAGGAAATTGGCGGTATCAAAATTGCTCATTAAAACACAAGAAGAAATGACAAAGAATACTCATGTATAACGGAAAGGCAATATCACAGAAGGTTAGGAAAATGATCATAGAGGAAACCATTAATGGATCATTTTAACGCACTATAACTTAGTAACCAATCAAAATGTTTTCTTCATTTATTCAACAATAAAGAACATAAGGTGGGATGAGCAGAAGAATATAGCAGAAATGTATCGCACCAAATTACACTCAAGCAAATGGCATTAAGTCAAACCAACAAAAATATACAAGGAGAGAAAGAATAAATAAAACTAAGAAACCCAGAAAAATAACGCACGGACATTGCATTTTCTTTTTTATTTTTATTCCCTTCACTGGACAGTCCTCTATCAACAGGCAAGTGAAAACAATAATAATATTCAAAAAACTGCTGACTTACGTGGCTACTCCTATATCCTGTAAAGTTGGGTTCTTGAGCTGCTGGAAGTTCTTTTCTTGTTGTGGGTTCCCTCGCACCCCATGGTTGAGGATAGAGACTAAGGTAGAAAAAAACAATAGAAGAATAGGGAAAGGGGGAGGGGCTAGGAGATGCAGATATACAGAGAGAGAGCCGATTGCAGTAGGAGTGGAAGAATTAGCTTAATCAGTCAATTCCCCAAATCTGATTTTTCTAAAAATTGGAAAGTATCTTTCCAAATTAATAAAACTAAAAAATTGGAAAGCTGGACATTATAGTAATATTTTTCTAAGTTAATATGCAGAATTTCTAATTTCTAATAACAATAATAACTAAATGTGATGCTATTTAAAGGTCTTTAGTTTTGTTGCTTGTGCCCCAACCAATTCACAGAACAGAATAGGTTGTTGGTATTTAAGGGTCTTTAGTTTTGTTGCTTGTGCCCCAACCAATTCACAGAACAGAATAGGTTGTTGGTATTTAAGGGTATTTAGTTTTGTTCTATATATAATCAAAATTAGCCAAAAAATAGGCAATATGGCACCATGTGCATGAAAATTGAAATACAGCGGGATTTGGTCCAATAAAAGTTTGACCAGGGTACAAAGAAAGAGAAAATGAGAAGTAAAGGAAAAATGAATAAAGGTAATGATAATGCATGATTTAGGTGGTTGTAGTAGAGCACAATTAATAAGTTCGGATGTTATTGAATCATATTTATTTCCATTTTCATTATTTTCCTTGTATTTGGAGATTTCATTCTATATATCTGATTTCATGAATTGCTGTCATTGTTTATTATTCGGCGTAATGTTTTTCTTTTATTTTGATATCATATGTCATTGTTTATTTGATACTTATATTAATTATTATTTTTATATTTCTATTGTTGCAGATCCAGTTTATTTTGATAAATTTACCAATTTTATTGTATCCGATGGATAGAATGATTAATTCTTAAGCGGCTGCTAATCATGATATTTTTGTAATGCAACGACTTATTGTAGCTCTTTTGTAATATATTTATATTTGATCATAGCCGAAAATTGTATCGGACATTTGATACAAATTATTTGTATGAATATTTAGTTGAATGTTTAATTATAAACAGATATATAGAAAATTATATCTATTTCTTAGAATGAATATATATGTATGCAGGTACAGGATTTGAAAAGATCAAAATGGATTATATACATACATACAGGTACAAGTCTTGAGAAGATTGAAATGGATATATGTACACATACATGTACAGGTCTTCAAAAGATTGAAATGGATATATGTATATCCATATAGGTGTAGGGTTATAGATGAATATTGAAATGTTGATTATATATATTATTGAATATATAATTGTGTCATTTGCGACCAATAAATTATGTCGTAAATAATGAATGAATTTTAGTATTGACGGAAAAATTAGTCGTTATTGGTGTAATATTTTTTTTAATTATGATAAAAAAATTGGTCGTTAATATTATTTACGACAGTGTATTTTATTCGTCGTTATTATTTTTAACGACCAACATCATATATTATCGCTATTACTTTTAGCGACCAATGTCATAAGTTGTCGTTATTACTTTCAGCGACCAACATTTTGTTTCGTCGTTATTACCTTTAGCGACGAAAATTATACGCCGTTGCTATTGCATTAACGACCAACATAATATGTAGTCGTTATTGCTTTAGCGACCAAAAAATTTTAGTTGGTCGTTAAAGCCTTTAACGAGGGAGCAATAACGACCACTGACGACCAACAAAATTTTTGGTCGTTATTAGCTTTAGCGACCAAAATTTGGCCATTAACGACGAAATTTGTTGGTCGTTAAAAGCCTCATTTCTAGTAGTGGTTCTTAGAGTGGATGCACATTTTCAAGAGGATACCACATATATCTTGAATTGTAATATTAGTTTTTTGGCCATCAAGTACCTTAGCCTCCCATGGGGGCCAACCCGAGGAATAAACAGTTATGAAAACCAGTGGTTGACAAGATCAAATAGACACTGGCAGGGTGGAAGGCAAAAACTCTTTGCAGAGCAAGGAGACTAGTTCTGATCAAGATTATTCTGAATAGCTTGTCGATATATTATATGAGTCTTTTCTGAATACCAAAAAGAGTGCCAAAGGAGATTATCAACATCCAAAAGAATTTCTTTTGGGCCAAATGTAACACCCTAAAATTCACTAATTTTTTTTAAATAGAAATAATTAAATTAAAACCCGTAAATTCTGGGAATATTACCGTCATACTTAGTACCAAATCGGTTCTCTCCGACCGTTTCAGTACCAAGTGCTAAGGCTAAGAGAAATTTTTGTTAAACTTTAATTAATACTTAAACCAGGAGTTCATAAAAAGAACAAAAAGGATCATAACATAAAAATCAGAGTACGTGTAGTCGAGGTTCCTAAAAAGGAAATAAAATTTACAACCAGTAAAAATTAATTTTAGGATACTCAATACAAAATAGAAATTCATAAGGGGGAAATCCAATACGAAAGAAGTAACATAAAGAAATAAAATCACATGAAGAGTGAATCCGGTCACGACACTCTCAAACTTGGAGCCAAAGCATGCTTAACACTTAGCTCCACCTGATGTCTCGCCCATGTGTACAAAATCAGAAGGGTCTATACTCGTGGGAATGAGCAGCACCTATAAAAAAGGTGATTAGTACGCTACGTATTGAGTAAGGTAACCGATGCACTAAGGCTAATACATAAAATCATATAAACCATGCAAAAGAATAAAAAGAACATAAAGACCATCATGATAACATAATATCGTACAATCACTACCCTGAAAAGGGATTTTAATAACGGTTATTTTATAGTTTTAATAACGGTTTTAAACCGTTATTAAACTGCCTGCTATTAAATCTTTAATAACGGTTCATAACTGATATAAAAAATATAAAAAAACCCGTGAATATAAGCATAAACTTTATATTTAATGACGGTTTTCAAGAAACAACCGTTGTTTAAAAAAGGTTTTAATAACGGTTCTTCCATAAAACTGTTGTTAAAAACAAGGTTTCAATAACGGTTTTCAAGAAAAAACTGTTGTGGAAAATCAGGTTTTAATAACGGTTATTACAAAAACCGTTGTTAAAACATAATCAAATTAGGGTTTCAGTCATTGATTATGCATTTATTAAACCCTAATACGTATTAAATGAGCATAAATTTGAGAATAAATGCACATTTTTAATAATGGTTTTCATCAGAACTGTTATTAAAACCTAAGTTTTAATAACGGTTTTTAGCAAAACCGTTATTAAAGCCTACGTTTTAATAACGATTCTGATGAAAACCATTATTAAAACTCTATCATCCAATTAAGGTTTCTTAGATTGATTATGCATTTATTAAACCCTAATATGTATTAACTGAGCATAAATTTGAGATGAAATACGTGGTTTTAATAACTATTAAAACTATATTTTTTTTTTAATATTTTTGTTGTTTTGTTCCTACCCACATACACAGTTGTATGTTCAAATAACTACCAAATCTACGTTGTAAAACAACATCAATTCATAACAAATCTACAATCACACCATAATTTCAATCAATCTCTAATTAGTATGCATGTCTTAATACACCGGACATACTCAGGAATCAAAATTAGTAGGCATACCACAACCTGGTAGTTCTACACCCCAAAGTAAAAAGTTCATAAATCTAGCCTAGAAGACCGAAAGACATAGACGAAATACAAACCTGAACATGCATGTAGAATATATAGATCTCTATCTAATACCGAATGAATGAGTGCACGTGCTTGGCCCATTGGTCTCTAACTTCATCAATTTCATCGACATTGTATTGTTGGCCTCGTGCATAATCATCGGTGAAAAACTACAATGCCCGAGTTTCGATTAATATACAGTTAGCACTTACGTCAAGTACCAAACATATATATCATGATTCATTAATTGAAAAATATCGAAAAGCAAACATACATGGCTTGGATCTATGTTAACCGATCTGTTCTGGACTATCAGATCCATTGCTCTACACACATAGTATCCACAATCATTGTTGTTTTGTTGTTGTGGACACTATCAAATGAATTTAGTTAGCTCTCTAACTATTAGATATTAATTTGAATTAAAATAAAATACAAAATAGTTATCTTCCTACTTACTATGACAGGCTCATATTAAAGATTCTTTAGATCTAGGATACCATTCCCACCTCTCCTTTGATATGCCGTCCGTAGTGCCCTAATAAATAGAGTTGGATACACAATATTGTAAGTATATATACCTCAAATAATGAAAGTAGAATATATGTATAAATAAGCTAATGAAGTAAAAAGTGAAAAGTATACTAACATGTCGATAAATTCCTTCCCACCACGACGAGCGACTTCAAAAGGCACGTCATAGGTTAGAAGGGAATCAAACACATAAACTTTATTAGGATCAGGTCAGACGGCGTACAAAACCCAATGTTCATTTGCGAGGTGAGGAATGAGATAGAGCCTGTTGTGTCCCTCAATCAAAATATGATCTGCTAAATAGTTTATGTGCCTACCCTCTCTTATTGTACTGCCGTCAGCTATATAGTATGGGAACACAAACACAATAGAGGATAGCATTCCCTCCATCGCAGTGCGATTAGCTACCAACCTATGGACGACAATAATAATGCATATTTGTTAATAACTAATAACTCATATAAGAGGTCATAAAAATTCCAATTGTTCAAGTTAAGAGTACTAAAATCTCAAAATGAAATAATACTTACATGACATAGACGACGACATTCATGGTTGACATCCATTCCTGATTATAAATGTCACTTATGTCAACCGTCGATACCATGTAAGTAGCATCGTCCCTCCCAACATACTTAGGAAGACAATCAATGAAAATATAATTGCCCCTGAGGTAGTTTTGGGCATAAAAATACAATAAAGCTATTGCTGGTAGAGGTTGGCTTTTCTCTAAAGAAGGAATCTTTTGTGGGGCAATTGATTTTTCATATTTGGCTCTCTTTCCTTTAGCAGCGCCCTCTTTTGTGTTTCTCGTTCTGCTAGTATCTCTCTTGGTTTTACTAGCAGGAGCAGTCTTCTTTTTTTATTCCTTTTTTTATTCCTTAATTGATAATATTAAACAAAATATGTATTGAGCATATAAATATATATATGAAAAAGGTATGAATAGTATAACTACTAAACAAGGTCTAATGAAAATGTCGAATGTCAATACCTCTTCAGTAGTGAGACGTATCTGATCCGCAGGCCAAGCCACGAAGCTTCTATGAGCTTCTAGTACTGTGGTTGCCTCATCGCCCTCTTTATAATAAGGCAAGTGCGCACTGCCAATGATTGAAGTGTCAATACTCACTGGCCTTGTATTTAGGGCTAAATTGTACCCATTGACTGTTTGTGTTTGGGTACTATGACTGATGTGGACCCTTCCTTTTGTCAAAAGTGTTGAAAGGTCATTCGCTAACAAGTCACATTTATGCAAACCCTAAACAAAAATATTACACATTATTAATTATTTATTACACCGAATACATTTAATAACAATTCATAGTTTGTAATGCTTACCTCAGGAAGAGTAGAAAGACGTGCATCAGCTTTACAACTATCTCTAATGCTATTTATATTATGTATGTAAAGCTGATCATGGTCTACTGAATCGGATGGCTTATACCCTTGATATTTAATAAATGACAACTCTTACTCCATTGTTGCCATCCGTTCAATTTCATGTTCAATTTCTAGGTGAGGATGGCGACTTGCTCATTAGTGCTACAAGAACCACGAGATCAACCACTTATGCTCGTTCTCGTAACACCTAATCCAAGACCCCTATGTCTTCTAAAGTGTTCTACAATTCCTGTAGCCTGGGACATAATGCTATATTGGTCCACCCCCTCCTCACCATCTGACGTTTCAATTTCGTTATGCAATGTATATAATATATGTTAATTTAACTTATAGGAATAAGCATAATATAATAGTTTTCTAAAAGAAAACTAAGTAGGGTTCTAGATATCCACAAACTTACAATTTTTTTGGCTGCAACATCTACATATTCATTAATATATCCATCTCTTGTTGCTCTATCCTTCTTCCATAATATACCAATATTAAGAATATTATTATAAAATTTGACATTTACATGTAAATAGATAAATCACAAAAATGCATATCAACTCCTCTTCAAGGCCCGCATAGCCTTTGCGAGCCATATTATGCCGATATTTATTTTGCTTCGCAATCTCTTTATTTTGGGTATTTTTTTCCTATGTGGCAAGCCAAAACATAGTCACATGGTTATTTCAATATTAAGCATAATACTAGGATCGATACAAAAAGTTTAATTGTTATCTAACAAATACCTTAAAATCCCCCGTAAGATGATATGCAATAAATTGGTTCCAACTTTCTTAATCAATGAAACCGTATCGTTTGGGTGGGTTCTGCCATAGAGAACCATCCCTCTTTCTATACATTTTCCTACGAGCTAAATATGACCTAAATGTTCTTAGACGCTCCCCACAATATCTAAGAAGCCATTTATTCCTACTCTCTAGGACATTGAACACTCTCTGCAAAATAAGACATGTAGATGTATACCTATGTTAATGTAATAAAATTAATAACATTTGACATACAAAAATAATTACATAAAATAGCATATTTACCGTAATTTCTTGCCAAATATGCTCCTTATAACCCTTTGGAACCTACTTCCAATTATTGTAGGAGATAGGAACATGGTTACGGGTCACAAGTGAAATGTAAGTCAAGAACATGTCTGCGTAAGGGCCAATGGGAAGATTGTAAGTATTTCATCCCAACTTGACTAATTCTCCTTTATTCCTCATGTTTGTGATGATTCTCAAAATCGTAGGTCCTCTTTTCCCTTCTTCATCACTGTCGTCCCTATCAATGTTTTTTTTGGCCATATCTCTACAAAAAAAAATTAGGTTAGAATGTTATGTATATGTATTGAGCATAATGTACCATTATATTATCGATACAAATCATGCTTAGAAAGAATTAATCTCAAATGTATCATGCTATTCTATATTTATATATACGAATCATGCTAACATGTTTCCAAAAATATATTAATACTAACCCTAACCCTAATTAACCATAATAAACGATAAACCCTAACCCTAAACCTAACCCTAATTAACCATAATTTATTATAATAAAACCTAACCCTAAACCTCATAAAACTCTAATCATAAACCTAGCTAACTGTAATTAAACCATAATATATAAATCATATTATTGCTAACTGTAATTAAACCATAATATATAAATCATATTATTATTATTATTATCATACACAATTATTTCTCTCTATTTAATTATTCACTTTTATATATTCCTTATTTTCTATATCTATTTAATCCTCATCAAATATCAATCATTAACATATGCATCTCTAATTGAAATTTTAATTTAATGATGTGCATATGTAAAATATATTTTCATTTCATTATATGACATTTTCTATATCTTATTGCTAGTGTCCTATACTTATTAATGAAAATGTGTGTGTGTGTGTGTAGTTTTTATGAGTGAAAATGTATATAATTCTACACTCACATTCATATTATATATATATGTAAAGGTCTCGGCCAACACATGTATTTGTTAATATATAAAAATAACGCAACAAATTCAGCAATGAACAACAACATTTTCAACCAACACATACAACAACACATTTTCGAACAACAAACTGTAATTTTTCAATAACAAACAAATGCAACCCTGTAGCAACATGCATGCACATATATATATATAAGTAGATAAAATGTTACGAGAGGAAGAACAAATACATATATAAAGTGAGCTAGCTATAAACACGACGACGAGCAAGTTGAGAGCGGCAAGGGCCTACAAACACGACGGAGGATGAAGGTACAAGTGCTGGCTAGCTAGGTTCGGAATAATGACAACACGCACATGCAAAGCCGACAATGGCAGAGGGGTGGTGGAGAGTTGGCGGTTCGAGGGTTTCCCTTACTTGAGAGCTGTGATGCACGGGGATCCCAATTAGGTGTCGTCCCTTGTCCCGAAAACGTCCCCCGTCCCGAAAAATTCTTGGAAACGTTTCTAGATTAAAATTTATATTAAAATTATTTAATTAATATTTTTATTAAAAAAATATTATTTAATTAATTTTTTATTAAAAAAATATTATTTAATTAATTTTTTATTAAAAAATAATTATTAATAATAAAAATTAACTAATATAAGAATTAATTTTAATTTTTTTATTTTTCTCTCTAAATTTTAATAAATTTAATCTATTTTAAAAAATATATATATAACATGTATATATATATAATTTTTTTACGTTTCCTGCCATCCCCGTTTCCTAGATTTTTAAGAAATGGTGTTTCTGCGTTTCGTCTCGTCCCCGTCCCCGTGTAACACAGCTTAAGAGGAGCCGGAGTGGTGGTGCATGGTGTGGTGGTGTGAGGGTTTGCAAGGAGAAGGGGAGTCTGAAATTTTTGGCACTAAACAGAACTGAGCGAAATAAAAGTTTGATTTTGGAGTTTATTAAAACCTCTTTTAATAACGGTTCTCTCAGGAACCATTATTAAAACTTTCAGACTTTTGACAACGGTTCTTGTATGAACCGTTATTAAAACCTCTTTTAATAATAGTTTTATGTGAACCGTTATTAAAACATCTATGCAAATTTTAACGTTACCCTTTTAATAACGGTTTTGAACTATAACCGTTATCAAAACTATCCCACGCATTAATTTTCACGCGTTTGACAACGGTTTTCAAACCACCATTATTAATGTCCCGTTATTATTTCCTGTTTTCGTAGTAGTGAATCATTCGGGTAGATACATAAAGGCCCATTTATAATCCGGATTAATGACTTAATTAATCTCTGATCGTAAATCGATTCACACCATGCTTTTTATCAAATCTATGTGAGTACAGGAGCCCCACTATTATAGCTGGTGGACCAGATATATATAGGGCACATAGCTCCTGACCACTATTATTGCCGGTGGACTGGAAACATATAGGGCATAAAGCTCCTAACCACTATTATTGCTAATGGACCAGAAACACACAGGGCATAAAGCTCCTGACCACTATTATTCGCCGGTGGATTGGTCTGGCCCCGACTTTCATGGTGTTTCACTGTAAATACTTAGTGTATTTCCCATATCTTAGCACAAATATGTTTGGTTTAGTTGAGCATGGAATCCCCTACTATTATAGCCGGTGGACCGAAAACGCACAAGTACAATGCCTGACCACTATTATTCGCCAGTGGACCAATCACATATAGGACATCATGCCCTAACCACTATTATTCGTCGGTGGATCGGTCTTAGCGCCCAGTTCAACAATCTTCTACTTTAAATGGTTAATGTATTACAGTGTCTTATTCAGAAACTTTAACCTAGACATGCGTGAATCACTCCATTTATAATTATCCTCCAACTGACATGTATCATATCATGAGAACCCTGTACCTCCTATCTTACCCAACAACCTTTCCTCTATACTCAAACTCACACTAGAACTCTGACAC
The DNA here is from genome assembly GCA_039764185.1 of Tamarix austromongolica. Lineage (NCBI taxonomy): Eukaryota > Viridiplantae > Streptophyta > Magnoliopsida > Caryophyllales > Tamaricaceae > Tamarix > Tamarix austromongolica. The sequence goes on along the minus strand of CM077808.1, from coordinate 21,786,856 downwards.
CGAAATATGTGGGTCAAGGCCCCCTACTACACACCTCCAAGTCCACTTATTTCCTTACTCTAGGGTTTTCCCCATAAACCCTAATTTAGGCCTAAGTGGCCTATAGTACTCCACCTCACACAACCCAAATCATTTTTAATACTCCATACATCACAACCCATAGATTTCACCCTCATCATCATACTTTGATCACCAAGTACATGTGGTACTATCAAAAACCTTAAGTAGCCACACCAAATCCTAGCTCGGTCTCCTACATACTCTTATATTGCTCCACGTACTATTTTTCATCCAAAGTGTTCAAACACCCAAACAACACTCACATTACCTCCCTCACACCCCAAATCAACTTTTCAAACATAAATTTCACTCCTATGCAGACTTTACACATCCCATGCAACTTTTCAAACTTTTCATGCAAACCCTAAAACTCCCACGTGAAACCCTAGATGTGAACCCTAGATCCATCCATACAAACCCTAGATTCCCCCATACAAAATCCTAGATTCCTCCATGCAGAACTCTAGATTTATCCATACAAAATCCTAGTTTAGATTCTCTCATACGAAACCCTAGATTATCTCATGAGAAACCATAGATTCTCCCATTCCTTCATTTTACTTTCACCCCTATTCTTCTTCCACTAATGGATCATTAACATTTTTAGGTCAACTCATTTCTTTTTGGTTAACTTACTCCCCTTTGGTCAACTTATTTCCCATTTTTCATTTTCAATCTTTTTCCCACACAATACCACTTTTATACATCCTCACATGCATGTCTAAAGGGTCACAATACATAACATCACATACCACAATAGTTCATCACATACACATAGTACACATGCCATATAATAACACAGAAACATACTTCAACTCCACGTCATACCATATACGAAATAATTACAATGATAAACATAGGATGCATAACATACAAAGCATATAATGCACATCAACACACATAAGGCCTCAGTAACACCCTTACCTAAAACGACACCAGTCTTGGAGTACGCTCCTACGCCTCTTTAGGGTTTTGACTGGTCTCATCTATATGAGGGAAAAACTAGAATTAGATTCCCTCCTACCAAAAATACTATTAATTACTAACTTATTCTAAGACTAGGTTTTTGATAAAATAATAAAATATTAATAATAATAATCATTAACCAATTACTAAATTTGGCTAAAAATATAGAAATAATAGTAATACTGTAAAAGTTGATAATATAAGGTTTGAAAACTTTATCCTAATAATAATAATAATAATAGTGATACTACAATAATAATAATGATAATAATGATAATAGTAATAATAATAATAATAATAATAATAACAATAAAAATAAAATAAAAATACTAATACTACTACTACTACTACTACTACTACTAATAATAATAATAATAATAATAATAATAATAATAGTATGATTTGAAGTAAAATGTAGAATAAGGGCTTCAACACTTTACCAAAATAATACTAATAACAACATTAGTAAAATTAATAATAAAATTTAGTAATAATAATAATAATAATAATAATAATAATAATAACGAAATAGTAATAATAATAATGATAAAAAACCATAATAATATTGCAAAAATAATAATAATCATCATAATGGTAATAATAGTAATGATAATAATCGAAGATAAAATGAAGTAGGGTTTCGACCCTACATTGAATAATAATAAAATTAATAAATAATAATAATAATAATAATAATAACACTTGATTTTTATAATACTACTACTAAAATTCAAAATAGGCACAATAGGGTTTCAGGCTTATATAGAATAATAATACTAACATTGAAGATAATAATAATATTAATAACAACAACAACAACAACAACAACAACAACAACAACAACAACAACAACAAGAATAATAATAATAATAATAATAATAATAATAATAATAATAATAATAATAATAATAATAATATATTAATATTAATAATAATAATAATAATAATAATAATAGTAATAATAAGAATAATAATTTTATAATCGAAATAAAAATATAATAGGGCTTCGGCCCTCAATAGAAATAATAATAAAAATATTAGTAATAATAATAAGAATAATAATAATAATAATAATAATAATAATAATAGTAATAATAATAATAATAATAATAATAATAATAATAATAATAATAGTATATACATTCGAATAAATGAAATAAAATAAATTAAAGCTTGTATAAATAGTGAAAAAGGGTTGAGAGGATTTAGGGTTTAACCTTGGGTTAGTGGTGATAGGTGGCACCGGCGGTGGCAGCAGTGGCCGAAAAAAGAGAATAAAAGGGGAAAAGTTAAGGGCTACGAAAAAGAGAAAGAGGGCGGAAGTAAGGGTGGTTATGGTGGTCTAGAAGGAGAGTAACCGAATGAAGATGGCAGCGCAGCCAAAGGTGGCGGTGCACGGCAGCAGTGGTGGTGGCCGAATGGGGAAAAAGAAGAGAAAAAGAGGAGAGGGAGAAAGGGAAAAAGAAAGGTAGGGGAGATAGATGAGGGTTTGTAGGGGCTTTTGGAAGTTGAACGAGGCAGTGGTAGTGGCGGTAGTGGTGGTAGACGGCGGCGCAAAGGGTGGTAGAGGCAGAGAATAGGTTGTTTGGGAAGGGGACTTTGCACGGCCGGGGTGGCTTTTGTAGGGAGAATCGAGAGAGATGGGTGGTGTAGTTAGTTAGAGGGCAGCGCAGGGAAGACTTAGGTAGGTAGATCAGGCGGAGAAGTTGGCTGACGGTGGCGGAAGAAGTGTTTGAAGTGGCGGCGGCGAAAAGGAATGATTTTCCTATGTTCGAAAACAAAACTCGACTCCAAGGTTGGTAAGGGGTATTTATAGGCTTAAGGAGGAGATAAGGTCGAAGGGAAGAAGGGAGGATAGGGCAGGGGTGAGGGCATAGGCTGGTAACGGTTGGCAGGCGAAAATTTGAACGTGGCGGAGATAGATGCGTAGGAAGAGAGAGGAGATCGTGTGCGAGAAAGAAGGGAGGTGGGGTTGGGTCAAAATGGCCAGCGAGTCAGGGGAGAGGATAGAGGAGAAGAAACTGCTGGTCAATAGGGCATGATCGGCGACGAAAAACTAGGGACCAGAGAGGTGATGCAGGTTGACGGGGAAGGAAGGAGGATGAAGGAAGAAGGAAGAAGGAAGAAGGAGGGAGGAAGGACGCGTGGATCGGTTGGCTGGGAAAAAAAAGAAAAGAAAGAAAAGGAGAATGAGGACCGGACCGAGCGACAACATTTAAAGAAATGGGACGAAACGCAACGTCTAGGGCTGGGTTGTGTTGAAGAAAAGAAGAGAAGGGTTTGGGTCGGGGGCTGGCAGGCGCAATTCAGGAGAGAAGGTAAGAAAAAGAAAAGAAGAAGAAAGAAAAAGAAAGAAAAAGGAAAGAAAAAGGAAGAAAGAAAAGGAAAAAGGGAAAAGGGAAAAAGAAAAATAGTGGGTTGGGTTAATTAAATTAATTATGATATTTGGGATATTTCAAAATAATAATATTTAAATAAAATAATATTTAATTATCCTTTTTAGGCTAATTTAGGGTTTTTGAAAGATTTTTCATAAATTACATTATAATGAGCAAAACACCCTAATTTTCTCCAATTAAATTATTTATAACATTCCTATTAATTTGGTCCTATTTATTCCCTCTTACTAAATAAAATAATTTATTTAATTAATTTCCAAAATAAAATCCTTAATTTGTTAAAATACCTAAATTTCTTCCTAATTAAAATATTTATAAATTTCTTCTTGATTTTCCCTAATTAATTCCCTTTTATTTTAATAAAAATAATTTATTAAATTAATTTTCCTAATAAAAATTTATTTAACTATAATTTTTAAAATTAGAATTTTTGGGACATTTCACCAGAAGTGGGGATCGGAAGAAGCTATCATTGGTTAGCTGGAGTGTGATCCAATGTCGTAAAAGTTTGGGTGGCTTGGGGGTCGGGGACTTACTCATGAAGAATAATGCACTATTTTTTAAATGGTGGTGGAGGTTTTATACTATTAAGGGGGCTTCTTTGCAGCGGGTCATATCTTCTATTTATTATTGCAATCATTTTGGAAGCTTAGAGATACCGGAATAAAGGAAAGGCAGGATTCCGTGGGCGGATATCATTGAGCTTAGAAGGAAGAGTTTCATCCTAAATTCTAGTATAAGGATTATTCTGGGAAATGGTAACATAATCAGGTTCTGGCATGATAAGTGGGTGGAGCAGGGTATTCTAAAATGTTTATGTCCAAGGTTGCTCTTGGCGTCAGGCTAGCAAGGGGATAGAATAGCGGATATGGGCTTTTGGGATGGTGTAATGTGGCAATGGCACTTAACGTGGCATCAAATAATTTTTTCTTATGAGGAAGAGCAAGCAGAGCTGCTAGAAAATTTGATTAGGCAGTCTATCCCGAGTAAAGATAGAAAGGATTCAATTAGCTGGAATTATGACAACAAGGGGATTTTCTCGGTTAGGTCCTTTTATGAGACCTCGTATCAGCTTCTTAACAATGATGGAAGGGATAGTAGTGACTACAACAAAATTTGGATTGGCATCACGCCACCAAGGATCGAACTCATTGCATGGTTTTCCATTCAATAGAGACCTAACACAAAAGATATTCTAGCTAGGCTCCATCTCATTGACATAAAGGAGTCAGGTTGCCCTTTCTACAAGATTGAGCGAGAGTTTGTCGACCATGTATTCCTTCATTGCACAGTGACAGGTAGTATCTAATATGGAGTTTGTGGTTAGATAGGTTACATTTGGGTAATGCCGAGATCTATCGTTGATAATGCTCTCGCTTGGCTTGGAGGCAGAAGGATAGGTGTTAAGGAGCAGATTTGGAAAGCTACATTTTTTGCAATAATGGGAGTTACTTGGGAATATAGAAACAATATAGCATTTGAAAATCAACAAGTTTGTATTTTATGGATGGTTATGCTAGTCAAAATGAGGATCAAGCTTTGGATCAAGAATAACTTAGAGGATTTTCCTTACAAAATCGATGAGGTGCTCCACAACGTGCAAGCATACTTTTGAGTTTTTTCTTCCTCTTTTGCTATCATTTTCGATCTATGTTATATGTATCTCTTGCTTTCCCATCTATCAAAAAAAATTAGTACTGATTTCCTTTGTAAATTTCACTAAAGACTCAAAATATTGCAAAAGATGAGCCACATGTTATCATTATCATCATTAGCCGATAATACAAATTGAGTAGTAGATTTTTGGGTTTTCAAATCCTTGCTTGGATACAAGGTAAAAATTTTACGTGTTATCCTGTGTTTCTTACACTTTTAGCCATTGATAACCAAGGATCAATAGAATTAGCCCCCTTTTATCTATTAGGTGAGAATTTTGAGTGTTTAATTAATAATAATGGTGGAAAATTATAGCTATCTGATCAATTTAACCATTAACCCCTTTATTGTTTTATGGTTGACATATATTTTAAGAGTGACGGACCTTCTATCAAAATATATAGATAGATAAGATAAGATAAGATAGTTGAGCAACACGGGATAAGGGAAAGAGGGAAGAATTTTGGCCACTTTTTGACTGTGTTAATAGTTTTTAGTTGAGGGAAGGTTAAAATCTTATAGCCTTTTTAAAGTTTTTTCCCCATTTTCTTACAAAAGTTGTTTAAATTTCTATGATCCATGTTGTTTTCATCTTCTATGTCTCTGTAGTACACTTTTGGTTAAATGTCTAAGTGAGATTTTTTATATACACTCAAACTTTGAATTGTGACTTCAATTTGTATATTTGACTTTCCATCTCTAATGTTGCTGCTAAAGGCTTAGGCTCCATTTAATTCTAGAAAAACTGTGAGGAAAAGAAAAAAATTGATTAAATGAAAAACATTTTCTAGTTGTTTGGTTGTAAGCTAGGAAATTAATAGTGAACAAAAATAGCAAGTTAAAAAGTTAAAAAGTTTTCCTAAAAAATTTCCCGTACAAAAAATATACAGAAAGTGTAGGAAAATAATGAAGCAAGGCCCAGGATGCAATTAAATGAAAAGTCATTTAAGGCCTTATGCGTATTAATAATTTTAGGCAGGGATATATGTCATAGGATAGGTTGATAGTCATCTTATTCCTATCATAACTCATTAAATATATAAAACGCGCCTTAGTGAAAATGAATGAAAGCAAGATCTTGTCCAATATGGACGTAAAATTGTATTTTCTTCCCTTTTAGTATTTCCACTCGTTAATATTTCCTATTTCTTAGTTTAATTTCTTCTTTCTTTCAATATGTTTATTTTTAAAACTATATATTACGTTAGTTTTTAGTTTTATCTTCTTATCAGGGCTAAGCTTCTTTCCATTTATTTATTATTGGTCATTTTATTAAATGTATATTTCCAATGCTATCCTTTCAATTATATATAGCACACTAAAATTTACATTGATTATTAACTAAAATAAATTGACAATATTTTCATGGTCAAAACTATTATAAAAGAAAAATATTTTGACCATACATGGTGTAGCTTTACAAAATTAGGAAGGATTGATATTTTACAAAAAAATAATGGTAATAATTAGTATACTACTATATTATTAATGTTAATAAGTAGTATTATATAGTTAAAAGTATATAGTTAAAATCATTAATATCTCACCTAATGTCATTAAATGATAATATTATTATAGATATCTCAACAACACAAATATACCCGGTTGATATTTGGATGTTAGATAATGATACTCCTTCCTATTCAAAGTATACGGCACCACATATTTTAAGAAGAAAAGAAATTAATCATTAATATTTTGATAAGCAATTGAATCTTTATACATACCTAGTAAGAGTTATAATTTTTCAAAAACTTCATGAAAAATTTCAATTTTCATATACTAATATAATATTTTGATTTTTCTTATAAATATATAAGGGTATTCACATCATAATAACTATATTGACAATGATGACGATGGTGATGATGATATTAACCAACTTTCTGGTAAAACGAAATTAAAGACAATCAAATGCAAAAAAATATTTTCTAAAAATTTATTTTCTATAAAAAAAATACAACCAAACAACAGAAGAAATTTTTTTTTAATTTTTCTATGCAATTTTTCACGAACTAAACGGAGCCTTACGTAATGACTTTGTTGCCGGCCTGCCACACAAACTGTTATATCTATGTCATGATCTCTGCTTTCCATTCATGTTACCTTCTTGGGTTTCCAATTGAGAAAGATACATATGTCATGAGGACTTTTCTCCAATTCGAAAAGGACTGATGCGAGTATTTTTATCTTTATGTTTATGCCCCACATCATTGAAGGCATAAGAGTATATATTGGCTTTTTGTACTTCTGTTTCGTTTCTAGCTTACTACTTGTCTGAAATTGGCTTCAAGACGACAAATATATGCATTCTTTTAATAATTTATCCTCAACAAAGTAAGATATTACTAATTTAAAACTTTTCAAAAGAATTGAAAAATACGCTTAAGAAGTATTCTTAGTCTTATTATTTGCTGCTTTTTGTCTTCACTCCGTCGCCATTTCCGAAACAATTGATTAGTATGATTCATCAAGATCTATGTCTTAGTGTCATCAATTTGTTGCTCCGTCAAATCTGCATGAGAAAGAAATAGTTTCCAAGAAATATGAATTCAAAAAAATTGATGATGAATCATATTAATTTTCATATTTTTGCGTATTAATCTATATCATTATTGTTAGAGGTAGTAAACATATTATCCGGATCGGATTTGGATTTGGTCAATTTAAATTAGATTAAAATCAGGTCTACTATGCAATTAATTCAAGTTTGAGTTTGTGTCTATCAAGTTTAGGTCTAATTTGGGAAATGATGGTTCTAGTCGGGTTTGTATTTGATCGGATCATTTTGGATCGAAATAATATCATTTTGGGTCTAGCCAGTAAGATTTCTTTATGTTTGGGTTTCATTTGAGTCTATAGACTTTATATCAAATCGGGGTAGGGTTAGGTTGATTTAGGTTTACAAATATTCTAAGTTATAATGAGTTTGAGTTAGGTTAATTCGATTTTTAATTTGTTGTGATATTGATTGTTATTAATTTAATATAATGAATAAATTAAATTTTGTGATTTATTATTATTGTTATGTTTATCATAGTACTTTTTATTATAATATATGCAATGATATAATAAATTATTATCATTATTAATTAATATTATTATTATAGTTATTATTTAAAATACAATTATAAATATTATTATATACATAATTATAATGATTGTTATGAATGTTGTTGTTGTGGTTGATGTTGTTATCATCATCATCATCTTTAGAAATATAATAATCATTACTATTATTATTAGAAATACAAATATAAATATAAAATTTTATTATTGTTATTATAATAATATATATCATAATTATTATATTTGCTATTATAATTTTTATGTTTATCATAATAATATTTATATTAATAATAATAATAATAATATAAACTTTTATGATAAAATATAATCAATGCTAATATGATTTTAAAACAAAATGAGGAGACTAAAATATTATCAGTATCGTTTTATTTGTTGTTATATGGGTTGTATATTATGTTACATAAAATATTATTAATATGATAGTTTATTGATGTTTATGTAATAATTTATATGAGATAAAATTTTATCTTTGTAGATCAAATTTGAATTTAGTTTGGATTAACTTTGCAATTATATTTAGGTATGAGTTAACTTTGAGTCATGTCATTTCGATTCGGGTATAAGTCAGGGTTAGGTTGGATTTTTTCAGGTTGTATCATTTTGGGTATAGGTCATTATTGGATTACCTAAATTTAGATAGAATTTGGATTTCCCCCTTTTTAGTTAAAATTGAGTTTTAATTTTTTTTTTTTGGTTTAGATTAAATTTTTGGATCGAGTTGTCTAAATCAGGTCATTTAATTTAGGTCGGCTTTGTTAGGTCTAATTATTTTCCAATCATGCTTCTTTAGCTCTAATTATTTTTATTATTATCTCCTCTTATCTATGTAGGATTGTTATTACTATGAAAAACTAAAGTGTATTGCTCGAAGACCGATGAAAATAGGTTTTATATGTATTGTAAAAATAAAACCTATTTCAATTTATTGATGGAAGAGTTATTTGTTTTGTCCCTATTACAAGTCATAACAAAAGAGAAGGTAATGTAATGCATGTAGAACTAGCAATAAGAATGTGGTTGTGGTCATGAGATTGTAGTATCATAGTATCGTAGTAGATATTTTATATGTTTTGGTTGTCGTAGCATAATAATAGTAATAATAATAATAATTATTATTATTATTATAATGATGATGATGATGATGTTGATGATGATGATGATGATGATTTATAACATATTTTGGAGAATTATTAGTACATATCAGCTGAAATTTGTTGTATGGGCGGATATATATACAACAAATATTAATTTTTTTTTAAACAATCCGTATCAGTTGTACTGCATATTGAATAATTTAAATAAAAAAACAATTGTTGATGTGCTATTTTAGGATTGATATTTTATGGTATGAAGTGGAATGTGATGTGAAAGATAACAAAAGAATTATTATTTTACAAATGCAGGATCCTTCTTTGGCTTTGGAGTTGAGAATGTTTCTTGAATGATTTGATGTGTTAAAATGTAGTTGTTGTCAACAATGTTCTTAAATTTGGATTTGATCTTCAACAAGATCACAAACATCTACAGAGAAATCACTAAGTTTTCACTAGAGAACAAAACCTAAACTATCAAGAATAAACTTACTTGAAGATGAAGGAAAGGAATTTTTATTCTAGCTTTATTCTTCATTAATTATTATGAATATATAAGGTGACATTACATACACACACACATGTGTAAGCCTAATTTATCATTTATCAACCAAGCCTAACCCAACTGGACTAGCTAGATTAGCTAAGTTAAATAAAAGAGTTAAACTAATGAACTACACACCTATATTATACATAAAGTGGTTCACAATTACAAGTTATAAGACATTACAAAGTATACATAAAATATCAAAGCTAAACAAAGCCCTAATCATGAAATACATTCAATAATGATGAGATCAAGCTTCGTGTCTTGTAGCTTTGTATTTTATGCAACTTTATAACTCTTGTCTTGCCTTTGTCTTGTGCACTGGATATCTTTGGTGAATTCTTCTTATTACAAACATGTATCATACCTGCAAGAATCACTTAGCATGATATCAGTAGTATTAGGGTTAGCATGAGGATTTTGAAGATTTTTTAGAACAATTAATGCCATCTCCAAGTACGTTAACTCTTAACCTCTAATAGACAAATTATCCCCTTGTAAAAGAAAATTCGTCCTCAATTAGCATCACTATAGTAAGGAGATAAATCATCAACATTAACAATTTTGGAAACTCCCTAACATGATTCAAGTAATTCCAATTCATATGCATTATTTCTAAAAAAAAAATAATTAAGATTTTAAATGGTCTATCAGTTCTTGGTATTAATTTATTTTTTCTTAAGTTTGAAAATATTTATTTTCTTAAATGTAATCAAACTAACTCTCCTAGAGAAAACACTTGTTGAGTTCGATTTTTATTCACTTGAGTTTGGTTCTTAGTGTTAGATTTATCAATGTTATTTTTAATTCACTCACGAAGTTTCTTAAATAATTCTACTCTTTCTTTAGCATTATAATTATTAATATCACCTTTCTTTAATGATAGCATATCGATAGGAAAATAAGGATTAACTCCATAGATAACTTCAAATGACCTCGATTGAGTTGAATTAGAAGGAATCTTATTATATGCAAAATTAGCATGTGGAAGTTTTTTATCACAATATTTTGTACTCTTATTAACTAATCCTCATAGTAAAGGTCTTAAGGTTCTATTAGTCACTTCAGTTTAATCATCCATTTAAGTTTGATGTGATATACTAAACAACGAATTAGCACTTAACATATGCCAAAGTATTTTTTAAAATTAGCCCTATATCTATCCAACACTATACTTTCAGGAATATCATGTAACCTTACTACTTTTTTTGATATATAAATCGATCACATGGGTTGCATCATTAGATTTATTGCAAGGAATAAAATGTTCTATTTTAGAAAATCTATCAACTACTAGTACCATAATAGAATATTTTCACCTTTTTATCCTTGATAACCCTAGGATAAATTCCATACTAACCCCCTCCTGTGGTTGACTAGGAACTAGTAAAGGATTATACAAACCCTTATGAAAGAAACTCTTACTTTTTTGACAAATCACACATCTTTCAATAATAATGTGTACTAATTTTATCATTCATGGGCAATAGAAATATTCTTGTATTATTTCCATAGTTTTATGAATACCAAAATGAAGAGCTATATCCCCTTCATGCACTTCTATAACTATTAAATCATGCACACTACATTGAGGTAGACACAATTTATAAAGCTTGAAAATTAATTCATCTTGAAGCACATAGTTACCATGACAATTATTATTTTTACATGCACCATAAATCTCAAAGAAATATTCATCTTTAGCATATAATTCTCTAACCATTTAAAAACCTAATAAATTAGAATCCAACATAACAATGAGAAAAGATCTTCCATCAAAATGTTTGACAAAATATATAAAGGATTGTAATAAACTAACCCATTTTCATGCCTAGGAATAATTTTATTTTATCCATGTATATATTTCAAACTTTCATGGTCTGAATGCAAAAAACATGGTGTAGGTTTAAATAATGACTCTATGTTTCTAAGCATCTTATGATGGCTTAAAATCCTTTGTCATAAATAGAATAATTAAAAAAATTCCATTTAATATTTCACTAAAGAATGCAATGGCCTAATTTTCTTATGAGAGTATACCTCTTATCCTTACCCCACTAGCATCACATGTAACTTCAATTGATTTATCAAAGTTAAGTGAGGATAATAATGGTGCATTACATAGCTTGTCTTTCAAAGTATAAAAGGCTTTAGTTGCCTTTCCCCAATTGAATCTGCCTTTCTGCATATGATGTGTAATTACTATGGAAATAGTTGAAAAGTATTTGATGAATCTTCCATAAAACTTGTTAGCCTATGGAAACTCTTCACCTCATGAATGTGTTTGAGTCTTGGCCAATCTTAAATAGCTTGAATATTTGTTGGATCCACTTTTATTCATTTTCTACTTACAATATAACTAAGGAAAATAATACTCGAAAGCATAACGTCACATTTTTCCATTTCCATAGAGTTTAGCTTTCCTTAAATTATCAAATAATCTCCTCAGATGAATAAAATGATTATGCTCAGTCTTACTATACACAAGTATATCGTTTAAGTATACCACAATGAATTTTTCAAGAAAAGAATGAAGAATTTTATTCATTAGTCTCATAAATAAAATAGGTACATTACACAAACGAAAAGGCATTACAACCCATTCATAAGTACCATGTTTTGTTTTAAATGTAGTTTTCCATTCATCCCCTTCTCTTATCCTCATTTGATGATATCCAATCCTTAAATCAATTTTTGAGCATACTTGTAAGCCATATAATTCATCTAACATGTCATCTAATTTAGGAATAGGAAATCGATATTTGATAGTTATATTATTAACAACTCTAAAGTCTATACACATGTGCCATGTATCATCCTTTTTTGGAACAAGTTATATAGGCACACAACATGGACTCTTTCTGTCTCACACATATCATTTTTCTATGAGCTCTTGTATTTATTTCTATAATTCCTTATCTTCTTTCAGATTACATTTATGTGTAGGTTGATTAGATAAAGACATGCCAGGTATTAAGTTCATAGCATGTTATATTCCTCTCTTAGGTAGTAATCTAGGTGGTAAGTAATCAGAAAATACATTATGATACTCATCAACGAGCTCAATTAATCCATGATTACTGTTAATTTTCTCCCCTTGTAGGGATTATTTGATGATCAAAGCATAACAACCATAGTTATAAAAATCGAACCAGTAATCGAATTGGTATCATAACTAGTTCACTGGTTTAGTGGTCAAACCTGTGGTTTAGACTGGTCAGACCAGTAATACATATTAAGTCAAACAATCTGAAATATATATAATAAAAAATTAAACTATACATGAATTTAACTGGCTCCCAGCTGGTTTTTGACCAGTTCGGTGGATTGATTTTTTGACTGGTTCATCGATTTTCACTAGTCCAACCGGTTTTTAACCAATTTTTACTAGTTCCGATATCCTGATAACCGGTATATGAAATATAGCCAATAACCTAACAAGTTTGCTGATTCACCAGTCGGACTACCCGATCCAGTTTGGTTTTTAATACTATGATAACAACTACCTTCTTCCTTTATACATTTTATCATAGCCTTTTCAAACAAAAATAAAATCCTTTTATTCTCGACTATGTTATCATTATCATATTTAGATGGTTCAAGTTTGTGCTTTTTGTTACCTTTCTCAATAATATAATCATTATTAATAGAACGTCTATTATATTGCTATGGTCTACCTAATAATATTCCACATGCTTCCATCGGCTAAATATCATTTAGCACACCACCATAATAATTACCAATTCAAAAGGAGATTAGGGTTTGTTTGGTTACGTTGAATCCTTTATATTCGTTGAGCCATTGAAGAGAATATGGCTTCAGATGTGGTTCACCATCCTAATCCCATCTCCTTCGCCATCCTCTCATTAGCTACATTTTTACACAATCCAGTATCAATAATAACTCGACAAACCGTTTCTTCCATTCTTCCTTTAGTCTTGAATATCCTCTCTTATTTATTGGGTTACCCATTAGCTTGAATTTTAAGAACTATTTACAACATATAACATGCATTTCCCTCATCCTCCAATTCACTTGAAATTAATTCATTTGGCTCAACCTAGGGTCTTCTACACAAGTCTCTATATCTTTAATCTCTTGTATGGATAATACTCTTTGGTTGGGACATTCTCTAGTAAAGGTTCCATATTCTCTACACTTGAAACATTATTTTTTAGAAATCTCATTGACCTTGACCTTAACTTTCTCCTCTATGATAAGTATTTTCTTCTTATCAACATTTTTAGTACTTGAGGTTCCTGACCCATACTGAGTAGCTTGTGCATTTGAGTAGTACTTTGTAGAAGAAATAATTTTCATTACATGTGTCTTATTGGACTTGATTTGATTTTCAAATCTCATATATAGATTAATCATATCATCAAGGGAATTATAAAAATAAGTTTCAACTTTATCTCAAACCATAATGCTAAGGTCCCTTGGAAAATTACACATGTTTGTTCTTTTTTTTTTCCTCATGAATATCACATATAAGTGCTAATCTTTCAAACTCCCTAACATATTCTACAACAATTAGAAGTCATTACCTAAGAGTAGTCAATCTAATATAATTATATTTCTCATATTCCTTAAGTAAAAATTTCTTTCTTAGATATTTCTTAAGCTTATCTTGAGACTTAATTTTAGATTTACCTTCTCTTTCTCTAGTCCTTTTCAAGTTATCAGACCATATCCTAGCTCACTTTTTAAACTTAAGAGTAGATATTTGACACTTGTTCACATCATGATAATCCTTGAATTCAAACATACCCTTTACCTCATATAACCACTCAAGAAATAATTCAACATCAACTATTCTATCAAAATCAAGAATATCAAATTATATACCTTTATCTTCTATATGATGATACCTCATTTGATGGTCACAGAATGTCTAATTGCTCTCACTTCCTTGTGACTCTTATTTATATTCTACTCATGAGTTTAGATATCTTCCTCTTGGTGGAATGGTTTTCCTTGCCTCACTACCCATCCAATATCTATATAACTCTTTTTTTTCTTCCATATTTTAGACTGAATCTTTCTCAACAAATCGAGATTCTATCCTTTGCAATTGAGTTTGCATTGGAGGAATTATTTAAGTTAAGAATTTTTTGCATCTAGATTGGTTGAGAACTTTTGGATTGACTCAAAAAGAGCTTGAAAATTCTCTTCCTCCTCTATTGTGGTTGACTTACAACATGCTTTAACAAAGGTTAGTATTACTAGGTTTTTTGTTAGGAAACCCAAATCAAAAGTACTACCTCTCAGACTTTGGTTGGTTCTTATAGAAAATTTTAACTCCAATGGATTAGAAACAAGGTTAACAATAAATTATATCACAAACACACATTTATTTTCTCATCTTACACATTTATTGTTAAGTTATTGATATAAAACTCAACAAAACTAACTCTGAGTCACTATGTACACTTCAAACAATCATGTAAGTTTTCTGTGCATTGTCATGTAGCATGTCCAAGTTAAGGTCAAAACACTAATATACATACACTATATGTAGAAATCTCACAAAATAACCTATCCAAATTATGGACTACACATGGATTAGGGTTTACGAAGTAGAAAGCACACAATCTTCACAAAACCTTAAGGATCAACCTACGCTTAATACAAATGAATGATCGGTTTTATACTCCAAAATTGGTTTCCAAGGGTAATTATTAAACATGTAGAATTAAACCTAATCACTTGGATAAAATGTGGAATAATTATCATCAAGATTAAAAAAACACACACACAATGAATACACATGAATGGTGTCCCTTCCATGTCATTCGAAAACCTAGATATATTCACTTATTTTTTATCTCAATCTTTGCATGTAAACATTCAAGATTTATTTCAACATTAACATATCACACTACCTATCCTATCTTATGTTCAATTCAAGCCACAAACATGCATAACATATTCCAATAATGATAATCAAGAATTAAAGAATCTAGCAAGAAAGATCATGAACCTTACTATAGGGCCAATAGTGGTGTGTTTACTTGTCTCAACTTTGAAGAAGGATTATCCTCTAAGGTTTGTCGATCCAAGATGTTGCCTTGATACCAAAATTGATGTGGAAGATAATAGAGGAATTATTCTTTTACAAACTAAGGATCTTTTTCTTCTTTGCCTTTTGAGTCGAGAATGTTGCTCGAATGGCTTGATATGTTCGAATATAGTTTTTTTCAATAATTCTCTTCACTTTAGATTTGATCTTCAATAAGACTACTAACTTTTAAAGAGAAATCACTACTTTTTCTCTAGAGAGAACAAAACCTAAACTCTTAAGAATAAACTCACTTGAAGAGGAAGGAAATGAGTTTTAATTCTAAGTTTATTCTTCATTAATCTTATGAATATACTAGCTGAAATTACACACACACACACACACACACATTTAGGCCTAGTTTACCATTTACTAACCAAACCAAACCCAACAGGCCTAGATAGATTATTTAAGTTAATAAAAAGAGTTAGATCAATGCACTACATGCCTATATTATACTTATAATGGTTTACAATTATATGTTATAAGACATTACAAAGTATACATGAAATATTAAAGCTAAAAAAATTCTAATCATTCAATGCATTCAATAATCATGTAATCAAGTTTCGTGCCTTGTAGCTTTGTCTTCTATGCAACTTTTTAACCCTTTTCTTGTCATTGTCTTGTATACTAGGTATGTTTGGTGAATTCTTCTTCTTAAATATATATATAATTATTACAAGAATCACTTAGCAAAATATCAATAGTATTAGGATTAACATCAGGGTTTTCAAGATTTTTAAGAATAATTGGTACCACCTCCAAGTATGCTAACTCTTAACCTCTAATAAAAGAAGAGTGAACTTGATATACTCTTGCATAATTCTCCCCTTCAAACCTTACCTATGGTGTTATAGACCTTATTGACTTTGATATTGAGATATGACATATATTGTGAAGGTTATGGTTATTATTGTAAGATTGATTCTAATAATTACTTCAAAGAGAATCCCTCAAATGCTTGGTTGATAATTTTTGTTATGGTATAAATGAGAGGGTATGAGTAGTATATAGTTTGTTAATATTTGTTTATCTAATCTAACTATTGTAGTTTGATCATCTCATGTATCTTTCAATGCTTTATATGATGCCTTGTTGTGATTCCTTTTATGTGTGCCATGTAGGTTTTTATATTAGTTTTTTTAATAGGTTACTCACTATCATTGTATCGATGGGTTCTATTTCGTGTGTCCTTACTTATTCAATGTATAGTGATATTTGCATATTAAATTATTAGATCAATTGAATGCTAATATTTTGAGTTGAGAATTAGGATTATTCGATGTCCTTTTCATATCTTTAATCAAGTTGTTCTTAGACTCTTATGTCCTCTTGTATTTTTCTTTCACAACATTTTGTAACTGTTAACGCTTGTGTTTATTCATAATGATATTAATATATTTTGTATGTTTTAATCCAATTCTTATGACTATGTTATTTGTTTAAGTAGGGTAATGATTTTATCTATACCACTTAGTATGAAAAGGGTAGAGAAAATTATACTTGTACTAAGGGTGGTGGTAACAATCTATGTTTTTACTATTGTAGCTTCCATAATTAACACTTTAAATAAAATTTTCATGAATTCCTAAAAATAAGGTTGTTATAGGGTGAGTTGTTGATATCTTATTTGTTACAGCGAGCTATGTCATTGCTGGATGGAGTTCGCTAATGCTAGTGTGTTGTAGTGGCTGGTGCTAAAGTCATGGTGGTGTGAAGGAGATGGTGCTGGAGTAGGGTTAAGCAACTCGTTATGCTCCCTTACTTACATTGGTCTTTTAATTTTTTGCTTGTTTAACTATTGTTGTTGGGTGCTATTGTTTGGGATACTATTGATCAAAGTTCATGATGGTGGTGGAGGTTGTACTAAAGAATGGAGGATGGTGGTGGTTTGGGTCAAGGGCATGCAGTAGGAATGGAGGTGAATGGTTTGGAGTTTGAAGCATGTAGGAAAAGATATATGAAAAGAAAAAGAGATAAGAAAAGGGAATAGGGGTTGTTGATGTAGATTTTTTAAATATATTTAAATAAAAGGTAAATAAAAATAGCTTTCTAATTGAGTTAAAATTTTAAAATAAATACTGTTATAAATAACTTTTCAGAACAACAAAAGTTTATCCGATTAAACATTATTATTTAAAATAAATCAGAACACTTATTAAAATAGAAATACGATTTCAAAATAATATTTAAAATGCATGAAAGAAATATTTTTATAAGACTTTGAGTGACTTTAATGAATTTAAAATATTTTTTAAAAGGTTCTTCGTAAAAAAATGTGAAATATGGAAGAAAAAATTTGGAAATAAAATTTAAAATAAGTTGTGAAAATTGTAAACATAAATTTTTTGAAGATCTTATTTACCTCGTGAAAATAAATAAACTCAAAGATGAAAATATTTTGTACAGATAAAAATTGTGAAATGGATTTTATTACTTTAGAACGGATTTATAATTTAAAATAATTTACTTTCCATTAATAAAATATAGCCCTAAAATAGAGTTGTAATCACATGATAAAGTAATAATTGAAAACAAATTTATAATATTAAAATCAAAACATAGGATAGAAATAAAAATATATTTTAAATGAAAATAGAATCATGTAAATTTAAAAAAGTCATAAAAATGAATGAATTTATCTATCTAGAGTTATCTACATTGACAAATGATCAAATAAGTTTCAACATAAATTTTAAACTATCAATAAAACCATAAAATAAAACAAAATTTAAACAAACATATTATGAGTCAAGATTTAAATAAAATAATCCAATCAAAATTTAGTTAAAAGTCAACACTCATAAATCGATGGGGATATTGTTATAAAAATTAGATTTTTAAGAAGGAGGTGTTATGGTCGGGGCCTTTAGTCACAAACTAACTAGGCATTTACAAGATAACTGCATGCTGACTAAATTAGTTATGTAGGAACTACCTATAACATGTATAAGCTTAGAGACCATGAAATTCGAGTTTATCTATATGGAATAAGGGGTGACGTGAGTTTCCTAAAATAAAAGCAAGAAACTTAGGAGCAAATATAATGTTAATTCACAAAATTCAGTATTAATTTTTACAATGGAAAGTACGTGTTCGATATTAAAGCATATATTTTATTCAAGCTTATTTAAGGCTTTTCACTTATATATATATAGACACACACACACAAAAGAAGAGTAAGTTTATATGACTGAATCTACAAAATAAATAGATAAATGATATATTATTTGAATAAAGCATGGTTGATATAAGGCATTCTACTGAAAACAAATGGTCTTAGATGGGAAGAAAAATACTTCCATACATAATGTTAGAGACATATTTATGACTTGCTTATTATATTATTAATAACTACTTTAAAATTACTTATCAAAAATAATTATTTACTTTAAAAAACTTTATTTCCTACTTTAATTTTAAATGGGTAATATTTCAAAGTTTAAAGTAATTTTATATAAATTAGATTCATAATAAATCTTATTTACTTAAATTATATAGAGGTCGTTTGGTATCAAGAAAGTACAGGGGGGAAGTATAACTTCCTGAGAAATACAAAATACCTTATTGTTTGGTTTAAGGGATGTAAAAAGTCAAAGGAAAAAACTATTTTCCCTGAAATTCTGAACCACCCATACGTTGAGGAAGCTACTTCTTGAGGTGAGGTTCTGTAAATAATACTTCCTAAGTTATAAATTATCTAATTATCCTCAACTACCCATAATTTCTTTAGTATGGATGCAGATTACCGATAGATATATATTATCACTTTGTCGATTCAGGATGTTAAGCTATTTCTGTCATTATTATTATTATTATTATTATTATTATTATTATTATTATTCAATAAGTATTTTTTTAGTATTGTATTAGAATTATTTCATTATTCTAGTTTTGTCATTGCATTTATTAAATTTTTATAGTAAGTTTTGATACAGGAGCTACTTAAACTACTTGATGATATTTTTATAATATTCTATTGTTGTCTGTTATAATTATTTATATTTTTGTTGTGCTAAATAAAGTTTCTATTCATTTAAAAAAATAGACAGAAAAAATAAACGTTGATATTTATTAACAAAATATATTAATGTAATTTTATGTCTACTTCCTAAGTAATAATAAAATAAATCAAACAAAACAACTAAGAAAGTCATCATACTTTTCATGAGGTATATACACGTAACAAACATAAATAAATGTTTCTTCTAGGTAACTACTTCCCAATATCCAACTTCCCTAAATGTTGTATTGATTGTGGAAGTAACTGTAAGTATACCAAATGACCCACAAATTATATATAATAGAGTTAACCGTTAACCATGCAACAATTTCTCCCACTTTGGTGTGAAGTTCTTTTTGAATGAGGCGTGTATGACGTGGGGTAGTAAACTAATTATAACGAAAAGCCAGAAGCCGTTCTCTGTTGTGGATCCCGTACAAAGAAACGTGTATTGTGTTCACAAACTTTATGGCCATTTTATATGGGCATCCAAGATGGAGAGAAAAAACAAAGCTTTAAATTTTAAATTAAAAAAAAAAGATTATAAGTGTAGAAAAAATATCTTTAATTTAATATTATCTTAAAAATTTGAGGTCTTTTAATTGTGAAAATCGAAACACATTATTCGTTATTAATTAAATTATTTGTAGAAATATATTTAATAAAATTTGATTATATAATATTACTAATTAATATTTATATATTAATATAAATTAAAAGTTAAATATTATAAAATATAAATAATTGGTGATGTGATTGATAAAAAGTAATTGAGTGGTATTAATCTAAAGTACTGGTATGTAGAATAAATAATTTAATTTGAGATAAATTGATAAAAGTAAAAGAGAGAAGAGAAAAAATAATTAAATACTATAATTAGATACCTTAGATTTGAGATGGGGATGTAGATGGTCTAAGACAAGTTACATGAATAAAGTATGAGAGGATATTTTTTCATATCAATTCGACTTGTTAAAAAAAAAATGTTTAAAATAAAATCCGATTTGAGTCATATGAGTTTAAAAATCTAAGCTAAACAAAAGCTGAATCAAAATTTTTTAAATTCAAATTTAGTTTATTCTAACTTAATCCATTTAATTAAATAAATTAAATACAATTTAAATGACTCAAATAGTTGGGGGATCCACTTGGGTCCTTATTCCACGAGAACTAGGACGGCCGACTTTAAGCAATACGACAACTTAAGCTTCTCAAGCCGCGAAACAGTGGTCTAGGATTCTTATCTTATTTCCAAGTTCAAGGCGATCTAAATTAGCTGGAATTTCCTCGGTTGTTATTATTTTATACCCACGTTTTCTGAGTTTAAAGTGCTATATTAAAATGTTAAGAGAAAGATGCCCCAAGTGCTGGAATGACGGCATATGCTGTATACTACCAGACTATACAAGCGACGTGTTTACTGTAAATTAATCAAGAATATTCCTCGGCCTAAATAAACTATCATAGACCGAAAAAATGTAATAAGAAAGGCCGAATATTATGGTTGCTTATTTGGTTAAGTGAAAAGTACGTTAATTTTTATCTATAAGATTTAAATTCGAATTATACATTAAGATAAAATAATTATAGTAATCTTAAAAGCTTCGGTATATGAGTTTAATTTCTATTACTAATGACAGCATATAATATAATTATATTACTTTTTAAGAGAGATATCAAATATTTATATAAATTCCATCAATATCTATCTATATATAAAAACAGAGTTGTCTAGCAGACAATATACAGACAAATTTTTCCGCCTAAACTATATCCATTATTACTAATCATAAATTACTACGACCATATATTATTGCTAATTATTGTTATTGCTAATTAATAAGATGGGATAATTAATATAACTATTTATTAATATAATGCGACTATTCATCTCCTATGTGCATTAAATGTATATAACTATTCATTTGCTGCACATATTTCAAATAATTAATTTTAATAAAGTATTAACTATATATTTTCTAATCAAATATCTTCTTAAGTAATTAACTATTCATTTCCTACGTATTAATTGAATTGTCGGACTATTTATCTCTTACATATTAATATATAAATAATTAATACACCAAAGTGCATATTCATTTGCTTCACATGCATATATCCATTAATACAATGTGACTATTTATCTCCTATGTGCAGCAAATGCATATAACTATTTATTTGTTGTACATGTGTCAAACAACTAATTTTAATAAAGTATTAATCAAATATTTTTTTTAATTAATTACCTGAACATATACACTCAACTATTAATTTCCTGTGTATTAATTGAATTGTCAAACTATTCATATCCTACATATTAATATATAAATAATTAATACACCAAATAAAGTGCATATGCATCTGTTGCGATTAATACAATGCAACAAGCAAATATATATAACTAATTTTAATGAAGTATTGTTTTTTTTAAGGTTAGATCAACATCAATCAAATATGATGATGATGATGATGATGATGATAATAATAATAATTGTTTATAATAATAATTTTATTATTTATTATTAATAATATGACTATTATTATTAATATAACTATAATAATTATAACTATTAATATAATTAATGCTAATATAATTATTTATATAATTTTGATCATTACTATTATCATAATTTATAATATAATAATGATAATTTTTATTATGATAATAATGAATATTAATATAATTGATTATTACTATTATGCATATTATCATGATTAATAATATAATTATTATTAAAAAAAACTAATAATAGAACACCAACATTGGTTATTATATAAAAACAGAGTTGTTTGGCAGATAATATATAGACAAATTTTTCCGCCTAAATTATACCTATTATTACTAATCATATATTATCATTGTCATACATTATTACTAATTAATAATGTCAAATAAATGATGAAATACTCATGCATATTAATTGATTTGTCAAACTATTCATTTCCTACGCTGCATAACAACAAAATGATATTTATCTCCCGCGTATTAATTGAAATGTTCATTTATTGCACATATGTCGAACAACACATATTAATCAAGAATTTTCTTAATTAATTATCTAAAAATATGCAGCCAACTATTCATCTCCTGTGTATTAATTGAGTTATAAAACTACTAAATATATGAATATAACTATTCATCTGTTGCACATATGTCGAACAACACATATTAATCAAGTATTATCTTAATTAATTATTTGAACACATGTAGCCAACTATTCATCTCTTGCATATTAATTGAATTGTCAAACTAATGAACATATGAATGCAACTATTCATCTCATGTGAACAGTAAAGTTATATAACTATTCATCTTTGTCATTAATACAACACAACTATTCATCTCCTATATGCAACAAATGTATATAACTATTCATCTGCTGCACATATGTCGAATAATACATATTAATCAAGTATTAATTAATTACTTGAACATATATAGCCAACTATTCATCTCTTACATATTACTTAAATTGTTAAACTATTTATCTCTTATATAATAATATATAAATAATCAATACACTACCCGTACATTGCACGAAAAATGTAACTAGTTTTTATTATAAAAAGACTTTTTTTTTGAAACCTACAAAGGAAACTATTTATTTGGAATATTTGGATCGATAATTATTATTTTCATTCAAGTTCTCACCTAATTTATGTACTATAACTATTTAATTACTTTAATATTTCTTGGTATGTGTGTATAAGGTTAATATTTAGTTTTGCAACGCCCACGTTTAGCTCTGTACTATCACTTCAAATAGGGATCTATCCCTATAGAAAAGAGAATACATACAGGTGGGTGAAGTAGGGATAATTACGGTGGTTTCAGACTATCATCTAATGCGTCAATCGCCGTATATATTATAGTCCACACATTGATAAAATATTTTTGAAGGATACTTCGAATGTCGAACGCCATTTTTATGATTTCCGGACAACTGATTTATATCCACTACTTACGATCTATATTAAAAAGGAAAATCTATTTAATTATAAATAAAGATGGAAAGACTCGCGATATTATTTAAGTCAAGCAAAGATTAACTGTTAGTAGTCTACAACAACATTTTCGCTATAAATATCTAGTTCACCATTTCCATGCTCCTATCTATGACTGTAAATGAGTTAAGCCAGTTTAATATTCGGCTCGGCTAGTTAAAAGTTCGGTTCGTTTCGTTCGTTTAGTTAAACAAGTCTAAAAGTGAGGTTCGGACTCGGTTTATTTTTTTGCTTTAGCTCGTGAGTTCGGCTTGATTCGGCTCGTTAAAGGCTCGGCTCGGCTCTTTAAAAGTTCGATTCGGCTCATTCGTTTAGTTGAACGAGCCGAGCCCAAATATCATTTTAGGCTCGTTTAGTTAAACGAGCCGAACCCAAGCCTAGGAGTATTCGGCTCATTTACAGCCCTACTCCTATCTATTTATTTTATGCACTGTGCTTTTAGAAATAATTTGATATTATAGCTAGTATACAATTTCGTTATCTCTCCAAGATATATCAAAGAAAAATCTATAAACATACAAAGTATACACACACACATACGCGCCCGAACAATATTTACATTATAAATATAAGCAACTTAGTTCAAGTCTGCAAGATAAAAACAAAATTTAGAGTATTTTAAAAATACATATTTGCTCATCATGACTTAAATTTAATAAAAAAAGAAAAGGAAGAGCATAGCATGTACCATGAGTAGAAGATGAGTAGGCCGAAAGCAACATGGAGGAGAAGAAGAAGAATAAGGAAAACCGGAGGCAGGGGTGGCCTGAGGAAGGCCATAGGGGCAGGGGAACATTTGCTTAAAACTAGGGGTGTGCATCATCGGATATCCGTATCCGTACGGATATTTTTTTCGGATATCCGATCCGACCGGATATTCGATATCTTATATCCGAATCCGCATCTGAATACTCCGGATATCCGAAACATCGAATATCCGAAATATCGGATCGAATTTCAGATATATCCGATTATTGAAAAAAAATATCCGATTATTAAAGTTACATATATATAATCTATAACTAATTTTTTTTTCTATAGAAACACTTGTTTAATTATTCAACCTGCATACAAAAAGATATAATAAATGATTGATCATATCCACAAAAATTAGCAATCAAGATTTGTAAACAATAACGCTCTAGAACCGTGGAATGACCTAAGTTAAGAGGCTCAGCAAATTTAGAAGTTTTTTTTTCTTGTCTGGGCACTTGTGTGTGTGTGGACCGTAACCTATTTGATTGTTTGTAGAGTGTGAATGTTTATTTTAGAATTTAGTTTAGTAAATTATTTTTGGACTTATGTACTATAGTAAAAAAAAGATCCAAACTTGAAGATTGAAAGAAAAAAAATTAGATTATAAATTAAATTATACCTAAATATAACAGACTTATTCTTAAAATCAGATATTTTTTACGGATCGAATTATGTACTAAAAAATCGGATCGGATATATGCTTCAGTCAAACTTATATTTGATCGGATCGGATATCCGCTCCGATTTTCAAAAACCAGATCAGATATCCAAAATTTTGGATCGATTTTTTTGAATACCAGATCAATTTTTCGGATTCTAATTTTTCTGTACAACCCTACTTAAAACGACGCCCATAGTCTCTCTTTCTATCTAGGTAGGTAGCTGAAAATGTATGAGGAGAGATATAAGGTAATAAATGATGGAGTAAAAAAAAAGACTCATTTTATAGTACAGGTATTATTACATATAGTCTTACTATAGAAGCGCTTCTATAGTACAGGTATGCATGATAATTTTTTAATCCATCCAACCATCTTGTATGATTAAATTTCAAATTAGAAAAAAAAAATTAAGCATGCATAATGGTTTGGTATAAAAACTTCCACGTATACCTTTACTTATAAAGAAAAAAAAATACTCCTTTTATAATTAATTTGTCTTCATAACTTTTTTTTTAACTTATTAGGGTACGCAGGACATGCTATCTTTATACTATCTTTATATTGCCTGCCTCGTATTTTGATTTGCGTACCGGTGGTCCTAGCCTCAGTAACTGGCTTATAAACCATATCAGTTTAGAAAGTAAACAGCTACAGTAAAGCCAGGCATCGACATGTAATGTTTACTGCAACATGTTTCATTTTCTATTCCATCCTGTCCACCTGCTCAAAGAAAAAAAAAATATAATTAAAAAATAGTGCGATGCTACAGTCATCACCCATCGACTGCTGACGTACCGTACCGCTACATATTCAGAGTAAATACCTTACGAGTGCGATGCTTTCTCCGGCCAATTAAGACTCTGGTATCCAATCTTTCAACGGTCGTCTTACGAGGTTCAGACTGCATGGTGGGTGGTGCGGAGATAATTTCATTAGCATCTGCAACCGGAATGTGCGGCTCAACCAATTCGTGTAGTTATTGACCCACGTCGGATGCCCACGATTGCTTGTTCGGTTTTTTTTTTTTTTTTTTTTTTTTTTTTTTTTTTTTTTTTTTTTTTTTTAAATTTATCAAATGAACAGAAATCGGATATCCCTTTCATTTTGCTTCTGAAAATTAGTCTCGGCCATTCAACGACGGGCGCCGGGCGGTTTAGACTCGTACAAGTGTCGTATCACGTATGTGCTCATGTCCCCCCTGGTTAATTACGTACCTTGGTAGGTATGTGTCGTATGTAAATTAGTTGGAAACTCATCGGTAGTTGTTATTTTATGCCAACGTTCTCCGGGTCTGAAATGGTAAGTATAAAATATGCCGCATTTTCTGGATTTCAAATTATTGATGAATATTAATCCTCGGCCTTGATATTTATTGTCAACACTAGAAACAGTGTACTCTTAATATATATATATATATATATATTGGAGAATGTTAGAGCTATCTTCGGGATCGTCCTCCGAGGACGTGGTAGCTCATATATAGGTAATCAATTAATTATGATAATAATTAGTATTATTTTAATATATATTATTCTTCTTATTACTATAATTTTGATTTTTTTAATTATCATGAAAAATAATAATTTACATATACTATAATTAATTAATTATATTATTAATTGTTATCATTATTATTATGGTTATTATAATTATTGTAGTAATAATTATCATTAAGATAATACTAATTATAATATCAGTTATTTTCTGGATAAAAATTTAAGGAATAAGACTTTTTAATTAATTAATGATAATATTAATTGTGTAAGCCTTAGAAATATTAATAATAAAATTATAATGTTTATAATATTTTTAACTTATTATCTGTATATAAGCTACCATGTCTTCAGGATCGTCTATCCCGATGGTAGTTCTAACATTCTCCATATATATATATATATATATATACACACACGTACGTACGTGACCCTAGGAGAGCTGCTCTTGATATTAATTATATTTTCAGAATTATAGAAAAATTTATTATAATAATTTATATAATTTTTTTTTATAAATTAATAAATATAATTTTAAAATTTTTAAGAAAATATTTATTGAGATATAATAAAGTATATAATGGATAGATACTAAAAAACAAGGTGAAGATATAAGTAAAAAAATAAAATTTGAATATTATATAATAAATATTACTTTCATATAAATTTTAATAATAGAATCATCGGTTTTGACTTTTATCTTAATTGCGGTGCGTTCTAAATTTTAGGGATTCATACTAGAGGCGAGTGGGGGGTGGGGACAAGGTTTCTGAAATCGGCTGGGAAAGCAAAAGTGCGTTTGATTTTATACACCGCCTTTATCTGTTCACCTGCTCAATAAACTCAATTAAATACTTAACCCTGCCACCCATACATCATTGCTTAGTTAGGCTGGCAGTTGCGTAATTTTGTTTTTTTAATTCATATTTAGAATTAAAGCACTTACCAAATTAATTATTATTAAAAACAATTATTTATTTTAAGAATTTTTTTAATCTAAAAAAATTAAATATAAATAATTATCTTACATTATAACTATTTCTGGTACCTAACCTCAAACGATCCATAATAGGTAGAATTAATTAATTAATTAATTAATTAATTATCTCATCATTTCGATCCTTAATTTCTTCGCACGAGGGTTCGGCGTTCAATCTTCCAACAGTTGCGTGTCACGACTCAGGAGGTCTCCACGACGGGATCGTGGGAAGGCTATGTCATCGAGATTTACCACCAGCTTGAATTGAATTAAGGTGCGTCTCGACCGAAGCGTCTAGCGTCGGATTCCCACGCTCGTTTGTTCTCCTAAGACCGTTTATTTTCTTCTGAAAAACAAGTCCCTCGTGGGGATGTCTGTACGGAAGCAGAAGCCTCGGGGGGGGGGGGGGTATAGAGCGATTGAAATGGAGTTGCCCTTGTGTTTTTGTAATATAATATATACTTTATTTGTATCAAAAAAATTATTATATTAATTTAGATATTTTTAAATAATAATAATAATAATATTATATTTATAGATTTTATTGAAAATTAACAAAATATTTAATATATATAATTTTAAAAAATAAAGGTAAAAATAGAAAGTATACTTTTACTTTTTTAAAATGATTTTTTAATTTAAAATTTTAATAATAAAATAATTTTTTTTTATACTTATGGAATGTACGTATATATATTTTTTAAAAATTAACCGAAATAAAAATTATAGATAGAATTAATAATAAAAAAAAAGGATCGGGCCAGAAGAAATTTTGGAGCCACTTGAGTGGTTCGTTCATGGTCCATCTCGTGGTGGTGTTTGTCGGACGGACATGTTTCTTTATCTCGGGTGGGTTCGTGATTATCCATATTTATTAGCCCATTGACTCTTTCTACCTATAGACATGATATAAAACAAGTTCTTATCGTTTGTGGGGAAACCCACCCTTATGATTATTTATAGGTGGACGCCAAAACCCTTCTCCTACCGTTGGACGAAACTCTAGCTAAGCTAGCTACCCCCATTATCGACCTACGGGCGGCGAAAAGCCTACTAAGCTTACTCTGAGAGCAATGAGTCCGCGAAGCCTGTCTTCTTCTGTAACCCCTCCACATATAAATACGTACCTCTCGGTCTGATCCAAACCACATGGAAGGCCTAGGGAGGGAAAATAAAAATTGTTCCGATAGATAGCCAGCCAGCCAGCCCAGGTCTATCCTTTTTATTAATCCGTCGTCGTGCCAGCCATAGACAACAACAACAACAACAACAACAACAACTGGTATGTCGCTACTCTTCATAGTTGCCCTTTTGAGTTCGTTCGCCCATCGCGTATCGTCCTCATCAGGCGACTCATGCGACGGTCATGGCTCTACCGTTTTCTCCTTCCCTTCCTTCAATCGCTCCAGCTGCGGCAGCGACAGCCAGCTGAATTGCATGGGCAACGTGACCGCTACCGACGGATCCCTCAACATAACTAGCAGCGCGAGGTCTCGCATCTTCTCAATCGGTCGAGTGCTGTATCGCAAGCCGGTGCTCGCTTGGCCCGCGAATTTCTGCACGAGCTTCACTATTCGGATCGATGTGCCTTCTGGTCAGCCGGGCACGGGCGACGGAATGGCGTTTGTTATGGCTCAAGATAGTCATCCGTCTCCGCCTAATAGCTATGGCTCCTACCTTGGGCTCCAGGATCAGAACCCCCAGAATTCAGGTATGGGCGCGCGTTGACTTGTTATAATTGGTTCGTATGTTCTATCGGTGTTTAGCCCTCCCGCCCGCGGCTAGTTGGATGCAATCACTAAATATATTTATATATGTAGTGGGTCCTCTCTCTGTTCAAATAATATTATCAGCTACTAAATTGATGATATATTGACAGGTAAAACCTTCAAACAATTGGCGGTCGAAATGGACACATACAAGAACGAATTCGATCCGGACGCCAATCACATTGCGATCGACACGGTGAGCGTGAGCTCGTCTCTGATAGCAAAGAGCCTCGACACCGCAGGAATCAAGCTCGGCAGCGGGAGGAAGATCAGGATGAAGATTGTATACGACGGGTGGGAAAAGCAGCTCCAGATCTTCGTCGGCTACGCCGACAAAACCCCTTCGCTCGTTAGTTTCCTCAACCACTCAATCAAGGTCTCGAAAACCGTGCCCCAACACGTGTACGTCGGTTTTACCGGTGCGACCGGGCTCCTGGTCGAGACCCATCAGATCCTCGACTGGGACTTCGCCTTCACCGAACTGCCGTATTCGACCGTGAAGGATAAGGACAAGGCCCGTAACATATTTCTGAGAATCGTCCTGCCGATTGTCGGCGGGCTGTTGGTCGCCGGCGTATGTAGTTACCCGTACGTGAGACGGAGGGTGAGGAGGAGGAGAGAGAGGAGGAAGAGGAGAGAGGACCTCGAAAGGGAGTCGAGAACGGCCACGAATGCTCCTGTCAAGTTTACTTACAGGCAGCTCTCGAAATCTACGAAGAATTTCAGCAAGGAGAACTTGATGGGCACCGGAGGTTTCGGAAGCGTTTATAAAGGAACCTTGTCGAATCCCCCTCAAGTTATTGCCGTCAAGAGGATATCAGCGGATTCCAAACAAGGTTCGTTAAGTTCCTACCTCGATCTTCATCTTTTTACTCATCTTAGTACTTTAATTTTTCAGCGTATTTTTTTTTTTAAAATAAAACAAAGTAAATAGCTATCATAGGTAATTATATATTTCTAATAAATAATTTTTTTGTGCATGTATTAACATGAAATTATATAACACCAAAAGCTTGTTTGGTAGGGGATAATAGGAGTGGAAAAAATTCTCCTCTATTTATCATTTTTTATATTAAGTATATAATAATAATAAATATATTTTAACGAAATATCCATTTTAGATTAAATTAAGATCTAAAATGGATATTTATTAAAATAAAAATATTTAATTTTAAATAAATTATATTAGATATATAAAATATGACGATAATTTTTTCGTCCCATTACCCCTACCAAAGGAGCACTAAAGCTTATACAGCAACCGTACGCCTTTCAATTATAATATGTAAATAATGTTCTGCTGTTTATGCTATCTAATCCGACAACTTGGATCTATTTCTTTGATAGCAAAAAGGCCAAGCAAAGCGAAGAATTGTCTTCTTTTTCTTTTTGTACTAAGCCTTATGGTACGGACATTTAAAGCATTGATGGTCGAATATATTTATACAAAATGTAGTTACATAACATAATTATTTATTTTATAATTTTTTTAGATTATTCTTTTTTTAAATAAATAAATAAATAAATAATATTTTTTAGTAATAAATAGTTTTAAATATAATTTAATAATCTCTTAATCTTACATTCTAAAACTGTATTTAGTATGAAATGCCATGAAAATAGTTTCATAAGATTTATAGTAAAAGTTATTCGATGAATCCGACCCGCCATGATATCTAAAAAGCTATCGTTATCCGTCAGAGTGGCTTGGTGGGGATCAAGCCAGCCTAGCTAATGTACCGGTAAATATCATCATTTCAATGAGAAAAGTCAAACAAACCGTCTCGGCGGTCAGGTCAAATTACCCGAAGCTACTGCCCTTAGCCCTTGAGATTATTGAGAGCCAATTTTACCTTTATGTTTTTTCAACGGATGGACGCCCCTCTTTCTGGCGAGGTGTTTTCTTGAGGCTGTTATAAACAGTGATGCACGGGGGGCCGCCGTTCCCCGTCTCCGAAATATTTTTGCTTTTAAAATTTTTTTGGTATCAGTATTTATATATATTAAAATTATTTAATTAATTTTTTTATTAAAAAAATATTAATGATTAAAATTAACTGATATAGATAATAATTTTTTTTTTATTTTTTCTTCATTTTAATAGATTTAATCTATTTAAAAAAATATATATAATGATTTCTGAATAATTTAAATGTAAAATTGTTGTATACCCAAATCATAACAATTGCACTACTATTACTTCAGTTGATCCTTTCGCAGACAAGACTTAACCAAAAAAATAAAATAAAAGAATAAAAAAAAAAAATTGATCGGTCCAACCGGCCCGATCTTATTCCAAGAACTTTACTCATGACTTTTAAACCTACATAACAACCATAAAAGTTGAAGAAATTAGTGGAACCAGGTAAATCGATTGCACCGTATGCCGACTATTATTGATCCGCGATAATCAAAACATGGGACTAAACCAGAACGTGTGCCCACTATTATGGTATAAATTTCACATAGTCGCGCTACCATCAATGTCAGTGCCATTAATTAAGCAAGCATCCATGATTCAGTGCAATGATTTCTTTTAATTCCGTGCTCCATTGACATGTCTCGAGTCTTGTTTTATCATAACTAATCATCCCACTCGCGTTCGCCCCAGACCGAAGCCCTATTTTTATTGTCTGAATTTTATGATGTAATCTAATCTAATCTTTTTTTTTTTTATCTGACACGATCTGATTTTATTTAATCTGATCCCAAAAAAAGAAAATTATTATATTATTTATTATTATATAATTAAGAATAATGATAATAATGATTCTAGTTAATATTATAATTTATTATAATACTATTTTTTTTATATTTATTGATATATTGTCATAAATACTAATTAATAGTATTATAATTACTATTTTAGTATATGGTAATATTTATTTTAATATTACACTTATGAAAATAATAATTATTATAATTTTATGCATAATAATAATAACTAATATAATAAGCATGTTATTATTCATATATTTATGATAATAATATTTATTATAATAAGAAATGATGATTTTAAATATAAACATAAGTTTGATTATGATTATTGTATTAACAATAATAACCATAATATAAGTTTA
Source organism: Tamarix austromongolica (assembly GCA_039764185.1). NCBI lineage: Eukaryota > Viridiplantae > Streptophyta > Magnoliopsida > Caryophyllales > Tamaricaceae > Tamarix > Tamarix austromongolica. Next base: position 21,754,236 of record CM077808.1, on the reverse strand, counting down.
TTCTATTAATATTATCATTATAAATATTGTTTTTATCTATAATTATTATAATAATAAGTATATAATACTAATAATAATAATAAAATATTATATCTATAAATAATTTTATTATAAATAATGATATTGTTAATTACCCATATTTTTTTATCAATATTATTATATATAAAATAATAATAATATAACTATAAAAAGCGGTCAAAAGATATTTCTGTTTCAATTTTTTATTTGGTTTTCATCGTTTAACCCTAACAAGGTCGCTCGAGTTGTTTGTTGAGATTGATGTTCATGAGCAGAACATTGCTCCTTTCACAGGTTCACAATATAATCAAGTGTGCATAATTTTAACTTCACCATGCAGGTGAGAGGGAGTACTTGGCAGAAATTCGGACCATAGGGTGCCTGAGACACAGGAACATATTGCAACTCCAAGGCTGGTGCCACGAGAACGAGGAACTCCTCTTGGTCTATGATTTTATGCCCAACGGAAGCCTCGATAATTTCATAGGAAAACAGCTTATTGATTGGAGCACGAGGCACAAGATCCTCACCGGCTTAGCATCGGCATTACTCTACCTCCACGAAGAATGCGGCAGCCCGGTAGTCCACAGAGATGTGAAGCCAAACAATGTTCTCTTAGACTCGGAATTCAATGCTCGTCTCGGTGACTTTGGGCTGGCCAGGTTGCTTCAGACAACCGCCATTGTTACAACCGTCATTGCTGGGACTCCCGGATACTTAGCTCCCGAAGTGAGCTACCGAGGCAAAGCGACGCCCGAGGCTGATGTCTACAGTTACGGAATGGTTATGATAGAGGTTGTTTGCGGCAAGAGATTTAAGGATATAAGCGGCGACCAGGGTTTGGTGGACTACGTCTGGGATCTGTATGAAAAGGGTCGGCTGCTCGACTGTGTTGATGAGAAGCTTCAAGGGGAAATCGACGAAGAAGAGGCGACGAGGACGCTGATCTTGGGGCTAGCTTGTTTGCATCCGGATATGAACTCAAGGCCTAGTATGAGGAAAGTGCTGCAAATTTTGATGAACCGAGACGAACCTATGGTGGAGGTACCCGATACTCGACCTAGTGGGGTTTATGTTTGCATTCGCCCTTCCGGTGTTGGGACTAGCGGTGACTTCGGCTTTAGCTCATCTGCCATGTCGTCTACCTCGCATGCTACCATGTCTTTCACAACCCAGTCCCTAGCTCGTTGATTCATTCCCCGTACACTCCAATCATGCTAACAAAAAGCGCGCAGCAATTTCAATAGATTCAATTTCTATTCCCACAACCCACCCCCACCCAGTCTCGTAAGTTTACCTATTCGTCGTCACTTGACTTGATCAGCGAGACATCTCGGGGAGGTTTGGCCTATGCAGCTCATTAATTATCCATCCGTTACTCGACTTGTGCGATATTACACCTACGTGAGCTAGCTTCGGTCTCTGTACGTGAAATGTGTGAACAACGGCCGGTCTTGTTTCATCTACTTGATAAATTTTGGCAGTATATGCTGAAGGAGGGTGTCTCAATTGCCTCACATGCATCTCAAGCTAATAAAAGCATGTGAGCTTGAAAACTATACCCACTGCATTGCGCATGTTCCGCCATTTTTGTATTTTGGTGCTGCATGACTTCCCTCCGTAGGGTTAGTAGAGAATTAGGACTTTTGGGTGTGTGGCTGTAGAGTATCTTTGCTTCCGATCCTTGGATATATTGGTTCTGCATGTCTCTTCTACTTCTTCGCTGCTATCTTTGTTGATGATGATTGTAATTTTTTTCCCATTGGTTCTGCACTATTATATCAATCTTAGATGAGGTGTTGACCGTACCTTCTTCGGTGTGGCAATATATAAGATAAGTTGCCTTCATCGGTTCTAGCTTCTTCCTTTTCTTAACGGACTTTGAATGCATTTCCTTAAAATCGAATCTCCAGCCCATATACCAAACCAAAAGGAAATATTCCTGCCTGTTCCAACAATCCACTTCTAGAGTGTATGAGGAATGTCATGCATTTCTACATGTGCTGAAATCCTGAAAGACTAAAATTTGTTTCCGAACTTTGTCATGGGAAGCTGGAAGAAGCTAATTTGGTCGGTTGGGGCCCAGTGAAATCCGGGGAACCACAGAATATTTTTTTCATCGTCTTTCTTACAAGGACATCTGGCTTGTTGAAATTGGTTCGAAATTGCCCCGCTGAGCACTGATACTCTAGACATGAAATAGAGCTTCCTTTTTAACTATAGCCCCCGCCAAAGTCGCCGCTTCTTCGCCTCGTGGTCGATTCGTCTTAACTCACAAATTCCCAACTTAGCTAATCCCAACATTGGTGAACGAGTCTGCTTCCTTCACGACCAGACCATGACTATTTAATCGCCTGCTTCAGGCGGGAAGGTTTGGTTGTCGGGATTGGCATTAACCTCTTCTATTTCTTAAGTCATGTGATTTTCATTCGAACAACTAATCTTCATTTGTTCATTTAATTTTTATCATCCATATCTGAATTTGAGTTCAACACACATTACTAATACTGTTGGTGGTAAGTACAGTAAAAAATAAAGATTGAAAGATAAAATTCTTGTGTCATGAAATGATAGTTGTCCAAAAAAAAAATCAGGTCCTACTATGGTGCCATGGTTCAAGGTCATTTACTCCTTAAGGATTTTCATAGCTTTCCTAAAACTAGCATGTTCAATGTTGAAGGAACTAAGAATTGCATAACTTAAATATCTAAGAGTTCTTAGGAGACAGACAAATGTGGTTTATGATAATGGAGTTTGATATTTCTTAAGTCCAAACTACTATGAGTGTTGGGAAGGTAGTCACACTCCTAGCATTCACCCCACTACTACCACTCACTCACTCCCCCATTAATAAGTATTGGGAATGTGGAGAACATGTATGCTCCATTTGGTTCATGGAAAGTTCTAGAGAAAGGAAAGAAAATGATGAGGAAAATAATTTTTTGTATTTGGTTTACTTGAGATAATGAAATAGAGAAATAAGATGGTATAAAATTGGTAAAGATTAACTATATAATTTTCTTTGAGGAAAATATTTTAATTTTAATTTTTTTTCTCTTAAACTTTCTTAGAACCAAATAGTGCCGTAGAGAATATAGATCATTTAGTGGGTATATGGACAGAGAGGGTGATTATTGAGAAAATAGCAAGGATGGGTAGTTTTCTTGTAGTTACCCAATAGTCTTCTCTAGCTATGATAAAACTTAATGTAAACATGAAAAGAACATCCCGGGCAAAGGAAAACCTTCATTCGTAAATATCAATATCTTTTGATTGAACTGATACATAGATAAGTGAGGTTACAACATAGTCTAAGTAGTGAATTTCTCTTGAACTACTAGTGTTTGAATTACTTCTTCAAAACATGTATTACACTTTTAAATTATGTAATATCTCCATGATAAAAAAAAAAGAATTTTTGCTTTAAATAGCCCTACATACATCTTGGGTACCCTTGAGTGCTCTAGAGAGATAGCCTAACTCTTTCAAAGAAGATGACTCACCTTTACACTTAATTAGGTGAGTCTATCAAATGTTTCTCTGTAGCACCACCATGTATGGTTATGAACTTATTAAGAGCTTCAAGATCACCCTAAAAAATAATTACCATAATCTATCATCTATGTCTCAAAGTACCACCAATGCTACTTATGGGTTCAAAAAGATCAAACAACTCAAACTCAACATGACCACACATGTGAATCCATCAACTGTGTCTCAATAGCATCACCAAAAATAGATATGGATTCAAAAGTGCATGGACAACTCTATAATTCATGTTACTAGAATGAGATTGTAGTGTTTAAAAGAGTAATCATATGGATTCATTTTACCTCATTGAATCTAATGTATCAAAATGGGTTTCACCCCAACGAATCTAACTAGAATGAGTACCCACTATACTTTTCTCTAACATGGGCTTAAGGCCCATCACTTATGAAGATCCAAGGATCACTTTCCTTGATAAGTTTTTTGTGAGAGGATTTGCTAAATTGCTCTTCGAATGTATATACCGTAAGGAAATCACTCCTTTAAACAAAAATTTGACAACCTTGTGTCTAACATGAATATGTCTCCTTTTCCCATTATATATGCTATTCATATCAATTCTAATAGTTGCATGCGAATAACAATGAAGAAAAATTGGAACACTAGGTTTCCCCCACAATAATAATTATGTTATTAAGTACCTTAACCATTTGGCTTCTTGGCATGCCAACTAAAGAGCACGGTGGAATGTGCTATATATACATGAGTTTTAAGGACTTCCATGATATATCACATCTTCCTAATGTGAACACATAGCCACTAGTACATTTAAATTCATCATCATTAATCACCTAGTTTGCATCAAAATAACCTTCTAACACAATATGGAATTTGTGACAATTCAAACACCAAACAATTGCACCCTTAAGGTAAATAGGCAAATGTAACACCCCAATTTTCTATAACCCTTGTTTTTGTGCATTTAGCCTTTTATTTGAAACCTAACATTAAATTTTTAGCTTAATTAATTTTGTTAACCCTTGATCCATAAGCTAAATAAATTCTTAAATAATTATCTCGATTACTTTTCCATTTTCCTTATTCTTAAACTCCACCTTAAACTAGTGAATATTTTTGTGGTTAATTTTTTTTAACTAAGTGCCCTAACCTAACCAAACTAAACCTAAAATTAACTAAGTCCTATTTTGATATGCAATCCCCTAATATTTTTTCCCTTCATGCCACTCTCTACATGCTCAATTCACCCGCCCCTATAAGCTCCTACTACTCCTCTCTTTTTTGTTCGGATATATTTTAGTCTAAGGCCTTCCCCACTCATCTTCTTTTGTTTTTTTTCTTCTTCTTTTCATCACCCTTGGATTTGTTCCCTCATTCAACGCAGTCCATCTCTCACTTTTGGCCCATCATTTTTTGCATGAGCATTCTCCTAAACATACCCTTCCTATGCAACCACCCATGCTATTGTCCACCATCATCAATGATAAACTATCCAACAAACAACCACCATTCATGCGCAACCACTATTCCCACCATCCTCCATTGTTGACCATCACTTAGCATTCGACCTCCACTACATTGAACGCCATCACAATCCTAGCCTCTTCTGTATCACTGCTCCATGCTACATTAAACACCATCACATCAGAGCTATAAATTTTATTTTTTGACAAACCAGTTGACTAGCATTTTCAAACCAATTAACTGGTAATCCTATAATTTCAAATTCTTTTTTTATATTTTAATTTGAATCACATTCTAACATTTATGAAAACTTTTAGTTAGAATCTATTTGTACTAATAAGCATTTATTGTTGTTATAGAAAATATTCCTACTTGTTCCGATAATCTACTACTAGAGTGGATGAGGAATGTCATGTATTTCTACATGTGCCAAAATCCTAAAAGACTAAACTTTGTTTTTGAACTTTTTCATGGTAAGCTTAAAGAAACTAATTTTGTTAGTTGGGGCCTAGTGAAATCCAGGAAACCACATATTTTATTCATTGTCTTTTTTACAAGGCCACTAGCTTGGTGAAATTGGTTTGAAATTACCCCACTAAGCAATGATACCTGAGACATGAAAAAGAACTTCATTTAAACTATAGTCGTCGTCAAAGTTTCCACTTCTTTGCCTTATAGTTGATTTTTCTTAACTCATAAATTCCTAGCTTAACTATTTCCAAAATTGGTGAATGAGTATTCTTCCTTTATGACCAAACAATGACTATTTTATCACTACTTAAGGTAAAAAAGTTTGGTCGTTGGGATTATCTTTAGGCTCTTATGTTTATTAAGTCACATGATTTTAATTTGAACAACTGATCTTCATTTATTTATTTTATTTTTATCATCCTTTCCTAAATTTGATTTCAAAACACGTTACTAATAGTGTTGGTGGTAAGTATAGTAGAGAATGAACATTAGAAGACACAGTTATTGGGCCATGAAATGATTGTTTCCCTCAAAGTAAAATAGGCACAACTTTGGTGTAATCGTACAAGTCCATTTACTCTCCAAGGGTTTACACATCTTTCCTAAAACTCGTGCGCTAAATGTTGAAGGAATGGAGAGTTGCATTACTAAAATACCTAAGAGTTCATGAGAGAGAGAGAGAGAGAGAGAGAGAGAGAGAGAGAGAGAGAGAGAGAGAGAGAGATGTGGTTTATGAGAATAGAGTTTGATATCTCCCAATTCCAAGACATTATAGGTATTTGTAGGCAATTTTTAAAGTAACCGCACTCCTAACATTCACCCCACTACTACACTCACCCTACTCCCCATCAATAAGTATTGGGAAGGTGGAGAGTATGGATCATTTAATGGGTATATCAAGAGAGAGGGTGATTATTGAAAAAATGGAGAGGATGGGTAGCTTTTTTATAGTTACCCAACATTCTCCTCTAACATTGAGAAAACATAAGTTAAAAAAAAGAAGAACATCCTGGGTAAAAGAAAAGATTCATACATAAATATCAATATCTTTTAATTGAATTGATAAATTGAGAAATGAGGCTTCAACATAGTCTAAGTGGTGAATTTCTCTCCAACTGCCTATATTTGAATTGATTCTTCAAAACATGTATTACACTTCTAAATTATGCAATATCTTAGTGATAAAAAATGAATTTACTCTTTAAGTAGACTTGCACACACCTTAGGTACTATTGAATGTTATAGAGAGATATCTTAACTCTCTCATAGAAGACAACTCACCTTTACACCAAATTAGGTGAGTCTATCAAGTGCGTCTCTATAACACCACCACACATGGTTATGAACTCATTAAGAGCTTCAAGATCACCCTCAAAATAATTAGCATAATCTATCAAGTGCCTCTCAAAGCACCACCAATCCTGCTTATGTATTCAAAAAGAGCATACACCTCAAACTTAGCATGATCACATGTGAATCCATCAAATGTGTCTCAATAGCATTGCCAAAATTAGCTATGGATTCAAAATATCATGCACAACTCTATAATTCTTGTCACAAGAATGAAATTATAGTGCTTAAAAGAGTAATCATATTGCTTCATTTGACCTCATTGAATCTAATGTATCAGATTTGGTTTGACCCCAATGAATATGACTAGACTGGGTATCCACCATAATTTCCTCTACCATGGGTTTAAGGCACATCCTTATTAAAGATTTAAGGATCACTTTCCTTGATAAGTTTTTCATGAGAGGATCTGCCAAATTTCTCTCCTAACATATATACTATAAGGAGATCACTCTTTTCAATAAATTTTTGATAACTCTATGACTGGTGAATAACAATGAATTAAGTTAAGAACACTAGGTTTCCCCTAAAATGATGCTTATGCTAATAATTCTCTTAACCATTCAGCTTCTTGGATTGCCAATTCAAGAGTAATAAACTCAAATTCCATAGCAAAATGTGATATATATGTGAGTTTTGAGGTTTTCCATGATATATCACATTCACCTAATGGGAACACATAGCCACTAGTAGAGCATTCATCATTGTCAATGACCTAGTGTGCATTATAATAACCTTCAAACACAACATAGAATTTATGAAAATGCAATCACCAATTAGTTGTACCCTTAAGGCACCTAAAAATATGTAACACCCCAAAATTATGTGACCCTTATTTTTATGCATTTAGCCTTTTATTCGAAAACTAACCTTAAAATTTTAGCTTCATTATTTTTTTAACCCTTGATCTATAGCCTAAATAATTTGTTAAATAATTATCTCAATTATTTCCCATTTTCCTTATTCTTAAACTTCACCTTTGGCTGTTGAATTTTTTTTTCAGTTCATTTTTTCCAACCGGGTATCCTAACCTAACCAAATTAAACCTTGAATTAAATAAATTCTATTCTATTACTTAACCCTTTGTTATTTTTCCCTTCACACAACCCTATATACACTCGAATGACCATACCCTTATAAAATCCTCCTCCTCCACCCTTATTTATTTTGATATTTTTTTTAAGTTCAACACCTTCTCTTCCCATCTTTTTTATTTCTCCTTCTTCTCCTTCCACCACCCCTATTTTTGTTCACTCGTTTGATCCAACTCAGCTCTCACCTTTTCCCCATTATTTCTCCTAGTTGTGCCCCTTCCGTGTAACCACCTGAGGTTGTTGTCCACCATCATCAATCATCAACCGTTCAACAACCAGTTGCAATTTGTGCGCAACCTTTTTCCCACCTCCTCTATTGTTGACCATTTCCTAGATTTTGACCTCCATTATGTTAAACACCATTGTAACCCCACTCCCTCCTATATTATAGCTCCATGTTTCCAACTCCCATGCAGTATCAAACCTTTACATTGGTTCTACCTAGCTGCTTCAAAGCATCATGCATGTCTAGCACCACCACCGAGCATCCCACTTCCCTTTTTTGTCTCTGCCTTCTCGTAATACATTATTCTAAAATCCTTCAAATTATATTTAAAATTACGTTGATATAAAATAAATTGTTTTTACTTTTAGAAATGGGCTTGAAATTCTACTAAAGTTGTGAATTTTTAGGTACAACGATTGATTGGTTCCCCTAAATGATCAATTAGTACTTGAGGAACTAAAAATTTTATTTTTCAAGAAATCAATCAACTGGTTTGCTCAACTAGATCAACTAGTTGTCATGTGATTTTTGATTCTTTTATTTATTTTGATTCGAATCTCTTTCTAATATTTATGAAAGCTTTTAATTAGAATCTATTTGTTCTAATAACTATATTTTGGTGCTATGAGATTATTTTTAAATTATATAGATCATTTTATGATTTTATTTAGCAAAAATTCCTCAAAATTACTTTTGAGGCATTTTTCACCTTCTCTAATTTCTCCTTCACTTTTCTCTTTCCTATGGTAGCTATGGTTGTTTTTCTTTGACTTTTCACACATCTTCCCTGACTTACCAACCCTCTTCCCAAATTTTATAGTCTAAAATTTGCATGTGTAACAAGTTGGTTTCAAAGCATATGGTTGTAAATTCTAATGTTGGTTTGTAAAAACAAATTTCTTTAGCCTCATTCGAGCTTTTAGAATATGTTTTAGTTTGCAAGTGAGTGTTGTTTTGGGTTGGGATTTAGCCTTCAAATTCTGCACAGAGGAATAAATTCTAACCATATGTGCAATATACTACCTCAATGTGTACTACCTATATATTTAGTAGTTCACTCTTTCTAACATTGTTTAGTATTTTAGGATTTTGATTGTTGTAAACCAGTGTCTCAAGTGTTTAATGGAGAAATTTAGGGCCTACTTGGAGAGGAAAATTTAGTGTGAGGAGGTTCCGCAGATGCCATTACCACCTCTTTTCCTAGTGCCACTACTACAGGACTGACTTCATAGGGTTGATCATCATCATCTATTGATCTTTGAGGGTGAGGGGGACTCAAATGTGTTCAAGTGTTGGCTGAGGGATTTTGAGAAAATACTTGTGGCTAGTGTCTGTCTAAAGGGTAAGCAAGTGGATATTGGAGTTGTTTAATTAGGGGGTCATGATAATGAGTGGTGGAGAGGTCATCAGTTGAGAGGCACCATTATAGATTCGTGGGAGACTTTCGTTGAAATGATTTAGGTGATTTTCTATCCTACTCGCTTGAAGATTGTGTGAAGTATGATGAGTTCATATCCTTATGCTAGGGTAAGTATAAAGTGGAGGCATATTACATCCACTACTTGGATCTAGTTAGCTTTGCTCCTGAGGTTGACATGATAAGTGGATGAAGGTTCACCGATTCTAGTTGGGGATAAGTCTGAGACTTAAGAGATGTTGGTGTGGACTTATGCATAGGAGTTTAGGATATGTATGACTACACCTTGGAAGGATTACCAAGTGCGTAAAACCATGGTGCTTAGTCAGGGGCTAAGCGAAGGTTTAAGGGTAATTGACATCATGGAGGAGAGAAGCAATTCTAAGTCGTTGGCAGTCACCAATTAGGGTTTATACCTAACTATGGAGGGAAGTAAAGTTTGTTAATTGCGAGGTGATTCATATTTTAGTGGTGTGGTAAAAACCACCTAGGTATGGATTCTAATGGGCAGTTGGATTAGTGCCATGATGTGGTGAGATGGGGGCACCGTCAATTTGAATTTTATGTTGTCAGAGGAAGTGTCCTGCAATTATTCTTAATATGTTGTTATAAAAGGGGTATATGCTCAAATTGTGTACCATTAAAGACTTGGGTATTGAGGAGCCATCAATTGAGAATATCCTTATGATATGAGAGTTTCTTGATGTGTTTTCTAATTAGGTCTTGAATTTGCTGCGAGCATACGAGATAAAATTCATGATACACCTTCTACCAGGATCAAAGCTTGTGTCAAAGACACCCTATCACATGGCACTGAATGATATGGCTGAGTAACCTACGTAGTTGGAGGATTTATTGGAGAAGGAATATATTCAATTGAGTGTATCACCTTAAAGAGCACCACTCCTATTTTTAAGGAAGAAGGATGGTGGGTTGAGATGTTGCATAGATTATCGAGGATTAAACCTAGTTATAGTGAAGAACAATTATCCTTTGCTATGATCGATGGCATTTTTTTTATCAATTATGTTGGATTGTAGTGTTTTCAAAAATTAATATCAGATTAGGGTATCACCATTTGAGGATTGTTGAGAGGGAAATACCAAAGGCAACCTTCAGGATGTGGTATGTCTATTATGAGTTCATTGTGATTTCCTTTGGACTCACAAATGCGCCAGTAGTGGTCATGGTTTTCATGAACCACAGTTTTTAGTAGCACCTCAATTAGTTCATCATGGTCTTTATTGATTATATCTTGATTTACTCCAAGACTCATGAGGATCACAAGCAGCATAGGTAAACATTAGGATTTTTAAGGACAAATTAGATGTACTCCAAGATCTAAAAGTATGAGTTTTGGCTGAATGAGGTAGATTTCCTTATACATGTCATCTCAAAGGATAGTGTCTCAGTAGATCCTTTAAAGATCCGGGCAGTATTAGAGTGGTTAATAATGACAAGTGTTAGAGAGATACTTAGTTTCTGGGTTTAGTAGGCTACTGTAGAAGTATTGTCCAAGATTTTTCTATGATCACTCATCCTTTGACTACTTTGTTAGAAAAGAGGACCCACTTTCTTTGGGACACTAAGTGTACTGAGACTTTAGAGAATCTTAAGAGGAGATTGACTTCAGCTCCAATGCTCACCTTATTGTTGGGTATGGAGGGATTTGAGGTATACACTGACACATCCATCGATGGTTTGGGATGTGAGTTAATGCAACATAGGAGGGTAGTGGCACATGCTTCTTGCTAGTTGAATGAGCGTGAGAAGAACTAGCCCACTCATGACCTTATGCTAGCCAAAATGGTTTTTTTCCTTGAAGATCTAGAGTAATTATCTATATGGAGTGCAGTGTAAGTTATTCACAAACCATAAGAGCCTTAAGTATATTTTCACTTAGTGTGAGATGAACATGAGACATTAAAGGTGGCTATACTTGGTTAAGGACTGTAACACCCCCAAAATTCACTACTGAAAAATTTCGTTTTATTTGAAAGAGTTAGCGGAAGCAAATTATAAAATCGTGAATTCTGGGGATATTACCGCCACACTTAGTGCTAGACCGGTTCACTCCTTCCATTCCAGTACTAAGTGCTAATGCTAAAAGTGTGAAACACAATTTACATTCCATTTTTAAATCAGAGTAGCGTATCGAATCATTTACAAGAATAAAATCCACTAGTGGTGGTTACATTAACAACATTAACATTAAAACCAGGGATTTAAAAGAGAAGGAGAAAAACCCTAACGGTTTCGGATAATTCCTTACTCTCTTTCCCGTTGTCCACTTGAGTAGCAACTGAAAAAAAACCCTGCAAGGGGCACTGCCCATTAAATAGGCAGGGGCCCCACGAAGGGAACCCTTCAGTACTATAGTACTAAGTAACCCTTTAATACCACACTTAAAAACAGGCCCACAATGTGGCACATAATGCAAGCTATATACATACGTAATGAGAGGTGCATACATAACAATCACATATATAACAAGGTTGCCACATATCAACAAGTTATAAGGTACGATTGATACTTTTGGGCCTTAAGCCATTAGTCCATCATTATTCAATCATCTCTCTGGTTATATCCAAGTGAGTGCGGTAACTCCACTATTATAGCTGGTGGACCAGAATACATACAGGGCAGAACGCTCCTGACCACTATTATTGCCGGTGGATCGGTCTCCAGGGCAGAGCGCTCCTGACCACTATTATTTGCTGGTGGACCAGTTTGGCCCCGACTGACAAGGTGTTCCACTATAAGTAATTAGTATCTTTCCATAATTTATTCACATCCAATGCTTGTTTTATTGAGCTTGGGACCCCCACTATTTTAGTTTGTGGACCGGAATACATATAATCATCATCTAGGGTAAGACGCTCCTGGACCACTATTATATCCGGTGGATCGGTACTCATAATCACTTGTCAGGGCAATACGCTCATTTGCCACTATTATATCCGGTGGATCGTACTCATAATCACTTGCCAGGGCAACACGCTCCTGCGCCACTATTATAACTGGTGGATTGGTACTCAATATCATAAGTCAACTGGGCCCGGCTCATTAATCTTTCACTTTTGTAACTAGCGTTTTTCCTTTCTTTAGTTAGCACAACAATTCTATTTATTTGCCTCGGACGGGAGATCAAGAACCCGGGACACAAAGGTACACCGGTCGTACAGGTGCATATAAGCTACTCAGCACCCCTCAACCACGAACCTAGGGACGCAAAGGTACCCTGGTTATACTGGTGCATAAAGCTACTCAGTACCCTACTGACAAGGACACCTAATCCATAAGTATGCATACCCCCTAAATAGATCTGTAGAGTTAGATAGAGTAAGATATAGGGCCTGGTTGGGGCACAAAGGCACACCTGCAAATACTAGCATAATCGTGGGCTAAATCACGTCTTTAGGGTAGTGACCCCTAAAGAGCCACCATTCTTGATCTCGAGGTATTTCACTTTAAGTATTAGTGTCTTAATTAAAGTGATCATGAAAAGCAAAATAATCAGATACTTATTCACTTTCAATCGTTCTGATATCATTAATCATTTCTTATTCAGGCGATTATTCAAGATAACATAGAGAAATCATTAAGGTTGTCATAATCTCATCTAATTCCGAGTTAGGATTCGTTCTCGTGCTACTTACTAATTATCAAATAATCTTACCTTGCTAATCAACGTTATTTGAGTCATATTATGAAATTCAGCAATCACAACGACATGTCGGGTACAAATTACTCATTTACCCCTTACTTATATAATTGCTAAGTCATCCCTTCCTTACTTGACAAATTACCATATTACCCTTCTCAATTATTATAATTACCATTTTACCCTTTCTTTTGAAATTACCAAAATACCCTTTTACTACAAAATTTCCAAAATACCCCTTTTACTTATAAAATTACCTCTTAACCCCTTTATTACACCACTTTTATGAATTTACCACCACTACATAAAATACTAATATTAGCATTTCATTCTTATCATTTAACTCCACCAACTTGTCATTATTCAACATAATACTCATTAGCAACTACATATATTAGATCACATACTTACATAGGCATATTACTAAAATACCCTTAGGCTCATAATAACATTATTCATGCATTAATGACATAATACACCATAGACAAGAATTTAACATTTCCATCAATAATCAAACTCCTTCCTTAAGTATTATCTCTACACATGGCACAAAAGCTATCATAATTTTCTTTTCTTTTCTTTTTATCAATCAATATAAGCAACCATATATATCATACTAGGCAACACAAAACATGCATAAAGTCATACTAAAATCCCTAATGTGCTAGCATAAGTTTTTCCATGCATTTAAGTGAGGTTTAACGATTACCTTAATCCCGCAAAAATTGAACCTTACCGGTATTCCGGTTAAAGATTTAAGCTTTAATTAGAAACTCAACACCTAAAAATAATATCAATAATTATTATATTAGAAGTAGGAAATTAAAAAGGATAAAACTTTATAATTTTTTTAATAAAAAATACTTTAATTAACTATTAATATACCTCCAAATTTAGACAAATAAATTCCAAATCAATGTGGATCTCACGCTGCATGAACAGCGTGAGCCACATGCAGATTAAAGGGGGAGAAAAGGTTGGAAGGGGGTGAGGTAGAAGGGAGGGGAGATGGCTCTTTTTAGGGTCTTTAGGCTAGAAAAGGAGGTAGATGGGGGAGGATTGGAGGAAAGGTAAGGGTGCAGGAGTGAAGAGGGGGTGTAGGTGGATGCTGGGGATGGGTTGTTGGCGGCCAAGGGTGGCGGAGGTAGCGGTGGCAAGGTGGTGAAGTTGGCTGTCGGGCTGGGCGTGGCTGAGAAGGAAGAAAAAGAGAAGGGAAAATGGAGGGGTAAGGGGGCTATTTTCGGGAAAGTAAGGTATGGTGGTGGTAGAGGAGCTTGTAAGGTGTGGATTGGTGGTTTGGGTGGCAGCAGAGGTGGCTGGACGGCGGAGAACGGGGCGGTGGCAGGTGGCTTGCCGATAAGGGAGAAAAGTGGGGGAGGAAAAGAAGAGGGGGAGAAGGGAGGAAGTGCAGGGGCTCGAGAGGGTGGTGTGATGGTGCAAGTCAGTAGCAGGTGGTGGAAGAAGGCGACGTAGGGGGTTTAGTGTGGCGGAGTAAGCGGCGGAGGGCGGCGGCATGGAAAAACAGGGAAAAATGGGAGGAGAAGAAATGAGAGAAGAGGGAGGTTGGGGAAGGGAAGAAACTCGAAATATGGGGCAGAAGAGAGGCTAGAGAGGTGAAGAAGAAGAAGAGGGAGGAGAGAGGGGGCAGGCTACCGGTCGGTGGTAGGTCGAAGGGTGGCAGGGAGGTGTCGGATGGCAGGGAGGGGAAGGGAAGAAGAGGGAAAGGAAAAGGGGCATGCGAGCTGTGGTCCAGGAGTTGGTTTGTTTGAAATAGGAAAGAAAATGATGGGGGAGAGAGAGGGAGTAGCAGGGAGGTAGGTGGTGGCCGGGCATGGCAGTTTCAGGTTCTGCTGTCATGCTCGATCATGGCAGAGGATGGTTCTCGGGCGTGGAAGAAGAAAGAAAGGAAGGGGAGGTGTGCGAGCTGTTAGACCTGCACAAGAAAGAAAAAGGTAGGCTGACCGGTCCAGGGGGGAAGGAAAGAAAGAAAAAATGCTAGGCCAAGCGACACTGCACAGGAGAAGAATAGGAGGGGAAATGGAGGAGGGCCTATGGCCCAGTCGTGCGCCGGGGAAGACAGGCCAGACCGGGCGGCCCGGAGGAAGAAAAGGAAAAGAAAATAAAAAAGAAAAAGGAGAAAAAGGAGAAGGGAAGGAAAAGGAAAATGAGAAAATAGGGGAGAATAATTTAATTTAATTTAGAAAATACTAAAATATAATACTTTTAATAAATAATTTAATTTAATATAATTTAATATATTGGTTCGAAATTGATACTTTTAGTAATTATTAGTTTGAAAAATTATTTAATTAAAAAAAACGTGATAAAATAAAAAAATATTTATTTTTAAATTATTAAATATTCCTATCCAAATATGTACACTCAAAAATCCATAAAATAATTAAATTAAATAATTTTAAAAGCTAATTTATTTCAAATAAAAGTTATTTATTAAATTATAGGTTTTCTAAAATTTTGGGGGATTACAAGGACTATGAGTTAGAGTTAATCTACTATAAGGGTAAATCTAACATCGTAGCAGATGCTTTAAATAGAAGGCTTCACTCTCCCTAGGTTTGTTGGTTGTTTTAGATTGTATTTGGCAAGAGCTTTAAGATATGGACACTAAGATCATTGGCTTCAAATATCTTGAGATAAGGATGAATGCTCTCATAATCACACCAGAGATCTTTAGATAATTTGTAGCAAATAATAGAGTAGTGGGGTTTTGGTGTTTGAGGATGACAATATGCATTTCTGATGTAGATGGTGTGTTTCATAGAGTTGTGGGAGCTTAAGAGGAGGATTCTAGAGGAGAGTCATCATGTGCCTTACTTCATCCATCATGGAGAGGATTAGTTTTAGAATAACCTAAATTGTATATATTAGAACCCCTATGTTAAGTGGGAGGTTGAAGAATTCATAGCTACATTCATGACTTGTCAGAATTTCAAGATTAAACATAAGTGTTAGGTAGTTTTGGTTCAACGATTAGCGGTTCCAAGTGGAAATAAGATAACATGTCGAAAGACTTCATGTTTTAGTTGTCAAGGGCTTATAATGGTCCAAATTTTATATGGGTTGTAGTTAATTGGTTGACCAAGTTGGGAGTATTTATACCGATGAAGTTGACATAAAGTATGGAGTAGATAGTTAGTGCTTATTGGAAGCATGTGGTATAATACCATTGTAGCACCCCAATTTCTATTACTAAAATTTTTTATTTTGCAGCATAAACATATGGAAAAAATATTGGGTGTTACCACCATAATTGACATAAGTCTGGTTTTCCAACCATCCTTACATCAATTACAAGGCTAAAACCATTCATAGTAAAACAAGAGAATTAAAAATGGAAGAACCTTTACATATACAATACGAGTTTGGAGGTTAACTCTGAATTATAATAGAAAAATACAAACTAAGGGATACCATGGATCAAAGAGTCTAAAAAGGTATCCAGGTAAGTACACCAACTAAATAACATGACTCTATTCCTATAACCCTGATTCTAAATTCACTCCTTCATATATAACTCATTAAAAGCTGTGAACTCATCTAATGGGTCAGCCTTGACCTGCACAAATACACTTGGGTTGTCTACTTGTGGAAATGAGAAGAACCCATGAAACAGATGATCAATACACTACGTACTAGGTAAGGTAAAAATATAATTGAATTATAATTACACATAATACATGAATTCAAATAAGAGAATAAGTGTATGTAAGATAATATAAAACTGTGCTAGGTAAATAATGATTTTAAGTCTTGCTACATAATTATATCATATTCTAATATTTTATTTACATTGAGTTTAGGGGCCCCCATTATTTTTAAACA
The DNA here is from genome assembly GCA_039764185.1 of Tamarix austromongolica. NCBI lineage: Eukaryota > Viridiplantae > Streptophyta > Magnoliopsida > Caryophyllales > Tamaricaceae > Tamarix > Tamarix austromongolica. The sequence goes on along the minus strand of CM077808.1, from coordinate 21,737,182 downwards.
GGTGGAATGGTTTGAAATACCTCTTAGGGACAACACCTAAGCCACTATTATTATCCGGTAGAATGGACTTAACACCTCTCGGATCTGTGTATTCGGAACCCTTTTATTTATTGAATATGATTATTTTTAAATATTTTACCATTATCAACCTATTATTAGTAATATTTGGTTAGGAAAAATAAAATAAAAAGGAAAAGGAGTAGGAAGAAGGTTTAATAATTAGTGTTCCATTTTTATAGGTTGTGCATCAAACCCTTCCCGTAAGGAGGCGTATCAGTGTCTAATTAGGTAAGGATATGATTAAGGCTTGGGTTTGCTATGATTTATATGCTTATGGGTGTAATGATATGTGTTGTGTATTTATATGTTATTGTGGACTAAAAATGTGCGTAGTGCAGCTTGCTATGCATGGAGCTAAGGTAAGTTGTGTATGATTTATGATATGTGTGATATGACTTGTTATTTATGACATGCTCTTATGTATAGTTGTTATGGTCTAACATGCATGCTAGGAGGCCTTAGGTGGTATTTTGAGGTTGTGGGGATCCGAAAGAAATAAAGAGGGTTGAGTGAGTAAGAAGGAATAGGAATAAGCCTAAGTACCTTATGACCTATGAGTGATAAAATAAAGGAAGAATAATAATAAAATGAAAGGTTAGAGTAAAATCTTGCATGAGAAGTGTGAGGCTTGCATGGGGTGGTTATTCTTTACATGGGGAAAAAGTTTACATGGGAAAAGTTAGTTTAAGGTTTAAACATGATGAGGAAAGAGTATTTGGGGCAATTAGATTCTTTGGGAAAAAGATAGTATGTGGGTTGGTAGAAGTGTACATTGGAGCTTAACTAGGGTTTTGGGGAAAAACCCTAAGTATGGAATGATATGAGAGATTTGTGGAGATTGGTTGGAATTAGGGTTGAGATTAAGAGGGTGTTTTATGAAAGGTATGAGTAAAGTGGAAGGAGGGTGTAGTGTGTGTGTTAAGGAATGGTGTAAAAGAAAAGAGGAGTTTTAGGGTTTTGGGGTATGTACCAGGGTTCTTTATCACATATAGAAGTTGGAGAGTAGGGTTATGATGCTTGGAGTAGGTTGGGTGGAGTGATGATATTGGAATCAAAGGGGAGTATGGGCTATATATGAAGAAGAGAGGTTAGGGCCACATATGCTAGATGAGGATTCTCAAGGAAAAACCCTAGTAAGTGATGGTGAGCTTAGGTAGAGAAATGGGAAAGTGGGCCTTAACCCACATGCATGGGGGCTTTTAGATTCATGGTGAGTAGGGTGGAAGGTGAAAAAGAGGTATTTGCGTCTTGGGGAGTGTACAATTCTCTAGCTATGGGATTTAGTCTTTCAAGAAGTCTAGGGTGGAAGTATTGTAATGAGTCGGGAGTCCATTAGGGACATGCATGTCTAGTTGGGGTTACATACATAATAAGATACAAATAAAACACTAATTACTTTAAGTGAAGGACTATTGAGCTGGGCCTAAGTTAGGATGATTGCTGATCTACCGGCTATAATAGTGGCCAAGAGCCTTCTTGTCCTAGAGTATATTCCGGTTTGCCAGCTATAATAGTGGCTAGGCTCATTTTTCTAGGAAGTAATATTGGTGGTCTACTGGCTATAATAGTAGGGGTTCTAAGCTCAATAAAATAAACCTTGTATGGTAATAAAAAAAGAGAAAAACACTAATTGCTTACCGTGGAACACCATGTGGGTCAAGGGTAGGTTAGGATGATTTTTCGTCCATCAGGTATAATAGTGGCCAGGTGCGTTCTACGTTGGAGTAGCATTTTCAATCCATTGGCTATAATATTGGGGTTCCCTTACTCATGTGGATATAATTTGAGAGATGTATAAAGATGAAATTAATGGCTTAAATCTTAATAATGGTGATTAATCTGAATGTCATACTACATGCATTATTTGTCTTTTTCATGTTATGCATTATCTTAGCCATATGATTACTTTACTTAGTACATATTGTTAGCCCCTTCTATGAGTGTTGCTCATTTCCACGAGTAGTGGCCCCTCCTGAGTCTGTGTAGGTAGGAGATGATGCTTATGATTCTTTGGGCGGGATTGAGTGATGACCTATTATACTTGGTGTAGGGTCTAAGAGGGTGTTCTCTAGACTTATTATTATATGTTTTCCTATCGTTTTTATTTCCCCCTATAGTAAGCATTGTTTGTACTTAATTTCCATTATGTATTAACTCTAACATTGCATACTCTGGTTTAATTATGAAATATTGAACTATTATAGATTTTATTAACTATTTGTGTTAATACTTTTAGTTCCTTTAGCCTTCTGGTTAGTATGAGATTAGCTAGGGGTTAATCTTGTACTGATCACGGTGATAGTAGCCCCATTTTTAGTGTATTCTTTTATAGAACAAATGAGAAAAAAATTCAAATATAAATTTTGGAGGTGTTATGGTTCTGGTTTGCACGGACCTGCAATAAGACAAATTAGTAGTGTACAGTCGTGTGTGAGTCGTGTGTCTAAAAAATACGACAAAAGTGATGAAAGAAGAAGAAAAAATGGTGGTCGTCAATGGTGAAAACCAGTGACGATAAAGAGGAGTGATGGGGTGGCCTTGTTGGTTGGTCCACCAAGATTTGGGCAATGCTTGGTGGTTGTGGTGGTGTACGGTGGTCATGGAGGGGTGTGGGGAAGAAAAACAGATCAGGGCCACAAGAAGAAGAAGGAGGAGGAGGAGGGGAAAAGAGAGGCTCAGGCAGTAGTTTTTGATAGAGTTTGGGCAATTGATGAGGTAACAAATGAGAGAGAAGTAGAGTGATGAGTAGTGTATATATATATGTGTGTGTGTGTACACACACATATATATGCATGGAGGTGTGTGAATAGGATGGATGTAGGGATCATGCTAGTAGCAGTACAGGGAAGAGTGGAGAAGAAATTAATTACGAGATGGTGGAGTGTTGGGTGAAAAATGGCAGGGTAGTAACAACATAGGTAGCAACAATGAGGTGATGGTTGTGTGTGTTATGCATGAATAAGCAAAGGTAGGGGGAAGGGTGTGCAGTAGCAACAACACTAGAATGAGATGGTGAGAGTAATTGATGATGGTGATGATGATGACTGTAGTAGAGGGTGAGGGTGTTGGTTGCAAGTTGCAAGAAGTATAAGTCAACTATTATGGCAGAAGGAGAAAGGGAAAAGGGAAAAGGAGAAAGAAAAGGAAAAAGTGGAAAAAGGTTTAAGGTTAGTTTTAGATAAATTTAAGATTAAGATTAGTGATAAAATTTATGAGAATTAAGATTAGATTAAAAAAAGTAATTTATCTGGGTTAAAGATTTGGATTAGGTTAAGATTTTGGGGTTAAGGAATTTTTTTAAGGCCGAATATTATTTTCTCGAGATTAGAATTAGATTTAGTGTATTACATCATTATCCCCTTAAAAGAGACTTTGTCCCCGAAGTCAACAAGTCTAATTTAGGGAAGAAGAAAAAAATGTAAGGAAAGCGATCTTGATGGTAAATTCTAGGAGTTGAACTATGCTATTAGTTACTACCCCCTTAAAAGAGAGAAAATTAAAACCTAGCAGACCTAAAGTGAAAATCTTGGGATATGATTCACACATATCCTTCTCGGTGTCCCAAATCGCTTCTGCTCTGTCATGGAAGCTCTAAAGAATCTTGACGAGTGGTATTGAGCTCATTCGGATCTATCAAATCTTGGTGTCAAGAATATTTAATGGCCTATCTTCATAAGTTAAAGAATCATCAAGCTTGATCTCATTTGGTTGATAATGTGGGATGGATCTGTGATGTAATTCCTCACTTGAGAAATGTTGAAGTCATTATGAACTCGAACTAACTCTAGTAGAAGCATTAGGTGGTATGCAACCTTGCCAACCTATCAAGAACCTCATATGGACAAATATACCTTGGGCTAAGCTTACCCTTCCAACCAAATCTATACACCCCTTAGTAGGTGAAACCCTTAACAAAACTCTATCTACAGGTTTGAATCCATCGTTGTGACATCTCTGATTCACAAAGCTCTTCTAACGACTCTAAGCTGCTCTTATCCTGTCCCGAATCCATCGAACTTGCTGAGGCGTCTCTTTAATCATCTCTAGTCCATGTATAATAGTCTAGCTTATGTCATTCCTAAATAAAGGTGTCCGACATTTACATCCGTATAGTACCTCAAAGGATGCCATCCCTATATAAGCATGATAACTATTGTTGTACAAGAACTCAACCAAATGTAAACGACCTTCCCAATTGCCTCGAAAATTCAACACACAAGCCCATAACATATCCTATAGAGAATGAATCATCCTTTTAGTTTGTTCATTTTTTGTTGGATGGAAGGCGGTACTCATCCTCAATATCGCACCCATAGCCTCCTAAAACTTTCCACTGCATTATGAAAGGAATCTCTAATCCTAATCGAAGGCTATGTCAGTTGGTGTACCATGCCTAGTCACGACAAACCTCATATACGCTTTGACTAGCTGATCCATACTCCAAGTTGAATTCATCAGAAAAAAAATACCAACTTAGTAAACCTATCGACGATAAACCAAATCATGTCACAACCGCTATGAGTCCTTAGTATCCCACTCACAAAATCCATTGAGATGGAGTCTCACTTTCACCTGAACATCTAAAGGCTGAACCTACTCTACAGGTCTCCGATACTCAATCTTGACCTTTTGGCAAGTCAGATATCTTGACATGAACTCAGGTACCTCTCACTTCATGTGACACCATTAATAGATCACCTTGAGTTCCTTATACAACTTATCCCTTCCTAGGTGGATAGAATACTGAGTATAGTGATCTTCCTCTAAAATTCGGCACTTTACATCGGTGCAACTCTAAAGTATATACCATCAACCCTTGTAGTGAATGATACTATTCTTATGAATCTAAAAACCCTTAGCTCTACCATCCTAAATTTTCTACTTAATCCTCTTAAGCTTAACATCCCTAGACTGTCTTGCTCAAAAATCATCAAAAATCATTGGTATGATCGTCAAAGTACACATCTAGACCGCTAAGCCACTATGTTGTATCATCTACATCCCTATTTCACCAAGCTCTTTCGGCAACTGACTACACACCACAACAAAACTCAAAAAGTGTGATGTCTTCATACTCAAGGTATCTAAAACGATGTTGGCCTTACCCTCGTGGAAGGTAAACTCTATGTCATAGTCCTTCACCAAATCTAGCCATCTCCTATGCCTTATATTCAACTCCTTTTGAGTGAATTTATACTTGAATCTCTTATGGTTGATGTAGAATTAACACTTAGTCCCATATAGATAATGCCTCCAAATATTTAACACAAAAATGACGACTACCAACTCTAAATCATGAGTTGGATGGTTCTGCTCACATTACTTCAACTAATAAGAAGTGTAAGCCAATACCTTACCTTGCTACATCAAAATACAACCGAGTCTATGCTTTAATGCATCACTATAGACCTCAAATCCCTCTATACTCAAAGGTATAGTAAAACTTGTGCCTTATTCAATTGCTACTTCAACTTCTAGAATGCTCCTTTACAAGCACCATCCCATTGAAATCTGGTTATCTTCTTCAAAATGTTTTTCAAGGGACAAGCTATCTTCAAGAAGTCCTAAACAAAGCCTCTATAGTACCTAGCCAAACTTAGGAAACTATGCACCTTGGGAACATTAGTGGGTACCTTCCACTCACTAAATGCTAAAATATTTTTTGGATCCACAATGACTCCTCCTACTAACACCACATGACCCAAAAATGTAACCTCCTAAAGCCATAACTCACATTTAGTATACATCCTTTGCTCTCTAAGGAGTGAAAAAATTGAATGAAGATGTTGTTCATACTCTTCTCTACTCTGAGAATATATCAAAATGTTGTCAATGAAGACGACCACATAATGATGAAGGAATGGTAAAAAAATCCTTGTCATGAAATCCATAAATACGGTAGGTGCATTTGTGAGCCCAAAAGGAATCATTGTGAAATTGTAGTGCCAGTACCATGTTTTAAAGGCCATCTTCATGATGTTTGCCTCTACGATGTTTAGTTGATGATAACATGACCATAATTCAATCTTTAAGAAAACCGAAGCACCCTAAATCTAGTTAAATAAGTCATCAATCCTTGGAAGTAGATATCGGTTCTTCTCCATCAATTGGTTCAAACCCCGATAATCTATATATAGACAAAGGCTCCTATCCTTCTTCCTCACAAATAGAACTGGTGCTCCTCATGGATACATACTCAAGCGAATATAACCATGTTACACTAACTAAATCTTCATCTCCCTCAACTCTATTGGTGCCATATGGTATGGTGCCTTTAAAACTAACTCAATGGTAAATTCTATCTCACGTATTGATGGCATACATGGAATATCCTCTAGAAACATGTCTGGAAACTCTCGAGCAACCAAAATGTCCTCTAGTGTCGATACATTCTTGTTTAGAACCTGAACTCCTCATAAATACATACAGTAACCTCTCTGCACCAATGAATATGATGTATGGGTAGCTACAACCTTCATCGTAGTCCTAGGATTGCATCTCCCCTAGCATCTTGAGGTCCTTACTATATAAATTGCTCATGAGTGTAGTTTTTTAGCCTGATATCTCCCCAACATATCTATTCCCAGGATAATGTCAAGGTCCTATAGGTCTAACTCAACCAAATCCACTAGGAAGCCTACCCCGCCTATCTCTATGGCCACATCCGAGTATAGTCTAGTGTAATCTAATCTATCCCTAGAAGGAACATCATAAAAATAGATACAACAGAAGATGGAGACAAGGTAGCTCTCATGAAAAAAGCAGTAGACACAAAGGATAGAGATGCCCTTTAATCAAACACTACATATGTTGGTAGCAAATGGATGGAAAATGTACTAGTGACTACATCTAACTACCCGTCGGCATCTGCCTGGTTAGGTGCCCACCTAACTGACCTCCCTAGTATCCTCCACGATACCTACTTGAACCATAGATTTAACCTCCTCCCTTCTAAGTTAAAGCGCGACACCATTGTGGTCAAGCCTCAATGTTTCTAGGTTTTCCACTGGACGGGGCAGGTGCTCTTAGTTGAAATTGTTGTTGTGGCTACTGATAGGTTTGCTGTTGATATGTCTGTGGCTGAGGTACAAGTAGTCCCTGCTATTGAAATTGACCCTACTGATGCTGACATTTGAAGGATTGGTGGCCCAATTGGCCACATGTCCTATACTAAATAGGAATGCCCTAGTAGTCTCACCTCGGATGATGTTGACCATAAAGAAGATACATGAAGCATCTCATCAGTCTAGCAAGTTTTCTCTACCCACCATTCTGACCTCTAGGTTGATAACTTGAAGGTCCACCCCTACATACCTAAATATAACCCCTAGATGCTTGTGTCTCAGGCTTCGTCTCGCCCAAAATTAAAGCCTGCTCTTGAACCATAGTGGCAGCGATACACACCTGCTCATACAATGTGGTCAAGTCCTAGAAATCTACAGCACCCATCATCCTATGGATACTAAAGTGGAGCCCCTACTTGAACTGCTAGATAACTGTAGAGTTGCTAGCTATGAGCCCCGACGCAAAAATCAAAAGCTCCGTGAACCAAACGTGATATTACCTCACTATGATTGAAATGCCCCAAAAATTTCTAATTTTAAAAATTATAGTTAAATAAGTTTTTATTAGAAAAATTAATTTAATAAATTATTTTTTTATTAAAATAAAAGGAAATTAATTAGGGAAAATCAAGAAGAAATTTATAAGTATTTTCAATAGGAGAAATTTGGGTATTTTAGCTAATTAAGGATTTTATTTTGGAAATTAATCAAATAAATTATTTTATTTAAAGTAAGAAGGAGAAAATAGTTCCAAATTAATATGAATTTTATAAATAATTTAATTGAAGAAAATTAGGGTGTTTTGCTAATTAAGATGGAATTTATGAAAAAAATCTTTCAAAAATCCTAATTTAGCCTAAAAAGGGATTTAAATATTATTTTATTTTAATATTATTATTTTTAAATATCCCAAATATCCTAATTAATTTAATTAACCCAACCCTCCCATTTTTCTTTCCCTTTTCCCCTTTTCCCTTTTTCTTTCTTTTGCTTTCTTTTCTTCCTTTTTCTTTCTCTTTTTCTCTTCTTTTTGCTCGTTTGGGACTCCCTCTCCTGTGACGTAGTCCCCCCTCCCTCCTTCCTTTCCTTTGGTGCGGCCTAGCCCGCGCAACCATCCCCTTTCTTCCTTGCTTCACCGCGTTGCGTTTTATCCTTTCTTCCCCCTAAACTCTGTGTTTTCCCCTCGTTTTAATGATTGTCGCCCGACCGGTCTCCCTCTTCTTTTCTTTCTTTTCTTTCGCGGCCGCCCGGTCCAGCCACCTCCTCCTTCTTCTTGTTTTCTTCTTCCCCAGCCCCCTCGACAACCTGCAACCATCACTTCATCCCCTGGTTTTTTACTACCGATTATGGCCGTTTTCCTTCCTCTCTCTTCCCCCTGGCTCGCTGGCCACGCTAACCCAACCCATCTCCCTTCCTTTTCGTGCTCTGCCCTTCTTTTTCTACGCATAACCCCCTGCCCCGATTTGAATTTCGCTGGCTTTGTTGCCGCCGGCGAACCCTAACCCTACTTGCTTACCTCCTAGTCAACCCACAAAACCCTACCATCTCTTCTTTTCTCTATAAATATCCCTTACACTACCTTGTATGGAGCTTTTGATTCTTACCCAAAATTTCCCGACCTTGCAGTCGCCTCCCTTTTAGACGTCGTTTCTGCCACCTTCGGCCAACTTCACCACCCTCTCTTCCCACAAAACTCATCCATGCATCACCCTCTAACTAACTACGCCTCCCGCATTCCTCGATTCTTCCTGCATAAGCCACCCCTGCTGTGCGAAGTAGCCTTCCCAAGCAGCCTTATTTTCTGCTTCCACCGCCCTTCGAACCACCATTAGCCACCACTTCTGCCGCTGCCACCTCTCCTTTAACCTCTCATTTTGTACTGTAGACCCTCCTCTACCTTCCCCTACCTTTCTTTTCCTCTCCATCCCTCTCCTCCTCTCTTTCTCTCCTTCTTCCCCATTCTGCCACCACAACGGCCGTTGTGTGCTGCCACCTTTGGCTGTGCTGCCACCCTTATTATGTTCCTCTCCTTCTGTGAAACCATAATCACCCTTATTTCTACCCTCATTCTCCCTATTTAGGTTTTAGCCCTCAACTTTTTCCCTTCACTTTTTCTGGCCACCGCCGTATCCGCTGTGCACCATTGTCGGTGCTGCCTGTCACCACCAGCCTAATGTTGAACCTTAAGCCCTCTCAACCATTTTTCACTATTTATACAAGGTTTAATTTATTTTATCTCATTCATTTGAATATATACACTATTATTATTATTATTATTATTAATTTTACTATTATTAATATTAATATTAATATAATTTTTATTATTAATGTTTTTATTATTATTTCTATTGAGGGCCGAAGCCCTATTATATTTTATTTTGATTTTATTATTATTATTATTGTTATTATCTATATTATTAATATTAATATGTTATTATTACAATAATAATAATTATTATTACTATTTCAAAATAATAATAATAATAATAATAATAATTATTCCATTATTATTATTATAACTATTTTACTATTAGTCTTGATATTATTATTATTATTGTTATTATTATTATTATTATTTAATAATTTTATTATTTTTCAATGTGGGGTAGAAACCCTACTTCATTTTATCTTCAAATATTATCCTTACTATTATTACTGTTATGATTATTATCATTTTTGCAATATTATTTTGGTTTTTATCATTATTACTATTACTATTTCATTATTATTATTATTAAATTTTGTTATAATTTTACTAATGTTATTATTAGTATTATTTTGATAAAGGGGCCGAATCCCTTATTTCACTATGTTTTTGGGTAATACCCTTTTTATTATTATTGTTACTATTTTTGTTATTCTTGTTAATATTAATATTGATATTATTTTGGTATTTTGCTATTATTATTTTAGTATTTTATCAAAAGCCTAGTCTTAGAATAAGTTAGTAAATAATAATATTTTTGGTAGGGGGAATCTAATTTTACTTTTTTTCTAATATAGGTGAAACCAGTTAAAGCCCTAATGAGGTGTAAGAGCGTACTCCAAGACCGATGTTGTTTTAGGTAAGAGTGTTACTAAGGCCTATGGTGTGTTGATGTGAATTATATGCTTGGTATGTTATGCATCCTATGTTTATCATTATATTGATTTTATGTGTGGTATGGCGTGGAGTTGAAGTGTGTTCATGTGTTGTTATATGGCATGTGTATTATGTATATGTGATCAAATATTATGGTATGTGATGATATATGTTGTGACCCTGTAAGACATGTATGTGAGGATGTTAATATGGTTTGTGTGGGGGAAAGGAGGAAAAGGAGAATGAGAATAGAGGTTGACCAAGGGAAGTAAGTTGACAAAAGGGGAGTAAGTTGACCAAGGGATGTGAGTTGACTTAAGTATTTTCATGATCCATGTGTGCAAAATAAAATGGGAAATTTTAGAGTTTCATGTAGGAGAATCTAATCTATGGTTTTATATGGGAGAATCTAATCTATGGTTTATATGGGGGAATCTAATTTATGGTCTATATGGGATAATCTAATCTATGGTTTTATATGGGATAATATAATTTACGGTTTTATATGGGAGAATCTAAACTAGGGTTTGATATGGATGGACTTAGGGGTTTGCATGGTAGATTCTATGGTGTTGTATGGATTAAATCTAGGGTTTGGTGTGAATGAATCTAGGGGTTTTCATGGTAGAATCAACGGTTTTGCGTGGATGGATCTAGGGTTTCACGTGGGAGTTTTAGGGTTTGCATGAAAAAGTTCGAAGGTTTGCATGGGGAGGTTAGCCTCTGCATGGGGGTAAAGTTTACGTATGAAAAGTTGATTTGGGGTGTGAGGAAGGTAATGTAAGAGTTATTTGGGTGTTTGAACACTTTGGATAAAAAATAGTATGTGGAGTAATATAAGGGTACGTAAGAGACTGAGCTAGGGTTTGTGTGGACAATTAGGGTTTGGTGTGGCTGCTTAGGGGTTTTGTGGTATCTTGTATATTTGGTGATTAAAGTGTAATTATGATTTTGGAATTTATGAGTTGTCATGTGTGGAATGTTAAAATGATTTGGGTCGTGTGAAATTGAGTGGGATGAACCATAAAAGTTAAAATTAGGGTTTCGAGGTAAAACCCTAAAGTGAGATATGGAGTAGACTTGGAGGTGTGTAGTAGTGGGCTTTGACTCACATATTTTGGCGTTGGAGTTCTAATATGAGTTTGAGTGTAGAGGAAAGGGTGTTGGACAAAATAGGAGGTACAGGGTTCTCATGATATGATACGGGTCAGTTGGAGGATAAGTGTAAAGGGATTGATTCATGCATGTCTAGGGGAAAAAACTTTTGAATAAGATACTTAAGACATTAATAATTTAAAGTGGAAGATTGTTGAGCCGGGCTCAGACCATTCCACCGACAAATAATAGTGGTTAGGGAATGATGTCCTATGTGTAACCGGTCCACCGATAATAATAGTGGTCAGGCTTTATACCTGTGCGTTTCTAGTCCACCAGCTATGATAGTGGGAGATTCCGTACTTACTAAAATAGAATATATTTGTGCCAAGATATGGGAAAAACACTAAGTACTTACAGTGGAACACCATGCGAGAAGGGGCCAGATCGGTCCATCGACGAATAATAGTGGTTAGGAGCTTTATATCCTATGTGTTTCTGGTTCACCAGCTATAATAGTGGTTAGGAGCTTTATGCCCTGTGCATTTGTGGTCCACCGGGTATAATAGTGGGGTTCTCGTACTCATATGGATTTGATAAAAAGCATGGTGTGAAATGAGTTCTAGTAAGAGATTAATTAAATAATTAATCCGAACTATAAATGGGCCTTTATGTATCTTTCTCGAATGATTGTATGATATTATATTATCATGATGGATTATGCTCTTTTATTTCTTCTGCATTATTCATATGATTTTGTGTGTTGGCCTTAGTTCACGGTTACTTTGCTCCATATGTAGCGTACTGATCACCCTTTTCATGGGTGTTACTCATTCCCACGAGTAGTAGGCCCTTCTGACTTTGTGTAGGTGGGCGAGTTATTAGGCAAGGCTGAGTATTGAGCTTGTGGTCAGCTTAAAGTTCAAGAGTATCGTGGCCATATTTACTCTTCTTATTATTTTATCTTCTTCTGCTATTTCTTGTGTATTGAATTTACCCTCTTATGATTTATTACTTGTATTGCATATTTTAAATGGACATTTTATCAATTGTAAACTTATTTCTGTTTTGGATATGCATTATAATTCTTTACGCATACTTTGATCTTTGGTGTTATGATCTTTCTAGTTCTTTCATGAACTCTTGGTTTAAGTTTAATATTAATCTTTTCTCAGCCTTAGCACTTGGTACTGGAATGGTCAGAGAGAACCGGTCTGGTACTAAGTGTGGCGGTAACATCCCCATAATTCATAGATTTTTAAATTTTAAATTCTTCCGCTAAAAAAAGTAGTGAATTTTGGGGTGTTACTGTGATGCCTCTCTGAGTCAACTACATGAACTCTTTCAACTTGTCCTTCTTATGAACCTCGGGATAAAACTTAGCATGAATCATCATCTTAAACTCCTCCCAAGGCATCAAAGATCCTCCCTACATATAACGATCTACCTCACCAGATGTCGATGGCCCCTCGAAGGAATATCTTGCTTCTAGATAGTTGGGCAATCAATTGCCTCAAATGTACTATCCATATCCTGAAACCATTCCTCAAAGATAACTGGGTCATCGTTATCACTATAGAGCGAAGGGTGATGTCCTATAATCCTCCTAAGCTAATACTCTCCGATACCCTCCTATGGGTAATGCGGAGGTGGAGGTGGCATCTGAGGCTAACCCGAATGTCTAACGAACTCAATGAATGCTTCAAAAGCCTCCTCTAACCGATCCACTTGGCCATTAAGTGCCATAGCGAGCTAACTATAAGATAGAAAATGTGCTATGACAAAGCCTTCCTAGCCTACTAACACATAATGCACATAACCACATACCAATTCCACCTAGCCTACCCATCCTCGATTCCTCACAAGTTAATCTAAGTTTTCAAAAAGTTGAGTTTTATGAAAATATGAAAATGACTAATGAAATAATATGAGGGATTGTTTGAAGATCAAATCTCAAAAACAAAACACAGTGATCATAACCTAGGCTTTGATACCAACTTGTAACACCCCGATTTTTACTATTGACAAATTTCATTTTATAGCGGAAGAATATAACCAAAATATTGGGCGTTATAGCCATAATTGACATAAGTCTGGTTTTCCCAAGCTTCCTTACATCAATCACAAGGTTAAAGACATTCATAGTAAAATTAGAGAATTAAAAATGGAAGAACCTTTGCAAATACAATACGAATTTGGATGTTAACTTTGAATTAAAATAAGAAAATACAAACTAAGGGATATTATGGACCAAAGAGTCAAAAAGATATATGGCTAAGTACATCAACCTAATAACATAACTCTACGCGCATAACTATAAGTTCATATGGGGAGAAAATATTGAGGATCCTTGATACCAAGACTTGAGAGATGCGTTCAAAGGTTATCTTGATAGTAAAGGTCTTGTGGTCACGCCATGCAACTGAGGAGTTCATGAGGGAAGTCCAAGGATGAGATCAAGATGAAGTATCCAAAGCTTTTTGCTTAGGTGTGTTGCATGGGTAACAACACCTCTTTTAAAGGGATAGTACTCCTCTTTTGTGTTCTAAATCTTGGTTGTTATTTTATTTTTTCTTGATGGATTAGGGTTTTGTCAGTTTTTTTGAGCTTACAACAACATTTTCTTGAATGGATTTTGCAAACAAAGTCTCTTGTAAGTTGTAACACCCAGTCCCAAAATCCTTCAAATTTTATTTGAAATTATTTCTATATCAAGTAAATTAGTTTTGGTTTTGGAGAGGGCTTGAAATTCTAGTAAAGTTTTGAATTTATGGCACATTGATTGACTGGTCCCCCTAACTAATCGACTAGTATGCTTAGTGCAAAACCCCCATTTTTCACTACTAAAAATTTTGTTTTGAAACATTGTGGTAGCAAAGATAGAAATACAACCTATGAAAAATGGGGTGCTACCACCTCATCGCTTGCCTCACAATAGACATGAGGCTAAGTATTTCAACAATAAAATACATAAGGGCAAACTAGAGTGGTCAAGGAACATTTGGAGGTAAGAAAAATTAATGTTTACAACCTAGGGCTACATAGGCCTAGAATCCGTACAAGATATATATGAAAAAAATGGTTAATTGAAAAAAATAAATTTTAGTGAGATACACCGTGATCACTCAATGACCACAAAGAAAAGTCTCTGTGAATGCCTACTCTCAAAAACCCAACTATGCTAAGAGGAGGATGGACCACTCACTGGTCGTTCTCAGAAAACCTGCAACAAATCTCCTACAGTGGGATTGAGAAGGGGATTGCAATAATAAACCCAACAGTATGCATATATATTGAATAAACCAATATGCTACCATCATGTAGATTTTGGTACAATCAAGACCCACACAACATGCTCATGGTACTACTTACCAAAATGTGCATGTAACTTTCCTACTATGTCATTCACGTACAATCACATAAGTATTTCAAGATATTATTAAATCCATTGACTTATGCTCAGTTATAATCATGCTAGCATATAAGGGTATAAAAATTTTAACATGTATACTGCCTACTTATGGAATGTGAACTACTTAGATTATCCACTTAGTAGTGGTTAGAGTATAACTTGAAAGGTAATGGGAAATTAGAGTTACATATACAGTTTCCTAACTATGGATGGATAATGATTATAAGAGAAATATATCATGATGAAGCCTGGATAGGTTTCAAGAAGTTTTACAGGATCGTGAATCGAGCGCGGGGTTCGACTATACGCGAGATTCAGCCTAAGGAGTTTAATCCAAAGGAAGATTTGTAAAACTCAAAGTACAGTTATAATCAACGACTACTGAAGTTGGATTAGTAGAAAGAAATTCAAGAAGAAGATCAAGGAAGAAGAAGATCGAGCGAATGAGTCAACCGCGAGAGAGAGAAGAGTCAAGAGAGAGAAGATTCCAGAGAGAAATACGGTCAAATTGTATTCAACCCAAAAGTGTTGTACAGACCTTCCTGTATATGCCTTATATATGGGCATATACAATACACACAATACAGGCCCTTATACAGATGATGGGCTCAATTACAAGACACAACATATCGGCCCAATAACTCAACCGGCTAATATAAACAAACAAGTCGTTGGTGCTGTAACAATAAATCAGCCCAACTACAAAAATACAAGTATACATTAATCCAAATAATGAATTTACTATTTAATTCCCATCAGCTAATTTTAGTTAGCTAATTATGGTTATCAAGGGTTGCATAATCCACAATCCTTCTATCCCAGCAAAGATGGGTCGGGTGGCAGATTAGGCGGCCAACTTAATTTCCACTAGCCAAGTTATGCCGGCGAACTCATCATATGGGATAATCAATAATTTAATACAGCAATTTCCTATCAGCAACAACAACCAGCAACATCTATACACAACAACTCATCATGATCCATCTCCCATAATTTGATTTAATTTCCTAATTAACCACACAATAAGAAAAGTAATTATATGTGCAATATAATTTACAACAATAAATAGAATTATTTAAATACAAATTATTGAGATACACATCATTCCCCTCTTTTTGGTGGGGTGTCGTCTCTGAAACCTTAATAATACCTATAAAATGACATAGATCAGAAACATTAAAAGAATCACTAACATTTTCAAATTTAGCAGGCAAATCAGTTTTATAAGCATTATTATTAATTCTTTTTAATACAGTAAAATGTCCATCTCCCCTAGGATCCAATTTTGATTTCCTAAGTGTTGGAAAACGTTATTTCCTAAGATGTACCCAAACTAAATCCCCAGGTTGAAAAACCATTTTCTTTTATCTTTTATTAGCATTCTCAGCCATTTGTTGAACCCTCTTATTAATTTGTTGACCTACAGATTCATGCAGTTTCTTCATATTTTCAGCACGAGATTCAACATCAAAATTATGCAACTCAAAATTAGGCAAAGGACTCAAATCAATTGGAGTTAAGGGATTAAATCCATACACAATTTCAAAAGGTGTTTTCTTAGTTGTAGAATGTAATGTCCTATTATAAGCAAATTCTACCTGCGGTAGTATAGTTTCCCATTGCCTAAGATTCTTTCCAAGTACAACCCTCAACATATTACCTAAGGTTCTATTCACTACCTCTGTTTGTCCATTAGTTTGGGGGTGACAGGTAGTTGAAAATAAAATCTTAGTTCCCAGTTTACCCTATAATACCTTCCAAAAATGACTCAGAAATTTAACATCCCTATTAGATACTATTGTTCTAGGTATTTCATGTAATTTGACTATAAAAGAAAAGAATAAGTCAGCTATAGTTACAGCATTATTAGTTTTATTTCAAGGTACAAAATGTGCCATTTTACTAAATCTATCTACTACAACCATTATTGAATCTTTAGCTGTATTAGTTCTAGGCAATCCCAAAACAAAATCCAAAGAAACATCAGTCTAGGGCTGAGTAGGAACAGGTAATGGAGTATACAATCCAAAAGGTTTTGATGTGGATTTAGCCTGTCTACAAGCTACACAATTAACACAATATTTTAACACATCTTTCTTCACATGACGCTAGTAAAAATGATCAACTAATATATCCAAAGTCTTTTGAAATCCTAAATGGGCCATTAATCCACCATTATGGGCTTCTTGAATTAATAATCCTCTATATGAACAATCAAGTATACACAATCTATTTTCTCTAAATAAGTAACCCTCATAGAAGTAATATTTCCCTTTGGCAGTAGTTTCACAATTTTTATATATTTCTTAAAAATCATGATCCTACAAATATAAAAGTTTAACACAAGAAAATCCCAACAAAGTAGCATATACTTTTTTTAACAAGACATGTCTCCTAAATAAGGCATCTGCTACTATATTGTCACCTCCTTTTTTATATTTAATTATATAGGAAAAACTTTCAATAAATTCAATCCACCAACCCTATCTTCTATTTAATTTTGATTGGCTTGTTAGATACTTTATAGCTTCTTGATCAGTATTTATTACAAACTTTCTAGGCCATAAATAATTTTGCCATACCTCTAAGGCTCTTACTAAAGCAAATAATTCTTTTTCATAAGTAGAGTAATTTAAAGTACTACCATTTAGTTTTTCACTAAAATAAGCTATAGATCTACCCTCTTGAGAAAGAACAGCCCCAATTTCCAAACCTGAAGCATCACAATCTAATTCAAACATTTTATCAATGTCAGGAAGGACTAATATAGGTGCTTGTGTTAACTTGGTTTTAAGAGTTTCAAAAGATTTCTGTTGCTCTAAACCTCATTTAAAACCATTTTCATTTTTTGTTATTGCAATTAAGGGCACTGCTATAGTACTAAAGTTCCTAATAAATCTACGATAAAAAGAACACAAATCATGGAAACTTCTAACTTCAGTCACTGTCTTAGGTATAGGCCACTCTTGTATGGCTTTAATCTTTTTCTTATCAACAGATATGCCATCCTTACCAACAACAAATCCTAGGAATACCACACTCTCTAAATAAAACCTAGACTTAGCTAAATTAGCCTACAACTGTTCTTCCTTAAACACATCTAGAATGACTCTCAAATGTCTCAAGTGCTCTTCTAGAGATTTACTATAAATAAGTATATCATCAAAATAAACAACTACAAATTTTCCAATAAAGTTTCTAAGCACATGGTTCATAAGTCTCATGAAAGTACTTAGAGCATTGGATAATTCAAATGGCATAACTAACCACTCATATAACCCAAAATTTGTTTTAAAAGCTACTTTCCACTCATCTCTTGGTTTCATCCTAATTTGATGATATCCACTCTTTAAATTTGTTTTTGAAAAAATTATAGAACCTTGTAGAAGATCTAACATTTCATCTAACCTAGGTATAGGATACCTATACTTAATGGTTATCTTGTTTACTGCTCTACTATCTATGCATATCCTCCAACTTTTATCTTTCTTTGGAACTAAAAGTACTAGGACAACACAGGAACTCATTGACTCCTTAATATACCCCTTAATCAACAATTCAGAAACCTGTCTCTTTAACTCCTTAACTTTCTCTGGATTAGCTCTATAAGCAGGCCTGTTTGGAATAACAGCTCCTGGTATAAAATCTATTTGGTTTTCTATGCCCCTTAATAGAGGTAGTCAATGGGGAATCTCTTCAGGAAATAACTCACTATATTCCTCTAATAGTTCTCTAACATTATCAGGTGCATCCTCACTTAACTCTATGTGACACTCATAACACTCTTTATAGACCATCAGATATACATTTGATTGCTTCCTAATAGCCTTTTTAATATCACTTTTTTTTTTGCATAAAACCCAGATGATTTCTTAACCTCCTTTGAACTAGTTCCAGCCTCTACACTTTGTTTAGTTAGCTCCTTATAATCATATTTTATTTTAATTTGATCATAAAAAATTTCTTTTGGAGTCATGGGTGCTAAAATAATTTTCTTATCATCCTTATGTACAGTATATCTATTCTTGTTCCCATCATGTGTTACTCTTCTATCATATTGCCATAGCCTTCCTAATAACAAATGAGCAGCATGCATTGGGACAATATCATAAAAAACAGAATCTTCTTACTTACCTAATTTATGTTTACTAGAACCTGTTGACTAACCTTAACATCTCCTAATTCATTTAACCATTGAAGCCTATAGGGTTTTGGATGTTTAGTGGTTGGTAAACCTAACTTAGACACTAAAAAAACACTAGCAGCATTTATAGAACTTCTACTATCAATTGCCATATTAAAACACTTGTCATTAATTAAGCCTCTAGTATGAAATGTTTTTTCTCTCTATATTGCATTTGGATTAGGCAACTTATTACTATTTAATGCCCTACGCACAACAAAAAGATCTCTACTAATTGGAATTTCTATCTCTTCCTCTGAATCACTATTGTCATTCCTAGTCATGTTAACCTCTAATTCTTCTTCCTTAGATTCAAACTCTATATCTCCAGACTCTCTAATAAAGATATTCCTCTTATTAGGACATTCAAAAGCTATGTGACCTAGTCCCCCACACTTAAAACACTTGATGTCTCTAGTTCTGTTAGGGCCACTAGTAGGGTTAGCTGCTATAGTTTTTCCTTTATCAAATTTGTTTCCTACCTTATCCTCATTATCTTTACCTCTAGAATCAAACTTCCCATTTTTCTTCCTGTTTCCAGAACTATTTCCCCCAGAATTTCTCTTTAGAGTATTTCTAATCCCAATTCCAGGGGATTTATACTGCCTAGTTCTCCTTATTTGACCTTCTATATTTGTTGCTATATTAACCATTTCATTCAAAGTTCCATACGGATATAACTCTACCTTATCAGCTATCTTTGAATTCAACCCACTCAAGAACCTGACCATTGTGGCATCCTCATCCACAACAATTCCTATTTTGACCACTAACATCTCTAATTCTTTAAAGTACTCATCTACAGACATATTACCCTGATTTAATGTTTGCAACTTTTTATGTAATTCCCTATAATAATAATTTGGAACAAACATCTTTCGCATGAAAGTCTTAAATTCATCCCAAGTCTGTATAGGTGGTTCTCCACTCCTACGCCTAGTTAAAATAAGGTTATAATACCAAGAAGACGCATAGTCTGTAAATTCTACTACAACTACCTTAATCTTTTTTTCATTAGAATAGTTGTGGCACTCAAACACTAATTCTATCTTCCTTTCCTACTCAAAGTAATAATTAGGATCATTCGTCCCATTGAATCCAGGTATATTAAATTTAAGGTTACCTATGTTCCTATTAATTTGATCTAACTCTCTTTCCTGCCTATTAACCTGTCTTGGTCTCCTATCACTATTATTGGATATTTGATCTTCTAGTTCCTCTAAGTTAGTTAAAAGAGGAATCCTATTTCTAGGGTCCATGGGAGCCCTACCTAATACCTCAGCATGTTGATCATTTAGTCTATTATTCTGCAAATCATTAATCCTAATTTCTTGTTCTCCTATTATCTGCTCCAGGTTAGTAGACAACACAGCCAATTAGGTAGTCATTTGTTCTTGAAATGTCCTAAGTGTTTCTAATAGATCATTACTAGATACTGACTTAGATTGGTTCATAGACTGGCTGTTATTAGACATAATGAATCCTATCTTTATTCACTTTATAAACAACATAGATAGTTAGCCAATTTATAGAAAACAACACACTTTAAACTAACAATTCAACTGCGAACAATAAGATTGAGCACACTTATAATAAAGTGATCACAGTGCAATTACACAATTAAAAAGGATCTACTAAAATAGCACAGTAATATCAAATAGTCGTTGACCAACACATAGTAACAAAATTTTCAAGAAAGGAACGAAATTACCGTGCCAACAAATGTTGGCGGTTAAGCCGAATAATGAGTTAGGACCCCTCTTCTTGGAGTCTCTACTCCTTTCTAAACCAAAGGTTCACCGGTACTGAGTTAATACTTGCACACTCTTTAAAGAGTTAGTGGAGCATTAACTCGCAACAAGGATATCAAGTCTTAAGCCCAATAATTGTAGGAATTAGGAAGAGAAAAGGGTCGAGTTCACCGATTGTGAAGTACTTATCGATTACTGTTAGGATTGAAGAATCCTGACCAAACCCTAATTGAGAAGTTCATACTAACAGTTACTTAGGGTTTCCAAGCACTGTCGTCTCGTTAGGGTAACTTCTTAGCTGATGATTTAATCGCAACAAGAGTAGTTCGATTCTTGTCAGTCACAAACCCTAGAAACACCACTTACAGAATCGAGGGTTAGCGAACTCAAGAATTATGAAAAGAATATCAAAATTCAACAATAAACAAAATAAACCGCAATCACTCAATGATTCGAGGCTCTGATACCAAATGACGAAGCCTGGATAGGTTTCAAGAAGTTTAATCGGATCATGAATCGAGCGCGGGGTTCGACTACACGCGAGAATCAACCTAAGGAGTTTAATCCAAAGAAAGATTTGTAAAACTTAGAGCACAGTTATAATCAATGGCTACTAAAGTTTCAGGTATGCCCAAAGTTCTTGTACAATTTCAGGTAATAGATTTATCCTCTTTACCGGAGAGAGAGAGAGAGAAGATTCGAGAGAGAAATACAATCAAATTGTATTTAGCCAAAAAGTGTTGTACAGACCTTCCTGTATACGCCTTATATATGGGCGTATGCAATACACACAATACAGGCCTTTATACGGATGATGAGATCAATTACAAGACACAACATATCAGCCCAATAACTCAATTGGCTAATATAAACAAACAAGTCGTTGGTGCTGTAACAATAAATCAACCGAACTACAAAAGTACAAGTATACGTTAATCCAAATAATGGATTTAAAATTTAATTCCCATCAACTAATTTTAGTTAGCTAATTATGGTTATGAAGGGTCACATAATCCATAATCCTTCTAACCCAACAAATATGGGTCGAGTGGCGGATTACGCGGTCAACTTAATTTCCACTAGCCAAGTTATGCCGGCGAACGCATCATATGGGATAATCAACAATTTAATACAACAATTTCCTGTGAGCAACAACAACCAGCAGCATCTAGGTAAATTCGTAGCTACCAACATCTTAGGTCATTATCTAAGCATGAGAAAACTCAAAGATCAAATTCGAGAAGAAATAGGCAAGAAAAAAAATACTGGTCGAGACCAATTGATGGGTTTCAAAACCATTCGATGGGTTTCATTGACTACTCGATCAGTTTCATGGGCCAGTTATGTCACATTCCACCTTCCTAGTGGTGGTGAAATAGTCTATCGGTCAACCTCAACGGGCAACCATTCTGAAAATCAGCCGATTGGTCTAGTTATACCGATCGATGAGTTTAACCTAAGGCTAAGACTACTAGGGTCGCAGAACAACCAGTTGATTGATTGGCCCAACTAATTGACTATTCTAGAAACTAGTTGATCAATTTGTTCTAACCAATTGATGGGTTTATCCCAAGACCAAAATCACTGACGTCAGAGACCAACTAGTCGATGGCTTTATCAGACTAGTGGATCGGTCTTAGAGACTAGTCGATTAGTTTGGGGCGAAAACAACCTCATAAAACACAATTATACATGATTAAATTCCATAACTTTTGTCCAATTGATTTGAACATCATTTTTAGTTTATTTAAGGTTTTCAACAAGTAATATTCATGAATTGACATGTGAAATACCAAAATTATGTTGAGAATCTTAGTAAATCATGCTTGCATTTTATGAACATTAATTAGGAAATCATGCATTACATTCTTTTCATGATAGGCCATCATGCAATAATCTATTCCACATGTCATACATATCATTGTCACTTAAGACACCTAGAATGACACGAAAACTTTAAATCTAGAATCATAATTATGAGGTTGAGGCATATGATCCTTTAATCCAAGCTTTCTACCAATTCATTCATTCATTCTATACTAAGTAATGCAGGCACATTGTCATCTCTACTAATCAAGATATCACATATATATAGAACATATACTATACTTAAACATACCATCTTCTATAATAATAACAAATATAATTTTTTTGCCTTAAAAGAGTTGAGAAACACAATAGAAGGGCACAAGTATATGAAAATATAAACCCCTTTGAGAAACTGAAATACCTTTCAAGAAGAGCTTAATTAAAACTCAGTAAAAACTTTTGAAATTGTGCAAAGAAGATTTTATAAAAATTGAAGACCTAGGAGAGGAAATTAGAGAAAACCCACCTTCAAAACGAGAAAATAGAGAACACTAAAGATGAAAACTAAAATACAGAGAGGGAAGGTGGTAAAGCAAGTATAAGGGAAAACATGGTAGTTCAGAGGTTAGGGAAGAAGGGAGAGAATAAAGACTTTAAGTTCAAATTGCTTAGGGTTTTTGCTAAAAGGAGAAGGGTAAGGGATCCAAACCCTAATCTAAATCCAAGATTCAAAGTGTAGGTTTCAAAGGGTCAAAGTTAGCATTTTTTACCTTAAGTTAAATTGGTGAAACTATAGGGTTCTAGGTAATGTGCCTTTGGAATTTTGAACAAAAGAAGGGAATGATGAAAATAATGGGCGAATGTCAAAGTTCATCAAATATACAAAG
The DNA here is from genome assembly GCA_039764185.1 of Tamarix austromongolica. NCBI lineage: Eukaryota > Viridiplantae > Streptophyta > Magnoliopsida > Caryophyllales > Tamaricaceae > Tamarix > Tamarix austromongolica. The sequence goes on along the minus strand of CM077808.1, from coordinate 21,713,839 downwards.
GTTGGAGGAGTAGATAATCTACTCAGGAATCTTGTAGAAGAGGGAGAAAATAGGAAAGAAGGAGACAAATGAGATAAGGGTATGAAATTGGCTTCTCATAAATTCCTTCCTTGTGAATCCATTGAAAATAAATGAAAAAATTGGTTAGGCTTAGAACCTTTATAAAAAAAACACCTTTTAAAACATAATTATGATGCTGGAAAAGTTTTAGGGGAAGATTTGCAAGGAAAAATTAATTTGAAGATCAACTAATTCAGTCAAACCAATCGACAGGTACCCCAAACTAGTTAATTCATTCATCAAGTTTCAAAACTAAAATTTAATAGAAAAACCATTCCATCGGTACCTCCAACCAGTCTATTGGTTTCCCTATAAAACCAAGTATTTTCCATAATCCAAATAAAGCTCATCTAAGAACCGCACCAATCTTGAACACACTTCCAAAATAAGATCAAATGCACTCATATCACCATTCAAACACCTATATTAGCACACATTAAGGACCCTAAAAAGTTGGATATTTCACTAAGGAACTATCAATTTTATTTGCTAACTTACTAGTTGAGTGGTTTGCTTAAGTCAATCAACTCTTTATCATACAATTTTAAATACTTTTTAGATTTTGATTCCAATCACTTTCCATTATTTATGAACACTTTTAAATAGAATCTTTTTTTTTCTTATAAGCATATTTTTGTGATTTGGGATTATTTTTACATTATTTATATCATTTTATTATTTTATTTAGCTAAAAAATCTCAAAAGCAATTTTGAGGCATTTATCACCTTTTATCTCTTATCCACTTTACTCTCTATTTTTGGTAGCCATGGTTGTGTGTTTGACTGTTTACAACTCTTTCTTGACATACCAACACTCTACCAAGCCTATTCTAAGTCACACTCTACCTTTCTTAACTCATCATATGTTTCCCTTGCACTATATTTGCCTACACTCAACCCAAATTAGACTTTTCTCTTTCTAACTTGTGGATATTGACCAACACTCTTTTCTATATACTCAATTCCTGAATCATTCTCACTTCTTACCATATGCATTTGCTCATTTTCTCACTTTCCCTTTATGAAAAATTCCTAAGTGTTAGACATTCTTCATTTTTCATCTCTACCGAGGAAACATAGGCTTACTCTTGTTTCCTCTTCATTTTGTAGAATCTTATCTCTTCCTCTTCGTCTAAAGTTAGCTTTACCTGTTTCCTTCTCTTAAGTATTGAAGAATTAAGGATTTTAGAAAGGTTGAAGATCTCAGCTTTATATTCCTTGAAATTCTATTTTGAGAAAAGGTTAAGTTATGTCATTCTTCTTCTTCTTCTTTTGATTTTGGACAAAGTTTTAATTTTTTATATTCTTGATTCTCTTAGGAATTGAGGTATGATATACATCCATCAAGTTATGAGTATTTTGCACTATAAGATTTGTTTAGTGGTAAGGTAATCTTATCTCTAATATGAATATGGTATTTTATTGTCTTTTTTGGTTTCATGTTTTTGAAGCATTTTTGTATTTTTTATGATTTAATTGTGTTTTGGGAACCAACCACATGGAAAGGTTTTCATCTTTTAAGTTTAAGCATGTTTTGAGTTCTTTGATATTATTCATGATTTTGGTAGTTTTAGCATGATCTTGTTAAGTGTTGATTATACCATGTAACCATATGATTCATTGTGTGTAGTAAGTCTTCTTGTGTGTTCCATGATTTAGAAGCATGCTAGGATTAATATAAAAAAAGTTCGGTAGATTTTTGATAAATGGATCATAGGTTTAGGTTTAGGCTTTGTTTTACCCAGACTAGTGGATTGATTGGTTGGTTATGTGAACAATTTCTTGGTTTGAAATTTTTTATCACCTCACTGTGAGAATATTTAATCGGTTGGTGAACCTATCACTTGGTTTCCATGAGAAGTTGTTCAGTTTTCTAAACCCATTGATTTCCCAGTTACCTGAGTTGTCTAATCTATGATTAAACCCACCAATCAATGGGACCGGCCATTTGGCTGGTTCGCTGGTTTTATTTTCTTATATTAGGTTTTATACAACTTATCTTGTCAACTAGTCCAAAGGACCGATCAATTGGTCTGCCTGATTTCACCAGGTTTGCTTGATACTTGATGTTATTTCTTTAAGCCTTCTATATTAGTGATTATATGTAATTACCACATTTTAATCATAATTTCAATCATGCTTGACCAAATTTAATATGGATCTAAATGATGATATTATGGTACCTTGATGGTTAAGTTTGGTGTCACTTCTAAACACCCAATTGGCAGCTTCTATGCCTTTTGATGTGTTTGGTGTTATCATTTAGAAACACCCAATTGGTTATTAACGGAAATAAATTGTGGTTTGTGATATAACTTGGTCATTAATAATAATGGATTAAGATTTTATTTGAGCCTTTTTCTTTGACACTCAAGGTAGCTAACTGACAATTAGTGAGTTGGTTGTTTGTGTTTTTATCTTTTCACTCAGCACCTGTTTTCTTTTCTATTAGGTTGTGGTAAGGGGTATGCACATATCTTTAAGTTATAGGATTATACTATGGTTGAGCAGTATGGTATTAGTGTCTACTATGAGTGGGTGAGGTATCCTAGTAGTCTCCTAATACCTTGTATTGCCCATTTCTTAGGTAGGTGTGGTATCTCAATTTGTGGAGCCCTCACAGCTGAGGCATTCAAGGGTTGGTGGGTTAGGTATCCCAGTACAAACCCCCTTGATGTACTCTACCCATGAGTGTTGAGTGTGGTATCCACTGGTATGTTAGCTCTTGTGCTTAGTGTATTTAATGTGTGGTGAGTGTGGTATCCCTAAAGAAAAGCCCTTTCGATGTATTCTGATCCTATGTGGTGGGTGAGATTTTCCATTGTGTGTGTATGCTACCATTACTTTTATTCATGGTGGAGAGCTGGGTGTGGTCAAATGGATTATCTTAATAACTGAAAAGTATGTGGTCACTAAAGGAAGATTTATAAGATGGTTTAGGTATGCTATTCTAATGCATGATCTGCATTATTATTCTTCCATGATTTCTATGCAAGTATGCCTTGTATGTTGCTATTATGAGCTGAGTGTCAAACTATGTTAGTATGCTTATCACTATGCTATTATGTGACATCCATGTGCAGTATGAGCCCTTACCATGTTTTAGGTAGTTTTTTTACTAGTACATCACCATTTTGATACTAAATTTGTGTTGTCACTATGATGATTTAGCTTCTAGTTTGGTGAGTAGAGGATGATTTTTAGGGCTACTAATCTTAACTACAATACATTAAGGAAGATGCAGTGGGTCAGTAGTTGGCTATTATGTGGGGTTTAAAAGTTACATTTCTATTTAGTTGATAGTTAGGCTAACCGGTTATATATATATTTCCCATTGTGTTGGGATGATTTTGGTTATTTAAAATATTGTCTTTGAGTCTCGTAATTAGATTTTGTAAACTCTCTTATCTATCTACAATATTATTCTAATCATTGATATCATAGAGTTGTTGTTTTGTTAGCAGAGAATGTGTTCTTTCATTGTTATTTCATTTTGCCTCGCATATGGTATGTGTTCGGTCAAGACCACGCTTGTCTCATGGTTGATGTTGCAGTAACATGTCCTAGTTTTTCTTCTATAAACACTTCAAAATTTTCTTTTAAAAAAATTCTTGTCCAAAATTTTGGTTTGTAACACTTCCCATTAACCCTCCTTTTTGCTTTCCTAGCCTTACTTTGCCACCTTGGCCCCAACCGAACCTCCACCTAGCCACCAACATTGTAACCCTTCTCCAACACCACCCTTTGAAACCTCCTATAGTTGTGTTGCTCCCTAGCATTGTTGTCCCCTTACTGCATGGCCAACTTGTGCAACCCAATACTTGTTACATGGGTGTCTCGTGTTGGCGCCACCATGCTGCTTGAGTTTCTTATTTTGCTTGGTTGTGTAATTTTTGTAGTACTGTGTTTATTACTCTTGACTAATGTATTTTTGGTTTTATTTTCATTAGTATAATTTATTTTAAGTACAAGAGGTTGATCAGTGGTGCCTAATAATGTTTTTTAGGTTGTTTACATATATGATTTTTGTGACAAATGAGGTAAGCCATATGCTTTACTAAAATGTTAACTATGGCATAATAGCATATTAGACTTTTGATGTATAAATTGTATTGAGAATGTTTGTTACATTGTAATTTATTACTTAATAATGCTAGTAAAAAATTTGGTAAAATGGAGCATGCTAAGTTGTGTAAAATATTATGGGTACCTAAGCATATTAAATGGGTTATATGGTGGGAATAATTTATTTATGATATATATTTATACATGTAATATAATAGGTTAAGCATGTGTAGGCATTTTTTTGGCATGATTAATATCATTGTTTCCTAGAGGTAATTGGGTATTTTAAAGTGTGCTATGATATTTATTCCAATAAGTATGCCTAATATGTATTATTTTTGTTGAGCATAGAAATATGGGATTTTGGATCAATTAGCTATATATGCTAGGATTTTACTAGCTGAATTATGTGTACGGGTAAAATCATCATTACTGTATCTAGTAATTCAATTGCATACTAACCTAACTTAATTATGTACTTTAGTCTTTTTATGAAAAATTATTAATTAAGATAAAATTAGTGATTAAAATGTATGATAATAGGGCGATAATGATCCAAGGGAATTTTGGTCATTTATGAGTTAAATATGGAATATTTGGTAATTTACTATGGTATTGTGTTCATACATGCTAAGTATGATACCTGGATTAACAGGGGTAACTATGAGCAACATTAGTTTAATAAAATAAGAAAATTGCTGAATGGGGAATAATAACCATAGAGGTAGGTCGGTATTGCATATGTAAGATGTTAGAATTAGACTTTGATTTTTGGATATGATGTTAGTTATATTATTTTAGGCTGGTGTACTAAATTTGGTGATGATATGAGTCCTAAGGAAGAAATTATGGTCATCTTGTCAAATTAGGGTTTCATAGGGGTGTCTAAAGGGAATGACCCAAATATCTATTCATTATGATTTATGTACCTTTCATAATTATGAGAAGATTGAATGAAGACAATGAATAATCAATATTATAATAACATATTAATATTTAAAGTAAAAGATTACATGATTTAGGACTTATTGTATCTATTCGTTCCACCACACAAGAATAGTGGCTAGGAGTATTGTGCCCTGGGGTTGTACCTGTCCATTCTGCCGAACAAGAATAATTGTTCAACTAGTTGAGAATAATAGGGTCTCTAAACTCAATGTGAAATAAATAATTGGTGTGATGGTAATCATTGAATAGACATTAATATTTAAATGGAAGGCCACGTGACTTAGGACCTATTATACCTGTTCGTTCCATCGAATTAGAATAGTGGTTAGGAGTATTGTACTCTAGGGTTGTATATTATTGATACCATTTTATTAGTTAATAATAGTTAGGTCTCTGAAGTCTACATGAATTAAAAAATTAGAATGATTATAATCATTAATTGTTTTTTTTGCGGTTAAGAATAATTCTATGAATGTTAAGTCATGAGATAAATTATGAATGTTATGGTTATTAGGATGAGATTGGTCCTCATCATTAATTTGGAGAGAATCCCTTGGATTCTTGGGTAAGTTTTATTATTTTCTAAATGAGCGGGAATGAGTAATACGTGGCTTTGGTGATATATATATTGTATTTTGGCCCTTGTGTGTATATTTTAGTATTTTATACTATGTCATGAAATAGTGTCTTTTATGTGTTCTATGTGAGCTTTCCATGTTTAATTCTATACAGTGGATTGTCCATTTCATGAATCCTTGCTTATTTAATGAGTAGTGGTGAATTAGCAGGAATTTTTTATGGTACTCCCTAATTCAATGCTTTTGTTTTGTTCCTTGCAATAAGTGTGTTTGTGTTTGATATAGAGCTGATATCCATAATCTCTTTCTCTTTGAACTTTTATGTCCTCTATTTTCAATATATATTTACCTTTCTTTCTATTTCATATCTTATATCGTGGTGGAATCAAATACTTTCCACACCGAATTCCTAGATACGAGGTTACTTTTGCATTACACCCTACATAGATTAGGTATAGGGAGTGTATCTTTTATTTTTAATGCAGTGTGAAAACCCTATGTTTTGTGATTTGGCCTTCATAATTAATTCTTTAAAAAAAACTTCTGTTAAGTTCTAATTTTAGAGGTGTTACAATATATAATAAAGAGCATTCCAATGATCATCACCTGGGTTTTTAGTATAATGACTCAAGTAACTCACAACATATGCTTTGTTAAGTTTGGTTTAGTTCATGAGGAAAATAACTTTCCTTATATTCTTAGCATATTTATCCTTAGCTACACTAGAATCCGTGTTATTCTTAAGGTATATTCTAGGGTCATAAGGATTTTTCATAGGTGCCACATCATAACAACCAAACTTTTTAATGATCTTCTCAATGTAATATGATTGAATTAGGGAAAGACTATTTTCAATCTTTTTCAATTAAATACCTATTATTACATTAGCCTCACCTAAGTCCTTCATCTCAAACTAGGAAGATAAGATATTCCAAGTTTCACTAACCACCTCCATGATTTTACCAAAGATAATAATGACATAAGCTTAGAGACATATAATTGCATAATTAAGTCTAAATATCTTAGAATAACCACAGATTTTTGGGATATTCACCATATATCCATTATTCCCTAAGGATTGGTTAACTTTTTCATACCGCTATTTTGGGACTTGCTTAACACCATATTAGGACTTTATTATCTTAAAAAATTATCCTCTTGACCAAACACTACACTACCACTAGTTTGTTCTACATAGGTTTCTTCCTCTAAGTCACCATTAAGAAATTTTATCTTGATATTCATTTGATGTATCACAGGACCATAGATAACAACTAAGGTAACTAGAGTCCTAATGGTGCCCATGCCACCTTTTCCACTAGGGAATAAGTATCAAAGTAGTCAATATCCTTCTTCTAAGAGTATTCTTGATGTTGGCTAAATATACCTGTTGGCAAGTATACTAGTTTAAAGTAATATAGGACACTTATGAGTACCGAATTATCCTAAAGATTAATTAATAACTCAAAAACTCTAATAAATTAAATTAATCCTAGGATATCAAAATAAAAAAAATAATTATTAATATAAATTAAGACTTTCTAATAAAAATATCTAAACTAAAACAAATAAAATCTAACAAAGATCAAATTAATTAATAAAAATTACCTAGATATTTGGATCCATTTTATCCAATTGTAAAAATTAATTAACCAATTACTTGAATTTTTTAATTACCCACTATGTATCAACGAGAATATATAACTAATACAATCTCTCAAGCTACGTAGTTATATCATCAATTAGAAGTCTATCTATATTTAGTTAAAGGATTTAAAAAAATGATATAAATAAAGGACAATGCTTTAGGTTCAATCAATTAATTATTATCCCGTGTCATTGTAAGATTTATGTGATTATTCTCACAACCTATTCAATTTCTATTTATACTATTTGATCTAAAGTAAAGAATTAGCTCTTTCTTCAACATGACATGTTATAATCATTAGCTTATTAATTAGATAAAATCATGAACAATAGCATAAAACACACAATGTAATTTATAAATCAAGAAATCAGTTAATTAAATAATACAAAGAATAAAGCTTCCTCATATCTCCAATGAAATAAAATTAGAACATACTATTAAATAAAATAAACTCAATAAAATTAAATAAGGAATCCAAATTATTTATACACTATGACAAAAATGATAAGCATTAGTGATTATAAATTGTCGGTGTTAAGACTTAACACCGATAATTATTTTTTGGTATTAAATATAAGGAGGAAATATATTTTTATGTGAAAAAAATGATAGGAAAATATGTAATAAAAATGATAAATTTCATCAATATTAAGTTTCTCCAAAAATTTCCCTACCAATTTGTATTGAAATCTCAAAAAAATAAAAATTTGCGACCTGGCGGTTTGAGGTGGTCTCATCCTCTCCTCCCTGGCGAAACCCCTAGTTTATCCTCGATTGGTTCCACCATGGCTCCGATGAATGGCAACCGTGGACGTGCCCGTAAAATCCATCATCAAGAATCTGCACCCTCAAAGAATAATGTACCTTGTATTGATAATTGCGACTCTTTTGGTGAGAAATCACAATAAGAACAAAACCTGAAGAACGACCCTTGATCGCCATTGATTCTTGGAGATTTCTTACATGCTAGTTTTGTTACTTGATCCCCTATCGAGCCTGGGAATAATGCTGTTTCTCGTCTTGTCTCTCCTTGTGATATTGCTAACCCACCTGCTTTGCTTTCGACTGCTCCTATGCCATAGGAAAATACAGGTGATGTGATTAATGTGATTGAACAATCGAAGGATATTTCATCCCCTCTTTCCCATAATGATCCAAACCCTGCTTCCTCTGATTGGATCAAAATAATGACTCGAAGTGCTAAACCCATCCCCTTGAAATTTTGTCCCCAACCTATCATCGAAGAACCTATTGAAATTGTCCTAGAGGACATTACTGAAGAAAATGCCTATTGGCAGAATACATTGGTTAGAGGTGTTATTGGGGGAAACATAAATATTCAATCTCTTCAAACCTTTGTGGATAAAGTTTGGAACCATGTCTCTAAGCCTCAAATTCTCCACCATAAACGTGGATGGTTCTATTTCAGATTTGAACATGGGGAAGATAGAGACTCTATATTACAGGGAGGCCCTTGGACAATTGGAAACAAAACCCTGATTCTCAAAAATGGCAACCTAGACTTAATCTTGAGACTTAGGACTCTAACATTGTCCCTGTATGGGTCCTCTTCCCTAAGCTTGAACTATGTTTCTGGTTTGAGAAGGCATTAAGTAAGATTGCTAGCAAAATTGGAATTCCTATTTCAACTAACAGATTTACTGCCTGCAAAGGGAAAATTGCCTTTGCTCGAGTTCTTGTCGAGGTTGATGTTTGTCAAACTCTGCCTGAGACTATCTCCTTAAAGACCCCTTTCCATGGAATCATTCAGCAACAAGTTGAGTATGAATGGATCCTATATTTTTGTGAACATTGTAGGAGACTTGGTCACAAGCTATCAGACTGTAGGAAAAAGAAAGCTTAGATTGCCAAGCAAACTACTGAGCCTACTTCTGTGGATCAACCTTCCCAACCTGCACTAGAAGGTTCTTCTCAGACTCCTCCCTCTGATAATGCTCCTGCTGCTGTGTTGCCAAATGTTCCTGCAGATATGAAAAATCCTCCCCCAGAATAATACAAAAAAGAATGGCATGTGGTTAAAAGAGGATCTCCCAAAGTAAGTTCTGCAAAAATCCAATGCACAAGCAGAAGTGAAAATAATTTTGACATCTTAACTAGCAGATCACTCCCCTAGGCTGATGACACAGATGAACTAAATCCTAATGGGGTAGATGAGTTGCTATTTGAATGTATGGTGACCTCTCCTCCTCAATGAAGATTGCAACTTGGAATGTAAAGGGCTGTAATAAAGCCCAAAGACAAATGGAAATAACCTCCTTCATAAAAAGGAATAAAGTAGATATCATTGGCATCCTTGAGACTAGAGTCAAGGCTAAAAATAGTGACATGATCATTAAATAGAGATTTAATAGGATGGATTTTTCCAATAATTATGAATTTCATCAAAATGGTAGAATTTGGGTGCTTTGGAACAACTTCAATCTTGATGTATCTATTACAAAATAGATCAAATGGTTCACTATCAAGTCAAAGGTGATACCTTCTCCTGCCAAATCTCATTCATTTATGGAAAAAAATACAGGCAATGAAAGATGATCCTTGTAGGCTGATCTACTTCATCTAAGCCAAGGTATCTCTTGCCCTTGGTTATGTCCGGGTGATTTTAACATTGCTCTTGCTGAATCTGAAAGGATAAGCACTGCTCTTGCTTCTATTCTAGACATGACTGAGTTCCAGAATTGCCTAAATCTTACCAGACTTAGTGACATACCTTTCTTTGGCTGTCTCTACACTTGGACCAACAATCAAGAAGGGAAAAATAGGGTTTGGGCAAAACTTGACAAAATCCTTGCCAACCATCACTTGTTTCTCAACAATATCACCTGCTTAGTGGAGTTCCTTCCCCCTAGAGTCTCTGACCACTCCCCAACTACCATTAACATCAATGATAGGGACAAACATGACCATCATCCTTTTAGATATCTGGGAGAGGATCCTTGCTTCATGGACCTGGTTAAAGGTGTCTGGGATAAGAAAATTGAAGGCTCAAAAATTCAGCTTGTCTTTGAAAAGCTAAAATTATAGAAGCCTCTTCTTAGAAAGCTCCACTAGCATAAATACAACAATATCACTGAAAAAACCCAGCAATGCTTCCAGGATCTTATCTCTATCCAAGCTCAACTCCAAAGAAGTCCTCTTCATAGCTCTCTTCAAGCTGAAGAAAAATGCCTAAGTGATAAATATAATACCCTCAAAAGAGCTGAAGTCATTAGCCTCTTCCAAATAGCCAAAATCAAGTTTATTACTGAAAATGATGAAAATGCCAGATATTTTCATGCAAAAATTGCTGAAGGGAGAGCTAGAAATAGAATTTTATCCACTTATGAATATCAAGGAGCCTAAAAATCTTCCTCCCATGGCATTGCCTCTGCTTTCTTGGACTACTACAAAAATATTCTTGGCACTCCTGGCCCTGCAAGCCCAGACTTTCTCCCTCATCTCCTTGGCCCCTCTCTTTCACCTGAGGATCAAGTGCTCTTTACTGAACCTATCTCCGCCTTGGAGATTAAGGATCCTATTTTTAACATGAATGATCACAAAAGTCCTAGTTAGGATGGCTTTTCTGCTAGTTTTTTCAAAAAGGCTTGGCCTATTATTGGCAACTCTATTTGTGAGGCAATCCTTGACTACTTTAAAAATGGGACCATGTCTAAATAGCTAAATGCAACTTGCTGGTTCTAATACCCAAAAGGAAATCCCCCTCTTCTGTCACTAATTATAGGCCCATTTCTTGTAGTTCCATTCTCTATAAAACTATCACTAAGATCCTCACAAATAGGCTCCTCCCTATCATGGAAAAACTTATCAGCAAGGAGTAGAGTGCTTTCATGAAAGGGAGAATCTTAGCTGAAAATGTCCTTCTAACTCATGAGCTAATCAAGAATTATGATAGGAAGAATGTTTCCCCAAGAGTGGTGATCAAAGTTGACATAAAAAAATCCTTTGATTCCCTAAATTGGAGCTTCCTTGAAAAAAATCCTTGGCCAATTTAGTTTTCCCGCTCCTTTCATTAAGTGGGTGATGGGGTGTGTATCTTCCCCTAGATATTCTATTTGCTTTAATGGCACCTCCCATGGTTTCTTTGAAGGTAAAAAATGAGTAAGGCAAGGAGACCCTATCTCCCCCTATCTTTTCATTCTTGCTATGGAATACCTGACAAGAATGTTGAAGAATCTTGCTCTAGGCATTGACTACTTGAGACACCCCAAATGTACTGGAAACAATACATCTCACTTACTATTTGCGGATGATCTCCTTCTTTTTTCCAGAGGAGACTTACAGTCAATCCTTGCTTTCAAAAATGCCTCCAGAACTTTTCCCTTTTCTCTAGACTTGAAGCCAATCCTGCAAAAACTACTATCTACTTTGGAGGCACAGCATCCCAAATAAAAAAAGAGATTCTAAAGGATAAAAATTTTAAAGAATACAAGCTTCCCTTCAGATATCTGGGCCTTCCTCTTCATGGATGCAAACTGAACACTACCATATGTGTTATTCTTGTGGAAAAATTCAGGAACAAGCTCCACCACTAGGCTAACTGTTTTCTCTCCTATGAAGGGAGAAAACAACTTATAAATTCTGTCCTACAGGGAATATCTACCTTTTGGGGCTCACCCTTTCTTCTACCTAAGGAAGTCTTGTAATCCCCCAAAATTTTAAAAGCCTATAATTTAATAAATAACTTTTATTTGGGATAAATTAGCCTTTAAATCTATTTAATTTAATTATTTTATAGATTTTTGAATATATAAGATTGGATATAAATATTTAATAAATTAAAATAAATATTTTGTTATTTTATCATACCCTTTTTATTTAAATAATTTTCAAACCATTATTTTACTAAAATTATCCTTTTTAAAACCCTTATATTTTAATTATATTAAATTAAATTATTAAATAAATTTATTGCCCAAAAATATTTTATTTTATTATTTTATAAATTAAATTAAATTATTTAATTCCCTTTTACTCTTTCTTTTTCCTTTTTCCTTTTTCCCTTTTCCTCCTCCTTTTTCTCCTTTCTCTCTTTGCTTTCTTTTCCTTTTCTTCCTTTGGGCCGCCAACCTTGGCCTACCTTGCCTCCCTCATGCGCGCTGGGCCGCTGGCCCATTCTTCCTCCTCTCCTTCGTGCAAGCCCAGCTCCCCACTCCTTTCTTTCTTTTCCTTTCACCCTTGACCAGGCCGGCCCACACCCTTTCCCCTGCGCCGGCTTGCATGCATGCACCCATCCCTCCCCTTCTTCTTCTTCTTCTTCTTCTTCTTCTTCTTCTTCTTCTTCTTCTTCTTCTTCTTCTTCTTCTTCTTCTTCTTTCTTTCTTCTTCCTCTTTCCCCGGTGAGAATCCTGACCCCCGCCATCTCTACCATCCCACCTACAACTCCCTCTCCAACATTGCTTCCCCCTCTCTCTCTCTCTCCATCTCGTCATTTTCTCTGCCCCATCCCCATCCCGATCCCACCATCTCTCCTTTCCCCATGCCCTACCATACCTCTTCTTCTCCCTCTCCTTGCCATGGCCATTTCCCTACCACCCTACCGCCACCCCCCGAGCTCCCTATCCCCTCCTCTCTCTTTCTCTTCTTTTTCTTCCCCCTTCCCTACCTCGTTTTGTATTTTTTTCGAACTCCCATGCCTTGCTCGAGCCTCTTTTCTCTCCCTTTCTCCTCCTTCCCTCACCCTCCCTATTTTGCTTTGCCGCCACTACCGCTGCCTCAACAGCCATCTATGTAATCCCCCAAAATTTTAGAAAACCTATAATTTAATAAATAGCTTTTATTTGAAATAAATTAGCTTTTAAAGTTATTTAGTTTAATTATTTTATGGAATTTTGAGTATATAAATTTGGACGGGAATATTTAGTAAATTAAAATAAATATTTTGTTATTTTATCATGCTATTTTTATTTAAATAATTTTCCAAACTAATATTTTACTAACTTTATCCTTTTTATACTAATATATTAGATTATAATGAATTAAATTATTAAATTAAATAATTTATCAAGAATATTACATTTTATGATTTTATATATTAATTTCTTTTATTTTCCCTATTTTCTCATTTCCCCTTTTTTCCCATTTCCCCAGTTTCCTTTTTCTTCTTTTCTTTTTTTTCTTTTTCCTTTTTTCTTCCCTCAGGCTGCCGCACCAGGCCAGCCTCTCCTCTGTGCACTAGGCCACTAGCCCATCTCCCCTATCTCTTCCTTCCTCTGTCACGCGACCCGCTTCTGCCTTCTTCTCCTCACCCGTGCGTCGCAGCCTAGCCTTTCTTTTCCCCCCTGACCAGGCCTGCTTCTTTCTTCCTCTTCTTCCTTTTTATTCGCCGCCCATGCTCGACACCCTGACCACGCCAGCCACCACCTGCAGTGGCCATGTTGGACCACCACCTACCTCCCTGCTACTCCCCCTCTCTCCCCAGTCATTTTTCTTTCCTATTTTGAACCAAACTAACCCCTGTATCCCTAGCCCGCATGCTCTTTTCCTTTCCTTCTTCTTCCCACCCCTCTACCTGCTAACCGACCACCCCTGCCACCGTACTACAGCCCCGACCAGCCACCTACTCCCCTTGTCTCTCCCTCTCCTTTTTCTTACCTTGAACATACCTTCGTGCCCCATAATTTCGAGCCCTCTTCTCCTTCCCCGAACTCCTTCTCTCATTTTCTCCTCCTCCCATTTTCCCCGGTTTTTGCACCATCGCCACCCTCCGCCGCACTCAACCCCCTTGTGCCGCCTTCTACCACCGCATGCTACTACCCCACACCATCACACCACCCCTCGAGCCCCTGCACTTCCTCCCTTCTCCCCCTCTTCTTTTCCTCCCCACTATTCTCCTTTATCGGCAGGCCACCTGCAACAGCCCCGTTCGCCGCCGTCCGGCTGCTTCTGCCACCACCAAACCACCAATCCACACCCTAAAACCTCCTCTACCACCCCCATACCTTGTTTGGTCGGAATAAGCTCCCTCATCCCTCCATTTTTCCCTTCCCTTTTCCTTCCTTCTCAGCCCGGTCCACCCTGACGGCCCTCTTTGCCGCCTCGCCACCGCCATCTCCGCCACCCTTGGCTGCCAATGACCCATCCCCAACCTCCACCTACACCCCCTCTTCACTCCTGCACCCTTCCCACGCCTCTAATCCTCCCCCATCTACCTCCTTTTCTGGCCTAAAGACCCTAAACCGAGCCATCTCCCTTCTACCTCATTACCTTTGAACCTTTTCTCCCCCTTAGTCTACATGTGGCTCACGTTGTTCATGCAGCGTGAGCTCCACATTGATTTGGAATTTATTTGTCTAAAATTTGAGGTATATTAATAGTTAATTAAATTGCATTATTATTAAATAAATTTTTATAAAGTTTTATCCTTTTTAACTTCCTACTTCTAATATAATAATTATTGATATTATTTTTAGGTGTTGAGTTGCTAATTAAGCTTTGAATCTTTAACCGGGATACCAGTAAGGCTCAATTTTTGCAGGATTAAGGTAATCGTTAAACCCCACTTAAACGCATGGAAAAACGTATGCTAGCACATTAGGAATTTTAGTATGATTTTATGCATGTATGTGTTGCCTAGTATGATAAATGTGGTTGCTTATATTGATTGATAAAAAGAAGAACATGCTAGATTTTGTGCCATGCGTAGAGATGATACTTAAGGAAGGAGTTTGATTATTGATGGAAATGTTAAATGCTTGTCTATGATGTATTATGTTGCTAATGCATGAATAATATTACTGTGAGCTTAAGGGTATTTTAGTAATATACGTATGTAAGTATGTGATCTAATATATGTGGTTGCTAATGAGTATTATGTTGAATAATGACAAGTTGGTGGAGTTAAATGATAAGAATGAAGTGCTAATATTAGTATTTTATGTAGTGGTGGTAAATTCAGAAAAGTGGTGCAATATAGGGGTTAAGTGGTAATTTTGTAAGTGAAAGGGGTATTTTGGTAATTTTGAAAGAAAAGGGTAAAACAGTGATTTTGTAAGTAAAAGGGTATTTTTTTAATTTCAAAAGAAAGTGGTGAAATGATAATTTTATAAGTAAGAAGATAAAATTGTAAGTTGTAAGAAAAATGGGTATTATGGTAATTTTCGAGGCAAAAGGGCAATATGGTAATTTTATGATTAAATGGAAAAGTGGTAATTTTATAGGTAAAGGGGTATTATAGTAATTTTAGTAGTAAAGGGTAAAGTGGTAATTTTGGAAGTAAGAGATAAAATGGTAATTTTAGAAGAGAAGGGCAAAATGGTAATTTGTAAGGAAAGGGTAAAATAGTAATTTTGAATGTAAAGGGTATTATGGTAATTTGCAAGCAAAAGGGTAATATGGTAAATCTGGATGTAAAGGGGGTAAGATGTCAATTTTTACAAATAAAAGGATATTATGGTAATTTGGAAGTAAGGGGTAGAAGGGTAATTTTGTAAATAAAAGGATGTTTATGGCAAACTTTAGAGTAAGGGGTAACTTGGTAATTATAAAAATGATGAAGGGTAATTTGGTAATTAAATTATGATTATAGAAGGGCAATATAATATTTATAAAAATGGAGAAGGGTAAATTGGTGCTTATAATAATGGAGAAGGGTAAAATGGTAATTATAATGATTGAGAAGGGTAGAATGGTAATTATGACAATTGAAAAGGGTAATTTGGTAATTTAACCAACTAAGGGGCAATTCGGTAATTATGATGATGGAGAAGGGCAATATGGCAATTTAATCGACTAAAGGGTGAGTTAGTAATTATTTAACCTACTAAAGGGGCAAATTGGTAATCATGATAGCAAAGATGGGTAATTTGGTAATTTATCCAACTAAAGGGCAAGTTGTTGATTGTAATAAAATAAAAGGGCAAATTGGTAATCTAACCAACTAAATGGGAGACATGTTAAGTGTAGCAATTATGAGGGGTGAATGGTGATCTAAAAAGCGTAGGAGATAACTTGGTAACCTAAACCGGATAAGGGGTAATTTAGTAATTATGCAACCTGAAGGGTAATAGGGTCATTTGTCAAGTAAGGAAGGGATGACTTAATAATTATATAAGTAAGGGGTTAAATAAGTAATTTGTACCTAACATGTCGTTGTGATTGTGGAATTTCATAACATGATTCAAATAATGCTGATTAGTAAGGTAAGAGTATTTGATAATTAGTAAGTATCACAAGAACGAATCCTAATTCGGAATTAGATGAGATTATGATGGCCTTAATGATTTCTCTGTGTATTCTTGGATAACCGTCTGAATAAGAAATGACTAATGATATTAGAACGATTGAATGTGAATAAGTATTTAATTATTGTGCTTTTTGTGATCATTCTAATTAAGACACTAATACTTAAAGTGAAAGACCTCGAGATTGGGAATGGTAGCTCTTTAGGGGTTGCTACCCTAAAGACGTGGTTTAGCCCATGATTATTCTAGTATTTGCTAGTGTGCCTTTGTGCCCCAGCCAGGCCCTATATCTTACTCTATCTAGCTCTACGGACCTAGTTAGGGGGTATGCATACTTATGGATTAGGTGTCCTTGTCGGTAGGGTACTGGGTGGCTTTATGCACCAGTACGACTAGGGTACCTTTGCGTCCCTGGGTTCATGGTTGAAGGGTACTGAGTAGCTTGTATGCTTCGATATGATCGGTGTACCTTTGTGTCCCGGGTTCTTGATCTCCCGTCCGAGGCAAATAAATAGAATTTTTGTGCTGACTAAAGAAAGGAAAAACACTAATTACGAAAGTGAAAGATTAATGAGCCGGGCCCAGTTGACTTATGATATTGAGTACCGATCCACCAGTTATAATAGTGGCCTAGGAGCGTGTTGTCCTGGCAGGTGATATTGAGTACTAATCCACTGGATATAAAAGTGGCCTAGGAGCGTTTTGCCCTAGATGATGATTATATGTATTCCGGTCCACCGGCTAAAATAGTGGGGGTCCCGAGCTCAATGAAAAAAGCATTGGATATGAATAAATTATGGAAATATATTAATCACTTATAGTAGAACACCTTGTGAGTCGGGGCTAGACCGGTCCACCGGCGAATAATAGTGGCCAGGAGCATTCTGCCTTGGAGACCAATCCGTCGGTAATATAGTGGTTAGGAGCGTTCTGTCCTGTATGTATTCCAATCCACCGGCTATAATAGTGGGGTTTCCGCACTCACTTGGATATAACCAGAGAGATGATTGAATAATGATGGATTAATGGCTTAAGGCCCAAAAGTATCGATTGTACTTTACAACTCGTTGATATGTTGTAGTCTTGTTATATATATGATTGTTATGTATGCACCTCTCATTACATATGTATATAGCTTGCATTATGTGTTACATTGGCCTGTTTTTAAGTGTGGTATTAATGGGTTACTCAGTACCATAGTACTGAAGGGTTCCACTCGTAGGGCCCCTGCCTATTCAATGGGCAATGTCCCATGCAGGTGTTTTTAGGTGCTACTCAAGTGGGCAACGGGAAAGAGAGTAAGTAATTATCCAGAACTGTTAGGGTTTTTCTCCTTCTCTTTTAAATTCCTAGTTTTAATGTTAATGTTGATAAAGTAACCACCATTGGTGGATTTTATTCTTGTAAATGATTTGATACACTACTCTGATTTAAAAATGGATTGTAAATTGTGTTTTACACTTTTAGCCTTAGCACTTAGTACTGGAATGGTAGGAGTGAACCGGTCTGGTACTAAGTGTGGCAGTAATATCCCCAGAATTCACGATTTTATAATTTGCTTCCTCTAACTCTTTCAAATAAAACGAAATTTTTCAGTAGTGAATTTTGGGGGTGTTATAACCTACACCGCCCCTTGCCACCCTCTACCTCACCCCCGATCGATCACAACACCCATTGAGCCACCCCGCAGCCTCCTTCTTCCTCCTCTCTTCTTTTTCTCTTCTTTCCCTCCCTTCTCGGCAACCACCCTGCGCCGCCTCGATCCACAACCATTCTACCGTCTCTGCCGCCACCTGAGCCACCAAACTAACCCCTGTAACCCCCTCTACCACCCCAAGCCTCCTTTGTCTGAAACCACCACCTATAGGCTTCCATTTTCTCCCTCCATTTTCCTTCCTCCTCAGCCCATCCCTCTCATCCTCCTTGGCCACTACCTTCGCCCTTAGTCGCCTTCAACCTATCCCCGACCACCACCTACACTCCCTCTCCACTTCTGCACCATTACCTTGCCCCAAATTCTCCTCCATGTGCCCTTTTTCTTAGCCCCTAAACCCCAACCCGAAAATAGCCTATTTTCCTTCCTTTCAACCACTTTTGAGCCTCTCTCCTCATTTCTTTGCATGCAGCTTATGCTGCATGAGCAGGATAAGCTGCTGTATGCTTGGTTATATTTTTTTTTTATAAATTTTAAGGTATAATAATATTTCAATTTAAGTATTTGATTAATTAAGTGTTATAAAGCCTTCTACTTTGATTTTATAATATAATAAGTCTTCATATTATTTTTAGGTATTGGTTTTGATAATCAAAGCTTGAACCTTAAATCGGAATACCGGTAAGGTTCGTTTTGCGGGAATCGAGGTAACCACTAAATTCCACTTAAATGCATGAATTAATGTATATTAGCACATTAGTATTTTTAATATGTTATTATGATTAATATATGTTGTTTAATGTCATATGCATATTTTCTTGTGATGTTAGATTGAAAGAAGCATGTTAGGTTAAATGTTATGTATGGAAATATTGTTTAAAGTAAGAGTTCGGTTGTTAATAAAACTGTTAAGTATTATCCATGTTATATTATGTTATTGCAATCTTTAATGCATGAGTAATGTTTTGAGCCTTAGGGGTATTTTAGTAATGTACCTTGTATAAGAATATGGCCTAATATA
Source organism: Tamarix austromongolica (assembly GCA_039764185.1). Lineage (NCBI taxonomy): Eukaryota > Viridiplantae > Streptophyta > Magnoliopsida > Caryophyllales > Tamaricaceae > Tamarix > Tamarix austromongolica. The sequence continues at coordinate 21,694,665 of CM077808.1, read as the reverse complement.
TATATAAGGGTGCTAATAAGTATTATATTAATTATAAGAGTTGTGGATGAGGTGTTAATATTAATATTTTATGTAGTAATAATAATAATTTAATATAAGTGGTGTACTAAGGGAAAAAATGCTAACTTTAAATTAAAAAGGGTATTATGGTAATTTTGAAGGTAAGGGTAAAGCAGTAATTTTGTAATTAAAGCGTAAAAGGGTATTTTTGGAATTAATGTATAAAATTGTAATTTTCGAAGTAGAAACAGTAAAGTGGTAAATTGTAATTGAAAAGGGGCAAATTGGTAATTTTGGAAGTAAGTGGTAAAATGGTAATTTTATATTTAAAGGGGGAAAATGGTAATTTTTTGAATAAAGGGTAAAATAGTAATTAAAGGGAAAATGGTAATTTTGTAATAAAAGGGTAAAATAGAAATTTTGGTGATTAAAGGGCAAAATGGTAATTTGAAAATTAAAAAAGGTAAAATGGTAATTCCGTAATTCAGGATGGTAATTTTATAAGTGAAAGGGTGTTATGGTAATTTTTGGAACTTAAGGGGCAAAATGGTAAATTTGAAAGTAAAGGGGTAAAATAGTAATTTTATAAACAAAAGGGGTAAAAGTGGAAATTGAAAAAGAGAAACTTGGTAATTATAATAATTGAGAAGGGTAAAATGATAATTTAATAAAAGAGAAGGGTAAAATGATAATTTAATAATGGAGGAGGGTAAAATGGTAAATATGATAAATATGAAGGGCAATTTGGTAATTTAACCAACTAAAGGGGTAATTTGGTAATTAGGATAATAAACAGGGGTAATTTGGTAATTTGACCAACTCAAGGGCAATTTATTAATCATAATAAAGGAAAAAGGGCAAAGTTGTAATCTAACCAACCAAATGGAAAATATATTAAGTGTAACAGTTATGATGGGGGGGATTAGTGGCCTAACAAGTGTGGGAGATAGCTTGATAACCTAAACCGAGTAAGGGTGTAGCTAAGGACGAATGTGTGCTATGTGTCCTACATGCCTTGGATGCCCTATATAATTTATATGTCGTGTTCTATATGCTATTATCTTAATTGTTTCATGTGTGGCATGGCTTAGAACCAAGATGTGTTCATGTGCCCTCTTTTGGTATATGGTAATATGGATATGCTATAAGTTTTGATGTGATGTGATGTGGCCCTTAAGGACATGCATGCTAGGATAATTAGTGTGGGGATGGGGGATGGAGGTACGTAAAAGAGAAATGGGGGAGAAAGATAACCATGGGGAAGTAAGTTGGCTAATGTAGGTATAGGAGGAACTAGGGTTTGCATGGGATGGTTAGAGTCCATATGGGGGAAAACTTTATGTATGGAAAGTTGCCTTGGGGCGTAAGGAAGGTAATAGAAGTGTCGTTTCGGTGCCTGGGGGCTTCAGGCGAAAAATATTACGTGGGACAGTATAAAGGTGCGTAGGAGACTAATCTAGGGTTGGGAGGAAACCCTAATGTGAGAAGGTGGAAAAAGAAAAAGAAAATAATAAAAATAAATGAGAATGAGTGGGACACGAAGTGAGGGTTGAATCTAAGGGTCGTGACGTGTGGAATGTTAAAATAGTTTGGTCATGTGAGGAAGAGAAGGATGGGCCACATAGGCTCAAATAAGAGTTTATGGAGAAAACCCAAGGGTAAGGCGGTGAGTGGACTTTGAGGGTATAAAGTGTGGGCCTTGACCCACGCACTTAGGAATTGGGCTCTAAGTGTGAGAAAGTCAATTAAGGGAAGGATATCGGGGCGAGTTAGGAGGTGCAGAAGTCTCAAGATATGGGACGGGCCCAAGGGTAAGGCGGTGAGTGGACTTTGAGGGTATAAAGTGTGGGCCTTGACCCACACACTTAGAAATTGGGATCTGTGAGAAAATGGATTAAGGGAAGGATGTCGAGGCGAGTTAGGAGGTGCAGAATTCTCAAGATATGAGACGGGTCCTCTTGGAAGGATAAGTGTGGATATAGTTAGCCATGCATGTCTAGGGTGAAAATTGTTGAATAAGATACGGTAAAACACTAATCATGTAAGGTGGAAGATTATTTAGCCAGGCCCAGACCGATCCACGAGCATAATAGTGGCTAGGTGCTGGGGTGTCCTAGAGACAGATCTACCGGTATATAATAGTGGTTAGGTGTGTTCTGCCCTATAAGTTACCGATCCATTGGCTATAATAGTAGGGGATCCCAAGCTCGCATGGATATTTATAATCTGAGATGATGGATTAATGATGGACTAATGGCCTTAAGGCCTAAAAGTATCGATTATTTATTATAGCCTATTAATGTTTGGTTGACTTGTTAAGTATGCGGATGGATGAAAGTGAATGTTACGTATACACCATTAATATCTCATTCACTTGTTGAATATGTAAATGTATGGATCTGAATATTATGTTTACACCTGTCGTTATATATGGATATAGTAGTATAACATGTGTTACTTAGTACCGTAGTACGGAAGGGTTCCATTCATGGGGCCTCTGCCTATTCAATGGGCAGTACCCCTTGCTGGTTGTATTCGGTGTTACTCTAGTGGGCCATCGAGAAAGAACGTAAGAAACTATTTGGAACTGTTAGGGTTTTACTCCATCTCCTTCAAATTCACAACCTCTATGTATTTATTGTCTTAAACCACCATTGGTGGATTTTATTTTGATAAAATGTTTACTTGCGCTACTCTAATTTAAATATGTTTGAATTTCTTGAAAATTATGTTTTACTATTTTAGCCTTATCACTTGGTACTAGAATGGTAGGAGTAAATCAGTATAGTACTAAGTGTGGCGGTAATATCCCCAAAGTTCATGGTTTATTAATTTGCTTCCACTAATTTTATTTTAATAAAACAAAATTTTTCAGTAGTGAATTTTGGGGGTGTTACAAGTCTCAAAAAAGCTTAATAAATTATGTAGAAGATTCTTTTGGGGGTATACTGAAGTGTTAAAAAAGATGGTCTTTGTGAGCTGGAATAACATCTGTAGAAGTAAGAAATATGGTGGTTTGGACATCAAGGAAGCTCTTAGCTGGAGTAAAGCCATCTGCCTCAAGTGGATTTGGGGGCTGGAAAACAAGAACTCTTCTCTATGGGCTGATTAGGTTCATCATTACTATTTGAAAGGGAAGGAAATTTGGGATATTCCCAAAACAACATGGTGACTCCTGGGGCTGGAAACAATTCCTGACTGTTAGGACTTGGCTGATCAACAAAGCAGGTGGGATAGCCAATGCAAAGCTTGTTCTCCAAAACTGTACAACTATTGGAAAATTAAAAGCCAGCCTTGCCTATGACTGGACTAAAGGTGACCAGTAGGGCACTTACTATGAAAAATCAATCTGGGACAAATGTATCATTCCAAAGCACCAAATCATTTCATGGCTTGCATGTCAAAAAGGCCTCCCAACCATTGACAATCTATCGTCTAGGGGCATCCCTATTGCAAATAGATGTGAGCTTTGTAAATGCAAAGTTGAAACCCACACTCATCTATTCTTTAAATGTTTTTTCTCTGCTAAAATATGGCAACATGTTCTAAAATGGATGGGTATTACCAGAAAAGGTAAATGCTTGAACAAAGAGCTTAGATGGATGCATAACCATAATAAGGGAAAGTATTGGAGAAAGAAATGGTTCAGAGCCTCTATTTGTGCCACTGCGTATGAAATTTAGACTGAGAGAAACCTCAGAATTTTTGCCAGCAAAGCCCACTCTGTCAAGCAAATTGTCCATTCTATTTAGTTCAACATTGCTTGCAGACTCCTCAATACTTGCCCAAAATATCAAGACAACATGCATATAATACTTTTGACTTAGCTTTGAATCCTTGTATTTTTCTCTTTTAGTTCTTGGCTTATAGGATCCTATCTTGCATTGTATAGGGGGTTTATTCTCATGCCATGGCATGAAAATTGTACAAATTGATTCCTTCCCCAAAGTGGATGAATAACATGTGTCGGTCAATTTTCTCCAAAAAGAAATGATATAAATATATAATTTTGATTCATGATGTATAAAAATGTAAATACTAAAAAAAAGAGGTAAATCATTATAGTTTTTTAATTTATTATTATATAATAGTAATAATAATAATAATAATAATAACAATAATAATAATTTATGGTGCCAAAATAATGTTGGTTCACTATGTATGATAAGGTTAATACTAAAAAAATAAGATAAATAATCTTAAAATAAAAGGTAAATCGATAGAAACATTTATTTTCATTCATTAATGTATAATAATAATAATCAAAAGTAATGGAGCCATTACATCAAAAAAATATAAAAAAATATCCTTAGAGAGTAATTAATGAAAAAAGCAAATTGTTTTTACTTTTTTTTTAGTATTAATGAATTGTATATAGTTAAACTCTTGTGTAATTACACAATTAATATATTTGTGGTCATTAGATATAGGAAACATTATTTAGATGGACTTTACAATAGAAAATCATTAATAGGTATGCATGAACTTAGTTATTAAAAAAATTGTAGGTAAAAAAAAATTCTATATTAATAAATTTGGCAATGCATGAATCTATTTAATGATTAATCAATAATAGTTATTTATTTTAGGAAAACAAATTAACATTTAGCATTATAGAATAATTAATAAAGATGATCTAAAAAAGCTTGGATCTTTAATATTATTTAATGTTACATAGTTGGACCCTTATGCAATAATGAGACTAAAATATTTATTTAGGTTAAAGTAAATACAAAATTGTTATATATAAGCAATATTAGAGGGTGAATAATGAAATTAAAAGTAATGAAATAAATTCAATGTTAACTTAAAAAGGGTTTTCATATTAAGGTTTGAGATTTTTTGCCATGTTTGTAGGTCGTAAGATGCTACTTGATGCATACCATTTGTTCTACTTTAGGATGTCTCATGAAGGGGGATATTAGGTATCATGTGAGATAGATACATGATTTGCTAGATCACATGGTAGATAAGAGTTTGTATTTGGGACCATATAAGTTCATGTCATATTATCTTTAAATTACCTTGCCACATATATAACCATGGGTAGGGTGAGGACTAGATATCTATATTTGTTTATTACAGATGTTCTACACTCTAGATTTATTGAGGGAAAATAATTTCCTATTAAAATCTTCCAAAGGCAATTATTAAGAATACCATGAATTATAAACTAATTAATCCATCTAATAGGTTAGTTAATTTATCCCAAGATGTCTGACCTCATCACTAAAGAATCATGTTAGAGTATAATCTCCTATCTGAAACAATATGATGAGTTCATATTTTGACACATTTTATACCCTTATAATCTTAGTTTTTGGTAGTTTATTTAACTAATATAGGGGAATAATTATTGTTTTATGCTTAAGTGGTAAAAATTACATAAATATTATTATTTGAGCTAAAATGATATAATTTAAGTAAATTTAGAATAAAATATTATTTATTAATATTTATTTAATTTTATTTTGTAGGTTTTATTTTTAAAAAAAAGAAAAAAAAAGAAACAGAATTAGACCTTTGGACCAACGGCTGAAGGCCTAAAGGTCTGGAACAAAAAGAAGAACAAATGAAGCAAAAACGAGTCGCGCAAGATAGGGCAACCAAACGAGCCACCTAGGTGCGCACGCAAAAAGAAAAAAAAAAGAAAAAGGAGAGTTAGATGCACAAATCAGGGCTGACGTAGCAAGGACGCGTGAGGCACGGATGCTGAGAGAAGGCTGCATCAACTGCGCAAACGAAATAAAAAGGACGAGCTGCACGACATTAAACGGAGAGAGACGCAGAGAGAAGGCAGAGCCTTCACAAGCTTGGAAGAGAGAGGAGAAGGGGGCCTGCGATAGAGAGGAACGAGCCATTAGGCTCTAACGCGAAGCAGTAGGGGACAGAGCGCAGAGGAGCCGCCAGGCACGATCAGCGAGGTAGCACGGACTTCGTAGCCCCGTCAGCGTCAATCGGAAAAAGAAAAAGAAAAAGAATTAGTGGCACAGAAATAAAGGCACTACGAGAAGGAAGAAAATTAGAGGAAGTTTAATACCGATAGAATTTATTTCTGTGTAATTAATTCTATAATTATGGCTAGCTAATTATTCATTGTTAGGGAATAAATTGAAACCCTGGATTAGGGTTTGAATTATAATTTTATTTTCTTTGTTTCGTGAGATTGTTTCTTGACTCTATGTTAATTGCTATTGTTTAAATGTATAATTCTATCAAGTATAGTTTATTTGGTGCATGCCTTGTTCTGGTTTCCTCATAAGTGACAGTATGTAGGATTATTTTCCTCCTAGGTGGCCATGTAAATATACTAGAATTTATATGTATAAATTGCAGCTAGGTTAGATAACAATTCACCTAATAGTTTTTTGATTCTAATCGAAGTGATAAAACGTTTTGATATGTGTGGGTCAAGGAAAGGAAATACAACTAGACATTCTTTTTGTACTAGTTTGGGTACTTAGATTGATAGCCTTCCAATTATACTTAATGCATTAAATCTAGTTAAATATAGGAGCCGCTTGTTGCTGCTGTACTGCTAGTATTTAATAGGGTTAATATTGGCACTTTGTCGTATTAATTAATTAAGGGAAGTAATATAAGGTGTATGGACCTACTTTTGGTGTAAAACTTGGTCGATCTCATTCTCACGATTAAATATTGAATTAGAAATAAATATTATATTATGACCTAATCTAGTGGTGGATTTTGATTTCCCTAACATATTTCTCATATCTGTGGTTTCCCATTATTTCCCATTATTTTTATTATTATTAATTTGTTTTATTTTATTCCTTTTATTATTTTATTATTTTTATAACCCCCAATTAGTATTTTTCTTATTTATTTATTTTGTGTTATTTAGGATTTTTATTTTTAGTTTTAGTTTTATTTTCAAGCTAGTTAAATAGAGGTGAGCCCTCTCAATCCCCGGCTAGAACGATACCCTTATTTACCAGTGCTACAATTGACAACAAGAGGGTTTTAAATTGCGTGCCGGCTACGGTCACACCACAATACCAATATTAAAGGGCACAAATATAACCCTCTATGGCCGAATCGATCGATTGGTTTTGTTAGAAAAAACTCCAAAGTTCCTATCAAAACTGATTGATCGATAAACTATTTGAATATCAATCCATCGATTCTAACAAACTAGTGGATGGATTTAGCTAAAGAGCAACCAAAGTCATCATAGACAACCCGCCTAATTGGTTAGGCTAACCAATCGGCTACTCTAAGAACTAGTCGATCGATTTTGCTTAATCTATAGATCAATTTGCTCCTAGGCAACACATTAGAGGCATTTTAAATGCAATTAAATCTCCAAAGTCTAACCATATTAAAATCATAACATCACCAATTATAGAAAATAGAGATTACCCCTGCTCATATAATAAAGATGATGCACTTAAATAGAATCTGCTATATTATGCATGAAATCAAATTTTTTCACAAAATTCTTAAACATTCTAACATGCGTCAATAAGATACCAATGATACCTTCTAGGCAGAATTTTACAAAGGAAACTAGCTCATATGCTTAGTCATACCACATTTTAAAGGTAAGAGTAACTTACTTGGAAGCTTAGCACTATTCTGCACCAAAAAATAAAAGCATTTATCTGAAAGATTTTAACACTAAAACCCTTAAACAGAAGGGATAAAAACTCAAAAAGATTTATATAATTCACATAAATGAAGGAATAAAAATTTGGGGAAAGAAAATAGAATCTATCACTGCTAAAAAGATTCTAAGAAAATTAGTAGAAAATTGAACTCAAATTTTCCCCAAATCAAAGTCATTCTTGCTTACGGATAGAATAAGAGGGAGCTATAGAAATTATTGGAGAGGAAAAAAAATTATGGAAAAGGCTTGAAAGAAGAGGATTTAAAAGTATTAAAATAGGGATTCATAAGGCCCTTGGGAAAATAGGATTATCATAAAGATATTATGGTCATTTGATGGTAATATGGGAAATATTCTTAGCTTGATAAGTTTTGAGAGTATTACCTAATATTCCATATGTAATGTGATTAAATGATTGATTAAGTAAAATATAAGTTATCAAATAAGATATTATGAGGCCTTTGGTATGAAAAGGGTATTTTGGTCAATCATGTTAAAAATGGAACTTTGGTGATTTTTGGAGAGGAAATAGAATTTAAATGTTCTAAGAATTATATTTATAATATTCTAGGAATTATGTACCCATTTCCTTGAGGATGTCCTTGATAGCAATGTGGTTGTGGTTACATGTTCCCAATTAAATGTTATACATATCTATATGATACCTGCATGATGACCTTGAATATAACCAACACCGAATAAAAAACTAATCATTTAAAGTGAAAGATTATGTGAGTTGGGCCAAGGTGGTTATATGGGGCAATTCCACTAGATGATAATAATGGCTTGGATATGTTTCTCCCTACGAGGCACATAGGTCCATTCCACCAAATTAAGAATAGTAGGGCCCTATACTCAACATGAATAAGAATATACTTAAGAGGTAAGTGCTAATGGATATGGCATTAATCATTTAAAGTAAAGATTACGTGAGTTAAGAGTGTGGTGTTGTGTCAATTCCACCAATAGATAATAGTGTTTTATGTGTGTTGTCCCTGAAAGATACTTTAAACAGTTCCATTGGTTTAAGAATGGTGGTTAGTTTTGTTTTTCCCTAAGAGGTATTGGGTTTGTTCCATCGAACAATAATAGTGGATTAGGTTTATTTTTCCTTAAGATATGCTTTAAATCGTTCCATCAGTCTAAAAATAGTGGAGTCCCTAAACCTAACATAAATAAAAGAATGAAATATGATATATCCATTAATGAGATATGGATTTAGTATTTACCTTACATTATTGAACACTAATATGCACATTTTCTTATTTATTTATGCCCCCTTACCAACTCTATAGTTACCTTACTCATTACATATTGTTTTGATCATCCTTTTCATAGATACTGCTCATTTCCATGAGTAGACGACCAAGATGTCTTTATGTAGGTTGATGAGGATCCTTTGGATGATTTTGCAACCTATGATGCTTTATGTGGGGTGAAGTGAATTTTTATATTAAGTCTTGGGCTTTGAGTCATGTTATCTGAATGATTGTTTTACTCAAATATCTTTTTGGACTCTTAGATCCTTTGCATCCCTTTATCTGTATTTTGGATATTATAATAGGAGTTAATCTTTAACATGTATTTATACTTATGAAGTTTCTCTTGTTTTCTATTCTATTTATTTTGTCTTGATATTGATATAAGGATGGTTTGGTAAGCCAGACCTGTGTTATTTACAATGATAACTCCCACCTATTTTGGTATCATGTTTCTATTGCAAACAAAAAAATTCAGTTGTAAAAAATGGGGTGTTACATGCTCAGCCTAAGATTCGCTAATCACATTTATGATCCTACTTGAAGGAACTCCTATAGCACTAACTGATACAAGGTTTTTGGCCCCTAGATTGACTACCAAGACTACCAACCCTAATTGGTGATAGAGGAATTTTCTAGAAACACGTAAAGTCTGGTTGAAGCCACGAAACCACTAGTGGATATCAAATCCTGACCAAAGCCAAAATAAACCACTTAGGTGACCAAACCCTTTTATATTTATACCACTAGTACATTATTAGGTTTTAGAGTAGTAAGGCACCAGGACCTACTATGATCCCATCAAAATGCGTCAATAAAAGCTCAAAAATAGACTAACCTCCGATAGCTAAGTGATGATTGGATAATATTGACCCATATATTGCTCGATCATGTTTCACCTTTAGTGATTAATGTGTTATTCTCTAAGGTTATGTTATCATATAAGGCCCATATAACAAGCAAAGCAACATGTCTATATAATCATTACATCTTAACCATTGTTACCTTCAAACCCATGTGGTGAGATTTCCATTAGTTCTTATCTAAGTTTAATCCATCCATTAAGATAATCCATTTATGCCAAGAAACCGGATTACATCATCCATTTGTAGCATCATAGCACATATAATCCAATTTTCCCATTATAAGCTTCCAAATGCATTTGTTATGAATACCATTAATTATGAACTAATTAGTCTATGTAATAGGTTAGTTGGTTCATGCCAAGATGTATGCTCTCATCATTAAAGGACCATGTTATAACATAATATTCAATCTCAATCAATAAAAAAAAATCAAAGGGATCAAATATAATCCTCTTTGACCAAAATGGTCAATCAGCTTGGGTAAACCGATTCATCAATTTAGCTAGGCAAAAACCATAGAGTTTCAATCAAAATTGGTTGATTGGTTGGTCAGACTAGTAGATTGGTTCTAAAAAACCAGCCGATGGGTTTAACCAGAGAGCAACTAAAGTTATCTAAAACAACCTAGTCAATTGGTTACGCTAACCAATCAATTATTTTACTCCCACACAACACATTATAGGAATTTTAAATGTGATTAAGGGTCTAAAATTCAACCATATCATAATCATAACATCACTATTAACAGAAAATAGAGGTTACACATTCTTATATACTAATCATGCAACATCCAAATAGAATTAACTATATTTTTCATGAAAAAAATACTTTTCTAAGAGTTGTTAAATATTATAACATGCATTACCAAGACATCAACAACACCTTATAGGCATGCAAATATTATAATTTTATAGAGTACACTAACTCACATACTTATTCATACCACATTTCAAAGGATTTTATAGAGTACAATTGTAACACCCCTAAATTTACTACTAAAAAATTTCATTTAATTTAAAAGAGTTTAATGGAAACGAAAAGATAAAACAGTAAATTCGGGGGCATTACTGCCACACTTAGTACCAGATCGGTTCACTCCTACCGTTCCGGTATTAAGTGCTAAGGCTAAACAAGATTAACCATGAAGTACAAGTTGATAATAAAACACCAGTCATTAGTAAAACACGCGTCATACAGAGTTAGAGTGCAAAAAGTCAAAAGTACAATCCAAAGGTACCTTTTTAAGGTTCCAAAAGTTTGAAACATCATACATTAGAAATAGACTAAATTTAAAGACATAAGAAAGATAAAGTGGACGATAGAATCCGGCCACGTCACTCTCGACCCCCAAGCTAGGTCCAGAATCAACTCTCGGTCCCGCCCGATGCCTCGTAAGCATCATAGGCATGGAATATAGAATCACCAACCTATACTAAATCAGAGGGGCCTTCTGCTCGTGGGAATGAGCAGCACCTATAAAACGGGTGGTCAGTATGCTACGTACTGAGCAAGGTAACCGTATAATGAAGGCCAAACATACAAGGTACACAACACATGCACGATCATATAGACAACATAAAACAATAAAAATAGTGAGGCCGGTTATGCTCTAGTTAGGCTTGTTCATTAAATCTCTTAACGACGTACTCAATTTCACATATACTTTTTATTAATCCATGTGAGTGCTAGAGCCCCACTATTATAGTCGGTGGACCAGAGATACGTACAGGGCAGAACGCTCCTGACCACTATTATTCGCCGGTGGATCAGTCTCCACGGAAAATGCTCCTAGCCACTATTATTTGCCGATGGACGTGTCTGGCCCCGACTCACATGGTATTCTACTGTAAGTATTAGTGCATTTCCCATATCTTAGTTTTATCATGTTTGGTTTGTTGAGCACGGAATCCCCCACTATTATAGCCAGTGGACCGGAATCATATAGGGCAACACGCTCCTGGCCACTATTATTTGTCGGTGGATCGGTCTCTAGGGCACCACAGCTTCTGGCCACTATTATTTGCCGGTGGACCGGTTTGGCCCCGACTCACATGGTATTCCACTATAAGTATTAGTGCATTTCCCATGTATTAGTTTTATCACGTTTGGTTTGTTGAGCACGGAATCCCCCACTATTATAGCCGGTGGACCAGAATCATACAGGACAACACGCTCCTAGCCACTATTATTCGCCGGTGGATCGGTCTCCAAGGCACCTCGGCTCCTAGCCACTATTATTTGCCGGTGGACCGGTCTGGGCTCGGCTCAACAATATTTCTCTTCAAGTGATTAGTGTTTTATTGTATCTTTTTCAACAAATTCCGCCCTAGACATGCATGGCTAACTCTAGCTATACTTATCCTCCCAAGAGGGCTCGTCTCATATCTTGAGGCCTCTGCGCCTCCTAACTCGCCCGACATCCTTCCCTTAATCCGCTTGCTCACACCGGAAACCCGTCTCCTATGTGTGTGGGTCTAGGCCCACCACCTTATACCCCAAAGTCCACTCACCACCTTCCCTTAGGGTTTTCTCCAGAAACCCTAACTTAGGCATATGTGGCCCATCCCTTTTCTGCCTCTTACAACCCAGACTTATTCTAGCACCCCTACACATCATGACCCTTTGGTTCAACCCTCACTTCATGTCCCACTCATTCTCAATTATTTTTATTATTCTCTTTTTCTTCTTTCCCCTACCCAAATTAGGGTTCCCTCTAAACTCTAGCCTAGTCTCCTGTGCACCCTTATTCTGGTCCACGTACTATTTTTCGCCCAAAGCCCCCACACACCCAAACGATACTTCCCTTACCTTCCACACCCCCCGAGACATCTTTTCGTATGTAAGGTTTGCCCCCATGTAGACCTTAACCACCCCATGCAAACCCTAGTTCCTCTTATTTCCCCCACTAGCCAACTTACTTCCCCTTGGTTATCTTTCTTTCCCAATTTTCTTTTTCATGCTCCCAAACCACATCACCACATCAAATACCCTATCATGTATGTCCTAAGGCCACATCATATCACAACTTGTAGCATATCCATATTAATACATAACAAAAGTGATCACATGGACGTACCTCGAATTTCAAGCTACACTACACATAAAACAGGTAAGATAATAACATGTAAAAAACGACGTATAATCATACGAGGCATCCAAGGCAAGTAGGTCACATATCACACAAGCAACCTTAGCTATACCCTTACCTAAATCGGCACCGGGCTTGGAGCACGCTCCTACGCCTACGGGGAGTTTTGACTCGATTCACCTATAGGAGGGAAATACTATGGGTCAATCTCCCTCTACCAGAATTACCATAATTTTCCTATCTTACCCCTATCATGGCCTAATACTAAGTCTAATATTAATAATATTAGTTTATAAATAAAAAGGTAAGGTTATTATTATTCTCAAGATAGTTAATCGAATCACCACTAATTAAAGTAAGTCTTGGTATATTCGTAGTATTAAAGTAAGGGTTCCAATATTACTAGTAATAATGTTATTAATAATACTAATATTAATAAGAATACTAATAATAATGATAGTAATAATGATAATAATGATGATAATAATACTAATAATAATAATAGTGAAAATAATAATAATAATAATAATAGAAATAATCATAATAATGATAATAATAATCATAATAATACTAATGATAATAGTTAATAATATTAAAAATCATTAACACTTATATTATTCAGGGTTTAGGGTTCAAGGAGTTGGGAGGCAACCTAGCTGGGTGGTGGTGCCGGCGGCGGCGGCGGCGGTGGAGGGAGGAAGAAATGGAGAGGTAGATGTGGAGGCTAGGGGAGAGGGAAGTAGGGGAAAATGGAGGTGTGGGGTGGTAGGGGAGGATTCCTTGGTTGTTTTGAGGGGTAGAGGTGGCACTGTAGGCGGTGGAATCTATGGCAACCTGCGGTGCGAAGGCGGCGCGAGGTCGAATGGAGTTGTTTGGGGAGGCAATTTTGCACGGCTGGGGTGGCTTGTGTAGGGCAAGGCAAGGAAGGCTAGTGGTTGGGTTGTGTAGAGGGTGGTGTAGGGAGATTTTTGGTGGCCGGAACAGGCGGCAAAGGAGGTCGACGGCGGAGGAAATGGGTGGCTGAATAAGGGGTGGAGCACGGTTTGGTTTTCTAGGCTCCAAATTCCAAACCCGATTATGGCAGCCCTCGGGGCTATTTATAGGCCAATCGGGAAGGGAATATGACAAGGACGCGTGACAAAGTAGGGGGACAGGGTTATGGGCTTCTGTCCGGCGAGAGTGGCCGGCGCAGGTCTGCGTGTGCAGACCGTGAGTTGTCGGGGAGAGAGAGGGATGGTGTATACCCCAAAATTTCAGAAACCTATATTTTAATAAATAACTTTATTTGAAATAAAATTAGCTTGTAAAATTATTTATTTTAAGTATTTTATGGATTTTAGAGTATGTAAATTTGGATAAGAGTATTTAATAAATTAAAAATAAATATTTTGTTATTTATCATATTATTTTAACTAAATAATTTTCCAAGACTAATATTTTGCCAACTTTACCCTTTTTAAAGTAAAATATTACATTATAAAAAAAAATTAAATTATTAAATTAAATAATTTACCACGAATATTATATTTTATGATTTTACAAATTAAATTAAATTACTTTCCTATTTTTCCATTTCCCTTTTTTACCCTTTTTCCCTTTTTCCTCTTTCTTCTTTTCTTTTTTCTTTTTCCTTCCTCCCTCGGGCTGCCTCGCTAGGCCAGCCCTCTCCCCCGCGCGACTGGGCCTTCGGCCCGCTTCCGCCTCTCCTTCTTCACGCCTGACGCGCGCCCCAGCCGTCCCTCCAGCCCGTCTCTCCTTCTTCTTTTCCCCCGGGCCGGCCCAACTCTCTTTTTTTTTCTTTTCTCTGCGCCAGACCGGTTCGGTCTTCTCCCCCCCCTCACTTCTTTCTTCTTCCTTCTCCCACGCCCGACCACCAGTGCTGCCATGGTCGAGCGTACGGCCGCCTGCAACTACTGCCTCCTGCCATCACCACCTTCTCCCTCTCCCTCTCTCTCTTCCCCATCGCTTTCCTTCCTTTTCCGAGCCAAACCAGCCTTGGACCACAGCCTCGCGTGCCTTTTTTCTTTCCTTCTTCTTCCCCGTCTTCCCCTGCCACCCGACCACCACCTGCCACCTGCAGCGCCATTCGCCGGCCATCCCTACACCTATCTTCTCCCTCTTCTTTTTCTACATCTACCCTGCCCTCCATTCCCCTCATTTTCAATCCCTTCTCCTCCCCCGAGCTCCCTCCTCTCTCCTTCCTTCTTCCCCATTTTTCTTCCTCGTTTTTTTATCACCGCCAGCCTCCGCCGCCTGAACCACCAAGCCCAGCCCTGCGCCACCTTCTGCCACCGCCTGCTACCACCCTGCACCACCACATAGCCCCTTCGAGCCCTACACTTCCTCCCTTCTCCTCCTTTTCCTTTTTCTTCCCATCTTTTCTCCTTACCGTCGAGCCACCTGCAACCGCCTCTACCGCCGCCGTCCGGCCACCTCTGCCGCCACCCAACCCACCGTTCGACACCCTGCAACCCCCTCTACAACCGCCATCCATTAGTTGGCCGAAACCAACCCTTGCACCCCTCCATTTTTCCCTCCACTTTTCCTTCGTTCTCAACCCTTTCCCCCGACCCTCCTCGGCAGCCAACTTCGCCGCCTTGCCGCCGCCCTATGCCGCCGTGAAACCACCCTTTGCCTCCACCTACACCCCCTCTACACTTCTGCACCATTCACCTACCTTAGAACCTCCCCTAACCACCTTCTTTTCTAGCCTAAAGACCCTAACCCGAAAATGGTTTATTTTTCTTCCTTCACCCCCTTCGAACCCTTTTCTCCCCATAATTTTGCATGAAACTCACGCTGCTCATGCAGCATGAGCTCCCCTTGGTTTTAAAAATTGTTTGGATAATTTTAAAGGTAAAATGGTATTTTATGTTAAGTGTTTTATTAATTAAAATTTATAAAGTTTTATGCTTTGGTTCTTATTTCTAACATAAACATGATGGATATTATTTTTAGGTGTTGAGTTGCTAAATATGCTTGGTAAGATTTGATATTTTGCGGGATTAAGGTAACCGTTAATCCTCCCTTAAATATATGGAAAAACGCATGCTAGCACATTTAGGGTTTAGTATGATTTTATGCATGTTTGGTATGCTTAGCATGATATGTTTATGGTTTCTTATATTGTTTGTTAAAAAGAAATAGCATGATAACTTTTATGCCATATGTAGGTAGGTTAAATAAAGAAGGAGTTGGAATATGGATAGAAATGTTGAATACTTGTTTATGATGTACCATGTTGTTAATGCATGAATGATGTTATTGTTTAAGGGTATTTTAGTAATTTTTCTTATGAGGTATATAAATCAATGTGTGTAGTTTCTAATGAGTATTATGTTGAAAAATGACAAGTTGGTGGACTTAGTTAATAAAAATGAAGTATTAATATCATTATTTTATGTAGTGTTAGAAAATTCATAAAAATGGTGAATAAAGGGGTTGAGTGGAAATTCTATAAGTGGAGAAGGGTATTTCGGTAATTTTTGAGACAAAAGAATAATATGGTAATTTTATAATTAAATGGCCAAATGATAATTTACAAGTAAAGGATAAAATTGTAAGTTGTGAGAAAGAAGGGTAAAATGGTAATTTTGGAAGTAGGGGTAAAATAGTAATTTTGGATGAAGGAGGGCATTATGGTAATTGTTCAAGTAAAAAGGGCATTATGATAATTTTGGAGGTAGAGGGACAAAATCGTAATTTCATAAGTAAAGGGTAATATGGTAAATTTTATAAGTGAATGGCGAAGTGGAAATTTATAAGTAAAGGGGTAATATGGTATATTGGAAAAGAAGGGCAAAATGGTGATTATGTAATGAAAGATAAAGATGGTAATCTTGGATGTAAAAGGGTAGAATAGTAATTTGTAAAGTAAAAGATGTATGGTGGTAATTTTCATAAATAAAAGGATATTATGGTAAAATTGGATGTAAGGGGTAAAATGGTAATTTTGTAAATGAAAGGATATTATGGTAAACTTGGGAGTAAGGGGTAACTTGGTAATTATGATAACGACAAAAGATAATTTAACAATTAAATTATGATTGTAGAAGGGCAATTGGATAAGTATGATACTATAGAAGGGTAATTTGGTAAATTAACCAATTAAAGGGCATTATGGTAATTTTAATAATGGAGAAGAGTAATATAGTAATTTTGATTATGAAAAAGGGTAAATTAATATTGGTAATTATGAGGAAGAGTAATTTGGGATTTGTGATAATTAAAAAGGGTAAATGGCAATTAAAATAATTGAGAGGGGTAAAATGGTAATTATGATAAAGGAGAAGGGCAATTTGGTAATTTGTTCAACTAAAAGGGCAATTTGGTAATTTAGCCGATAAAAGGGTAAAGTGATAATTGTCTAACCAACTAAAGGGGCAAAATAGTAATCATGATAATGAAGGAGGGTAATTTAGTAATTTATCCAACTCAAGGGTAAATTAGTAATTATAACAAAGGAGAAGGGCGATTTGGTAATATAACCAACCAAAAGGGAAATATGATAAGTATAGTAATTATGAGGGGTGAATGATGATCTAAAAAGTGTATGAGATAATTTGGTAATCTAAATCGGACAAAGGGCAATTTGGTAATTATGCAACCTTAAGGGTAATGTGGTAATTTATCAAGTAAGGAACGGATACTTAACAATTATATAAGAAAAGGGCAAATGAGTAATTTGTACCTAATAGGTCCTTGAGATTGTGGAAAATTAATATGATTAAATAATGTTGATTAGCCAAGTAAGAGTATCTAATGATTAGTATGGCCTTGATGGTTTCTCTATGACATCCTGGATAATCCCCTGAATAAGAAACGATTAATGATACCGAAACGATTGAAAGTGAATAAGTATCGGATCATCGTGCTTTCTGTGATCACCTTAATTAAGACACTATTACTTAAAGTGAAAGACCTCGAGATCGGGAATGGTGACTCCTTAGGGGTCGCTACCCTAAGGACGTGGTTTAGTCCACGATTATTCTGGTATTTTCTAGTGTGCCTTTGTGCCCCAGCCAGGCCCTATATCTTACTCTTCCTAGCTCTACGGACCTAGTGAGGGGGTATGCATACTTATGGATTAGGTGTCCTTGTCGGTAGGGTACTGAGTTAGCTTTATGCACCAGTACGACCAGGGTACCTTTGCGTCCTTGGGTTCATGGTTAGAGGGTACTGAGTAGCTGATATGCACCGGTACGACCGGTGTACCTTTGTGTCCCGGGTTATCGATCTCCCAATCGAGGCAAATAAATATGATTGATGTGCTGATTAACGAAAGGAAAGATACGATTATTGAAAGTGGAATATTAATGAGCCGGGCCCAATGATTTATGATATTGCGTACCGGTCCACCGGTTATAATAGTGGTCCAGGAGCGTGTTGCCCTGGTGTGTGATTATGAGTACCGGTCCACCGGTTATAATAGTGGCCAGGAGCGTTGTGCCCTGGATGATGATTTCATATATATTCCGGTCCACCGGCAATAATAGTGGGGGTCCCGAGCTCAATAAAATCAGTTATGTATGTGAATAAGATTATGGAAAAATACTATTCACCTATAGTGGAACACCATGTGAGTCGGGGCCAGCCCGGTCCACCGGCAAATAATAGTGGTCAGGTGCGTTCTGCCCTGTGTGGTTATCTTCCAGTCCACCGGCTATAATAGTGGGGTTCTCGTACTCACATGGATACAAAATATGATATTGATGGGTTAATGACAGAATAGTGGCTTAAGGCCCAAAGTATCGATCGTGACTTATAAAGTATTATGTTTGTTATTGTTATGTATGCATCTCTCATTATTTATATGTGTGTGGCTTGCATTATGTGTCGTATGCGGGCCTATCATTAAGTGTGGTATTAAAGGGTTACTCAGTACCGTAGTACTGAAGGGATTCCCTTTATTGGGCCCCTGCCTATTCAATGGGCAGTGCCCTTGCAGGTATTTTCAGGTGCTACTCAAGTGGGTTACGGGAAGGAGAGTAAGGAATTTTCCGGTATTATGGCTTTTTATCTTTCTCATTTAATTTCTCGGTTTTGAATGTTAACGTTGTTAAAGTAACCACCATTGGTGGATTTTATTCCTAAAAACGATTCAATGCGCTACTCTGATTTAAATATGTTGAAGCTTGCAATTCACTCTGATTTATGCATGTCGAATGTCTTTCGAACTGTATTTCATTTTCTTAGCCTTAGCACTTGGTACTGGAACGGTATGAGTGAACCGGTCTGGTACTAAGTGTGGCGGTAATACTCCCAAAGTTCACGTTTTGTTTATCTGCTTCCGCTATTATCTTTTAATAAAACGAAATTTTTCAGTAGTGAATTTTGGGGGTGTTACAGATGGCGTGCGGGAGAAGGGAGGAACAGTCTGGTCGAAATTACAGGGGAGTCAGTGGGGAGGAATGGCTGGTGCAGTTTTCGTGGGCGTTGCAGCCTTTTTCCGTCAAAAATCTCGGTTATAGGCTCAAGCTGGAGGTTAAAGACGACGGAGGGTTGGACCGGCAGTCTAGGGGAAAAGAAAACGAAAGAAAAGAAATGCCGAACCAGCTGGGAGAGAGGAGCAGTGGCGTGAGAGTTGGGTCGTGCAGGGGAAAGGTGAGGTTGTGCCAACGGGCCGGCCCAGGTCAGGGAGAAAGAAAAAAATAAGGAAGAGAAGGAAAGGAAAGAAAAGGAAAAAGAGAGGGAAAAAAGGGAAAAAAAAAAGAAAAAGGAAAGGAAAGGAAATTGTGGATTAGTTTAACAAATATAATTTAGGTAATTTGGAATATTAAATAAAATATAAATAATAATTAAATTCTCTTTTTAGGCTAATTTAGGGATTTTGAAATAATTTCCTTAAATTCCATTTTAATTAGAAAAATACTCGAATTTTCCTATTTAAAATTATTTATAAATTTCTCTTAGATTTACCTTAAATAATTCCCTCTTATTTTAATAAAAGTTGTTTATTTAATTAATTTCCTAATAATTCCTTATTTAGCCATGATTTCCTAAATTAGGGTTTTGGGGTATTTCAACAATAGCTCATATGCTTAGTCATATCACATTTCAAAAGAAAGAGTGGCATACTTGAAAGCTTGGAAAATTTCTCACCAACAAAAGCAAAACATTTATTTGAAAGATTTCAACTCTCAAAACCATAAAAATAGGATATTAAAACTAAAAAACCTTCTTATAATTTTCATAAAATAGGAAATACAAATTAGGGGAAAGAAAAAAAAAATCTACCCCCTCTAAGGAAAACTAAACTTTTTCCTAAATCTAACTATCTCTTTCTTAAGGATAAAACAAGAGGGAGCTAGGGAAAGAATTAGAAGAGGCAAAAGAATTAGGGTTAAGGCTTGAAACAAGTGGAGTGGAGTACAAGCATGGGAGAAAATAAGATTATTTTTTAGTGGCTAAAAAGAGGAAAAGGGGAAAAAGGTTTATGGTTATTTATAATAAGAGAATTGCTTAAGTTATGAAGGGAAGAGGTGTAACAAATAAAACCCCTAATTTTACTGTTCAAAATCAAACCATACAAGGCTAATTTATTAAGAATGGGGATTCCTTTCTTCCTATTGCTCAAATGAGGATTTCTAGAGTATAGAGGTTGAGATTTTTTTGGAGAAAGGTCAAATATAAGAAGGTGAATGGGTAGATTAGCGTGGGAAATAAATCCCTCATTCATGCAGGGGTGATCTGGGTCAAATCATTTTTCCCATGATTGTACACAAGGAAGAAGAAGGGGAAGAAGAAATAAGGGGAGAGGTCACCCCTCCTATTTCTGTCAAGGTCAGACCTTGAATCTGCTCGACACAAGGAAAAACTAGGGTAAATGCTAAATAAAGTTACAAATTACTGAAGAAGCAATTAGAAGTTGGATTACTGAATTCGAACACATTAGGAAAAAAAATTTCTGAAAAATCTAGGCTCAAAAAGTTACTTAGGAAGACAAACCAATCAATTGATTTGGTCTACACATATCAATCAATTGGTTTATAGAACTAGTCAACTCGTACAATAAGAAAACTTAATTTACTCAAATTTCCAAGTTTTTTTTCCTAGTTCCTTTTTTAAATCTAACCCAAAATATATTTACCAATCAAGATTAAATACCAATAACACTCCATTAAACACTAAAGTTTATATTCTGTAAATCTTAGTTTAGGGTATTACACATATAATAACAAATTAAACAAAACTAGAAAGACACTATTGTCCCCAATTTACTTTAATACCATATTAGCATCAATCAAATTTGATTATAAAAATTATTATTATTATTATTATTATTATTATTATTAGAATTAGAATTATTATAAACATAAAACTATAATTATAATAAAAATAGTAAAATTTATATTTGTATATCTACTAATAATAATGACTATTATATTTCTAAACAAGATAATAATAATAATAATGAACATGAAAATTATAATTATTTTAACAATCATTATACTGATGTATATAATAATATTTATAATTGTATTTATAACAATAACTATAATAATAAAATTAGTATTGATGATTATTTATTATGATTATTATTACATCTTTTATGACAACAATTTATTATATTGTTACATATATTATGTTATAAATTACTATGAAAATGATAACAATAATATTAATTCACAAAATTTAATTTGTTAATTATATTAAATTGATAACAATCAATATCAATACAAATTTTCAAGTGAATTAGCTTGGCTCAAATATGATATAACCCAGAGTCTGTAGATCCAAATCTATTTAACTCAAATACGATCTGACAGGGAGTATATAGGCCGATATCAAACTTGAATCCAAAACAATCCAATGGGTTATACCTGAATCCGACTTGATGTTAACTTGATTAAAAATAATCTGACTATATAGAGACTCGACCCAAATTATTGTTACCTGAATTATATCGAAACCCAAATGATAATTGCATCTAAACTCAACCCGATTATATAACAATTTGATTTTAATCCAACTTATATGACCTATTTGTCACCTCTAAATTAGCTTATTTTTCAATTTGCAAGTTGCTTGAATTTTGATCTTTAATACGGTGTTAAATTATTATTATTATTATTTTATATTTCGGTTCGAAAGCTAGAAGCTTTCGCTTGGAATTCAACTTGAGACCTGTTTGTTGCTAATATCCAGCCAGTTGCCAGTAGCTTCTCTATCTCTCTATTTAGGTATAAATTGTAATATTCTCTTTCTTAGTTGATCTCGATTGGTGCGAACATTTGTTCCATAAAAGACAAATGCCGTGGCTTAAAAAATGGGGTAGATTTTGTACCTATCTCGAGACCAAATTGTGTTGGGTTCAAATCTACTAATCTGGATATCCTTTTTCTCACCATTGTGATTAATCTAATTAATATGCAGTTATCAGAACACTAAGGTTCCTAATTAATGTACAGCCATACCTTGGGTTGCGACACAAGTTCGATTTGATTTGGTTTTGGACCCGACCAAATCAAAACTTAATTTTGATTATTGAAAACCCATTCAACCTATTTTCATAAAATCCGAATCTAACTAAACCGTAAATTCACATTGTGCATTGCAATCTTTAGTTCTTGTATCATAAATTCTTATTACCGTAACTTAAACTTGACAGCATAGTACAACCGATATAAAGAAAACAATAGATTAATTATTTCACGACAAGTTAAAATCTATTGTGTATAAATGTAATATGTTATGAGTGATGTTATATACACGAAAAATATTGTAAGAATTTTTTTTTATTTTAATATGCATGGTATCTAAATACTAATTCAAATCTTTCAACCTAAAATAGATTGTACATTCGTAATCTTTCAAAGTGTAAGTTAGATCAAACTAAAAAATTATATTTTGCTTTGGTCAACGACACCGACTGCACTAGAAACACTCCTAGTTGTAATGTCATTGTGCAATATGTTTTCTAATACTTGTTGTTAGAAGTATGCAATGAAGCTAAACTCCGAAAGATAAGTTAAGTCTACTAAAAAGAGAAATGTAAAGGATGAGTGCATTATTAGGGTTTCCTAGACAAGGCAAACTATAATATCTTGAAATTTAGTTAAACCTATATCCGAGTAGTTAATATCATGATATAATTCTAATATTCAAAAATTCATTTTTCTATTATACCCAACTCTCAAATTTTAAATCTCAGCGTAACCTTAATTTTTATTTCTAGTTATTAATATTTTTTCTAATCTAAATCTAATCTTGGATGATCGTTTAATTAATTTATTATAATATTCTAACCTCACTACTACGAAAACAGGTTATAATAACGGGACATTAATAACGGTAGTTCGAAAACCGTTGTCAAACGCGTGAAAATTAATCGGCGGGAAGTTTTGATAACGGTTCTAATTAAAAACCGTTATTAAAAGGGCAACGTTAAAATTTGGACGGATGTTTTAATAACAGTTTCAGGTAAACCGTTATTAAAAGTATATTTAATAACGATTCATATTAGAACCGTTGTCAAAAGTCAGAAGCTTTTAATAACGGTTACTGAAAGAATCGTTATTAAAAGATGTTTTAATAACGGTTCCTCAGAGAACCGTTATTAAATCCTCTTTTTAATAACGGTTCTCTCAGGAACCGTTATTAAAACCCCAAAATCAAACTTATATTTCTTTCAGCTCTGTTTCGTGCCAAAATTTTCAGACTCTCTACACATTCGTTCTCTTGCTCTCCTTCTCCTTGCAAACCCTCGCACGACCACACCGGCTCCTCTCAAGTAAAGGAAACCCTCGCACCGCCAACTCTCCACCACGCCTCCGCCATTGCCGGCTCTGCATGTGCGTGCTGTCATTGTTCCGAAGCTAGCTAGCACTTGCACCTTCATCCTCTGTCGTGTTTGAAGCCCTTGCCTCTCTCAACATTGTCACCGTCGTGTTTGTAGCTAGCTCACTATATGTATGTGTTTATTCTTCTTCTCGTAACATTTTATCTACTTATATATGTATATATATATAAATGCATGCATGTTGGTACAGGGTTTCGTTTGTTTGTTATTGAAAGATTGTGGTTTGTCGTTCGAAAATGGGTTGTTTAATGTATTGGCTGAAAATTTTGTTGTTTTTTGTTGAATTTGTTGCGTTATTGTTATATATTAACAAATGCATGTGTTGGCCGAGACCTTTACATATATATATATATATATATATATAATATGAATGTGAGTGTAGAATTATATACATTTTCACTCATAAAAACTATATATATATACACACACACACACACACACATTCTCATTAATAAGTATAGGAGACTAGCAATAAGATATAAGAAATGTCATATAATGAAATGCAAATATATTTTACATATGCATATGTTAATGATTCCTATTTGATGAGGATTAAATAGATATAGAGAATAAGGAATATATAAAAGTGAATAATTAAATAGAGAGAAATAATTGTGTATGATAATAATAATAATAATAATAATAATAATAATAATAATAATAATAATAATAATTAATAATATGATTTATATATTATGCTTTAATTACATTTAGCTACGTTTAGGGATTAGGTTTTTTTTTTGTGGTTTAGGGTTAGGTTTTATTATAATAAATTATGGTTAATTAGCTAGGGTTAGGGTTAGGGTTTATCGTTTATTATGGTTAATTATGGTTAATTAGGGTTAGGGTTAGGGTTAGTATTAATATATTTTTGGAAACGTGTTAACATGATTCGTATATATATAGAATAGCATGATACATTTGAGATTAATTCTTTCTAAGCATGATTCGTATTGATAATATAATGGTACATTATTATGCTCAATACATAACATTCTAACATTATTTATTTATTTATTTTTTGTAGAGATATGGCCAACAAAAACATTGATAGGGATAGCAGTGATGAAGAAGGGAAGAGGGGACCTACGATTATGAGAATTATCATAGACATGAGGAATAGAGGAGAAGTAGTCGATTTGGGATGGAATACTTACAATCTTCCCATCGGCCCTTATGCAGATATGCTCTTGACCTACATTTCACTTGTGACCCATAACCGTGTTCCTATCTCCTATAATAATTGGAAGCAGGTTCCACAGGGTCATAAGGAGCATATTTGGCAGGAAATCAAGGTAAATATGCTATTTTATGTAATCATTTTTGTATGTCAAATGTTATTAATTTTATTATATTAACATCAGTATACATCTACATGTCTTATTTTGCAGAAAGTGTTCAATGCCCTAGAGAGTAGGAAGAAATGGCTTCTAAGACATTGTGGGGAGCATCTAAGAACCTTTAGGTCATATTTAGCTCGTAGAAAAATGTATAGAAAGAAGGATGGTTCTGTACGACAGAACCCACCCAAACGATACGGTTTCATCGATCAAGAAAGTTGGAACCAATTCATTGCTTATCGTCTTACGGTGGATTTTAAGGTACTTGTTAGATAACAATTAAACTTTTTGTATCAATCCCAGTATTATGCTTACTATTGAAATAACTATGTCATTATGTTTTGGCTTGTCACATAGGAAAAAAGTACCCAAAATAAAGAGATTGCCAAGAAAAATAAATACCGGCATAATATGGCTCGCAAAGGCTATGCGGGCCTTGAAGAGGAGTTGGTATGCATTTTGTCATTATCTATTTACATGTAAATGTTGAATTTTATAATAATATTCTTAATTAAGAATATTTTTTGATTTGTAGCTCCTAGCGCAAGACTTGGACCCATGTACCTCGTCCATCAATATTGGTACATTATGGAAGAAGGCTAGAGCAACAAGAGATGGATATATTAATGAATATGTTGATGTTGCAGCCAAAAAAATTGTAAGTTTGTAGATATCTAGAACCCTACTTAGTTTTCTTTTAGAAAACTATTATATTATGCTTATTCCTATAAGTTAAATTTACAGGACGAACTTGAAACGTCAGAAGGTGAGGAGGTGGACCAATATAGCATTGTGGCCCAGGCTATAGGAATTGTAGAACACCCTGGAAGACACAAGGGCATTGGATTAGGTGTTACGAGAACGAGCATATGTGGTCGATCTCGTGGTTCTCATAGCACTAATGAGCAAGTCGCCGTCCTCACCCAAAAATTGAACGTGGCATTTGAACGGATGGCAACAATGGAGCAAGAGTTGTCATTTGTTAAATCTCAAGGGTATAAGCCATCCGATTCAGTAGACCATGATCAGCTTCACATACCTAATGTAAATAGCGTTAGAGATAGTTGTGAAGCTCATGAATTTCTTTCTACTCTTCCCGAGGTAAGCATTACAAACTATGAATTGTTATTAAATGTATTCGGTGTAATAAATTATTAATAATGTGTAATATTTTTGTTTAGGGTTTGCATAAATGTGACTTATTAGCGAATGACCTTTCAACAATTTTTGCGAAAGGAAGGGTCTGCATTAGTCATAGTATTGAAACGCAGACAATCCACGGGTATAATTTAGCCCTAAATACAAGGCCGGTGAGTATTGACACTCCAATCATTGGCAGTGCACACTTACCTTGTTATAAAGAGGGCGATGAGGCAACCACAGTACTAGAAGCTCATGGAAGCTTCGTGGCTTGGCCTGCGGATCAAATACGTCTCACTACTGAAGAGGTATTGACATTTGACATGTTCATTAGACCTTGTTTAGTAGTTACACTATATATACCTTTTTCATATATATATATATTTATATGCTCAATATATATTTTGTTTAATATTATCAATTAAGAAATCAAAAAAGAAGACTGCTTCTACTAGTAAAACCAAGAGACGTACTAGCAAAACGAGCAACACAAAACAGGGCGCTGCTAAAGGAAAGAGAGCTAAATCTGAAAAATCAGTTGCCCCACAAAAGATTCCTTCTTTAGATCAGCAAAGCCAACCTCTACCAGCATTAGCTATATTATATTTTTATGCCCAAAACTACCTCATGGACAATTATATTTTCATTGATTGTCGTCCTGAGTATGTTGGGAGGGACGATGCTACTTACATGGTATCGACGGCTGACATAAGCGACATTTATAATCAAGAATGGATGTCAACCATAAGTGTCGCCGTCTATGTCACGTAAGTATTATTTCATTTTGAGATTTTAGTACTCTTAACTTATACAAATGGAATTTTTATGACCTCTTTTATGAGTTATTATTTATTAACAAATATGCATTGTTTTTGTTGTCCATATGTTGGTAGCTACTCGAGCTGCGATGGAGGGAATGCTGTCCTCTATTGTGTTTGTGTGCCCATACTACATAGCTGACGGTAGTACAATAAGAGAGGGTAGGCACATAAACTATTTAGCGGATCGTATTTTTATTGAGGGACAAAACAAGCTCTATCTCATTCCTCACCTCGCAAGTGAACATTGGGTTTTGTACGCCGTCCGACTTGATCTTAATAAAGTCTATGTGTTTGATTCCCTTCGAAGCTATGACGTGCCTTTTGAAGTCGCTCATCGTGGTGGAAAGAATTTATGAACATGTTAGTATACTTTTCACTTCTTACTTCATTAGCTTATTTATAGATATATTCGCCTACCCAACTTTCATTATTTGAGGTATATACGCGTACTTACAATATTGTGTATCCAACTCTATTTATTAGGGCACTATGGACAGCGTATCAAAGGAGAGGTGGGAATGGTGTCCCAGACCCAAAGAATGTTCAATACGAGCCTGTCATAGTAAGTAGGAAGGCAACTATTTCGTATTTTATTTTAATTAAAATTAATATCTAATAGTTAGAGAGCTAACTGAATTTATATGACAGTGTCCACAACAGCAAAACGACAAAGATTGTGGATACTATGTATGTAGATCAATGGATCTGATAGTCCAAAATAGATCGGTCAACATAGATCAAAGCCATGTATGTTTTCTTTTCGATATTTTTCCATTAATGAATCATGACATATATGTTTGATACTTGACATAAGTGCTAACTGTATATTAATCAAAACTTGGGATTTGTATTTTTTTACCGATGATTATGCACAAGGCCAGCAATACAATGTTGAAGAAATTGATGAAGTGAGAGAGCAATGGGCCAAGCATGTGCACTCATTCATTCGGTATTAGGTAGAGATCTATATATTCTACATGCATGTTCAGGTTTGTATTTTGTCTATGTCTTTAAGTCTTCTAATTAAGCTAGATTTATAAACATTTTGCTTTGGCGTGTAGAGCTACCAAGTTGTGGTATGCCTACTAATTTTGATTCTTGAGTATATATGTCCGGTGTATTAACAAGGGATATATTGATTGAAATTATGGTGTGATTGCAGATTTGTTATCAATTGATGTTGTTTTACAATGCATATTTGGTAATTATTTGAACATACAACTGTGTATGTGGGCAGGAACAAAACTGCAAAAAAAAAAAAAAACTGGAGTTTTAATAACGGTTCTGATGAAAACCGTTATTAAAAGGTAGGTTTTAATAACGGTTCTTATGAAAACCGTTATTAAAAGGATGTTTTAATAACGGTTCTTCTAAAACCGTTATTAAAACTGTGGTATTTTAATAACGGTTTTCATAAGAACCGTTATTAAAACCTTCATTTTAATAACGGTTTTCATCAGAACCGTTATTAAAACCCTCTTTTTTAACAACGGTTTTTCTCAAAAACCGTTATTAAAAATGCATTTTATGCTCATATTGGCGGGTTTTTTTACAGTTTTAATAACGGTTATGAACCGTTATTAAAGATTTAATAACGGACGTTTTAATAACGGTTGAAAACCGTTATTAAAACTGTAAAATAACCGTTATTAAAACCACTTTTTGGGGTAGTGCCTATATTATATTAACCTTATCCTAATTCTCTCATTTTCTTTTCCCTCTTTTTCCTTTTCTCTTCTTTCTCTTTTCTTTCTTCCACCAACTTTCTCCCTCTCCTTTTCCCCCCTTCTTCCTGCGTGAAATATTATCCACACATAATGCCTGACAAACCCCATTACCTCCCTACTACCTGCCAAGCCATCCCTTACCTCCATTAGCCTATCAATTCACAACCCCTACAATCATTGGATGGGGTTGATATCATTTTGGCCGTTGCACCCCCTCCCTTTTCATCTTTGTGCATGTGTGTGTGTGTGTGTGTGTGTATGTTCAGAAATAATTGCCCCAACCACCTATCTTCTCTTCCTTTGTTTTTTGTAGAGATAACACTACGTTCCTCCTCCTTCACCTCCTCCTTAGCGTCGCAAAAAGAGAACCCAAAACCCATCACCAGCAAACCCAACTGAGACACC
Source organism: Tamarix austromongolica (assembly GCA_039764185.1). NCBI lineage: Eukaryota > Viridiplantae > Streptophyta > Magnoliopsida > Caryophyllales > Tamaricaceae > Tamarix > Tamarix austromongolica. The sequence goes on along the minus strand of CM077808.1, from coordinate 21,665,588 downwards.
AACACCAACACAGACAGCCTTTCCCATTTCTCCCACACTAACACTGACCGATCTCACCATTTCCTATCCCCTACCTTTAGCCATTTGCATCGAATCCACCCAGTCATCATTCAGCACTCATCACCACAACACCACCCCCACTACCTTTGGGCATTAACACCATTTCTTACCCCTCCCCTGCAACCATTCCTTCTAAACATGACCCCAACCACTAGCTAAAATAGTCAGTGCACCCCTCTATCCTTTATCCAAGCACCCACAACCACCTTCCTTCCTTTTACGTTCCTTTATTGCAGCCACATTCACCACAACCACACCTATCTCTTCAATAGATTCCAATACACCCACCCTTCCTTATTTATTCCTCTATCATTGCTGCATCTCCCATAGCAACTGCAACTTGTGCTATTGCTACCATCCCCTGGCTCGACACACCTTGCCACTCTTCCTCTCTTAGTTGTGCAAGCTCACCCGACCTGGTTTGTCTCGATTTAATCCTCCCCATATCGCACCCATCCATTTCCTTAAAATTCATTAATTATGTAGCTAATGGTGTTTTATTGTGACTTATTATGTGATTTTTCTAAAGTTTTGGAAGAGGAGGAATAGGAGTAGCGTGTATAGAGACCGAAGTTCTTTTTATAAGGAAACTTGTCGTAGTCCAAGATTTTTGATTACTAGGTGTTATGTATGTTTTTGTAATATACCATGTTATTATTATTATTATTATTATTATTATTATTATGTGATATTATATATGATTATTAATGTTATAATATGAATTGATATTATATGATAGAAAATGACTGATTAAAAATTATGCGGTATTGTAATTTTATATAGAAAAACACTAGGTGTTAAATATGGTTGCATTATGGGTTTATTAATGGTATGATGAGTATGAAATTTGTATAATAAGGTTTATAGAGAAAAATATGGATTTTGGGATGATGTTACCAAACACTTAGGATTTACATAAAATAAGGGTTTCATTATCGATATCGATAAAGGAATTTTGGTTAACATGGTTTAAATATAAAAATTATGAAATTTTAATGTGTTATATCATATAATGTATGATAAGGAACTTTTATGAAGTGTTTAGAGTATTTTTGAATGAACTAAGTTTGATAAAGTATGAAAATAGTTTGATTTGGGAATAGTAATGCTAAAACAAGAAGACTATTATCACAAGTGTGAAACGGCAAAGTTAGATAACAAAATTCAAATATGTAGTTAATATTAGTGTTATGGGAATATATATTGAGTATAGTAATAGTTTGGGCCCTAAAGGAAAATTTATGATAGAATTGTGAAATTAGGGTTTATAACCCTCAAGAATAATAATTGTTGAGATAGGGTTATTATCACATGTGCAAGACCTTAGAGTTAGGCCTTGAGATTCGAATATGTTAATAATAATAATTATAATAATTTATGAAGAGTTTCTAAGTTTGGTGGTTAAAAGATTTATGGAAGAAGGGTTATCATAAAAGTATGAAATTAGAGTTTTTGGGGAAATATAAGGGTCTTAACCCTAGAGAACACTACTACAAACACGGGAAATAATAACGGGACATTAATAACGGTAGTTCGAAAACCGTTGTCAAACGCGTGAAAATTAATCGGCGGGAAGTTTTGATAACGGTTCTAGTTAAAAACCGTTATTAAAAGGGCAACGTTAAAATTTGGACGGATGTTTTAATAACGGTTTTATATAAACTGTTATTAAAATAAGATTTAATAACGGTTCATATTAGAACCGTTTTCAAAATTCAGAAGCTTTTAATGACGGCTCCTGGAAGAACTGTTATTAAAACCCCAAAATCAAACTTTTATTTCGCTCGGTTCTGTTTCGTGCCAAAATTTTCAAACTCTCTGCACTTTCGTTCTCTTGCTCTCCTTCCTTCTCCTTGCAAACCCTCGCACCGCTACACCGTGCACCACCAGGCTCCTCTCAAGTAAAGGAAACCCTTGCACCGCCACACCGTGCACCACCAGGCTCCTCTCAAGTAAAGGAAACCCTCGCACCGCCAACTCTCCACCACGCCTCTGCCATTGTTCCGAAGCTAGCTAGCACTTGCACCTTCATCCTCCGTCGTGTTTGAAGCCCTTGCCTCTCTCAAAATTCTCACCTTCGTTTTTGTAGCTAGCTCACTTTATGTATGTGTTTGTTCTTCCTCTCGTAACTTTTTATCTACTTATATAAATGCATGTCGCCAGGGTTTCGTTCGAAAATGTGTTGGCTGAAAATTTTGTTGTTTGTTGTTGAATTTGTTGCGTTATTGTTATATATTAACAAATGCATGTGTTGGCCGAGAACTTTACATATTATTGTTGTATGGAGAATATAGATTCAACATTATTTAGAGCTATGACCATAATAAACAAAAGAGAAGACATTATTGAGGTTATTTAGAGCTAGATTCAACTGTAAACTTTGGAGGGTCATAACTTTTTCATGGGACCTCGGATTTAAGTGATCTAGGAGGCTATTTTGGGTATTTTTTTGAGATCTACGACGTGGAAAAACAGCTGTGCCGGTTTGGGCAATATCGGAGCCCAAAAAGGGCCATTTTGGCCTCTAAATTGAGGTTTTTTTGTCACATACAAGTGATACAACATTTTTAGGGCCTTTTTTACAAATTGAATCTTTAATTTAGACTATCCTGAAAACCTTTTTCACATTCTAGGGTATTAGGGTGTTATATAATCTCTTGATTAAAGTGGTATTACATGTTGCCTACCTTTGTATTATTTTGTATGTAGGGTAATACATGTTTTCAGTTATTGTTTATCTCTTTATCCTCTATTGTAATTATGGATGAGATAAGAGCTTTAGGTACCTCCAAAATTGAAGATCTTTGAGACAAAGGAACTTAGATGATGATGATGAAATTGAAGTTTTTAAGGGTTCAAGTGAAGAAGACGAGCAATGGATCTTATAGTCTAGAATAGATTGGTCAACATAGATCCAAGCCATGTATATTTGCTTTTCCATATTTTTCTATTAATGAATCATGACATACCTAATGGCTAACTATATATTAATTGAAACATGGGTGTTGTAGTTTTTCACCGATGACTATGTACGAGGCCAGCAATATAATGTTGATGAGATTGATGAAGTTAGAGATCAATGGGCCAAGCACATGCACTCATTCATTCGGTATTAGGTAGCAATCTATATATTCTACATGCATTTTTAGGTTTGTATTTCGTCTACCAGCCTAGATCTGTGAACTTTTTACTTTGGGGTGTAGAGCTACCAAGTTGTGGTATGCCCACTAATTATAGTTGTGCTAAGTATAGTTGGTGTATTGAGACATGCATACCAATTATAGATTGATTGAAATTATGGTGTGATTGCAGATTTGGTATGAATTGATGTTGTTTTACATTGCAGATTTGGTAATTGTGTATGTGGGCAGGAACAAAACTGCAAAAAAAAATTGGAGTTTTAATAACGGTTTTCATCAGAACCGTTATTAAATATGAAATTCATGCACATATTCGCGGGTTTTTGTGTATTTTTCATGACGGTTATGAACCGTTATTAAAGATTTAATAACGGGCGATTCAATAACGGTTGAAAAAAGTTATTAAAACTATAAAATAACCGTTATTAAAACCCCTTTCCGTGGTAGTGGAATGGCCTTATGATCTCATGAAATGCCTCACCTATATCAAATATGTTCTATACCTGTCAAATAAAACATGAATAAGATATTAATCATTTAAAGCAAAAGATCATGTGAGTCAAGACAAGGTGTTTATGGGTCTGTTCCACTAGATGATAATAATGGATTAGATGTGCTGTCCTTGAGAGTTGCTTTAGACAGTTCCACCGGTTTAAGAATAGTGGCTCATGAATGTTTTTCCCTAAGATGTGTTGGGTCTACTATACTGGATAATTATAGTGCCTTAAGATTGTTGTTCCTAAGAGGTGCTTCAGTCTATTCCACAAGCTGAAGAATAGTGGGCTCCCATGCTCAATGAGAATAATATTATTATTTGAGATACGTAATCTAATGGATAAGATATTAATGATTTAAACTATATTAGTACATGAGTTAGGGCCAAGGTGTTTATACGTATGTTTCGTCGGACAATAATTGTAATACCCCGTATTTTTAAAATCCATAATTATTAAGTTTAATGATTTTATTAGCGTAATTTAATGTAAACAATTAGTTATTTTAATTTTGATTTGTTTTATGGATTTATCGAAGATTCGAATTCATATTTGAATTTAGTTAATCATTGTCGTTGTGAACCATTCTAGATAAATTCGTTCACGACAATGATTTTATTATATTCTTATGATTTCGATTTTCGGTTAAAAATATGTACTCCCTTTCCTTATTGTATTTTGATTTTTAATATTTTAAATTCGCTCTCGATTATAACTTCGTCGTGTGATTACAACTTTATTTTGGAGTTATATTTCATTAACGAAGTATATTATTTAAATTATAGAATCTCTATTTAAATAGTTAAATTTATTTTAATGATTTTATCTATAGAAAATATTTCCGACTCTAAATTTATTCGTTTTTGAAAATCGTTAATATTTTTGGGAAGTTTTAAATTTAAAATATTTATTTAAGAATTTCTTTTTGAAATTAATTTTCTTCTGTTTTATGCTTTTTGATTTACGGAAAAACCGATTTCGGAAATTATTTAAATTAGTCTCGGTTTATTCAAATTTGACTTAAATATTTTACTATAAACTTTTAAATAAATTTTTTGAGGTCTTATAATATATTTTCGTAAATAGTATAAATTTTTATGTTCGTGGGTAAATTCTTCCGAAAATGTTTCCGAAATTCTTTATATAGATTTTTATTAATTTTAAGCATTCGGATCATTTTGAAATAATTTTCGTTTAATAAATTTTAGATAATATCTTCCAATAATAATTTCTAAATATTCAGTATTTTATTTTATGTATATTTGTATTTAAAAAAAGAAAACCCCGCAACCCCGACCGGTGCCCCTAACCCCCCTCTTCCTTTTCCTTTTTCTCTCCTTCTCTTTCTCTTTCTCTTCTTTCTCCCTTTCTCGTGCGTCCCTATTCTACAGCCCCAAACCCTAGCTGCCTCTTCTTCCCAGCTCCTGCCTCCTCCTTGCTTCACCCCGCCAGTCAACCTCCAACCACCGACCACCACCGTCGACGCAGCAGCAGCAGCAGTCGAAGCCGCACACAGCAACCAAAGCAGCAGTGGGCAGCATCAACGGGCGATAGCAGCAGTAGCAACAGGTCGAGGCAGCGACGAGCCGTGCTAGTTGCGCCGCTCTCCTGCCACGGCAGGCCCTGATGACCACCAGCGAGCCACCCCTAGCCTCCGATGAAGCTTCCCCGGCCTTCCTTTGCTCCAATTTTGTTGATTTTCGTTGGTATAAATTTTTGAAAAACCCTAATATTGATTTGATTAATTGAGTATGAATTAGCTTATGATAAGCTAAATTAACTGTTTGGTTATGTATATATATGCTGCGAGAATGATTTGGATAGGTTAATTGTATAGTTTAGGTTGGAATTTTGGAAAATTAAATTTTTGGCCGGGTTATGCCCGAATTTTTTGGATTCTTCCGATTTAGCTATTTTTGATAAATTGATTATATAATATGTTTAAAATGTATCTAATTTCATGTCGGGACTGTCAATTTAAGAAATTTATGTAGAATTTATCAAAATTTGATTTCTAGGTCAAAATTTGTGTGTGATGAAATTGGGTTGTATAATTGAGTCATTCCGCTCAATTGATTTTATAATATCGTTTAAAATGTATTTAATTTTATATTGGAAGTGTTGATTTGGGAAAATTGTGCGTAACTGATCAGAATTGGATTTTTAGGTCAAAACTCCCACGGGTTTAAATTGGATTGTGTAATCGGATTATTTTATTCAACTGACTATATAAATTACATTAGAATATATTTAATTACATTTCCGAACCGTCAATTTATATGTTTTGGCAAGAATTGATCGGATTTGCGTTTCGGGCTCAAAAACCCTAATTGTGCTAAATTGGGTATTTCTTTTATTAATTTTGATCAATTGATTATTTAATATGTTATAAAATGTGTTTAATTGCATTTCTAAAAATTCAATTTGATTAAATTAATAGAATTCAACCGAATTGTATTTTCGGGCCTAAAACCCTAGATTTCAAGTGAGATTATGAAATTGATCATGTGTATTATTATTTTCTAAAATTGAATTTATAGAAATAGTTGAAGTGTTCCTAATTGCTTTCCAATACCTTTAATTTGAACTAATTAATTTAAATTACCCGAGTTTGTGTTGTGGGCTTTAAAACCCTAAGTTTGAAAATGGATAGTCCTAGATTGGCTACTAGGAAGATTGTTTTGTTGAAATTAATTATATAGATTTATCTAAAATTAGTTTAATTGTGTTTTAAAACTATCGATTTGAGGTAATCGAAGTGATTTGGTCGATTCATAGTTTAGGGGTTAAAAACCCTAATCTTCGGGGATGATTTTATAAAATTGATTTTTGCCATGCGTCTTTTATCTAATCGATTTCTATCTTTGGGTTATAAATCATTTAAGTTATGTTTTAATCTAATCGTTTTAGATTTGGTTCTATATAAATGGTTGGGTTACCTATTGAGTTGTAAAACCTAATGAATAAGTTATTTTCGATAAATTAATTTATAATCGATTATCCTTCTCGGGCTTTCCAAATTAATTTGAAATGTCCCAAGTGATATGTGTATTAATCCGATTTGAGTAATATTTGACCTTAAATCTTAATAGAGCTGAGTCCTAAGTTTTGGACACATTTTCCAAGAAAGATTGTTTGTGTCCGTTTGTGTTTATTTACTTAGAATATGTGAATTATTAATCGATAGGATAGTTTCTAACTTAGTTTTCGATGTCTATCGGCGATCTAGGAAAGTGTTATTGTGGATCCTCGAACTAGTGATCTCTCTCCCCCTCTTATCTCGCTTAGCTAGCTTCGGATCCAGGTAAGTCTCTACTTACCTCCACTTATGGGTGTTTCGTAAGAATGTGGCTAAGATCACTTCTATGTGTGTTATGTGCCTTGTGTGTCATGTGTTATGTCAGGTTGTGTACTATATGATTTTAATGACCAATTACTTGTAGCAGAGCTTGGAGTTGAGGTATGCTTATATGAATTCCTTATGACATGTGTGTAATGATTGTTTTGTTGTGTTTATGATATTTTATGATGTGACCCTCTAGGACATGCATGCTAGGATGTTAATAATATAATGTGGGGTGAAAGGATAAAATGGGGGAAAATGTGGAAATAAGAACAATCAAGGAAGAGTAGAGTAATGGGTTAAGAGTGGAAATTGTTGTATAATGGGTGATTATGGGTGTCATGGGAGAGAAGATATATTGGGTGAAAAAGAGAGGGGTTACTTGTGGGAGAAGAAATGTGCTTGGGTTGAAGTGGCCAACTAGGGATTTTCGGTCACATGTGGAATGGATTTTCGAGGGGTAAAGCGATATGATTTGGCATTGGATCTAAATGAGATGAGGTGTGGGACAATAAATGGAGTAATGGTAGTGTAAGTGAGAGAAAGTTGGGCCACATCGGTCCAATTAGGGTTTCCAAGGGAAAACCTTAGAGGGAGATAGCATGTGGAGTGGATGTCACGAGGTGTTGGGCCTTAACCCACACCCTTAGGAGTTGGTTTCCATTATGTGTAAGCGTAAAGGGGAATGGATATCGAGGTGTGATAAGGGGCGCAAGAGTCTCAAGATATGGGACGGGCTCTCCTAGGAGGATAAGTGTGGATAAAGTTAGCCATGCATGTCAAGGGTAAAATACTTTCAAATAAGATATGTTAAGACACTAATTACTTAAAGAGGAAGATGTTGAGCCGGACCCAGACCGGTCCACCGGCGAATAATAGTGGTTAGGGTCGGGGTTCCCTACATGACCGGTCCACCGGCTATAATAGTGGCCAGGCGCGTTTTGCCCTGTATGATTTCCGGTCCACCGACTATAATAGTGGAGGATTCCGTGCTCAACAAACCGAACGTAATAACGATAAGACATGGGAAAAAAACAAAGTAATTACAGTGAAACATCATGTGAGTCGGAGCCAGACCGGTCCACTGGCGAATAATAGTAGCCAGGAGCGTTCTGCCCTGCATGACTGGTCCACCGGCTATAATAGTGGCCAGGCGCGTTTTGCCCTGCATGATTTCTGGTCCACCGGCTATAATAGTGGGGTTCCCGCACTCACATGAATTTATAAAGAATGAGTCTACTCGACTGGGGCTGGACATGTCCTTAAGTAATGTCCGCGGGGCTAAATGCCCGATTGGTTTGCTTTAGTGTTGTCCAAAAATGCCCGGTTGGGTTATCTGAATCTCTGATTGGCATAAAATGTTATATATGTTTCACATGTTATTATATGTGTATGGTAGGACTTATGATGTGGGTTTTGAGTATGCATAATATTGTATCAACATAATGTACTATGATTTCATATGCACTTGATGTTATAGTTTACGTCTCTCCCATAAGATAGGGTAGTGGGATTTACTCAGTATTGGACTCGTACTGATACTACCTTGGTTGAATGGGTCCTGTGATGATCTACTGATGGTGGGGAGCAGACCTCTTGTGCAGGTTTAAGATCAGATAGTGTTTTGGGTGGAAGGCTTGACTTGAGTGAGTAGGCAATCCGGATATTGATCCTTCGGGATTTGTTTTGTTCAACTGTATTCATTTTTGGAAGTTACAAGTGTTGTATATAAATTTCCAAGGGCTTTGGAATTGAATTTTAAAATTTCGGATTTAATTGTTTGACAAGTTTTAGCCTTACATCTAACCTGAGATAGATGGTTGACATTTATCTTGTGTTAGATGTGGCGGTAACATTTCCCAATTTCTCTCCTGGCTTCCACTTTATTCTTTCAAATTTTTTTTTCAGGAGTGAAATTTGGGGGTGTTACAATAATAGTGGCTCAGGTGTGTTGTCTCTGAGAGGTACTTTAGATTATTCCACCGGTTTAATAATAGTGGCTAAAGGGGGTTTCTAAATTCAAAGTAAATAAAAGAATAAAAATGGTTATATATAATAAAAAGACCTAAATCAGTACTTACATTGTGATAGTTTGTGTTTTGTACATATACTTATTTTCTACTATGAATGTATGCATTTAATTGTATCTATGGCTTGATAGTATTGTTATATTGCTCAGAACATCATTTACTGACCATCTTTTTTATGGGTGTTGCTCATTCCCATGAGTAGAGGACCCTAATGATTTTGTGTAGGTGTATAAGGACCAATTGAATGATTTCACTACCTTTGATGCATTGTATAGGGAGGAGTGACTTTTCCTGTACTGAGTGCTTAACTTAAGAGTCATGTTATTCGGATGATATTTTTTATCCAGATACCTTTTAGTCTCTTCAATCCATGGTTTTACCTTTTTGTTGAATTTTGTTGTTGTATCCTAGAGTTAATCTCCAAACTCATATTTATATTTATATTTATAAGGCTTCTCTCATTTCTAATTGCTCTATTTTATTTTGAAAGGTTTTAGTCTTATGGTTGATGTAAGGATGGTATGATAAATTAAACTTATGTTAATTACGGTAATAACAATTGATATTTTAATTATATGCTTCTGCTATAAAATGAAAAAACTTTTATAGTAAAATTTGGAGTGTTACACAAACACATAAGTTATCAACCAAACATTGAATGACAAGGGTTATTTTCTATAAACAAATAAATAAGTACCTTATCTAAGAGCAAAAGTTAATGGGTAAATAGCTAGGTCGTTGGCTAAAGACAGACAAATAGGGCCCTCCAACTGAGAGTGTGAGCCAAAGGGCTACCAAGGATGGCCTCAAACTAAGGGAATTGTAATGGGCATCAACTAGGGGCATTAGCCAAAAGCAAAAACCATAGTTGAATAGCCAAGGGTATGTCCTCTGGCCATAGAAGGGTAATGATCTAATAATAGATGGGATTAGTTGACTACAACAGAATTCTTGACGAGACCAAATAAAGAGTTGTAAGTAAAGATGGAATGTCAGGGATTGGTTAGGAAATTACCTAATTTATAGGATTTCAAAATCAACGGCTTAATCGCATGTAAGTTGACAGGGGTTAACTCATAGAGTTCATCATTAGGTGGTAACTTGTACAATTTCCCTATCCCAACTATCATTAGGTAGATAGATGTATAAAGTTTTTCACCCAAATGATGGTTGAATATTTTGGTTAAAGATGAGAGAGAGAGATTATAGAAGGCTGTATGTTGACTACTTGTACAGAGGTAGATGTACAGAGCAATTTTAGATGTGCAAGCTCTCATTTTCATTCCAATCTTCATAATCAATAAAAGTCTCCTATTTTTCCTCCTACAAATTTTCATTCTTTATGCTTGCAATTAACTTTTATGTTTTAGCCAAGGGGTTTATTAACCACCAGGTTGAGGGTGTTTTTTTCTACACAACTAATAAAAAGAGCTTGGTTGGCAATCATTTAGGCTGATAAACCAATCATGTTGATGTTGAATGCCATAGAATATAGGACTTGGAAGAGTACGATGAAAGACATGCCCTAATTGAAATACCCACCAATCTAATTAAAAATGAAGGAGTCATGTTTGAGAGCATGAAAGAAAAATAATGGGAGTGGAAACAACTTGATAGATGAGCTGGTAGTTATATTCATTAATGGGTGGATGACAGTGTTATTCATCATGTTGAGGAAGAAACCCCAACCCTTGGAGTGTGGTCCAAGATAGAGTTGCTATTTGTGAACAAGAAAACTAGACTAAAAGGTACATATCATTATGAAGTAATATAAATTGAGGTATGAAGAAGGAGATCTCATTTCAACACACCTTAGTGAGATCCATAACATATTCATCAAGTTGAATAACATAGAGATGATATTAGTGGATGAAGTTAAGCCTTGCTAATCTAATATTCTAATTTGATAGCTAGGCGAGTCTTTATGTGCCTTATAGCAATTCTTCATTAGGTAGAAAGCTTATAAAGGCATTGGTGATGGTGTCACTTCTTGGAGAAGAGATAAGAAGAGAAGACATTGTGGCCTTGTCTTCAAGGTTAGAGGCATTTATAGTGAGCTGAGGGAGATCTAAGGGTGGAATGCATAATGGAAGATCTATGAGTATATAGAGGAACTTAAAGAAGGATAAATCTTGCTTCCATAGTGGGTAGCTAGGCTATTATAAAAAGGATTGTTGGGATCTAAAGAAAGGTGCAAAGGGGAAAGGTAAGATGCTTGAGGTGATGACAGTCATTACCGATGATGAGTTGATGGTTTCCTCAAAGCATATGAGTGCTTACATAAACACCTCATGTACAGATGCCAACTGGATAATGGACACCAATTTATCCTACCACATCATCCCATACAAAAGATTATTCTCTTATTACGTATTTGAAAACTTTTGATGTGCAGTTGGGTAATGATGGGATCTAAAAAATAGTATAAGGAGTATATGATTAAAAACAATCCTAGGTTATACTTTGCAACTCAGGAACATAAGACATTTTCCATAAGTGTGGATGAACGTCATCTCAGTTGGGTAGCTTGATGATGAGGGCTACATAAGTTAGTTTGAAAAGCGTATGTGGAAGTTGATAAAGGGTCTATGGTAGTTGCTGGGGGAACAAGTTTTGATCACTATGTTACACTCAAGCAAAGTTGCATCCATATGCTAAGGTAAAATTTATAGAAGACTCTTATGATGTATGTCATCATAAACTAGGCAATATGAATTAAAAGGGGGTGAACCTTCTTAGCAAGCCATGTCTGTTTCCAAAATTCTGAGGGATAAGTTGGCCAATACGTTCACTATATTATGAGCAAGGTAAATTAAGCTCACTTGGTCAAAGTTGCTAATAAACAATCATTAGGAAAACTTGATTGGGTCTTCTCGGACATATGTGGTCTAATGAAGGTAAATTCATTGAGTAGATCATAATATTTCATACATTTATTGATGAATTCTCTAGGAAGCTATGTATATATCCTATGAAGACCAAGGATCAATTTTTGATCATTTTCAAGGTCTTTCATGATAAAGTAAAGCGTTCGACTAGGAGGAGGTTGAATCGTATTCAAATTGACGATAGAGGTGAATACCTTGGTTTGTTCTATGAATATTTAAGACTATTAAAATAAAACATAAGCAAACTATTCCCAAAACTCTTCAGCATAATGAGGTGATGTAACAGATAAAACACATATTGATGGAGAGGTTAAGGTACCTACTCACACATGTCGAGTTTCCAAGATCATTTTTTGTAGAAGCTCTACAAATGGTATGTCACATTACCAACCTATCTCCATAAACTCTTCTCAATGATAATGTGGATGAATGAGTGTGGCTTGGAAAAGCTATGAGCTATAAATACCTAAGGGTGTTTGAATGTTTGGCATATTTTCATATAACAAGGGATAAGGGGAAAAAGCTAGACAAGTAGGTTCATCAATGTATGTTCACTGGATATGATGAAGAGAACTTTGGCCACAAGTTTGATGGCCTGATAGCTAAGATAAGTCGCCTAAAGTAGGGATTTTATGTTCCTTGAGGACCAAAAAAATCAAAGACGTTAATAATATGGGAGTCTAAAGGCCTATATCGATAATCTTGTATAATCTAGCAATGATTCCAAGATTGAGGGATTGATTTGAAAGGCTAATCCAAGAGTGGTGGCTGAGGTATTTTTCAACTCGTAAGAGGAGGTGCCATAACACTAGGCCAATGCAACGGAGAGTAAATATTTTTTACCAAATATAATACAAATAAAAAGAGTTTGGTGCATCTAAAGTTCTATAGAAAGTGTAAAAATCCACAAGAAGACCGTGACATACCAACAAGTACTCTACCAGAGAATATATGTTACTCTCGGATGGTGGCGAGCCTTTACGCTATAAGGATGCCTTCATCGATTCCCACTAGGAAAAGTGGTTAGTTTCAATGAAGAAAGAAATAAGATCCCTTAACTGGCTTGTGGAGAGGTCGAAGGGAAGAAATGGCTTGAAGAATAAATGGGTTTTCAAGATCAATTCATGAGGAGGGAAATATTGAGCTGAGGCATAAGGTAAGGTTGGTGGTTAAGGGATTTGGCCAAAGATAAGGGTTTTGACTATGATGAGATTTTCTCTCCAGTGGTAAAGATGACATATATCCATGTGATTCTAGGACTAGCTACTACTATACAATTAGAGGTTGGGTGACTTGATGTCAAGAAACGTTTCCTACACATAGACCTTAAAGAGGATGTTTACATAGGACAAATATATAGGTTTGAGGCTAAGGGAAAAGGGGATATGGTGTTCAAGCTAGTATAAGGCTTGTAAGGATTGAAGTAGGTGGTGAGGTAGTAATACATAAATTTTTAAGTTGTTTATGACTGAATAAGGGTATAAGAAAGACGTGTGTAGACAACTATATATTCATGAAAATTTTTGGGCGACGAAACTTCATCTTTACACTTCTGTATGTGGATGACATGCTAATAGTGAGAAAAGATTAGCGGCAAATTTCAAAGTTGAAAGAAGACTTGGGTCATGCCAAGTAGATCCTGGGCATACACGTCATGTATGACCAAGGCCAGGGAAAGCTATGGTCATTTTGAGAGGAGTATTTATAAGACATACGCAACATGGAGTAGGGAAAGGAAGTTGGTTGTTACCTTGATCTCCAATTTAGGTTATGCAAGATTTTGTGTTAGATGGATAAGGAGGAAAAGAAGATGATAAGGTAAATTCCATATGTTTCAGCTATTGGTAGTGTACTTTAGAAAATTTTTTTACAAGGCTGAACATTATATTTTTCCATCAACGTGATCAATAGATTCATATCCAACTTTGGTAAATATCATTGGGAGGTAGTGAAGTGGATATTAAGGTATCTATGAGGGATGCCCAGAATTAGACTTTATTTTGGCTAGGCTAAGTCTATTTTGGTAGGCTATATTAACTTGGGCATGGCAGGAGATGTGGATATAAGGTGATCGACATTAGGATTTCTATTTATTTTTTGTGGGGGATCTTTCTCATGGTAGTCCAGCCTACAAAAGTATGTAGCTTCGTCTACGACTGAGGAAAATCACATAACCATTACAAAGGGATGCAAGAAGATGTTGTGGATGAAGAGAATATTTAGGGAGATTGGTTTAAGAAAGGATAAATTTTTTGTATTCAATAACTCATATAGTGCCATTCACATAAGCAAGAATGCTAACTTTCACTCAAGATTCAAGCATATCCATGTCAGGTATAATTGGATAAGGGATGAGCTCAAGAAGAGACAACTCTATCTGGAAAAAGTCCATACTAATGAGACTAGGTCAGACATGCTTACAAATCCCTTGTTCAAAAGTTAGCATGACGTATGTTACACCAAAGTTGGGTTAAGCATATTTTCTCTCAATAGAGGAATGAGTTTTTCCAATGTCTCTAAAGGGAGATAATTTTTAGGGTTTCCTTTACAAGGGTAAGCACTTAATCCATCAGTGAAAGAGCAAATGATAAGGGCGATCTCTAGCACCACCATTTTAGGACTTAAAATTTTCATTTAAAGAGTTAACTGTGAAAGCTAAAATAGAAAAAAAGTACGGTGTTACCGCAATTGTAACACCCCCAAAATTTACTATGAAAATATTTTATTTTTAAAAGTTATAAGTAGAAGAAAAAAGGTAAAATTTTGGGGATGCTAGCACCATACTTAATACCATATTGGTTTCCCTCCATCGTTCCGGTACTGAGTGCTAAGGATGAAAACATACTTTACACCATCAAAGTTACAATCATAAAATAAAGTAGCGTAATAGTTATCTTTTCGGATAGTCATACGCTTTTACCCCGAGAATAAATCCTAAATAGCGTTTGCGAGCTAACCTACAAAGGCCACAACCTATTAAATAAGCAAGGGCCTAAGAAAAGAACCTTTTAGTACTGTAGTACCAAATAACTCTTTATATATGAATAAGATGTAGGGCCCACATAAAACACATCATTTGCTATACATAAAACACATGAACATAGGATCACACATATATACTAAAATATAATAATCATTTGAATGGTTATATGCATCAAGATTATATGTTACAAAGGCTCATTCACTTAGAAGTAATAGAACATACCAAGGGTACATCCAAGCAATGCTCTTTGTAGTATATTTAAATAGCCAACATCATACTCAACCATGCACACCACCACTCAAATCAAAGGAAGACCCATAGGCCCATCAACACAATACCATACACCAACCCATCCAGGTAGGCTTCGACGCTGCTAATGTAACACCCTAAAATTCACTAATTTTTTTAAAAGCGGAAGAATTTAAAATTGAAAACCTGTGAATTCTAAGGATGTTACCGCTACGCTTAGTACCAAACTCTAATTGTCCACACCAAACCTTATCTCGGTGTCCTACGTACCCTTATATTGTTCCACATACTATTTTTCATCTAAAGTGTTCCAACACCCAAACAACACTTCCATCACCTTCCTCACACCTCATATCAACTTTCCATACGTAAAATTCACTCCCATACAGACTTCATGCATCCCATGCAACCTTTCAAACTTTTCATGCAAAACCCTAAAACTCCCACATGAAACCCTAGATTCACCCATGAAAACCCTAGATTCATCCATACAAAACCCTAGATTCCTCCATACCAAACCCTAAATTCTTCCATGCAAAACCCAAGATTCATCCATACCAAACCCTAAATTCTTCCATGTAAAACCTAAGATTCATCCATACCAAACCCTAGATTCAATCCATATAAAACCCTAGATTCATCCATACAAAACCTAAGTTTAGATTCTCCCATGCAACACCATAGAATCTGCCATGCAAAACCTTAATTCCATCTATACAAAACCCTAGTTTAGATTCTCCCATGCAGAACCATAGATTCTCCCGCTCTTTTATTTTATTTAAAAACCCCCTTTTTATTCTTCCATTTATGTATCATTAAAAAAATTAACTCAACTCACATCCCTTGGTCAACTTATTCCCCTTTGGTTAACTTACTCTCCTCAGTCAACTTCTTTCCCTTGTGCTGAACTTACTTCTCTTGGTCAACTTATTCCCCTTTTGTCAACTTACTCCCCTTGGTCAAATTCTTTCCCTTTTGGTCAACTTACTTCCCTTGGTCAACTTCTTTCCCACATTCTCCTTTTTCATCCTTTCCCCCATGTAAACCATATTAACATCCTCACATGCATGTCTTAAGGGTTACACCACATTACATCACATTCCACATCATTTCGCCACATATACACATGAACATATAAAATAAGAAGGCAGATAAGAATACCTTAATTCCAAGCTGCTCCATACATAAAACAGTTAACTAGTAGCACATGATACACAACACGACATTATACAAAGCATCAAAGGCATGTAGTACATACAACACACAAGAGGCCTTAGTTACACCCTTACATAAAATGACACCGGTCTTGGAACACACACCTACGCCTCCTTAAAGATTTGACTGGTCTCACCTATATGAGGGAAAAGCTAAAAATTAGACTCCCTCTTACTAAAAATACTATTATTGACTCATTTATTCTAAGACTAGGTTTTTAATAAAATAATACTCCATTAATAATAACTATAAGAAATAATAGTAATAATACTAATAATAATAATAATATGATTTAAAACAGATAGTGAAATAAGGGCTTCAACCCTTCACCAAAATAATGCTAATAATAACATTAGAACATTATTAATAAAAATAGTAATAATAATAATAAAAATAACGAAATAATAATAGTAATTATGAAGTAATAATAATGATGATGATAAAAACAATAACAATAATAACCTTAATAATAATTATAATAATAATAATAACAATAATAATAATAAAAAGGGCATAATTCGAAAACAAAGTGAAATAAGGGTTTCGACCCCTTTATCAAAATAATACTAATAATAATATTAGTAAAATTAATAACAAAATTTAGTAATAATAATAATAATGAAATATTAATAATAATAATGATAAAACCCAAAAAAATATTGCAAAAATTATAATAATAATGGTAATAATAGTAATGATAATAATCGAAGATAAAATAAAGTAGGGTTTCAACCCTACATTGAATAATAATAAACTTAATAAATAATAATAATAATAATCGCATAACAATAAAAATAATAATAGCAACACTAATAGTAAAATAATCGTAATAATAATAATAATAATTTTGAAATAGTAATAATAATAATAACAACAACAACAACAACAACAACTACAATAATAAATAAAATAAAACTCATTATAATATTAATAATATTAATAATACTAATACTAATAATCTAATCAGCCAAATAGGGTCAGCCCTAAGAAGAAATAATAATACTAATAATATTGAACCTAATATTAATAATAATATTAACATATAATAATAATAATATTTGAATAATAGGTTAAAAATTGAAATAAAATAAAGTTAGCTTAATTAAATAGGGAAAAAGGGTTGAGAGGGTTAATGATGGAAACCTGTTAGGGTTTCACGAAAGGATCGAAGAAATTAATCGAGCGCGGGGTTCGATTCGCCGGATTCAGCCTAAGGAAAACTCCCAAAGGAAGATCCAAAGATTCAGAGGCACAGTTTTACAAACGACAACTGAATTCGAGAGAAAGAACGATCAAGATTGATCAAAGACAGAGACAGATGTAGCAGAGAAGAAGCGAGTGACAGGTTCGCTGAGAGAGAGAGAGAGATCGCGAGAGAAGAATCGAGAGAAATCAAGAGAGTATCGTATTTCTGTCCAAAAGGTTATGCGTATTACAACGTATATCGCCTATTTATATAAGTGTATAGACCGTATAAAAATACACCATACAGCCAGCCCAAACGCACGAAACAGCTCAACAACACAATCAGGGAATGGGTCAAAAATAAGGGTCGAAAATAGACACTCGACCAGCCCAAAAAAATTACATAATAATCTCCCCCAAATTACAAGATAATATTAAGACAATAATTCCCATCAGCTAAATTAACTCTAGCTAATCATGGCTATTAAGGATTGATTAATCCACAATCCAACTAATCCATTATTATGGACCGGGTGGTAGATTATACAACCGACCTAATTTCCATTAGCCAATTCGACTGACGAATGCATCACATGGGATTACATTTATTTAACAAAAAATTACATAATCTGCAACACTCCAACAGCTGCATCCTGAATCTACAGAATCCATGTGCTGCATCAATTTCCTATTTATTCACACAAATAAGACAAATAATTATAAGTAATAAATGATTCACAGCAATTATCCAAATTAATTAAGTATAAATTTTTAAGATTCATATCATTCCCCTCTGCTTGAAAAGGTTTCGCCTCTGAAACTTGAATAAGTCCCAGAAATGGACTAAGGTCAGCCACATTAAAATAATTACTAGCATTCCCAAATTTAGCAGGCAAATCAATCTTATAAGCATTCTCATTTATTTTCTCTAACACAGTAAATGGTCCATCTCCTCTAGAATCTAATTTTGACTTCCTAAAATTTGGAAACCTCTCCTTCCTAAGGTGTACCCAAACTAAGTCCCCTGGTTATAAAATTATTCTTCTCCTACTTTTATTAGCATGTTCAGCCATTTGGTGCACCTTTTTATTGATTTGTTGACTTACAGACTCATGTAACTTTTTCATATTATTAGCTCTAGATTCAGCATCGAAATTTTGCAAATCAGCATGAGGTAAAGGACTTAAGTCTAAAGGAGTTAAAGGATTAAAACCATACATAATTTCAAATGGAGTTTTATTATTTGTAGAATTCCAAGTCCTATTATAAGCAAACTCTACCTGAGGTAAAACATATTCCTACTATCTAAGATTCTTTCCAAGGACAACCCACAACATATTACCTAATGTTCTATTTACTACCTCAGTTTGTCCATCAGTTTGAGGGTGACAAGTTGTAGAAAACAATAACTTAGTATAACACTACCACAGAAATGGGTTTTAATAACGGTTATTTTATAGTTTTAATAACGGTTTTCAACCGTTATTGAATCGCCCGTTATTAAATCTTTAATAACGGTTCATAACCATCATGAAAAATACACAAAAACTCGTGAATATGTGCGTAAACTTCATATTTAATAACGGTTTTTACTTAAAAACCATTATTAAAACTCCAGTTTTTAATAACGGTTCTGATGAAAACCGTTATTAAAACTCCAGTTTTTAATAACAGTTCTGATGAAAACTGTTATTAAAACGTAGGTTTTAATAATAGTTCTTATGAAAACCGTTATTAAAAACTGGAGTTTTAATAATGGTTTTAGAAGAACCGTTATTAAAACCTACGTTTTAATAACGGTTTTCATCAGAACCATTATTAAAACTCCACTTTTTTGTGCAGTTTTGTTCCTGCCCACATACACAGTTACCAAATCTGTATGTTAAAACAATTACCAAATCTGCAATGTAAAACAACATCAATTCATACCAAATCTGCAATCACACCATAATTTCAATCAATCTATAATTGGTATGCATGTCTCAATACACCAACTATACTTGCAATAAAATTAGTGGGCATACCACAACTTGGTAGCTCTACACCCCAAAGTAAAGAGTTCACATATCTAGGCTGGTAGACGAAATACAAAAATAAAAATGCATGTAGAATATATATATCGCTACCGAATGAATGAGTGCACGTGCTTGGCCTCTAACTTCATCAATTTGATCAACATTATATTGCTGGCCTCGTGCATAGTCATTGGTGAAAAACTACAACACCCATGTTTCAATTAATATACAGTTAGCCATTAGGTATGTCATGATTCATTAATAGAAAAATATGGAAAAGCAAACGTACATGGCTTGGATCTATGTTGACCAATCTATTCTAGACTATAAGATCCATTGCTCGTCTTCTTCACTTGAACCCTTAAAAACTTCAATTTCATCATCATCATCTAAGTTCCTTTGTCTCGAAGATCTTCAATTTTGGAGGTACCCGAAGCTCTTATCTCATCCATAATTACAATAAAGAGATAAACAATAGAGGAAAAACAATTCTGATAAAAGTAAAAACTAAAATAAATGAAAACATGTATTACCCTACATACAAAATAATACAAAGGTAGGCAACATATGTTACCACTATAATCAAGAGGTTATATAACACAACACCATCATACCCTAAATTAAAGGTTCAATTGGTAAAAAAGGCCCTAAAAAGGTTGTATCACAAAAAAAACCTAAATTTAGAGGCCAAAACGGCCTTTTTTGGGCTCCGATATTGGCCAAACCGGCTCCGCCAAAGTTTACAGTTGAATCTAGCTCTAAATAACCTCAATAATGTCTTCTCTTTTGTTTATTATGGTTGTAGCTCTAAATAATGTTGAATCTATATTCTCCATACAAACAAATACAACAATAATATGTAAAGCTCTCGGCCAACACATGCATTTGTTAATATATAACAATAACGCAACAAATTCAACAACAAACAGCAAAATTTTCAGCCAACACATTCAACAACACATTTTCGAACGAAACCCTAGCGACATGCATTTATATAAGTAGATAAAAAGTTACGAGAGGAAGAACAAACATATACATAAAGTGAGCTAGCTACAAACACGACGGTAAGAATGTTGAGAGAGGCAAAGGCTTCAAACACGACGGAGGATGAAGGTGCAAGTGCGAGCTAGCTTCGGAACAATGGTAGAGGTGTGGCGGTGCGAGGGTTTCCTTTACTTGAGAGGAGCCTGGTGGTGTGAGTTGGCGGTGCGAGGGTTTGCAAGGAGAAGGAAGGAGAGCAAGAGAAGGAAAGTGCAGAGAGTCTGACAATTTTGGCACGAAACAGAACCGAGCGAGAAATAAAAGTTTGATTTTGGGGTTTTAATAACGGTTCCTGAGAGAACCGTTATTAAAACATCTTTTAATAACGGTTCCTAGAAGAACCGTCATTAAAAGCTTCTGACTTTTGACAATGGTTCTAATATGAACCGTTATTAAATCCTCTTTTAATAACGGTTTATATAAAACCGTTATTAAAACATCCGTCCAAATTTTAACGTTGCCCTTTTAATAACGGTTTTTAACTAGAACCGTTATCAAAACTTCCCGCCGATTAATTTTCACGCGTTTGACAACGGTTTTCGAACTACCGTTATTAATGTCCCGTTATTATTTCCCGTATTTGTAGTAGTGTAACACCCCCAAATTTACTACTGAAAAATTTTGTTTAAATCAACAGGTTTAGCGGAAGCGAAAGAATTAAAACCATAAACTTGGGAGTGTTACCGCCATACTTGGCACTGGACCGGTTCACTCCTACCGTTTCGATGCTAAGTGCTAAGGGAAAACCAGGAAATCGTAAATAAGAATCATCAAAACATAAACGCATCGTTGTCATGAAGCATTCATGAAAACAAGATATCAACCATCGTCAGAATGTCGTTAAGATTACAACTTAAAAGTTCCACTTCCAAAATACGAACATAACATAATATAAATACGAAAAACTAACATAGATGAAAGTGAGGATCGTAAAAGAGTCCGGCCAATTCGCTCTCGGCCCCAACCAGGATGGGTTCAACACTCGGCCCCACCCGATGCCTTGTAGGTATCGTAGGCATCGAACACAAGGTCTCCTACCTACACAAGGTCAGATGGGCCCTCTGCTCGTGGGAATGAGCAGCACCCATGAAACGGATGATCAGTACGCTACGTACTGAGTAAGGTAACAGACGAGCTAAGGCCAGGCATACAATCATACCACATAGCACACATAGTACAATCATATAAGTAATATGCGATAACACACAAGATAAGGCTTGAGTACTTTCTAGTGACTTATTCTTTATCCTCGTTAATAATATGTCCATTTCACACATATTCTTTAATAATCCATGTAAGTGCGGGAGCCTTACTATTATAGCCGGTGGACCGGAAATCAACACTTAGGGCAGAACGCCTCTGACCACTATTATAGCCGGTGGACCGAAATCAACACCCATGGCGGATCGCCTCTGGCCACTATTCTAACCGGTGGACCGGACTGGCTCCGACTTACATGGTGTTTCGCTGTAAGTACTTAGTATTTTCCCTTGGATTACTTCATTCATATTCATTCAATGCATTCTTCATTAATCCATGTGAGCACGAGAGCCCCACTATTATAGCCGGTGGACCGGAAATAAACACATAGGGTAGAACGCCTCTGACCACTATTATAGCCGGTGGACCGGAATCAACACCTAGGGCGGAACGCCTCTGGCCACTATTCTAACTGGTGGACCGGACTGGCCCCGACTCACATGGTGTTTCACTGTAAGTACTTAGTATCTTTCCCATGGATTACTTATTCGTTTGGGTCTGTCGAGCCTGAATCCCCCTCTATTATAGCAGGTGGACCGGAATAAACACTTAGGGCAGAACGCCTCTGACCACTATTATAGCCAGTGGACCGAAAATAAACACCCAGGGCAGAACGCCTCTGGCCACTATTCTAACCAGTGGACCGGACTGGGTCTGGCTCAACAGTCTTTCGCTTTACGTAATTAATGTCTTATCCGTGTCTTATTGAATCACATCACACCCTTGACATGCATGCGGTTGATACTCTACTTCTTTCTCCTCCAGAGGGACCGTCCCATATTTTGAGACTCGTACATCTTCTCACACCCGACATCCATCCCCCGTAGACTTAGGCATAGTGGCGTATAGTAAGGCACAATCTCCAAGAATATAGGCCATCCCAACACATATGATCTCGACTCCGCATGTCCTCATCCCTCTAGGGTTCCTCCTTGGAGACCCTCATCGGACCTATGTGGCCCAACTCCTTCTTACTTACCCAAACGTTACTTTGTTCTCTATCTCGCACCTCATTTATTTATTAGGAAATCCCCCGAAGGTATTACTTTATCTCCCAAGTTCAAGTGTGACCGACAAAACCCTAGTGGGCCACGCCAAACCCTAGCACTTTATCTCCTCAACAAGTAACCTCTCTCTTTCACCCCAAAATCTCTTCTCTCATTTAGAAACCCTCACTCGTCCTTTATATAAGTGAGTTCTCACTCTCAACCCCATACTCCATCCCTCCTTGATCATTTTTACCCTTGTACCCTTCAAATTGCTCATTTCCTTCCAAAAACCCTAATTGCAACCCTTAGACTCTTTTACACCGACCCACGTAAAATTTTGCACCCAAGTCTCCAATGGGTCCATAACTTTGACATTATTTCATTCACTTCCTAAATCAACTTTTCTCATGTAAGATTCATTCCCATGCATAATTTAAACACTCCATGCAGACTCCCCAACACCCACTTACACCCAAAACCCTAATAAGGTCTCTTATGCACCAACTTACGTACTATTTTTCATACTAAGCCTCCAATCATTCCAAGACTCTCCCAAGCTCTTACTTACAACCCAAACCAACTTTTCACACGTAAGGATCATACCCATGCATGGTCTAGTCCCCCCATGTAAACTTCCCAAACGTCCATTTCCCCGTCGTTCTTTTATTATCATTTCACGCTACCCAAAACCCTAGTATGCATGTCCTAGAGGGCCATAACAAGTCACATCATCAACATCAACATCAAACATGGAACATGTCATACACATATAATATAAGAC
This sequence comes from Tamarix austromongolica, assembly GCA_039764185.1. NCBI lineage: Eukaryota > Viridiplantae > Streptophyta > Magnoliopsida > Caryophyllales > Tamaricaceae > Tamarix > Tamarix austromongolica. The sequence continues at coordinate 21,641,915 of CM077808.1, read as the reverse complement.
ACACACAACATACCTCATGATCCACGTTGCGCTACACAAAACAGGTTATTCATAACACATGCATAATACACATCAACATGGCATGCTCATCATTCACCCACATATTACATCACACATAGCACAAGGCCATAGCTTCGTCCTTACCTAGGTAGGCACCGGGCTTGGAGCACGCTCCTCTAGCTCCTTAGGGATCAGATCGGGGTCACCTATGAAAAGGGGAAAAGCTAAGTATTAGTTTCCCTCAAAGTACCGTCATCCCTTATTCTAGCTTAGGTTTAGGGTTTATATTACTAAAGTGGGTATTATACAAAAACTAGGGTTTTTATCTTAAAGTTAGTGTATTAGCCATTACTAGTCAAAATTTATTTATTTTTGATACTAATTGTTACCCTTATATTGTTAAACCCATTAGTTCTAATCTTGTAGTATTAGGGTTTATGCTAACTATAGGAAAATAGTGATAGTAGTAGTAATAGTAAAAGCTAATAATATTAATAATACTAATAAGGATGGTAATATTAGTAATAACAACAATAATAAGCCTAGCAGTAATAATAACAATAACAACAACCCAGTATGGTTAGGTACTAATAATCATAATCTTAGTAAGATTATAGAGATAATAATAATAATAATAATAGGGTTGTTAATATTAATACTTATAAAAATAAAACTAAAGTTGAGTATAATAGAAGTTAGGGTTCCAAGGGATGTTAGTATGGTAAAAATGGTAACTTTAATATCAGAAGTCACAATATTAGAAATGATGATAATAATAAGAGTAATAATAATAATAATAATAATAATAATAATAAAAGAATAATAATAATAATAAGCATAATGGTATTAATATTAGTTAACTTAATGGTAACTCTTTGGAAATAAAGTTTAAGGCTTGGGATGAGTGGAAGACCACCTAGGGTCGGTGGTGGTCCGTCGGCGGCGCGTGGCGGTGACGACGGCGGTGATGGGGGAGGAGAAGAGAGGAAAAGATGGAGGTGGTGGTTACATGGGAGGAGAAAAGGGGGAGTTTGATGTGGGGGAGGAGACAACAGGGAGAGGGGAGTGGAATGAGGGTGGTGGCGTGAGAAAGGTGGCGGCGCACGGTGGCCGAAAGTGGAGGAGGGTGGTGGAGGTTGGTGGAGAAGGAGGTAGGGAGTAAGGATGGTATGGGCAGGTAGAGGAGGACCTGCTGGTCACTTTGGGGGGTGGAGAGGAGGTCGAGCATGGCGGAGGTGGCGGCAGAAGGTGGCGCGAGGTGGTGAGGGTTGTTTTTGGGCAAGGGATTTCACACGGTTGTGGCGGCACGTGTGGGGTAGGAACGGGGGCAGAGACGGTTTAGTTGCGTGGAGGGTAGTGCAAGGAAGGTTTTGGTGTGTGGCGGTGGTCGCGGCGGTTGCTAGAGGCGGCGGAAAGGGCGTCTGATCTAGCGGCGGCGAGGCAAGGTTTCCGCAAGGTCCAGAGGGGAGGACTTGCCTTGGCTGTTCAAGGAGGGGTATTTATAGGCAATTGAGGAGGGGAAATGACGAAGGGAAGAAGGACGGCACGCGGGGGCAGGTGCGACAGGCCACCGTCTGGTGGTGGCAGCCGATCGCAGGTCTGTGGTTTGGCAGACTTGTTTGGCGGTGTGCAGGAAAAGGAAAGGAAATCAGGACGAGTGAGGGGGAGGATGATTGTGCTGGGTTGACTTGGGAAAGAAAGGGACAGGAATGGTAGGGGAAGGACGGTCGGATGGTAGGGTTGTTAGTGGCGGCAGGCTGCGAGTTGCAGGCCTGCACGAGGAAGAAGACGACGGGCATGGGCGGACAGGCGGTCCAGGGAGAGAAAAGAAAAGGGAGAAACCGGCTCGTCGGCAATGGTTATAATGTTCATCACCTCGACGCGTCGTTTCATTAATTATACGATCGAAACGCATCGTCGTGATGTTGGCTGGAAACGGTTATAAGATTCATTAATCGCGATGCGGCGTTTCGGCGGATTGACTGCCAAAACGCTGCGTTGCACGCAAGCGTCGGCTAGCGAACGATGCTGGGCCGCAAGAAGGGAGAAAGGAAAGAAGAAAGGTTGGGCCGCGAGAAGGAAGGCCCAACCGATGGGGAAAAGAGAAAAAAAAAAGGAAAAGAAGGAAAGGAAAAAGGAAGGAAAAGAGAAAGAAAAGGGTTTATTTAGGGTTTTGGATTTTGCTTAAATTATTTAGAATATTCTTGGGCTGTTGAGAATATTAATATTTATAAAATATTAAATAAATTCCCTTATTGCTTAGTTTAGACTATTTTAGATAAATTTCCTTAACCTCCATACTAATTAGGAAAATACCCAAATTTTCTTTCAATTAAATTCTTTATTATTTTCCTCTTAATTTACCTTAATTAATTCTTTACATTCTAAGTAAATAAATTTATACGTTTAATTTTCCCTACTAATTCCTTATTTGGCCATAATTTCGGAAATTAGGATTTTGGGGTATTTCACTTAGTTCCTAATTTTCCCCACAAAACCTTCTAGAAATGACTCAAAAATTTAACATCCCTATCTGAAACTATAGTCTTAGGAATGCCATGCAATTTAACTACATTAGAAAAAAAAAATTCAGCCACAGCCACAGCATCATTTGTTTTATTACAAGGTATAAAATGAGCCATCTTACTAAACCTATCTACTACAACCATTATTGAATCCTTAGCTCTATTAGTCCTAGGTAATCCTAAAATAAAATCCAAAGAAACATCAACCCAAGGGTGGTTAGATATAGGTAAGGGAGTGTATAAACCAAATGGTTTCGAAGTAGTTTTAGCCTGCCTACAAGCAATACAATAGACACAATATTTTAAAACATCTTTCTTCATGTGAGGCCAATAGAAATGATCAGTCAAAACATCTAAAGTTTTCTGAAATCCTAAATGTGTCATCAACCCACCATTATGAGCTTCTTGAATTAATAACCCTCTGTAAGAACATTCAGGAATACATAACCTATTTTCCCTAAACAAATAACCTTCATTAATAAAATATTTTCCCTGTGTAGAAACTTCACACTTTTTATAAATTTCTTTAAAATCAAGATCTTCTAAGTATAACAATTTAATACTAGAAAAACCTAACAAAGTAGTATCAACAACATTTAATAAAGCATACCTCCTAGATAGAGCATCTGCAACTACATTATCACTTCCTTTCTTATACTTAATCATGTAATGAAAACTTTCAATAAACTCTATCCACCTACCTTGTCTTCTATTTAACTTTGATTGACTTTTTAAATACTTAATAGCTTCTTGATAAGTATTAATTACAAACTCTCTATGCCACAAGTAATGTTGCCAAACCTCTAAAGCCCTTACTAAAGCAAACAACTCCTTCTCATAAGTAGAATAATTCAAGGTACTTCCACTTAATTTCTCACTAAAATAAGCTATTGGTTTACCCTCTTGAGAAAGTAAAACCTCTATTCCTAACCCTGAAGCATCACAATCTAATTCAAACATCTTTCCAAAGTCAGGAAGGCTTAACACAGGTGCTTGGGTTAATTTAGTTTTAAGTGTTTCAAAAGATTTTTGCTGTTCTAAACCCCACCTAAATCAATTATCCTTATTTGTTATGGCAGTAATTGAACCAGCTATAGTACTAAAATTCCTAACAAATATCCTATAAAAGAACACAACCCATGAAAACTTCTTACTTCTGTCACACTCTTTGGTACAGGCCATTCTTGAATAGCTTTAATCTTATCTTTATCCACAGATATACCATCTTTTCCTACCACAAATCCCAAGAAAACCACATTTTCTAGACAAAATCTAGACTTAGTTAAATTAGCATAAAGCTATTCTGTTTTAAACACATTCAAAATAATCCTTAAGTATCTCAAGTGTTCCTCTAAAGACTTACTATATATAAGTATATCATCAAAATACACAACCACAAATTTTCCAATAAAATCCCTCAAAACATAGTTCATAAGCCTCATAAAAGTACTAGGAGCATTTGATAACCCAAAAGGCATCACTAACCATTCATATAATCCAAAATTAGCTTTAAAAGCTGTCTTCCACTCATCTCCTGGTTTCATCCTAATTTGATGATATCCACTTTTTAAATCTATTTTTGAAAATATAACAACACCATGTAATTGATCCAACATTTCATCAAGCCTAGGTATAGGATATCTATATTTTACAGTTATCTTATTTACTGCCCTGCTATCCACACACATCCTCCAACTACCATCCTTTTTAGGCACTAATAACACTAGTACTGCACAATGACTCATAGATTCCTTAATGTATCCCTTACTTAACAATTCAGAAACCTGCCTTTTTAATTCCTTAACTTCCTCAGGATTAGCCCTATAAGCAGGTCTGTTTGGTATAACAGCTCCTGGAATAAAATCTATTTGATGCTCTATTCCCCTTAATGGAGGTAATCCACTAGGAATGTCCTCAGGAAAAAACTCACTATATTCTTCTAATAATTGTTTTACTGTACTAGGTATTTCTTCACTTATTCCTAACTGACATTCATAACATTTCTTATAAACCATCAAATACACATTAGCATTTCTCTTCATAGCCTTTCCTATATCCTTACTTTTAGCATAAAACCCAGATGTTCCTTTTATGTCCTTTGAACTAATCTTAGTCTCCAAACTAGGTTTAGATAATTCCTTGTAATAAGAATTAATTTTAATTTGATCCTCAAATATCTCTTTTGGAGTCATAGGTGCTAAAACAATCTTCCTATCATCCTTCTGTACTGTATATCTATTATTATAACCATCATGTATTACCTTTCTATCATATTGCCAAGGTCTACCTAACAATAAGTAAGTAGCATGCATAGGAACTATATCACATAAAACAGAATCTTCATATTTTCCTAATTTTAAGTTTACTAAGACTTGTTGACTCACTTTGACATCTCCTAGCTCATTAAGCCATTGCAATCTATATGGTTTTGGATGTTTAGTAGTTGTTAAACCTAACTTAGACACTAACAAGGTACTAGCAACATTAATACAACTACCACTGTCTATGGCCATGTTAAAGCATTTATCATCAATTAAACACCTAGTATGAAATATATTTTCTCTCTATATAGCATTAGAATCAGGTAATTTGTAACTGTTTAAAGCCCTACGTACTACAAAAAGATCCCTACTCACTGGCAATTCTATTTCTTCTTCTGAATCACTATCATCTTCTCTTACTACACTAATCTCTACATCTTCCCCTTTAGATTTAGATTCTATGTCTCCAGATTCTCTAATTAAAATGGTTCTCTTATTTGGACACTCAGAAGCTATATGTCCCAATCTTCCACATCTAAAACATTTAATATCCCTAGTTCTGTTTGGTCCATTCACAGGGTTTGTCAGCACATTCTTACCCTTTTCAAACTTATTTCCTACCTTAACTTCATTATTCCTACCTCTAGACTCAACCTTACTAGTATTCTTCCATTTTCCAGAAGTAGTGCCCCCAAAGTTTCTCCTTACTGTACTCTTAAACCCAATCCCAGAGGGTTTATATTATCTAGACTTCCTTAATTGAATCTCTATTTTAGTAGCTATGTTTACCATCTCACCTAAAGTTCCACAAGGATATAATTCTACCCTATCAGCTATCTCAGAATTTAGTCAACTCACAAACCTAGCCATGGTAGCATCATCATCCTCAATAATTCCTATCTTAATAATCAAGACCTCTAATTCCTTATAGTAATCATCCACTGTCCTCACTCCTTGACTAATTGTTTGTAATCTCTTATGTAATTCCCTATAATAGTAACATGGCACAAACCTTTTTCTCATTAAGATTTTAAATTCTTCCCAAGTCTGTATAGGTGGCTCCCCACACCTACGTCTAGTTAACACCAAATTATGATACCAAGAGGACGCATACTCAGTAAATTCTACTACAACTACCTTAATTTTCTTCTCTTTTGAATAATTATGACACTCAAACACTAGTTCTATTTTCCTTTCCCACTCAAAATAATAATCAGGGTCATTCCTGCCATTGAACCCAGGTATATTAAGCTTAAGATTATTTAAATTCCTATCAATGAACTCTAACTCCCTATCTTATCTATTGTTCTGCCTAGGTATCCTATCACTATTATTAGATACTTCATCTTCCAACTCTTCTAGATTAGCTATGGGTGGAATTCTAATCCTAGGGTCCATAGGAGCCCTTCCTAATACCCCTGCTTGGTTAGTTTCAACTTTTTAATGTTGTAGCTCATTAATTCTTATTTCTTGTTCTCCTATTATTTGTTCTAAATTAACAGATAATACAGCAAATTGAGCAGTCATTTGTTATTGAAAAGCCCTAAGGGTTTCTAATAGGTCATTACTGGAAACAGATTGATTAACAGACTGTCCATTGTTAGACATTATGAAATTATTTTGACTTAATCAACTAACACTGTAACAACTAATTAAACAAGATCAATTTATTTAATAAATTTAGACAGACAGAACACACAGACTAATTAAAAGAAATATCACAGTATTAATGATTAACAGAGATATCAATAATACAGCTTACTTAGAATTTTTCAGGCAATTATCAATTCGACAATGATAGATAAATGAAAGGGAACGATATTGCCGCGAATGCTTAAGCAAATAATCCACTTAATTAGGGACCCCTCTTCTTGGAGGTCTTACTTCTTTCTCGAAACCAAAAGGTTTGCCGGTTATTTTACCTGAATACTTATCAAATGAACAAAATAATATTCCGACAGAAATTGGAAATTGATAATAGTAGACAGTAGTATATAACAAGAAAATTATGATTCGAGGTTACCAACAAAAATTCGTCGCAAAATTAGTCAAGATTCAAATTATTAACCAAACCCTAGGTCGATTAGGGTTTCTTTCGGAAACTTCGAAACAGTGGACACAAATACCTCAATCGCCGGTTTAAGAACGACAGAAATCGACAAAGCCTTCGTCGTTTGCAAACCCTAAAATTTCACACTTCAAAGTAGGGTTAGCGAAAACAACATATATCGAACCAAACGCGAAAAAGAACTTAACAGTAACAATTAAACTACGAGCACTCGAATAATCAAGGCTCTGATACCAAATGATGGAAAACTATTAGGGTTTCATGAAAGGATCGAAGAAATTAATCGAGCGCGGGGTTCGATTCGCCGGATTCAGCCTAAAGAAAACTCCCAAAGGAAGATCCAAAGATTCAGAGGCACAGTTTTACAAATGGCAACTGAATTCGAGAGAAAGAACGATCAAGATTGATCAAAGATAGAGACAGACACAGCAGAGAAGAAGCGAGTGAGAGGTTCGCTGACAGAGAGAGATTGCGAGAGAAGAATCGAGAGAAATCAAGAGAGTATCGTATTTCTATCCAAAAGGTTCTGCATATTACAACGTATATCGCCTATATATATAAGTGTACAAACCGTATAAAAATACACCATACAGCCAGCCAAACGCACAAAACAGCCCAATAACATAATCAGGGAATGGGTCAAAACTAAGGGTCGAAAATAGACACTCGACCAGCCCAAAAAAATACATAAAAATCTCCCCTAAATTATAAGATAATATTTAGAAAATAATTCCCATCAGCTAAATTAACTCTAGTTAATCATTGCTATTAAGGATTGATTAATCCACAATCCAACTAATCCATTATTATGGACCGGGTGGCGGATTATACAATCGACCTAATTTCCATTAGCCAATTCGACCGGCGAATGCATCACATGGGATTACATTTAATTAACAAAAAATTACATAATCTGCAACACTCCAACAACTGCATCCTGAATCCACAGAATCCATGTGTTGCATCAGTTTTCTATTTATTCACACAAATAAGACAAACAATTATAAGTAATAAATGATTCACAACAATTATCCAAATTAATTAAGTATAAATTTATAAGATTCATATCAGTTAAGGGTTCAACATTGGGCTGGTGGTGACAGGTGGCGTAGATGGTGATGCACGGAGGTGGCAGCGGTGGCCGGAAAAAGCGAAGAAAAAGGAAAAAGTTGAAGGTTGGGAATAAGAGAGGAAGAAGGAGGGTGTAAGTAGGGGTGATTATGGTTGCCCAGTAGGAGAGGAACATAATAAGGGTGGTGGCATAGCCAATGGTGGCGACGCACGACGACGGCGGTGGTGGTTGAATGGGGAAGAAGAAGAAAAAGAGAGGAGGATAGTGAGGAAGAGGAAAAGAAGACTAGGGACATATAAAGGAGGGTCTGTAGATGTTTTTTGGTGGCGTAGGAGGCAGTGATAGCGACAGATGTAGTGGTGGACAACGGCGCAAAAGGTGGCAAAGGTAGAGAATGGGTTGATTGAGAAGGGAACTTTGCATGGCCAGGGTGGCTCGTGTAGGACAAATCGAGGGAGAAGGGTGGCGTAGTTAGTTAGAGGGCGGTGCAGGGAAGACTTAGGTAGGCAGAGCAGGCGGCAGAAATGGTGTCTAAAGGGACGACGGTGCACTAAGGGAATTTCTGGGTAGGAATTCCAAAACTCAACCCTTGCTAATTATGGGGGGTATTTATAGAGCGAATGAAGTGGCTAAGGTCAAAGGGAAGAGTAGGAGGATCGGGAAGGTAGGTTAGACTCACCGATGGCGATGGTTTCCGACAAAATTCAAGAAAACATGGCAGACAGTTGCTAGCTGGGAGAAGGGAGAATGTACGAGGAGAGGGGAGAGTTAGTTGGGCGACATGGTCAATGAGTTAGCAGGGAAGAGGGAGAAAAGTAACGGTCGGTCAAAGAGAGTGGCCAGCGGCAAAAAACTAGGGGCATTATGGAGGAGTCGCAGGTCGACAGCAGGAAGGAGAGGAAGAAGAACGAGGGAAGAAAGAAAGGGTTGGACTGGCCAACTAGGGAAGAGAAAAGAAAGAAAAGAAACCCGGACCGGTGATGAGGAAAACAAAACGCGGTGTTTGGCCACGCCGAAGGAGAAAAGAGGAGGAACAGGAACAGGCTGCGAAGACAGGCCCAGGTCCAGGGAGAGGAAGAACACGGTGCTGGGTTGTCGAAGAAGCAAGAAGAAAAAGAGGGAATTGGGTCGGGGCTAGCCCAAATCAGGGTAGAGAAGAAAAATAAAAGAACGAAAAATGAAGAAAAAGAAAGGAAAAAGGAAGAAAGAAATGGAAAAAGGAAAAAGGGAAAAATAATAATATGAGGGTTGGGTTAATTGAATCAATTAAGATATTTGGGATATTTAAAAATAATAATATTTAAATAAAATAATATTGAATTCCCTTTTTAGGCTAATTTAGGGTTTTTGAAAGGTTTTTCATAAATTCCATTTTAATTAGCAAATCACTCTAATTTTCTCCAATTAAATTATTTATAACATTCCTATTAATTTGGCCCTATTTATTCCCTCTCATTTAAATAAAATAATTTATGTAATTAATTTCTAAAGTAAAATCCTTAATTCACTAAAATACCCAAAATTTTCCAATAAAAATATTTATTATTTTCTTCTCGATTTCCCTAATTAATTCCTTTTTATTTTAATAAAAATAATTTATTTGATTTATTTTCATAATAAATTCTTAATTAGATATAATTCTTAAAATTAGGTTTTGGGGTATTTCAGCTACCATATCCCATCAGCAAGTCATAATAATTTGTTTACTATTATCTAGACTTAAGCCATTACTTTCGATATTAATCATCTCTCAAATTATATGCATGTAGGTTTGGAAACTCGACTATTATAACTGATGGACCGGTATATATGATATAATCTAGGACAGAATGCTCCTGACCACTATTATAACCAGTGGACTGGTATATATGATATATTTTAAGGTGGATGTGTACATATGCTATATATGGTCCCGACCTACATGTTGTTGTACTATAAGTTATTAGTGTCTTTCCATCTAATTATCACACCGATTCCATTTTATTTACTCAAGGGGGAGATCACAAACCTGGAGACATGAAGGTATACCAATCATACTGGCACATAAGATTAGCACAATATCCTATCAACTATGAACCTTAGGACGCAAAGGTACCTTGGTCGCACTTGAGTATGAAGACACATAGTATTCTACCGATAAGGACACCTAATCCATAAGTATGCATACCCCCTAATTAGGTATGTAGAGCTAAAAAGAGCAAAAATCCAAAATAATCATGGGCTAAACCACGTCTTTAGGGTAGCGACCCTCAAAGAACCACCATTCCTGATCTTGAGGTCTTTCACTTTAAGTATTAGTACTTTAAATTAAGGTGACTATGAGAAACACATTAATCACATACTTAACCATTTTTATTTGTTTCCATTAGTATGAAGTAACAAGATCTAGAATTATTGTTAGGGTTAAATTAAGTAGTCGATTAAGGTCATCCTAGGTTCCAACACTCAAACTGTAATCCTCCAAAATTTTATAAAACCTATAATTTAATAAATAGCTTTTATTTAAAATAAATTAGCTTTTAAAGTTATTTAGTTTAATTATTTTATAGATTTTTGAGTATGTAAATTTGGATACGAGTATTTAATAAATTAAAAGTAAATATTTTGTTATTTTATCATATTATTTTTATATTTAAATAAGTTTTTTAAACTAATGTTTTACCAAAATTAGTCTTTTTGAACCAATATATTAATTTATATTGAATGAAATTATTAAATTAAAAATTTATCAAAAATATTATATTTTATTATTTTATAAATTGAATTAAATTATTTCCTCCTATTTTCCCTTTCTTCCCTCTCTTTCCTTTTCTTTTCCTTCTTATTTTCTCCTTTTCCTCCTTCCTTTCTTTTTCTTTTTTTTCTTTTCCTGGCTCGGGCTGCTAGGCTGCCTCCCCTTCCTTGCACCTAGGCCGTTGGCCCATTTCCCTCGCCCTAGCCACTCACAACCCATACCTCCTCTTCCTTTTTTTTTCCTTTCTTCCCTTCACCATGGACCGGCCGACCCACTCGTTTTTTTTATTCCCCCGTGCGCCGGCCTGCAGCTCCCTCTCCCTCCTTTCTTTTTTCTTCTTCCTCCACCTGCCTCGACCCCGCAGCCCGACCTATCTTCGTTGGGCATGACTGCTACCCCCAGCACCACACCGACCACCACAACCTGCAAGCACTGCCACCATTTGTCTCTCTCTCTCTCTCTCTCTCTCTCTGCCCTGCATTTTTCACCAATATGGAACTGGGCAGCCATGCACCCCATCCCGCATGCCTCCCCTTTCCCCCCTCTTCGTCAACCTTACCCTGCCACCCTACCACCACCCCTGCGACCCTAAACACTACCACCCAACTGCCACCTGTCCTTCTACTCTTCCTCTTCTTTTTCTTCTCCCCTTCAGTCATTTTCCCTGCCCCATTATTGTCGAGCCTTATTCCCCGATCCTCTTCCCTCCATTTTTCTCCCCTCCATCTTTCCCCCCTATATTGTGTACCACCGCCCCTCTGCCGCTCCAATCGTTGCACCCAGCCCCTGCACCATCTTCTGCACCCTTCTACTACTGCCCTACACTGCCCCAATGCCGTCCAAGCCACCCCGCAACTCCACCTTCCTCCTCTCTTCTTTTTCTCCCGATTTTTCCCCCCTTCTTGGCAGTCCTCCTGTAACGCCGCCGATCGCCGCCTTTTGGCCACCTCTGCCGCCACCCAACCCTCCATTTTCCCTCCTCTTTTCCTTCCTTCTCAGCCCTTCCACCTCGACCCACTTCAGCAGCCACCTTCGCCACCTCACCGTCGCCGCCTCAGCCGCCCTTGGTCGCCAACAACCCATCCCCTGCATCCACCTACACCCCCTCTTCACTCCTACACCATTCCCTTACCTTGAAACCTCCTCCATCTATCTTCTTTTCTCGCCTAAAGACCCCAACCCGAAAATAGCTATTTTACCTTCCTTTACTGCTCTTCGCGCCCTTTTTCCTTTTATTTTTGCATGCAGCATGAGTTCCTGTATTATTTGGCCATTTTTATTAAAATCTTTAAGGTATGGTAATATTTAAATTAATTATTTCCTTAAGCAAAATTATAAAGTCTTATATCTTGATTTTCTTATTTCTAATAAATATTGATATTATTTTTAGGTATTGGTTTTTCTAATCAAAGCTTGAATCTTTAGCTGGGATACCAGTAAGATTCAATTTTGTAGGAAATTAACGTAATCATTAAAATCCACTTAAACACATGATAAACGTATGTTTACACATTAGGAATTTTAATATGTTATTATGTTTGATATATGGTGGTTAATATAAATTATGTGTTGGCTTGTATTGTTTAATAAAAAAGGAAAGTATGCCCTTTATGTGCTATGAGTGGAAATCTTGCTTAAGGAAAGAGTTTGGCTATTAATGGAAGCATTAAGTACCTATCCTTGTTATTTTATGTTATTGTAACCGTTTATGCATGAATAATATTATTGTTATCCCTAAGGGTATTTTTGTAATATTCCTTGTGTTAGATTATAGCCTAATATGTGTAGGCGCTAATATATATTATGTTAAAATATAACAGTTCTTGGAGTTGGATATTGTTAATGGAATGTTAATATTATTATTCCATGTGGAAATGTTAATTTAATAAAAGTGGGGTAATAAAGGGGGTAAAGTGGCAATTTTGAAGGAAAAGAGCAATATGGTAATTTTACAAGTAAAAAGGGGTATTGTAGTAATTATGGAAGTTAGGGGTATTATGGTAATTTTATGAGTAAAGGAAAAGATGGTAATTTTTCAACTAAAAGGGCATTATGGTAATTTTGTAGATAGAGGCGCAAAATAGTAATTTTATAAGTAAATGGCAATATGATAATTTTATAAGCAAGTGGTAAAATGTTAATTTTATAAGTAAAGGGGTATTATGGTAATTTTAGGAGTAAAGGGGTATTATGGTAAATTTGGGAGTAAAGGGTAAAGTGGTAATTTTGGGAGTAAAGAGTAGCATGGTAATTTTGGAAAAGAAGGGCAAAATTGTAATTTTGTAAGGAAAGATAAAAATGATAATTTTGGATGTAAAAGGGTAAAATAGTAATTTGTAAAGTAAAAGGGGTGTTATGGTAATTTTATAAGTAAAAGGGTATTGTGGTAATCTTGTAAATAAGAGGATATTATGGTAATTTGGAAGTAAGGGGTAGAAGGGTAATTTTATAAATTAGAAGGATATTTATGGCACACTTGGGAGTAAGGGGTAACTTGGTAATAATGATATCGATGAAGGATAAATTGGTAATTAAATTATGAGTATAAAAGGGTAATTGGATAATTATGACAATATAGAAGGGTAATTTGGTAAATTAGCCAATAAAAGGGCATTATGGTAATTTTAATAAGGGAGAAGGGCAATACTGTAATTATAAGAATGGAGAAGGGTAAATCAATAATTATAAATGTGAAAAAGGGTAAATTAATAATTATAAGTATGGAGAAGGGTAAATTGGTAATTATAATTATGAAGAAGGGTAAATTAATAATTGTAATTATGAAGAAGGGTAATTTGGGATTTATAATAATTAAATAGGGTAAAATGGTAATTATAATAATTGAGAGGGGTAAAATGGTAATTATGATAATGAAGAAGGGCAACTTGGTAATTTATCCAACTAAAGGGGCAATTTGGTGATTTAACCGACTAAAGGGTAAATTGGTAATTATTAAACCAACTAAAGGGGCAAAATAGTAATCATGATAATGAAGGAGGGTAATTTGGTAATTTATCCAACTCAAGGGCAATTTAGTGATTATAACAAAGGAGAAGGGCAATTTGGTAATCTAGCCCACCAAAAAGGGAAATATGTTAAGGTTAACAATTATGAAGGGTGAATGATGATCTAAAAAGCGTAGGAGATAACTTAGTAACATAAACCGAGTAAGGGGTAATTTGATAATTATGCAACCTTAAGGGTAATATGGTAATTTGTCAAGTAAGGAAGGGATGACTTAGCAATTATATAAGTAAGGGCTAAATGAGTAATTTGTACCTGACATATTGTTGTGATTGCTGAATTGTATAATATGACTCAAATAACGTTGATTAGCAAAGTAAGAGTATTTGATAATTTGTAAGTATTACAAGAACGATTCCTAATTCGGAATTATATAAGATTATGATGGCTTTAATGATTTCTCTATATTATCTTGAATAACCGCCTGAATAAGAAATGACTAATGATATCAGAATGATTGAAAGTGAATAAGTATCTGATTATTGTGCTTTTCGTGATCACTTTAATTAAGACACTAATACTTAAAGTGAAAGACCTTGAGATTGGGAATGGTGACTCTTTAGGGGTCGCTACCCTAAAGACGTTGTTTAGTCCACGATTATTCTGGTATTTGTTTGTGTGCCTTTGTGCCCCAGCCAGGCCCTATATCTTACTCTATATAGCTTTACAGACCTAGTTAGGGGATATGCATACTTATGGATTAGGTGTCCTTTTCGGTAGGGTACTGAGTAGCTTTATGCACCAGTACGACCAGGGTACCTTTGTGTCCCTGGGTTCGTGGTTGAAGGGTACTGAGTAGCTTCTATGCACCAGTACGACTGGTGTACCTTTGTGTCCCGGGTTCTTGATCTTCCATCCGAGGCAAATAAATTGAATTGTTGTGCTGATTAAAGTAAGGAAAAATACTAATCATGAAAGTGAAATATTATGAGCCTGGCCCAGCTAAATTATGATATTGATTACCGATCCACCGGTTATAATAGTGGCCCAGGAGCGTGTTGCCCCGGCAAGTGATTATGAGTACCGATCCACCAGACATAATAGTGGCCCAGGACCGTGTTGCCCTGGATGATGTTGATATATATATTCCGATCCACCGACAAAAATAGTGGGGGTCCCGAGCTCAATAAAACCAGTTATGTGTGTGAATAAAGTTATGAAAAAATACTAATAACTTATAGTAGAACACCATGTGAGTCGGAGCCAAACCGTTCCACCGATAAATAATAGTAGCTAGGAGCGTTTTGCCCTAAAGACCGATCCCTTGGCATATAATATTAGTTAGGTGTGTTCTGCCCTATAAGTGACCGATCCATCGGCTATAATAGTGGGGTTCTCGCACTCACATGGATATAAAATATGAGATTGATTGAATAATGATGGACTGATGGCTTAAGGCCCAAATGTATTGATTTTGAACTATGACATGGCTTAAGGCCCGAAAGTATCGACTGTTCATAAAGATCTATTGATATCTGATGTGATTGTTAATTATGTGAATGTTATATGTACACATCTTGTTATATATGTATATAGCTTTGTATCACGTGTGACATTATGGGCCTGCTTTTAAGTGTGACTTTAAAGGGTTACTCGGTACCGTAGTACTGAAGGGTTCCATTCGTGGGGCCCCTACCTTTTCAATTGGTAGTGTCCCTTGCAGGTCTTTTCAGGTGCTACTCAAGTGGGCAATGGGAAAGAGCGTAAGGATTATCCGGCTTTTAGGGTTTCATCCTTCCTCTTCTATTGTCTGGTTTAAGTGTATTCCTTGTTTTTGTAATCACCACTGGTGGACTATATTCTTGTAAACAGTAGTCGCGCTACTCTGATTTAAATATGGTTTGCAAGTTTTATTTTACACTTTTAGCCTGAGCTCTTGGTACTAGAACGGTATGAGTGAACCAGTCTGGTACTAAGTGTGGCGGTAATATCCCTGAAATTCACCGTTTAATATTTTTTCTTCCGCAATTTCTTTTAAAGAAAGGAAATTTTTTAGTAGTTAATTTTAGGGGTGTTACACAAACTTAGGCACCTTAGGTCAAAATGGCCAAAATGCCCCTAATCCTAAGGCTACCTTTTTACCATCCACTACCATCACATAATTCATTGTTATTTATCAACATACCATGAAAGAGTAAAATACCATAATTATATTATTGATTATGAAGTAAAGTTACCCATCACTCCAAATGATCATTTTACACATAAAACCCTAACATGTACTTCTAGAACAACCAACACACGTTCTCATACTTAATCAGCAATTATTGCATCTCCTGCATGTTTATGAAAATAACATCACAACACACCCTAATTTACCTAGTTAACCCTAAACCATGCACACTCATTAAGATGCACTCTAATTTACTAAAATACCCCTAGGCCTTATAACGTTTATGATCATGCTTGGACAGGTGATATTAAGGCCATAACCCCTATTATCATATTTAACATCAATTTGTTCCTAGTGTACCCATTTATGAGACGAACCCCCATATTACATGCAAAATTATCAAAATACCCTTAGACCATATTTTATTAAATATCATACTCAAATAAGTGATACTAGGACAGTAAATCCCTATTATCATATCTAACATCAATTTAAACATACCATGCATGTTTATTTAACTAATAACTATTTTGCCATATCAACTCAATAAATGTGGATCTTCAACTTCAATTCTTCATTCAATTATCATAATACATGCCATATGCTCAACATTTATGAATAACTTAACTTTTCTACCACTAGTTAAAGCATATTCCAAAAGATTCCAAGCTAAAAGATATTATGCTACTTTGATGCTAACTTTATTCTCCTACTTTATTAATTAATTAATAAATTATCTAAATAACATAATAGTGCTAAAAAATCCTACCAACATCCTCCTCATACACGTGGTTACTCCCTCCTTGCATGCCATGCACATGCACGTAGACATTTAATTGCTTGTTTGTTATGTTTTGAGCAACGTAACCATCCGTTGGTCTTCAAATTTGTGGGAAACACTTTCTAAATGAAGTATAATTGGGTCCATAACTATTAAAGCCAATTATTGGGTGTTTTCTCGTGCATCAAGATGGTCAGACAAAGAGGACCATTTAGACTTTAGAAGAGAAGCTTCGAGCATGTGGGTTGGATTTTGGGAGTAGTTGGGAGGATCTCCTAAACTTAATCAAGTTCTCCTAAAATAAAAGTTACCATGCTAGTATCAAGATGTCACCTTTTGAGACCTTGTCTGGAGGAAGAGTCGTATTCCTTCTTGCTAGAATGATATTAGTGAGACATTTGTGTTAGGACCTGATATGATTGAGGATACAATGTGGCATATCCAACTAATTGAGTACTATATTAGAGTAGCCTAGGATTGGTAGAAAATCTATATAGATTTGAGAAGACAAAATAATGGCTACAATATGGTGACAATGTTCTTTTGAGGGTCTTTTCCACCAAGGGAGTCATGAGGTTTGGCAAAAAGGATAAGCTCAATCTAAGGTACATTGGACCGTATGAGATTCTAGATCATGTTAGTGAGGTCATCTATTATTTATCCATCGATTGAACTATCACATGTCCATAATGTCTTTCACATATCCTAGTTGAGGAAGTGCATAGCAGATCCTTCACATGTCATCCAACCAGATTCGTTAGCGTTTGATGAATCCTTACCTTATGAAGAGTGATCGGTGAGTATTCTAGATATGAATACTAGGGAGACATGAATGAAGACCATTTTGCTAGTAAAGGTCCTTTGGTCATCACATTGTGACAAGGAGGCTACTTGGGAGGTACAGGTGGAGACTTCAGCTAAGTACCCAGAGTTATTCTATTATATTGTTACCTTAGTGTAACCTTTTTTCTTTAAGGGGGTTAGTAAACCATTTATTCTTTATTGTTTTGATCCTAATGTGTGACTTTCTTTTTATTAAGTTATTTGATTGGATTATCAATAGGCTTTAGGGATGCAGCATTCTTCACGAGGTAGTGTTGTAATACCCCATATTTTTGTGGAATTTATTGAATGAAATATTTGGGTTTATGATAGAGAGTTCATAATGTATGATATTCATTTGGAACTATGATTGGGTTTGAGGTAAAGTTTGATTTGAAATAAGGTTGGAAAAATAAATTAATAAAGTTTTCAGGTGGACTATTCAACATATTTTATAAACTAATCGACTAGTTTGTCATTTCCGCAAAATGGTTTTTTTGCTCGAACATACCGATCAATCAGTTGGGGATCTAATTGACTGGTTTGTAGGAAAGTTGATTGGTAGGCCAAACTTATTAATTGGTTTATCGAGCCGAATACATTTTTAAAACCCAATTTTTTGGAAAAAGTTTTATACCAAAGTGGAACCTTGTTAACCCTATTCCAATTTGTTCCTAAAAATTCTTAGCCTTTCTTATGATGCATTAAGCCTAAAATATTACTTCATACTAATCTGACAAGTTTAATTTAGACAGTTCAAGGGGAAGATGACCTTGGCCTTACCTTCTTCCACCTCTCTCCTCTCCACACTCCTAGAATGATAGCTTTGAGTCCAAACTCAATTATTCTTAGCTCGGAGAATCATCCCTCATTGACTCTCTATTTCCCCTCTAGTGATTGGAATTTTTGGACTAATCAACCCGTGCCTCTCCAAAATCACCATTTGAACTTTGGAAGATAGGTCATCCTATCTTAGACAAATCATCCCGTTAAACTCAAATTTAATTGGTAAGAATTAGGGTTTTTGATTTGTTCCTAACAACACTTGTGATTGTTTCAAATTATTAGCTTTAAATAGCCCTGATCACCCCTTCTATTCACCTTTCTTTTAGCAACCAAAAAATACCTTAGCCCTCCAGCACTTACGTTTTCTCCTCTTTAGTTGGAGCCTTGCATTTGAATTATATGGCTCTTCTTATCCTTTCTTTAGTTGCCTCTTATTTTATTTTTAAGCAAGAAAGAGTTAGATGTAGGAGAAAGTTGAGTTGATTTTAGCATTATCTCCCTCTATTTTCTCTTGGACATGGTATGCTCATTTTCCCTTTTTATTTTAAGTTCTAATTTTAGAAATTTATTTAATGATTTTTGAGTTTAAACTTTCTATTTCTAAGTTTTTGAAAGTTAAGGATTTTTCCATATTGAATTTTCTTATTTGGGAAAATTTTTTCCTACATCAAGTAAGTCATTCTTAATTTAGAAATGTGAATTGGTTAAGCTTGCATGCTATGAAAACTTTAAAGTTATAATTTTATATGTTGTTTTCATATTAGTTCTAGATGATTAAACTATGAAAACCTAATAGGAATGCATGATTTTTTAAGGAAAACTAGGTTTCAATGATTAATGGTAAAATATGCAACTATTTTAAGTTAGAAATGTGTCTATGTAATGTTAATCCATGTTTTAATTGGTATGGTAGCAAATTATGAGTATGATTTGCATGAAAATTCATGTTTTCTTCTATTTAAGGGAAAATTGATTGGCTGGTTAGGTCCAACCAATCAAATGGTCCTTAAAACAGTCAATTAGTAGACCCAACCCATTGATTGGTAGGTTTGTAGCGACCTTAGCCTGACACTCTAGTTAAACCCATTGATTGGTTTGGCATAACCAATCAACTGGTGCATAAACTGTTTATTAGTTCTCTTAAACTGATTGGCTAGTTTGAGGGAACCTAAGGTTTGGCCAAGCAAAGACAATCAATTGGTTGGCTTAACCGATCGACTTGTTAGTATAACCAATCGATTCGTTAGGCCAAATCGGTTGACTGGTTTTGCTAGAGTGTGTCATCTTAATTTGTTGGTGTGGATATGCTTTGATATTTTGCCTAACACTGCTATATGATTATTCAATGGGTAAAATACATATGTTGACATGAACCAGTAACCAAATGGATGGATGAAATGAACCATGATTCATGATATACTTAATGGATGTTGTAAGGTCCTTGATGGGTAAACCCAAGTAAATGTTTGATGACTTTGAAAGGGGTGATGAAATATGGACTTTACCTTGGATGGATTAATATAATGAGTTTAGTTAATATTGATCGAGCATTAATGGAAATCGTGCGCATTGTTAGGGATGGAAAGGGTTAACATGGAATAAGTATGTGAATGTCTTGCTTGCATATTGTACGGGCCTTGTGTGATCACGTAACCTTAAGAATAATATACTAATAATGTAAAGTGAAAGACAATCTAATTGTGTAAAGGTCTAGGTTACCTAATCCTTGATTAGCTACCAGGGGTTAGTCTGCCTTTGAGCATTCATTGGTGCTTTTGGGTGGGATCTTAGTAGATCCTAGTGCCTTACCACTCTAGACATTGATAATGTACTAGAGGGTATCAATACTAAAGGGTCTAGTTACGTAGGTGGTTTTTGGCTCTGGTATGGACTTATCTCCATTAGTCATTTTAGATGTGGCCCGGACTTATGTCCATTAGTGGTTACTTGGCTTTGGCCTAGAATTTATTTCCCTTGGTTTTGATAGGCTTCTATGCTATATGAGACTATGAGGTGGGGCAGAGTCCATCACTCGATGATAATTATAAAAAAAGTTGGAATGAATACTTAGATGATAATTGGAACAAGTAACTCAATAAAAAAAACTTAGAATGAATACTTGGATGATAATTGGAATGAGTAACACAATAATAATTAGAATGAATACTCGGGTGATAATTAGAATGAATTACTCAATAATAATTGGAATGAGTTAATGGTTAATGATTGGAATGAGTAACTTTATGATAACTTGAATAAGTATGTAGTTAATAATTTGAATAAGTATTTGGATAAAAATTAAAATAATGATGTGGTTGAATTTGGAAATAAAAGATAAGGATTGGGAAAGAGGAATAATGACTTCAATGAATTTTGTAAGTTGGAAAGTAAATTTAATGAAAAACCATGTAAATGGATGATAGAAACCCTTGTTGTCATTTGTATAGCTTGCTTAGTATTTGTATGTGACTATCTATGAAGTTGTATTATAAGGACAAGAATGATGCATCCTAAATTTCTTGAGTTGTGCATGGCATTAAGTTTAGATGCATTACCTGTCCATGATATAGTGGATACATTTAATTACATGGTATCAGCAAGACCCATGTAAAGTATGATTTCCGCATGGTGATAGAATCTTGTATGCTTATGACTCCCATTGAGGAGGTAAATTGGCTTACTCAGTACATAACATACCGATGTTCTCATTTTTTTGGCCACCTACTCATGCCCATGAGCAAAGGATCATGTGCAAGTTTTTGAGGATGGCCAGTAGTGGACTTGCCTTGTTTTGGACTTGGGGCTTGAGAGTATATATATCTAGAGCCATTTGTATCATCCGTGACAAACGAAGGTTTTGGGGTAACATCATACCCTTGTTTTCTTTCATAATAGCCCTATATTTCAATTTGATCTACCTTCCAATATTTGATTATCTTAGGGACTGTTGAGGTCTTCTTGTGTGAACTATTTCCTTAAATACCTATATATCTTGTTCTTGTGCACTCTTATTTAGTTTTTTATTGGTTTTTCTTTTCAGCCCTATGTCTAATATGGAACAGGCAGCTAACGTCTATCCTATATTAGGTACAACAATAGCATCCCATTTTTCTTTAGTGTGTGTTAGTATTTTTTACTACCACAATCCTTTAAAATGAAATTTTTTAGAGTAAAAAATAGGAGTGTTATAGAACCACAGGTAGGCACAAAGGTTACTACTGAACCAATCTAATAATTATTTTAAATCAACAATATTATTTTCATTTTTAACTCTAGAGGGGAGGTCATATCAACCGGGAGACACTAATGTATGATGGTTATAACTGTGTAAAAAGGTAACATAATAGCCTACCAACTATCAACCATGGGACACTACCTTAGTCACACTAAAAAATGAATGAAGCATAGTACCCTACTGGTAATGACACCTAATCCGTAAGTATGTATACCCTATGAAAATTCCATAAAGTTAAATAGAATAAAATATAGGGCCTAACTAGGGAACTAATGTACACTAGCAATAATTCAATCCAAACCTTGGACTAAACCACAAATTTAGGGAAGCTACCCCTAAAGATTCACCATTTCCGATCTTGAGGTCTTTCATTTTAGATATGAAATTTTTATTAAGATGACAAAAAGACCACATAATAAACATGTCAATCCAATTTCCACACTTAACCATTTATATCTAATTATAATTATTCAAGAGAACCATAATCAAAGTAACCACTAATATACTAAAGTCGTCCTAGGTTTAATTCCATTTTATTAAAGTAAATATTTTAGCATGTAGGTAGCTTGCCAGATACAAAAAATAACCATTTTGCACTTACACATGATTTAACACGTAAAATCTTAACATGCATTTATAATCAGATACTTCCATACTCAATAATAAATGATACACATTAGGTATGTTTAGCAAAATAAATATCATGATACACTTAAAAAATCAAAGTAACCCTAGGGATTATAAAATAATCATACTAAAAATACGTCTAAGCTTTCTCAACTTATAATATTACACATACATAACATACATGATTTATTTTAGACTATAAATCCATTTTAATATTCTTTTGTTCGCATAATATTTTACTCAATTTAATAAGCTCCATTTTACCAAATTCTACAGTAGCTTTTTTTGAAAAATAATTAAAACACAATAAACATGCTTAATATAATTTATACATTAAAACCTTAATATAATATCATTTAATATTTGACATTTTAGTAAAGCATATAAGTTACCTAATTTCTAGCAAAAACAAAAAATATACGAAACGTACTAAAAATTATCTGGCTCTATTATTCAACCTCTTTTATATAAACTCCCTTAATTAGCAAGGAAAGAAAAACCCCGACACTCATGTTGCATGGGCAAGCAATGTGAGTCACGAGTGTTAAGGGCTTTGAGAAGGTTGTGGTCGAATGGAGAGGCAAGTTGTGGTGCCAGCTTGAGCTGATAGAGACTAAGAAGGAAGAGATGGAGTAGGTGAGGGTGGTGATTATTTGACAAAATGGGGTTCGAATGGGAAGGTTGGGTGGCAGATGACTGTGAAGGGGTCAAACAAAAGTACTAGAGATGGATGAAAAATATGATGGAGGCTTGGAATGAGGGAGGAGGAGGATGCATTAAAGAGAATGACGGGGAGGTAATGTAAGCTAGCATGAGTATTCATGGTAAGTTAACGTAGTTGGTTGTAGGTTGCGTAGGCAACTCATACTATATGGGAGGTGGTAGCATGAATGAGTGATGTTGGGAGAGACTGGTGGTTTGTTGTCTACATGTAACAAGATATGAGTAATATTTGAGGGTTGACATAAGGGGAAATGGTTATATGAGGAGATGATGCTGAGGGTGTTGGTATGATGATTGATGATGGTGGAAAGAAGTTAGGAGAGGTTAGGGGTGGCAATTTTGGTTATTAGATGTGCTCAAGCTGCATGAACAAGAGATGTGAGGGTTGTGGTGATGGTAGTTGGGAGATGATGATAGGGGGAAAATAGTTGGTGCTGGGGTTTTTTCATGCTAGTGATGGTGATGGTAAGAGAATGGAATAGCTAAGAAGGTGGTTGTTCGAGAAAGAGGTCAATTTTGAGAGAAAGCACGCACTAGTAACATGGTTGGGAGGAATAAGAAGGAAAAAAAATGAAAGAAGATGGGTTAGTTAAAAAGGGAAAAGGAGAAAGAAAAGAAAGTAGAAGAAAATAACGGAGTAAGGGTCGAGTGATAACTAGTTTAAACATAAAATTGAAAGGGAGTAGTGGAGCATAGATGTAGTGGGTTAAGGGGTTTCAATGAAGATGGTGTGGCATTGGTGCAGGGATAGGGAGGTCTATAGCTGTAGGGGCATAACACAAGGGGTTAGCTACTGGAAAAGGAAAAGGAAGGAGGACATGTACAAGGTGGTGGATGGCTCAAAGCATAAAGAAGGGGAGGCATGTTAATTGAAATAGGGGAGAAGGAAAATGAGAAAAGAAAAATAAAAATAAAAAATAGAAGGGAAAGGTATAAAGAGAAAAGGAAAAGAAAAGAAATTTAGGATTAAAATTATAATTAAGTTTGAATTTAAAATTAATAAATTATGGTAAGTTAAAGAAAAATAATTAAGATAAAATTAATTTATCAATCATTCAAGGTTAGGGTACGAAGTTAGGAAAAATTAACCAATTTAGGGTAGGTTAAAAAGGAAAAATATAAAATTAGTTAGAGTAATTTATTTATGAGTTTATATGGGTTACATATCAAGGATTAAAAAAATATATGAGATGGTGTTTTAAGGTTAGGTATTGAATAAAAGGCTAAACACCCAAAAACAAGATTACAAAATGTTAGGCGCCATCATTAAACAATTAACCAAGGACCTCATCTAGGAGCTAAAGTCAATGGGTGGACAGTAGAACCATTGGTTAGAGATAGACAACTACAGTTGCTGACCAAGAAAGTGAGCTAAGGATCACTAGCCAGTGTCAGGCAAGGATTACATCTAGGGGCATCAGCCAAGGGAGACATATGAAGGGTTTGTCTGTCGGCCAGAGAAGAATAATGGCCTAAGACCAAATGATGGGATGAGTAGGAAGAAAAAGACTTATTGCCGAGACTAAGGAGGGAAATTTGAGTAAAGATGGGATGTCAAGGCATATTTTGGAAATTGCCTATTATAGAAGATTCTACACTCATCAGCATGATAACTTATAAGTTGATAGGTATCATATACATTTTTCCTATACCAACTAGTGTTAGGTAGATAGTTATACAAATTATGTCACCCAAATAAAGGTTGAGTCTTTTGGACAAGGATAAGAGATGGCATAAAAGACCTTCTACTAACCGTTTATAAAGAGGTAGATACCCAAAACAAATTTAGATGCTCAAGTTCCCAATATTCTTACTTAATAAAAGTTTATTATTCTTCCTCCCAAAAATCTTCATCTTCTATGCTTGTAATTTACTCATATACTTCTTCATAATCCAGTAGTTAGACGAGAGGGTAATTGTCCACCTAATTAAAGGGGATTTTTCTCTACATGTATTGTCTATCATCTATTGGATTTGTTTATATCTCACCATTCCAGTGTAAAGGGAAAATTTTAAACATTTTCATATGCTTCATCAATAAATATAAAATAATTTTAGATTAGGTCATTTTAATTAGTTAAATATTAAATTACATTTGTAACGTTTTTATTTTTTTGTATCTATTGGATTGTTTAACATGTATAAAAATATTAAAATTCATTATATTTACACTAATTATCATACATAATTAAATGAAGATACCATATATAATTCATTATATTGAATAAGGTGACATTTAGTAAAAAAATAAAACACAAACTTCTCTCTAAATGTATATACTATATCTATAAATTAATGAAACAATTTTTTTTTGAGTTAGGAAATAATAGTATGTATCTATATATATATATATATAGATACATAGATAGATAGATAAATACATAGATAGATAGATAGATAGATAGATAGATAACCCAATAAAATTTTTGCTAACTATTAAGTAAAAAAAAAAACTTATGTAGGGGCATGTCCTACAAGTATTTGACATTATCATTCACATTTTAGGGAAGCTAATAGATTCATCAAACCCATTAGAAAAGGCTTGGTTGAAAATTTGGATCAAAGAAATGCATATAAGCATAATTAGATCATAAGAGGACATTAAGGTCATTAAAGGGGAAGACGAAGAGGAAGAGGAAAGGGAATAGGAACAGAAAAGGCGAAGAGGTAGATCAATGAAAGAAAACATGGTCGCCCAATCATAGTTGATCCAGCTTGGACCATCAATGTACTACTATAAAATTTAATACTATACATTTTAAACTTTTGGATAAGCTATATATAAAATAATTACGTATTATTGCCATACCTAATACAAGTCTAGTTTACTGTACCATTTTCATACCAAGTACAAGGAAAAAGATTAATGAATTTAAATAAGCTAAAAAAAAGAATGAGACAAATTTCATAAAACTTAGATAATATTTTGAAGGTAAATTCTTTACTATAATACAAATTAAAAGATAAAAAAAAGGGATCTAGTGAAACCAAAAGTCCATAAGGTATCTGGATAAAATGCTAGCTACCAAATAACATAGATTTTATGCCTAACCCCAAATATAAATCACTCCTCTACTAGAATTGCATCATATTCAGAAAAATCATCAAATCCATCTCCAAAAATCTATACATCAATGCCTAGATTGCTTATGGGAATGGGCATCAACCATCAAAAGGATGGTTAATAATTACTCATTGAGTAAGGTAATAGTACACATTAATAAATAAAAAAAGGGGCATATATAGCATATAGTGTCACACGAAAGAATTATGACTTCAAATTAATCATGGCACACTATAAATAAAAAGAGAAACCCAAATATATTTCCTTATTCGTTACATATACACTTCTAATTAATTAGTTACATTGAGTTCAAAGAGCCCTATATTCTCATTTAGTGGAATGATCTCGTACAACTCCCCATATAGAACAATCCTGACCATTATTTTTATTTAGTGGGGAAAAATAAAACAACTAATTGGGCATAATGCTATTACCCACTATTCTTATATGATGAAATAAACTAGTATCACTCATAAGCCATAACACTCCTAACCATTATTCCCATACAGCAGAAGATACTAGTACAACTTGATTATGAATCACATGATCTTTGACTTTAAATATTTTTTTTTTATTTTTTTATAAAAATTATAAAAGATGTATATCAGAAATCAAAGTTACAAGTGAAATTGTAGAATTTATCTACCCTCCCAATCATACTACCAAACTTATCCCTCCTACTAGAATGGATATAAAGAGAAGACATAGTCAAAGCAATCCTATGAGCTACCCCTTTAAAATCCCAATGTTTATTAAAAAAAAATACAACTATTCCTGGCTTTCCAAATTTCATAGAAAGCTACAGCATAAAAACTAGAATAGAAATGAGTTTTGATAGCCCTTCTACTTCTACCTCTGAAAAAGGAATTAAAAAACCCTTCACAGGAGTTATGGCTCATCCTGATTCCATTTCCTTTACCAATAGCAGACCATATCTTCTTCAGTTCAGCACAGCTACATAATAAATGAGCAAGAGATTCATCTTGAGGGAAGAAACAACATTGTTGGTTAATGTCAGGAAGAAGATTTCTTAACTTATCCTTAGTAGGAAGTTTGGATTGTGCTGCTAACCAAAAGATAAACTTATGTTTGGGAGCTGCAATGCTTGACCAAACAACTTTCCACCATGCTACATGAGGAGCTGAGAAACGAATTGTATCATACACCTTTGCAATATGATAATTTTTATCCCTCTGCCACTGCTGAAACATAGGTAAAAGACCAGGCTTTAAAGAAAAAATTATGTGCAGTAACCCTGAAGCAGTGCATGGCAAGCTGCAAGAGGCCACATCTCACCTTTTAATGTAATAAGCATGTACCCATTTAATCTAGAGAGCATCTTTTTCCTGACATATATTCCATAACATCTTCCCCATAGCTGCCTCATTCTAGGAAAAAAGGTTTACCAGTCCTAGTCCCCCTTCCTTCTTAGGCAGACAAACCATTTTCCATACCACTAAAGCTCTCTTAGAAGGGGTGGATTTCCTTGACCAAAGAAAAGACCTACATAAAGCCACAACCTTATGGATAGTCTTCTTAGGAAGGAGGAATACTTGACTCCAGTAGTTAGTAATGCTAGAAATCACAAATTTTAACAATTGTACTCTAGCAGCATAAGAGAGGAGTGTATTTGTCCAATGATGCATCCTACCAGAGATTTTTTGAATCAATTCCATCATATCAACTGCTTTGAGCTTAGAGGCATCCAGAGGGACCCCTAAGTATTTAAAGGGAAATGACCCCTCTTGAAAATGAAGGATGGACTTAATAGAATACTTTAAATCCTGACCTGCACCACCCAAAAACACCTTACTTTTTCCAGGGCTAACATGAAGACCAGAGCAAGTTGAGAAATTATCTAAAACTTCCTTCACTACCTTGACAAAAGACATAGTAGCCTTGCAGAACACCAAGAGGTCATCAGAAAAACTAAGATTGATAATCTTCAGTTTTCTACATTTGGGATGTCCTTGAAAATCATCTCTACCCCATAAAGATTGGAATTGTCTACCAAGGTACTCCATCACAATAACAAATGGAAAAGAAGACAATGGATCACCCTGTCTAAGCCTTTTTTTCCCTTAAAAGGAGGTTACATAATATTGTTAACATATAGAGAATAAGATACAGAAGAAACACAAGCCATTATCACCTTGACAAAGTGCACAGGAAAGTGCAGCCCCAGCATGACTTTCTCCAAGAAAATCCAATCAACAGAATCATAAGCTTTCCTCATATCTACTTTGATCATACATCTAGGGGAAATGTGCATCCTGTTATACATATGAGGCAATTCATGAGCCAAGAGGACATTATCCCCAATCCTTCTTCCTTTCACAAAACCTGACTGAGAGGGGTGGATGATGGAAGGGAGGACACATTGCAATCTCCCAGCTAAAACCTTAGCTAACACCTTATAAGCCACATTACAGCAAGCAATGGGTTGAAAATCAGCTAGCTCAAAAGCACTCTCAGATTTTGGGATAAGTACCAACTTGGAATGTCCCATGAAGGATGGAACAATAGAAGATTGAAAAACTTTTCTTACCACCAGCCATAGATCTTCCCCTACCACATTCCAAGTAGCCTTAAAAAAGCCTGCAGTAAACCCATTAGGTCCAGGGCTTTATAGTTGCTAGTGGACCATAATGCAACCTTGACCTCATCCACAGAGATAGGTCTTAACAAAACATGCTGATGATGAAGTGGTAAATATAGACCCAACTTTAGAACATCTTCAAAACTAGAACTTGAAGCCATATCCCTTTTACCCAACAAGTTAGTGTAGAAGGTCACAAAAGCCTTAGCAATCTCTTCACTATCAGAACAGGATAACCCTGTGCTAAGCTTAATCCTCCATATAAATTTTTGTTGCTATTGATCCTTCATAATAGAGAAAAAGAAATGGGAATTAGAGTCCCCTAACTACAACCATTTGATACCCGATTTCTGTTTAAAAAAGCTTTCTTCACATCTGGCAAAAAATTCATATTGCTGCAGACTTTTTTTCTCAGCATGTTGTAATGAGAGACTGGATGGCTGTTGAGCCAAAGCTTCTTGGCTTCTTTTCAACTGATCTTTGGTCATTTAAACTTTGGAAGATATACCTCCAAACTTTTCTTTGTTACAGGACTTCAGCTTAACCATAACCTCCTTGAAGTTGAGCTTATGGAAGATATAACCATAACCTCCAAATTTTTATAGATATTGGTCTCAGAAGAAGACTTCCAAGTATTGGCCACCAAAGGAAGAAAACCTGGATCCAGGCTCCACATATCATAAAATTTAAAATACCCCTTAAAATGGGGTCTATTTTCATGCAAAGAAACCAGTGAAGGACTATGATCTAAGAATAAAGTTTCCTTAAACTGAGCATATGACATAGGAAACTTAGAAGACCAAGGTAAATTAACCATAACCCTATCCAGCTTAGCCATAATTAAGTTCTCCCCTAAGCTTCTATTAGACCAAGTGAACTTTATCCTTGAGAAGGTAAGTTTGTGAAGCAATACAAAGTTACAACACTCTAAAGCTTCAGTGACATCAGATATGTTAATGTCATTTCCCTGGAACTTCTCTGCAGGTTGAAATACTACATTAAAACCACCCATCACAATCCAAGGGTCATTCTCCACTTTATAGTCCTGTAAATTTTGCCATAGAGCCCTTCTATTAACTCCAGTATTAAAACCATATACAATGGAAGCAAAGAAAGACACACTGGAATGAATTGTAGAGGCAAAAACATGCAAAACCTGCTCACTGTAAGAGATGAACTGAACATCCCAAATCCTTTGATACCAAAGACACCAAATTCTCTCATTAGAGTGAGAAACATAATTATCAAGCTTGCACCATTGATTACCAAGCTTTACACAAATACCGTTAGCTTTAGCACTTTTAACTCTAGTCTCCAACAATCCTACAAAAGAAATTTTATGCACTGATAACCAGAGCATTAATTCCTTTTGTTTGTAGGACTTATTCAGTCCCCTAACATGAGAACCTTGCATGGGAAAAAGAGATTGACTAGGGTTAATACCCTGATCTACCATAATATCATCTTGCAAGATGGTATCATCAGCAAAAGAGCTCAAGCAAGCATACCTATTACCGGAGTCAGTATTATCCAATTTCTCCTTACCCTTAGAAGAAACCCTCTACTATCTAGGCCCTCTTCTAGGAGTTACAGGGCTGGCCTCTTCTGATATATTGGCAACTTTTGGAGCTTCCACTCTTATATCTTGAACAAGGCTATTATCATCCCCTAGCTTGGCAACCTCCCTTTCCATCCTCTGCTCACTTCTCTGAGGCTCTGATTGTCTTTGAGATACCTTCCTTCAATGTTCTGTCCAACTCTTATTTGCCCCTCAGAATTGAGAACATTCCCTGAAGATGACCCTACAATCAGCTCCTTGGCCACCTTCCTACATTTCTCAGAGGAATGACCAGCTTCATGACATATATTACATAATGTAGGCCTCCATTCATAAAAGATCTTTTGTGTCAAGAATTCCCCATCAGGATCAACAAGTTCCACAGATTCAACAAACTTTTTAGACACATCAACTTCAACTAACATACGGGCATAAGAGATTCTTTCACCTACTGATGTTATCCTATCTAGAAATAGAGGTCTCCCAATTGCACTTCCAATTTTGCACAAGGAATCCACATCCCAATAATCCAGATGCAAATTCATTAGCTTCACCTATAATGGCATAAATTAGAGTTTTTCTTTAGAAAACTGAAACCTCCTATGCCATTCTTTGAGGATGAAAGGCCTGTTAAAGAAGGACCAATAAGGCTTGGTGAGAACCTAATCTCTGTCTTCTTTAGAATCAAATTTGAAAACAACAAACCCCTGATCATGCAACAACACCTTGGGTTCCTTCACACAAGACCAGTTACGTTTCACATATCCTACCATTTGGGGCAAAGAGGGTCGAAACCCAATCACATAACCAACTATAGCCCATTGCCAATCCTTACAATTGTTCTCCACCTTGTCCTTCTGCAGAGAAACTTATATGTTATCCCCTACCATTATAGGAGGGACATAATTCAATGTAGCCCCCTCAACGGGAATCTGTTACCAATAACTAAATCTTTCCAGGTTGTTTTATCCACCAATGATCCATTCACCTGTTGAACCCCTACATCCTCTAAATTCTCTTGAGACTCAAGTCCACTAGATCCCATCATAAGACCATATTTAAGTCCAAGATGATTAAAGTTCTCCATTGGTACCGAACTCTTAACCCTATTCACATGATCTTAATCCATGTTATCGTCTGCATGAAACCTGCATGGTTCCTCTTCCAAAGACAATATCTGATTGGGACTCTCAACTGTCACAGGCATAGCACGCACCGAATCAACCATCTCAACACTAGAACTTGCACTCCCTGATGCCATCTTCTTCTTCTTGGCTACCGCCAACGCACTCCTCTTGCGAGCCATGGAGGAGGAGAGAGGAGAGAGTGTCTAGGGTTTTGACCGAAGTACCTTATTATCTCCTTTTGACTTTAAATATTAATATCTTATTAGATATCCTATTTATCTTATGAATATCATGCATGCATAACATAACTATTTAAGGTACACAAGTCACTACCACGGTAAAGTAAATCATTTCTCATAACAAAAGGCTAAAATGACCATATAAAATCCTAATTCTTAACCAAACGAGTAACTTCTCCTGTAAAACTCTCCAAATCACCACATTTAGCATAACCTCCTAAAATATCATTATTAAGAACATATCTAAAAATTTATGGTCAAACCAAATGTTTTATACATAAATACGAATTTCAGCTAGGGCTATTATCTTTAAGTTAAGTCATCTTCTCATGTTTATCTAACCTATACTACTCATAATTAAAATAAGTATTTTAAATGATATAATTAGAATATTTTATCCCAAATAACACTTATTCAACATCAAAAAACTAGGTTTAACCCAAAATGACTAAAATAATCTTACCTCGCCTAAACACCTCAAAGACATTGTAGCACATGACTTATGCCACACTCAACCCAAACCCTAACACATTATGTATGAAATTTGAAGTAAAAACCTAAAGGATTAATACAGTGTATTTATTTTCCCATAAAACACATAAAATTATCCAAAGGCCCTTCAAGCCAAGAATTACCCAAATGCTAAAAAAAACCCTACAAGTCCTAACATTATCATTATTTCAATTCTTGACATATGTCATAACAATAAAAAGTAATAATATTTATACCCAATTCCTATAAACTTATTTAAAAACAACTAATTATGCAAATATGCTTATAATTACAAGACAAGGCCTAGCAAGGCCTAAAATAAAAAACCATCACATAAGCTCATAATTCCACATAAACTGCATACTTTCATGATAAGTTATGATAAGAAAGTTAAATAACACAAATAATCTGATTTTAAAGCAATAGAAATATTCTAACATGATATTGCATACAAATAACATATGGTTTTATTCTAAGACATATATCCTTTCAATGAAATAATTTCTATCTCAAAGCAAACAAAAAACAAAAAAACCTCCTTATCTCCTACCTCCAAAACCGTAATATGATCACATAAGTCAAAGGAAAATAGAGGATTAGAATACATAGAAAATAATAATGGAAATGGTATGGTTAATGTAAAGGTGGAAAAGGTGATGGCTATGTATGTAATTAACTCACGGTGCTAAAGGACAAACACATGAGGATCTAATCCACAAAAGGGGTGATATAGGAGAAAATGATCAAGACATAGAATTTATTATTATAAAGCCTATTTTCCTTTATATAGAGAGGATACCCTATGAATTTGAAAATAAACGGTTGAATAAAATGTCAGTTACAGATGAAACTTGTAAAATGAGCCACTAGCAAGAGAGGTGTGTGTTTACATTTATATAATGTGTTATTATTATTTTAATTATGATTGGATATAGAATGAAGTAGCTTTTTAAGGGGATTCTATTTTATAGGGTTTATCTTATAAGATGTGCTTGGAGTAGGGAACAAGACATTGTATCGGGCCAATTAAATTATATTTTTATTCATAATTACTTAAAATTATCTTAAAATATTGAGGATGTGGAAACATGCTAAAAAATACTTAGGGTTATATGTTCTTATGCATAGCCAATTTGAATGTAAATACAAGTTGTTCCTTATTTAAATTCTAAATGATTTCTTCTCAATTATAATCAATTATGTGTGAGTGTTTGTTATTGAAACCCTTAATATATTTTTCTATGTGAATTATAGGTTAAGTAATATTCCTAAATCCATCCATAACCCATGCCAATCTACAACCCTAGCCACCACTTTCGACATAATATTCATCATCTTCAACCTATTTTTCTTACTTAATTCTACCTATTATATATATAAACCCTATATAATAATTAAATTATTATCATACATTCATCATCTCCATATCATATCTAAATCATCACAATCATTCATCATCATCATCTTCATACCACATACGAAAGCTTAATCTTAAACCCTAACCCTAACTATAACCATAACCATAACCTACGAACCATATCACCCCAAAACCATCAATATTCAACCATAAATATTCCTTAATATATCATCATAAAATCTTTATCATCACATTCAAACCTTAATTGACCCATATTACCACCCAATTCATAAGCCCCTAACCCTATGCATATTAATTTTAGTATCAAAGCATAGGTGTTGGTCTAGTTTGATATATAAGATCAAGATCTAAATTTTTCTCAAGATTCTTTCAAGTACGCATTCCTACCTAAAGATTATTTTAGGAACTAATCATGATGGTTCCAAGATTCAAGCATTTTTTTTATTTTGGGAGGATTTTTTGAAGAAAACTATTTGGTTGGTGTAAGGAAAATATGGTGAACAAAGAGGAAGATTTAAGAGATGTTCTCAAGGTGTTGGTGAAGGATATCAATGAAGAAAATTTGCATATAGAAAGGATGGAAGATTCACAAGCACAAGGATAACATATCCAAAATCAAAATTGAAGATATCAAGTAGATGAATATCATATAAGGAGAGGACACGACCGAGTGGAAGAAGAAGAAGAAGAAGAAGAGAGTATAAGGAATTATGGATTACCCCATAGTACACCAAGGAGATCATATGATGATGTGGAAGTGGATTAGATTTGATCTACCTGATTTGGAAGGTAATCTTGATCTAAAGTCTTTCCTTGAATGGTTGCAAATTATTGAATCTTTTTTCAAGTATAAAGAGGTTGATGATGAGAAAAGGTACAAAATTTCCCTATTGAACTTTAAGAAATTTGTTAGATTATGGTTTGATAATTTGAAAAGGAGAGGGGAAAGAGAAGAAAAAAAATAAGATCATGGGATAAATTAAAAAAGCACTTTAAAATAAATTTGTTCCTATCAAATATGAGTAAGAAAATTTCATAAAGGTTACTACTTTGAGGTAAGGGTTGCATGGAGTTGAGGACGTTAAAGAGTTTGAAAGATTAGCTCTTATTTATGAGGTTCAAGAAAGAGAAAAGAAAAGATATGCTAGGTTTATTGAAGGTCTAAATACGAATATTAGAGAGAAGGTGGAGGTGTATCCTTATGAGATATTTGAAGACTTCGCAAAATTAGCAATCAAATTTGAGAAGCAATTGAATAGAAAAAGGCACCAAGTAAATCCACCTATGCACCATATAGTTCGAATTTCAAGGGGATATCTAAGTCATCAACTTCTCAAGCTATAAACCAAGACACTAATAGGAGTTTTAATCATGAAGAGAAGGGAAAAGACAAGGTGGTTGACAAGGTGAACAAGCAATGTTTCAACTATAGAGGCTATGGTCACTATACTAGAGATTGTCCAAATCAATTCATTGACTTTGAGGGAGATACCAAGCATGGAGGTTTTTGATGAGGAAAATGAACTCTTTGATGAATACCTTAAAGAACGAAGTGATAGTTTGAAGATGCTTCAAAAGATGGGCAAGTAGATTGCTATGTATTAGAAACGGTGCTTAAAGTGCAACAACAACCTCAGCCTACTCAAAGGGAGACGATTTTTAAAGTCAAGTGTAGAGTTGGATATAAAGTGTGTGAAGTCATCATTGATAGTGGCTCTTGTACCAATTTTTCTAGTGAAATAATGGTGAGCAAGCTTAGATTGGAGGCCATGAGTCATCTAAGACCATATTCACTTCACTAGCTCAATAGGGAAAAAGGTGTAAGGGTAACCAAACAAGCTCTTATCTCTTTTAAAATTAAAAATTATTTTGATGATATTATATGTGATATACTGTCTATGAATGCTTGTCATAATTTTTTGGAAGACCTTGGCAATTTGATAAGAAGGTTGAATTCGAATGGAGTACGGGAGAAAAGAAAAAAATAATTATGCCAAAAAAAGAGAAAGAAAAGGAGGAGTTGTTGATCCTTAAAAAGTGTGAGAGTATTGAAGCTATTAAGGATGAGGAAGTATGCTATGTGTTGGTGGCAAAGGAATTCCAACGAAGGGAAAATTATATTATGGATCGAAACTTACAATATGATGTAGGAGCAAACACTCAAGAATTGGCTTTCATAAGTATGGAACCAATCATTCTTCATTTGGAAAGTATCTCCCAAAAAATTACAGACAAATGAATGGTTACGTTACTAGAAATGTACCAAACAAGCTACTAAGTTTCTATGTGCATGTGCATGTCATGAATGCAATGAATGGCTACGTGCATGGGGAGATTGGTTGCACCTTGGTCATGCACAATTATTAATTTATCTAATTAATGAATTAAGTAGTGGGATTGGATATTAGATAGAGCATAGAGTCAGCATAAAGAAGCATAATATCTTTTAGCTTGGAATCTTTTGAATTATGCTTTTTAGATAAATGGGAGGTTGGATATATAGAGCCATGTAAGTCACATATAGAGGCAGATATTGATGCTCATTATTGAAATTGAATGCAAAGTTGAATTTTGTGTGAGTTCAATTTAACTTAATCGAATATATGTGAATAATTTAGCTTGAAATTTTTAATCTCATTGTCTGTGTGAATTAGATATTAATTCCTATCCTTTCTTCTCTCCCTAATCCACATTTTTAAAACCATCATTAGAATCCAAAGATCACCCAAAATCAAGCATAATTAAAGTCCTAAATTGGCACCATCATTTGAACCAAACATAACTCCAACCCTTCCATTCAAAGTTAAACCCTAACCCTAAACCATGACATCATCCTCCATCTAAACCCTAACATTCAAATCCACATCATCATCTACAAATTATTGTTGAATCCATATCATAATTGGTTCACACCATTCAAACCATCATCATCCCTCATCTACCATCACCGAATCCTCACCACTTTAGTTTGACACATATTCAACCTTAACCCACCATATTTGAATGTTATTCTCATCCATACCTCATTATCAAAGCTTCTTCTAATTATTATCAACACAACTGAGCCATATTCTCATCAATTTGAGAATCCCATCCTGCCACACACATCACAACAAGTGTTGAGGGATTATATAGATGTTTTTCCCAAGGAATTGTCGCCTAGATTACCTCTTTTGAGAGGTATTGAGCATGTCATTGATCTTATGCCAGGATTTCCATTACAAAATAATCCAGATTATAGAAGAAATTTAGAAAAGTCTAAGGAGTTTAAAAGACAAATGCAAGAGTTGTCGGATAGAGGCTATCATCATAAGAGTATGAGTTTGTATAATAATCCAGCTTTATTGATGTCTAAGAAGGATGGTAAGTGAAGGATGTTCATTGATTATAGAGAGATCAATAATATCACAATCAAATACAGATTTCATATATCAAGATTGGATGATATGTTAGATAAGTTGCTTGGAAAAAAGGTGTTTTCTAAGCATGACCTTGGGAGTGGCTACCATCAAATGAGAATAAGGGAAGGGGATGAATGGAAGGCAGCTTTAAAAAATAATTATGAGTTGTATGTTTGGTTAGTGATGCTATTTGGGCTATGTAATACACTGAGTTCAATCATGAGATTGATGACAGAGGTAATTAGACCTTTCCTTGAAGTTTTTGTTGTTTTTTACCTTGATGATATTTTGGTATCTAGAAAGACTAATTTTGAATAATTACAGCATTTAAATAGGTTGTTTGATAAGCTTAAGGAGGTGAAACTTTATAGTATAATGGAGAAGTGTAATTTTATGATTGAGAGTGTGGTTTTTCTTGGCTATATTGTGAGTGGAGACGGTATTAGAATTGATCCTTCAAAAGTGGAATCTATTCAAATGTGGCTTATTCCTACTAATTTCCATGAGGTTCAGAGCTTCCATGGATTTGTTTTTTTATAGGAGGTTTATAATAGATTTTTCTACTGTTGTGGCTCTAATCACACAATTAATGAGGAAGGGGGAGTTTTATTGGAATGAACATGCAATAAAGGCTTTCAAAAACTTGAAGACATATATTTTGAATACACTGGTAATATATTTAACTAGTTTCAATAAATTATTTGAAGTAAATTGTGATGGTAGTGGTGTAGGTATTGGAGGTGTGCTTTCATAAGAGAAGAGGCCAATTGCATTTTTCAATAAAAATTGGAATGGTGCAAGACTCAATTATTCAACTTATGATGAGGAGTTCTATGCTATTGTTCATTGTTTGGAGATATGGAGTCATTATGTGAGACCTAAGCCTTTTTTGCTTCACTCAGATGATGAGAGTTTGAAGTATCGACATGGCCAAAGGAAAGTGAGTCCAATACATGCTAAGTGGATTATTTTTTTTTCTAAACATTTGTGTTCTCCACAAGAAATGTGGATGGCATTGTTGATGTATTATCTAGGAGGACTATGATACTTACGATGATGGATACAAAGCCTTTGGGTTTGGAGATGTTGAAGAGTCAACATGCCATTGATGATGATTTTTCTATGAATTTCAACAAGTCAAAGAAAAAAGGAAATCATGGAACTTATGTTCTTCAAGATGGAGTCTTATTCAAACAAAATCAATTATGTGTGCCTAAGACATCAATTCAAGATTTGCTAATCAAAGAGCTTCATGAAGGAGGAATTACAGGATATTTTGGAGTTCACAAGACTTTGGAACTATTCCAAGGGCATTTTTATTGGACAAGAATGAAAAAAGGAGTGTAAGATATGATTGCTAGGTATGCTACATGTCAAAGGAGCAAGAATTTCTTTCATAAAGGATTATATATACCTTAACCCATGCCTACTCAACCAAGGAAAGACCTTAGTATGGATTTTATTTTGGAATTTTCTAGGACACAAAGAGGTAAATATTTTATTATGGTTGTGGTGGATTGATTTTCCATGATGGCTCATTTTATTCTATGTCACAAGACCGATGATGATAATCACATTGTAGATTTGTATTTCAAAGAGGTCATGAGATTGCATGGGATTCCAAGGAGTTTAGTTTCATTAGAGATGTGAAGTTCCTAAGCTATTATTGGAAGAAATTATGGCATATACTAGGAATGAAGCTTCTATTTTGTACATCACATCATCCTCAAATGGATAGTCAAACCAAAGCTATTAATAGAATGTTTAGTACTTTGCTAAGGGGATTGGTAAGTAAGAGTGCTATGGATTGGGACATTAAGTTAGCACATGCAAAGTTTACTTATAATTAGAGTCCTTCAACTACAACAGGCTCTAGTCCATTTGAGATAGTTTATGGTATCAATCCACACACGCTGATTGATATGGTAGCATTAAAGAAAGGTGAAATGAGGAATTATCATTCATAAGAGAGAGTGGAGTTCTTTCATAAAATTCATCAATAAATCAATCACAACATTGAGAAGGAAATAGAAAACAAGCATAATAGTCAACATGTATTTCAACCGAGAGATTTGGTATACTTGCACTTAAGAAAGGAGAGGTTTCCTAATCTATGAAAAATGAGATTATGACAATGGTAGATGGTCATTTCAGAAAACTTATAAAATTTGGATAATGTGCGTATGAGTAATATTTACTTGATTCAAATGGAAGGGTATCTAGGACATTCAATATTGAAGATATTAGTCCTTACCATGGAGATG
Organism: Tamarix austromongolica; assembly: GCA_039764185.1. Classification (NCBI taxonomy): domain Eukaryota; kingdom Viridiplantae; phylum Streptophyta; class Magnoliopsida; order Caryophyllales; family Tamaricaceae; genus Tamarix; species Tamarix austromongolica. The sequence goes on along the minus strand of CM077808.1, from coordinate 21,603,022 downwards.
CAAATTTGAGGGCAAATTTAAGTCAAAAAGGGGAGAATAATTTAGGAGAAAATGATCATGACATAGAATTTATTATTATGGAGCTTACTTTCCTTTATATAGAGAGGATACCCTATGATTTTGAAGACAAAACGATGACTACATTGCTAGTTATGGACGAAACTTACAAAATGAGTCACTAGAGCGAGAGGCATGTGCATGGCATAAGAATGTCTTTTTAAACTTAGTGGCTTGTGTTTATTTTTATTTAGTGTGTTATTATTTGTTTAATTTTTTTACATTGTGATTGGATAGATCATAAATTATATTTTTAAGGGGATTCTATCTTATAGAGTTTATCTTATAATATATGCTTGGAGTGGGGAACAAGATATTGTATAGGGGCCGATTAGATCACATTTGTATTACTAATTAATTAGAATTATCTTATAATATTGAGGTGAAAATTTGCTATAAAATCCTTAGGGTTATATGTTCATATGCATAGCTAATTTGAATGAAAATAAATATTAAGGAGGTGCAAATAGTCCATAAAAGCCTTAGGGTTACATGTTCATATGCATATCCAATTTGAATGAAAATAAAAGTTGTTCCTTGTTTGAATTCTTTGTGAGTTCTTCTCAACTATAATCAATTCTATATGAGTGATCATTATCAAAACCCTTAATATCTTTGTTTGTCTCAATTATAGGTTAAGTAATATCCCTAAACCCATCCATAACCCACGTCAATCTTCAACCCTAGCAACCACTTTCAACATAACATTCACTTTGCACATTCATCATCTTCAAATTCATCTCACTTTGTGGTTACTTGAGCTAATCATGCAGCAAAAGGTGTGCAAAGTGAGATGTGTTGTTGGTTAATGGTGGAGAAGTCTAAGTTTTGGATGTTGGTATGTACCATTAATTGTGCTAAAAGAAATAGGTGAAACAATAAATGATATAAGGTGAGAGATGGAGGAAGGGTATAGATAAATTTTGCATGAAAAAAAGGATGGCATGTGGGAAGTTGGGGCAAGTTGACAAAAGAAATTATGGGGGGTTTTGGTGATATGTTTACTTTAAGGAAGGTGATGATTGATTATGTAGATGTTGAGTGAGGTTTTGGGATTAATTAGGATATTTTAATTTGTTTAACAAGGTGAGAAAAAACCTATTAGGGGCAATGCTCATGCGTGTGTGTGGGTTGATGATAAGGAAAAAGAAATGAAAACATGAGGGGGAGGTTCAAGGCTTTGGGTAAAAATTCAAGCGAAGGTTATAAATTAATGAGGGAATCAAAAGACTAATAATAGATAATAGGGTTAAGCAAATATTGGGGTATTGCAATAAACATCAAACCCCACACTTACCATGACATCGACGAAAACAAGACATAGGAAATAGCTACACGTTAACATAGTCTTTTAAAATATATATTATGTGACTTAAATATTTTAGTTTGATATTATAAAAATATATGTTTTTCAAATGATTTTTTTTTTATGTTGGTTCAATTTTATGACTATTCATTCCTTAAAAATTCATATATTAAGTGACTTAAATGTTGTGGTTATACATTGGATAATTTTTGTTCACTTAGATATGACATTTTTTTTTAAATATTTATGAAATTATACATATCTACATGTAATTTTCACTATATGTACAACTAACTTATTCTAGATGTACAAGTATGTAATACTAAATGTATAATAAGTTTGGTTAAAAAATAGGTGTAAAACATATTTGTATAAAAAGTAAAACTAATTTTAACTAGATGTACACCTACGCTATTCAAAGTGTATGACATAATTTTGTTAAAAAAATCATTGTGCAACATAGTTGAACTAGAAGTAAAACTAATTTGTACTAGATTTATAATGCGCCATCTTTTGTAAAGTGTTAAATGAGAAATTAAGCTAATTTTTTATGTTTGATTTTGATTTGAAACTATGATTGGGTTTGAGGTAAAGTTGGATTTTAAATAAGGTTGGAAAGCTAAATTAAATAAGCTTTTCAGGCAAACATATCAACTGGTATGTTGTTTCAACAAAATGGTTTTTACTTGACAAACCAATCGACTAGTTGGGGAACTAATCAACTAGTCTATAGAGTAGCCGACTGGAAGGCCAAACTGATCAATTAGTTTGTCGAGCTAGGTATATATTTGAAACTCGATTTTTTAGAAAATTTTATTATACTAAAATGGAACCTTATTAACCCATTCATAATTGTTCCTAAAAGATTGTTAGCCTTTTTCAAGATGCATTTTGCCCAAAAATAAGGAATATGCTTGGATGGAAAAATATAATGGGTATGGTTAATATTGAATGTTCATAAATGGAAATCCCACACATGGTTAGGGGGATAGAAAGGATTAATATGGAAGAAATATGTGAATGTCCTGCTTATTCTTTATATGGGCCTTATGTGATCAAGTAACCTCATGAATAATTTACTAATAACAGAAAACAAAGGATAATCGAGTTGTGTATAGGTCTAGGTTACCTAATCTGCAATTATCTATCTGAGTTTAGTCTACCTTTTGGTATTTATTGGTGCCTTTAGGATTTACCTTTGGGTTGGATCCTAGTAGATCCTAGAGCCTTACCTACTATAGACACTGATGATTTACTAGAGGTTATTGATACTAAAGGATCTGTCTACCTAAGTGGTTGGATTCCACTTAGAATTATGTCTATATTAGTTGGCCTCGGTCTGAACTTATGTACATTATGGTTGGCTTCGTCCTAGACTTATGTCCATTATGATTATAGGCTTCAACATGGAATTTATGTCCCTTGGTTAGGATAAACTTCCATGGTATGTGAAATCATAGGGTAAATAAATAGATAATGATTGTAATGAATAGTTGAATGATAATAATAATAAAAGTTGGAATGAACACTTTGGATAATGACATGAATCAATATTTGGTTAATAATTATAATGAATGACTAGGAGGATGACCTATATAAGCATATGGATAAGGAAATGGTATAACCTAAATGATTACTATTAGAAAATAAACCCAGGTGGCTATTTGGAATATCTACTTAGTACAAAAATAAGACTATCTATGATATTTTACTATAGAGATGAGTATGATACATTCTAATGTGCCTAAGTTATGCATGATAGTGAATCCTGATGCAATAGTACACTTAATTACATGGCATTGGCATGATGCATGTTAAGTATGTTTTCCATTACATGATAGAACCTAGTAATGCTATGACTTTCATTGTGGAGGTAACTTGGCATAATCAGTACGTAGTGTACTGATGTGCCCATTTTCTATGTCACCTACTCATTTCCATGAGCAAAGGGCCATGCGGAGGTTTTTGTGGACGGTCAGTAGTAGGCCTATCTCAGCTTGGTTATAGGGCTTGAGATCATGGACATCCGAAATTTTTTATGTGGTCTACGACAAGACATGGTTTTAGGGTCCCTCCCTAACTTGTTTTGTACTAATATAGCCCTGCATTCTTTGCTTATCATTCTCCCTATATTTTACTATGTTGGGGATAGTCAAGATCCTATGTTATAAATGATCTTTTAAACATTTAAGTATTATGATCTTGTGCAGTCTACTTTAAATTAGCTGGTTTGGTTTTAGCCTTGTATCTAACATAGGATGGATGGCTGATGTGTATCATGTGTTAGTTACAATGGTAGCACCTTTTTTTTCCTCGATGTGTTTAGTATTTTCCACTTTTGCATTATTTTAAAATGAATTTTTTTATAGTGAAAAATGGGGATGTTACAAAATGTACTACTAAGAAAATGGACTTTTCTTAATTAAATAATATTATAAATATATTCATAATATTTAATAAAAAATGAAGAATAAACATTATATAGTCGTCATATTCATTCTTATAAGAAAGGATATGATTTCAAGTTTCAAAAGAAATGGCTTGTTTTGAATTGGAACTTCTTTTTTGTCAATGCATTGAGTGAAAACACTTTAAATATGGACACCTTTAGAGAGAAATTAATTTTGCAATAATATTAAGTTTGAAATAAGCTGTAATATCCCAAAATTTTCCTAACCCTAATTAATATGTATTTAGGCTCATAATCTAATTCAAAACTTTCTACCATAGTTTCCCCAGCAACTATATTAAATTTGAGGTCTTTGACACTTATTTCATTTAATCGTAAAAAATTATACTTTTATACGAACTCATCAATTGTAACCCCCTAAGTAGATACCACCACACTTAAGCTACCCTGGAGGGATTTCAGATTGAATGGCTGGACCTATAGATTAACACAAGTCATTTCAACATGATTTATCTCCACTCATGCATTTCTTGAAAAATTTTCAAAAAATAATTTCTATAAATTCCATAAAGGGTAACCCATCTTAAAAATTGCTCCATGGCTAACACATTTAACTATGAATTTCATAGGATAAAATCAAAAAAGGATGGTATACCATATTGATATAAGTAGCCAGATCAATCCTTATAATATTCTACTTAATTTACGGTATTACATTCATCCCCACTTGAAGAACATAATGTCCTTGTTGTACCTCAACCACTAACTATTTCAATATAGTTTGATCCTGAAGACATCACGCTAGGCGACTGACTAGCTCATCCAAGATTAGATCACAGCCACACTTTCACTCTAATACCATTTGTAAAACCCCAAGCCAATTTAACCATGTGAGGGCTACCCTAAAGTGCTTTGGATTGATCAGTTGGCCCCACAAATCAATACGAATCTTTTTAGCACACTTTTTCCACACTCATATGCTTCTTGAGAAATTTTTAGAAAATTTCTGAAACTTCCCAAGAGGGTTAGACATCCTAAAAATTGCTCTATACTCAACATGCTAAATTGTAGAATTTTTAGGACGGAGTCATCACAAGGATGGTATAAAATGTGGATATAAGTAGCCAAATCAATCCTTATAACACTCCTTTCAATTTGGGGTATTACATCAATCGTGTCATTTCAATCTTTTTTATGCCTTATAAACTTGTAATTCATTCCTAAAAATATTTCCAAGTATATTCTTTCACTTTGATGTTTTCTACAATATTTTAGTGTCTTCCACTGATTATTTATTGGTTTATTTGTTTGAAAAAAAATCACAATTGATGCGATTTTCTATTTTAAGTTGTTTCTATCTCAATTTGGCTCATCAAAAAATTCTTCTTAATTCCAAAAATATTTTAATCATTTATGTGAGTCCCAAAATTTATTAAGTTCGTCCCTTCCTTTTGAATAGCAAAGTCGAAGAAATTTTTATCTTTGCGATGGATGATTTTTGCCAATTTCTTTATTTGAGCTCCAAACCAATTTTGGCATAATCTTTTTACCTATTTGATGTTATAATTTTTTTTAATCCATTCCTACCTTTTTGGGCATTTTCTTCATTGTTTCACCCATTTGTAGAAAAATGCACTTCCATAGATTATCCAATTTTGCCATTTTATCTCGTTTCTCATCCATCGAGTTTCAAACTAACTCTAATACCCAAGATTTTAATAAATTGTGGTTCCTAAAATTATTTCACATCTTCCCATATATTTTATTAATTTTTAGAAACCTTTTTCTATTTTATATTTACAAACACCTATTTTTGGATGAGCTTCCAAAACATCTAGTTGGATCCTGACTAAACTTTAACTAGATCCCAATATTTTTTTCCCTCTTAGTTGAATTAGTTTAGCATAAGTTTTAGTTAAAATATCTTGATCTACCCTATAATTTCACCCATTGATACACCCAAACTCTAATATAGTGTATAGCCTCTCATTCTCCCCTCCCCCAATTTGACCAACATTTACCCCTTTGTGCACAATAGTGCTAATCCCACCCCTAAGTCATGTGCCACTCCTCTTTTCCTGCCTTCATGTATGATCTTCCTCTTCTCATATTATCTTCTCCTTTATCTTTGTTCATTTCCCTTCCTAGCCTTTTTGCACCACCTAAAGTATAGCTCCTAGCCACTAGCTTGATCAACACATGCTACAACTAGCACCTCATCGTCCTCCTCCAATGCAAATGCCTAGAAACCCTTTCCAAGCACCACATAATCAATTACCACCCATATCTCACCTCGACATTCATGATCAAAGCAGAAACAATAGAGATAATAACCAAACCTATTCCATCTAACTTGCAGACCAATAATAGTAATGGAGCTTGACAAGTTTAATACCCCAATATTTTGGGAAACCTTATTTATTTATTATTGGTATTGGTGATTAATATATTTCATTATTTTGGTGATTTGCTACATTTCTATATAATTTTGAAACTACAATTTCATTTTTATAATATTCTATTCAGGAATCTGTATCATTTCTTATGGATTTATATCTCATGAGACTTATGAGCCACTTTTGTCCTCTGAAATACTTCCAAATTCTTATTTTAGTCAATATTTTAGACCCTATTATTTTTCTGAGTCTCTTAAACTTTTTTAAAATGCCAAACCAAGTTATTGGTAAAAAAACTATTTATGCCTCGATTAACCTTAGTTTAATATTTTGAGCCCCATTAAACCCTTTCTGGTTACATAAAGTTCATGAAATTTTAGAGATTGTAACGCAATAAGAGAAAAGTATTTAATACACTAAGATAAAACTAGAAGGTTAAAGGTGAAATAAAATATAGTTCTTGTCTCATCCTTCTCATTTCACAATTCATTTATATATAATATACGAAAAGGAAATGAAGGGTTAGGAGTTACAAGGAGTATTATTATAACATTATGAACAAAGGTAAATAGGAAATATTATAATAAATTTATGGTACATTATAGAGATAATGAGGAGCCTTAGGAAAGGTGTGTAGTCACTTTTATTTAATACTGTCCCTTAAACATACATCTATATGAATTTTCTTATTAAAAAACCTTGTTAAGAAAAACCTGTAGGATAAAAGCATGAATAAGAAAAAGAGTACAATATGCTTCCCCTCAACTTAGCATGCATCTTTCATTTAATGCATTCTAATACTACTTATAAGTTAACTAAACGTCCTTGTTGGTAATACCTTGGTAAATATATATGCGAAGTTTTGACTTAATCGGACCTATTAAATATCAAGTGCCCCTTTTATTGTAACTCGTATGTTGAGAAAGATATTCAATGATATATGCTTAGTTCTATCACTTCTGATGTTTCCTTCCTTGATTTACATGATTTAAGGTGCATGATCTTCATATATCACCTTCAAAACTTCTCTATACATCTTCAACCCACAAATTATTGTCCTATCTCATAAAACGTGATCAACATTATATGGTTTGACAAGGTATCTACCACTTTCTATTTTATTTAATGCCAAGAAATGGCTGTCCCACCATAGAGAAATACATATCATAATTGGGAAATGGCTTTATATGGGTTAGATAAATTCCCTAATATCAAACCAAATTAGCACCATTTCCCTCATCTTTTTTTAGAGAATAATCCCTTATCACTTTTTCCACTCAAAGAGTGGAGGACATGCTTTATTCTAGTCCAATGTCTTCATGTGGGCGCTAAACTATATCTTGCTAGCAGGTTCACTATAAGTGTTAATATAATTGGTTATTATTGTCAAGATACATTAGGGTATAAATGGTGATTAGATATATGACTTCAGGGCTAAGTGTTTGTTCATTATATTTCCGAGTACAAAATGGGTCTTTATCCACATTATGTGACCAAACTACAATTAGTGTGCCAAACATAAGTGGCATATCCATGTTAAAGAGTTGTAAGACCTTTTTTTATATAATACTTCTAATAAACAAATACCCCATCTTATATATGCTTGAATAGGATTCCAATACTATACTATATGGTTCCCAAGTCTTTCATTTCAAATTATCTTATCAGGTAATTAGTTTTTTGTCGAATCTCATCAATAGCCCCAATAATATTTAAATCATCAACACAAACAACTATAATCACAAAACCTGACAAAGTCCTCTTAATGAACAAGCATGGACTAATGGGATCTGATGTAGGAGCATCCCTAGATTACTCTCAGTATTATTCTTCAAATGATGAAGATTACTCGCAGTATTAAGTTTAAGAAGTGCAAGGAATAACAAGGCTTCAAGACACAAAATTGGACTACATATGTTAAATCTATGTATTACATTATTAAAGTTTGTGCAGCATTGTTATTTTTTTATATACTTTGTAATACTTGTAAATAATCAATGTAACTCTTTAAATATAAGATTGTACCATGCCTTAGGGGGTTAATTTCATTGATAAATTCCAATTATTGGGAATGTTAATGAAAAGGGCATGTACGGGTTCATGTATTTATAAGACTTGTACACCTTCATATCAGTATGCTATGTTGAGTTCATATGATTTTCGAAAGAGAGAGCAAGACTAAAACATTTGTGTTTCTTCTTCTTCTCTTATCCTTCTTTAATTGAGTGTATTGGAGAGTATTATAGAGTATTCTATTGATAAATAGAATATTTCTTTTCACAAGGCTTCAGATCTTAGGATTAGATCTTACCAACTTCCAAAGGATTTGTTGACATACTATCAACTTCTTCCATTTCAAGATTTTCAAAGAGTTTACACCGTATTGACTCCTATAGAAAGGTTCCTATATTTGTAAAGGATTACTTGGTGATGATCTTCCACACCAAAATTGGTACCAAAGCATGCTATAGATGGCAAAACTCAAGACCAAAGTTTATTTCAGAAATCGGCATCAACCTATGCTAACTTGGAAGTTCTTGTAAGATTATTGATCTTCTGTATAATTCTTGTTGAGTTCTTATATGCTCTTACATGAAGGATTCAGATAGTATTTTGAAAAATTCTATGCATATGGTGTGTGTAGATTGTGCTTGCTATACGTGGTTTTTATAAAAAAAATTGAGTTAATTTTTTAAATTAAAAATTGCATGAGTTATGTTCCTTTGTGTTTTTATAATGACGTTGGTGATTATGAGTAGATATTAGGTATATATAAACATGCATGATTTTAGAGATTACTTAGTTGTTGTAAGATGGCCGAGTATGTGTAAGTGTGTTTGGTGAAATTTCTTCATGTGTTGTATTGATTTAGTGTTTGAATATTTAAGTCTTTATTTTGTAGGGATATTTTATATTGATCGAGCTTTTATCCTGCATGATCATATGCTAAACAAGCATGGCATAATGTTTTAAAACTTACTAAATTCTACATCAAGAATTTAGTACGTTAAGTGTTTTGTGAAGTTATTTCAGTTTTATGATTTCTATCTTTCTTTCTTGTTGTGTATTGGACTCACTAAACTCAAAATTTTGTTTTCAATAATTGAACAAGACATATATTTTAGAGGTGATTCTCTTGGGCATGATCAACATAAACAAAAACCTAGTGAAAATCTAAGTGTAGAGAATTATAATAGTTGAATCATGGAGGGGAAACAAAATTTCCAAGCCATGTTTGAAGCTATTCAAATTTTCAAACAATTTAGATTCCACTAATGCTCAACTTAGACAAATACCTGCAATACAAACTCAACTATAAAAGTTAGAGTCTAGGTTTGTCGAACAAAATTCAGTTTAAAATGTCCAAGAACATAGAGAATTCTATAGAGATCAATTAGGAAGTGCTATAAGGTCAAATGATCCAAATAAACAAGGGTCCTTATATTTAAGAATAGACCATTATGAAGAGTATATAGGGAGTGGAATAAATAGATAGCTCTATGATCATCAACTAAAGTATCTTCAAAAGGAGGATAAGGGCATTGAGCTTGATCTTCCTGATTTTGATGGTAGACTTTATGTAGACTCATTTCTTGAGTATTTACATTAAATGGAGGCTATCTTTGAGTTTATAGATTATCAAGATGTGAAAAAATGTAAGCTATTTACTCTTAAGTTTAAGAAGTTTGCCAGAATATGGTATGATAATATAAAGAAGACTAGGGAACGAGAGGGTGAATCAAAGATTACATTTTGGGAGAAACTTAAAAAGCATCTAAGGATGATATTTATTCCTAATGATTATGAATAAGATAACTATATTCAATTGACTACTCTTAGGTAAGGACTATTAAGTGTCGATGAGCATGTTAGGGAATTTAAGAGGTTGGCACTAGTATGTGATATCCATGAAAGAAAGGAACAAAGTTGTGCTAGATTCTGAGGAGGCATTACTATGATGATTCAAGACAAGGTAAAAAATTATTTTTATGATTCATTAGATAACATGATTAAACTTTCCCTAAGATTTGAAAAGAAAAATTAAATCCACTAAGCCTCATGCTAAACAAAGTACTCTATCTATAAAGTATTACTCAAATACTCAAGCAACAAAACTTGGAGTGGGTACTTCAACTTCTACCAATCTTGATGAGAAAAAAAGGAATTAATAGAGAGGATAAATGAAAAAATAAATTGAATGAAGTCTCTAGTAGGTAAAGTTTCAAATGCCAAGGGTTTGGACACTTCATTTGTAAATTTCCTAATCAAAGGGTTTATCAATCCAAGGGATTGATGCCATGGAGACATGTGAGGAAAATACTAAATTTAAGCCTTTTGAGGAAGCTTATAGTGAATCAAAGGAAGAATACAGTGCTTGTTATCTCTTACAAAGAGTACTTCAAGGACAAGCTACTGAGTAACCTACTTAGAGGAAAATCATATTTACGACAAAAGGAGATACGGTCTATGGTATTATCATTGATAGTAGATCTTGTACAAACACAGCCAATGAGAAGATGGTTAAGGATTTAAGGTTAAAAAATATACCTCATCCAAAGCCTTATTCTCTTCAATAGTTGAATAAGGACAAGGGAGACAAGGTAATAAAACAAATCCTAGTATCATTCAAAATAAGTAACTACATGATGAGGTGCTATGTGATGTTTTACCAATGGATGTCTGTGGAATCTTATTACGTATACCGTTGCAATATTACATAAATGATATTCATAATGGTACTACTAATGAATATCTAGTTGAGAAGAATAAAAAGAATCATAAACTTAAACCTTCTAAAAATGATAAAGAGAGCATAGCCGAGAATAATAAGAGTGTATTCTTGCATGAAAAGGCTATGCTTAAATGTATTGAAGAAGAAGAGAGTTATAATGCAATGGTTATGAAAGAATCTCTATAAGGGGAGAGATATAATGAAAATCCTCAATTAGATAAACTTCTTAATGAATATCAGGATGTTTTTCCCAATGAGTTACCACTGGATTGCCACTTAAGAGGGCACTAGAACATGCCATAGGTTTACTTCTTGGTATATCCTTACCTATTAGACCTACATATAGGTGTGATTTAGAGGATTCTAAGGATTTAGAAAAATACATACAAAAGCTCATAAAGAGAGGATAAGAGAGAGAAAGCAAGAGTTCGTGTTGTGTGCATGCATTATTAGTCCCTAAAAATGATGGCACATGGTGCATGTACATCGACTCAAGGGTTGTTATAATATCACTATCAAATATAGAATTTTGATTCCAATATTGGATGATATAGTGGACGAGTTATGTGAAGCACGGGTATTCTCTAAGATTGATTAGAGAAGAATATATCATTCGATGAGGATCAAAGATGGAGATGAGTGGAAAATTACATTCAAAACTAAGTATGATCTTTATGAGTGGATGGTTATGTCTTTTGGCTTATGTAATGCACCAAGCTCATTCATAAGACTAATGAATGAAGTGCTTAGAACTTCTCAAATTTTTCATCATAGTATACTTAGATGATATACCTGTGTACAGTTGGAGTTAGCATAACCATCTAATTCTTCTAAGGAAATTATTGGGTAAGCTGAGGGATACTAAACTTTATAGAAAAATGGCTAAGTGCGACTTTATACTTTTGAGTATAGTTTTCCTTGGCTACATAGTGAGTAACAAAGGTATTAAAGTTAATACCACTAAAATTAAGACTATTAAGGATTGGCCAACACCTAAGGATATTCATGAAGTGAGGAGTATTCATGTTTAGCAAGTTTCTATAGGAGATTCATTAAGGATATTTCTACTATTATCGCCCTAATAACCCAACTCATGAAAAAGGGTGAGTTTAATTAGAGTGAGGATGCAACTAAGGATTTCCAAAATTTAAAGAATAAGCTATGCAGTACACCAATACTAGATTTATCCGACTTTGAGAAGTTATTTGAAGTTATGTGTGATGCAAGTGGGGTAAGGATAATGAGCTATTGCATTTTTATTAAGAAATTAAATGGAGCAAGGTTGAATGATTCCACGTATGACAATGAGTTATAAGCCATTATACAAAGTCTAGAAACATGGAGTCATTACGTAAGGCTTAAACCATTTATTTTTCATAAGACTGTGAGAGTTTGAAATATTTATACGGGTAAAAGAAAATCAGTCTGAGGCATGCAAAATGGGTTAGTTTCTTCCAATCCCTCATGTTTTTTGTCAAACATCTCATTAGTAAAGAAAATATCATGACAAATGCTTTATCTCGTAGATCCATGATATTAGTCATGTTGGATGTTAAGTTATTGGGATTTGATATGTTTAAGGAATTGTGTGAGAAGGAAGAAGATTTTGTTCACATCTATAATATGTGCAAAAATAATGGTAGTAGTGGTAATTATTTACTATAAGATAACTATTTCTTTAAAGTTAATAAGTTATGTATACCTCATTCTAGTATATATGATTTACTTGTTAAAGAAGTACATAAGGGAGGTATAGCTAGCAATTTAGGACTTCATAAGACCATGGAGTTACTACAACAAAATTTCTACAAGCCACGAATGATAAAACTAGTACAAATAATTATGAGAAGATGAGTAACATGTCAAAAAAGTGAAAGTTTCTTCTATAAGGATTTATACACTCCTCTACCAATACCTGATCAACTTTGGGAAAGTGTTATAATGGATTTTTGTTTGGGGTTACCAAGGATGCAAAGTTGTAAAGGTTTTATTGTTATGATAATGGATAGATTTTCATAAATGGCACATTTTATACCTTGCAACAAGATTGATATTGGGATACATGTACCATACTTATATTTCCAATAAATAGTGAGGTTACATTGATTTTCCAAAAGTTTAGTGTCGGATAGATGTCAAATTATTGAGTTAATTTTAGAAGACACTTTGGAACATGTTAAGTACTAAGTTACTATTTAGAAATTCTCATCATCAACATACGGATGGTTAAACATGAGTGACTAATACAACTCTATGTACTTTGTTATGAGGGTTTGTGGATATAATTACCAAAGGTTGGGATATAAAGCTTGCGCATGCTAAGTTTTTATATAATAGGAGTCCTTCTAATATAACTAAAATGAGTCCTTTTGAGGTTGTCTATGGGGTTAACCCATATCTACCCATCAATATGTTGTCATTTAATAGAGGAGATATAAAGAATTATGATGTAAAGGAAAGAATCAAATTCTTTAAAAAACATCATCAATAAATTAAAGACTACATTGAAAAATCGAATGCTAAATATCAAGCTCAAGCCAATAAAATAGAATTCAACAAGTGTTTAAACTGAAATATTTGGTATACTTTCATTTTAGAAAAGAAAGATTTCCAAACTTAAGAAAGAATAAACTAATGCCAAGATCTGATGGTCCATTCAATATCTTAAGAAAATTTAGAAATAATGCATATGCACTTAAATTGCCTGAAGATTATGAAGGATTATCTAAGACTTTGAACATTGGTGACTTACCTCCTTATTATAGTGATGCTAATTTGAGATCAAGTTCTTCTTTACAAGGGAAGAATAATGCAAGAGTATCTCTAAATCACTCTTAATATTATTCTTTAAATGATGAAGAATAAGAAGAATTAGCATACTTGTACACTATTCTTGAAAACTCTTATGTTTCTAATATTTTGTCAAGTAATTCTTGAAGGTATTATATATGTTTGTAAGAAGTTCATGCTATTGAATATCTTTGATGTAAAACAAAATGATAATGGCATTACATGGATTACAAAGTGTAAGGAAGAATAAGGCTACAAGATACAAACTTGGACTACATATGTTAAATATATGTATTACATTATTAAAGTTTGTGTAGCTTTGTTATTATTATTATTTTTTTTGTATATTTCATAATACTTATAAATTGTCATTGTAACTCTTTAAATCTATGCTTGTACTATGTATAGGGGGTTTAATTTCATTAATATGGGCTAATTATTGGGCTTGTTAGTGAAAGGGCTTAGAATGGGTGCATGTATATATAAGCCATGTACACCTTGATATCGGTATGCAATGTTGACTTCATATAATTTTCGAAAGAGAAAGCAACACTAAAATGTGTGTGTTTTCTTCTTCTCTTCTCCTTCTTCAATTGAGTTTATTGGAGAGAAGTAGAGAGTATTCTATTGAAAAGTAGATGATTTCACTTTATTAGGCTTAAGATCTTAGGGTTAGATATTGCCACCTTCCAAAGGATTTGTCGACATACTATCAACTTCTTTCGTTTTTGAGATTTTTAAAGACTTTGCACCAACTTGATTCCTATAGAAATGTTCCTTGATTTGTAGAAGATTATTTGGTGATGACCTTCCACATCAAGATCACTTACATATCCTTCTCTTGCCAAGTACTTTCTTAGGTAATTGTATCACATTTGTTGAGACTATTTAATTCCATATAGAGATTTTTGTAACTTGATTGTGCATATATGATGAGGTTTTGATTTACATCCCTCGAGCATGTTTAATCCCTCTATTATTTTCATATAGATGTTGGCGCCCAATGACCCACATAGGTATGTAGTCATTACATCTATGACGTGTATTTGCACTCTTTGCAAGTTTACTAAACTGACTAGAAACATTAGGGTAATTGTATCCACCACGGGAGAACAGGTTTCTATAAATTCAATTCATGGATTTTATGCAAATCCTTGGACCACTATTTTAGCTTTATATCATACTACATCATTACACTCATTATGTTTATGCATGAACACCCACTTATAATCGACAGGTTTGGTACCTACATGTAATTGACTAACATGTCCAGAAACTCCTTGCTTGCTTAGCGAGTCTAGCTAGTTCTACTTTTATATCCTCTTTCAAGCTATCCCTATCATCCCTTTGTCAACATTCTTCAATTGATTGAGGATAATTATTATTTTAATATATAATGTCAATGATAATGTCTTATACAATGATATCATTGGTGCGAATTTTATTTTATATCACCCAATTCCGATCAAAGCATAACTAATCGATATCTCATAATTGTCATTTTCTCTATTAACATCTTTGGTACCATGACACTCTACTAAAATATCTTTAGGTATTTTATCTTCATCATTATTAAGGGCTGTGAAAAAAATCTAGGATCCCAAAATCCGATCCAATATTTAAAAAATCAGATTTGGCATTTCGGATATCCAAACTAATTTTAGTCCAAAAGGATATTCAACATTCGGATATTCGATTTTTTACTGGATTATCCAATCTAGAAAAATATATGATATTTTGTTGATTATTTCAACAATACATCATATTATTGTGTTTTTATAGTTTTATGTTTTAAAATTTTATTTATTTTTATATTTTAAATACTTATAATAATATTTTAATACTTTTTTTAGATAAAATAAGACATTTTTATGAATATATATATGAATATTAATTGATATACGATCTTTATTTTTTTAAAATATTATAGCAAAACTTATTAAAATTTATAAAATAGTATTTTAATACGGATATCGGATATATCCGAATCTAGTCCATATCCGAACAGTTTTTTTTGGATATCCGCAGACCGCATCTCGGATATCCAGTCTAAAAAATGTTGAGTGAATATTAAAAAAAAATATTCGAACGGATACGAATATTCGATTTTGCACACTCCTATCAATATTAGTTACCACATTAACAACTTTTGTGAATTTTTTCCTTTTTCTAGGATTAGAATCATTAGAGTCAAGTGGTCTACCATGTTTTTTACCTTACCTGTAACTCACTTACTATTGATTGGGATGAAGTCCCTATAGGGAATTCTACATGAGCTAGAGCATTTTCATCTAGTGTATGTGATTCATTACTTTCTCAACATTAGTAAACACATTTGGTAGCCTATTGGCTATATTTTGTTAGTGTATAATCCTTTAAACTTCAAGTTCTCTTTAATTAGTGATATAATCTAAAAATTTCATGGAGGTGGTATTCCATGTAATATTTTTCTCAACAATATCCTTTTCCTTCTCTTATTCCCTCAATGTTGGGTAGATTATTTCATTGAAACAAAACTCTAAGTACCTACATGTGAATAAATCACCAATGTTAGGTTTGATGTACTTTATGATAGAATATGACTCATAGCCTGCGTAAATTCTCAATCTTCTTTATGGCTCGAGTTTAGATTATTGTGGAGGAGGAATAAGAACATACATTGCACATCCAAAAAGTTTGAAATGAGAAATGCTAATCTCTCTACTAGAGATAAGTTGTAAAGGGGAATACTCATAATATGTAGTTTTTATAAGTTAAATTCATTTGGTTGCATGCAAAATTGTATGCCCCCAGCTTAATGTGGGAAACTTCAACCTCATCAAGAGTCAATCTATCATTTTTCAACCACTTAATTAATGACTCTAATAAGCTATTTTGAGTATGAGTGTGAGGCACCAGGTGACCTATAATCATCCTATTTGATTGACAATATTTGTCAAAAATTTAGGATGTGAGTTCCCTTTCATTATCCATCCTCACTCTCTTAATTGGATATTTTACAAAATGAGCTTTTAATTTAATTATTTGGGCTAAAATCCTTACAAATACCAAACTCATTGTGAACAATAGACTTACTTGAGACCATTATGTTAATGCATTGACCAATGCCATAAAATATTTTAATGGTCCATATGGTTGTGTTATTAGCCCTCATATGTCTTCTTGAATATGTTTAATGAACATGAGATATTCTATGTTTACTTTTGTTATTAACGAACTTGTTATGAATTTGCTAAGGGACCAGGACATGCATGTTAGGTCACCTGTAGGACGTGATGCCATGGGACTCAATCGGATGTATAAAAGTGACATAAAGCCCAAATGTTCACACCGAAATATTTTATAAGATTTTCTTTTGACCAATATTATACGATGTCAAGGTACTTAACATCCTTACATGTTGTTTCTATATGACATCCATTTTGTCAAGTTTCCTTGCAACAAAGCAAGTTCCTCTATGACTTACTCAGTAATAGGGCATTCCTTATGTCTGATCTTGTCCCTGTAGGGAGAAAAATAGAAGCTCTACCAGAGCCATCTATGAGACTATAAATGCCAAATATAGTGGCCACATTTATTTTTTCCATTTACAAAGTATAAAATAATATACTACTATTGAGAATAGAATAATCAGTGGAACTATCTATGTGACATAAATCTCCCCTACTCATCTTGATATTATCTTGAACCATTCTAGTAAAGTGTAAAAATACATAATTAAAATCATCATACATTTTTTATAATAAGAAAAGTACATATCATGCATAATATTGGAAGTGTAAACAAATTACAATATTATTATTTTAAGAAAGCACAATACAACATAAAAACTCTCTAATCAAACAAACAACTACCATCAAAAATATCACCAAAAGGGAACCCAATGTCTAGGAGATCCATAACATGATCCATATTATCTAGAAGAAAATTTAAAGTATTCAGGTGGGTATTCTCAGAGATTCCAAATTCTACAAGATTAGTCTCCTTCCCTTTTATTTTTATGGTGTATTGGTATAGCTTTACCAAGTGTGGGGGAGTACAACAAGATTAGACCAAATGCCTTGATGCTCCACATCTATGACAAACACTTCTACCTGGAGTTTTAAGGTTCTTCAGTGGATAATTTTTTATATATTTTTTCACTTTTTTCTTCTAGATATCTAGGTTGATCTAGGTATTGTTAAACCCACGACAATGCCTATTCCCATGGACATGACCATGACTAGTTGGGTAACCATTATTTTATGTTCTCTTTGAGGAGGTAACATTTACTTCAAAAAATGTTGCATGAATTTCAAGAAATGGTGTTGAACTAGTGGGTCATGCCTGATGATTGTTTAAATTTAGTTGATTGTTTTACTCGGCCAAAATTAGACATAAGATAAGATACAAATATGTTCCAAAATTACAATCGCTATAATGTTGCTAGAGAATCATATTTTTAGCATGAAAGTTAGAGAAGGTATTTTCTAACATCTCATCAACGGTGGTATTTTTCCCACATAGCCTCAATATTGAGATAATTTTAAACATTTATGAATTATACTCACTAGTTGTTTTATAATCTTACAGCCTCAAGTGTATCCACTTATATGAGGCAAGAGGGAAGATAACCATTTTCAAGTGATTGAATCAATCTTTAAGACTCTTCCAGAGTTCTTGTTGGCTCTTAACAACTAGATATTGATTTTTAAAGTTCTCATGTAAGTGATGCTGCAAAAAAATCATTGCCTTTGCACAGTTTATCAAGACACATTTTAGCCTTCTTTCATAGTTTTACCCAAACCAAGACATGCTAAGTGGAGCTCCTCATCTAAAACATATGATAAATAATTCTTTCAGGTCATGTCTAATGAGGTGAATTCCAACTTCCTTAGGTTGGTAATTTTTTAACCAACAACAAAAAAAAAGTGTAAAATATAAATAATGAGAAATAAAATTTGCAAAGAAAGTAAATTACTAGAAAAAAAAATTCAAAATAATAACATGATTGTAAATAAAATAGTTGGTATTGGGAGCATCATAGCTTTACCAACATTTATGCAATCATCTAATCGTACTTCAGGTACATGGGAAATCTTTAGCCACATATGGTGGCCCTCGATTAGGTTTAAGTAATGGAGGTTTGTACATATTATATTAAATAATCACGTTAAGTGGTTTTACAATCAACTTCCAGTGATGGATTTATGTATATGGTGATGCGTGATGAGATCACAATCCATCCCATTTGTCACGCATGTGGTAATAAGCAATGAGACCCCCAAATTATAACCCCTTTTATAGTGATATAATATAATATCATATATATGATAAATTTTAGTATTGAATCTAAAATAAGACTCATATTTGCAATATTACCATGTTTAATATGATCACATAACATAATATATAGCTTGCTTAAGTTATGCTTTAACCATAATATGAACATAAATCAAAATTTTCAAAATAAGTGTGTTGATTACAGGTTACAAATTATAAAGTACTTGTAGATTCATATGACTATTCCTTGAGAAAAGAAATGCAAAATTTATACAATATGACCAATATTTATATAGAGTGTGATACTATGATTTCCGAGTATTACAATTAGTAATATAAAAATAGGAGTTACACATCATGCGTTCTTAAAAGAAAGTACGTGTGATTGGAAAAAAAAATTAACGTATAAGGCTCCATTTCTCAAAGGAGCACCACATATAATAATGATTTGGTTATATGAATAGGTTATAGAGAAGCCCAAAAAACCCCAATATATGCCACCATATATGTAATATATTACAATAACATGTATATATGATAAAAGATAATTTTAATGACTAAAATATGACTAAAACTGAAAGAAAAAAAAAGGGAATGTTGATGCAACAAGAAAAATGAAAAGTAAATTTTTGAGCTAAAACATCTTCTCGCCAAAAGCAATTGTGCTGATAATATATAACACAATAAGAGAAAAAAGTACATAACATACTGAAAGAAACCTAGAAAGCTGAAGATAAAAAAGAATATAGCTCTTCTCCTGTCCTTCTCATTTCATAATTCACTTATTTATAATAATAGAAAAAGAAATGAATGGTGATGAGTTACAAGGAATATTATCGTTCCATTATGAGATGAGGTAAATAGGAGTGATTATAATAAATTTATGTTACATTATAAGATCAATGAAGTGCCTTAGGAAAGGTATTGTAACCCCATGCTTCTCAAAAATGTTATTTTTATAAATTATCTATGTTGATTTATGAGTTTAAACCTTTACTTTTATTTTAATTAGGAAATTTTATTAATATTGTGTTCCTCATAAATATTTTAACATTTTGATTCATTTTATTATTTTATTGATGGTTTTGAATTTATATTGAAATTTATTTAATCATTTGTTATTGCAGATATTTCTAGATAAATTTGTTTACAACTACGATTTCATTAAATTTATGTAATTCAATTTTTTTAAAGATATTTCCATTTAAGTTGTGCATTTTAATTTTTAATATTTTAAATTCATTTTCAAGTATAACCATGTCATGTGATTATGAATTTATTTTATAATTATATTTCATTCACAAAAATAAATGATTTTAAATTATAAAATCCCTTCAAAGTGGTATATCATTTTAATTATTTTCATTCATAGAAAATATTTCCTTTTAGGAATTTCTCTATTTCTATGAGGCCTTTAAGATCTTTAAAAAAATTTCAATGAAAATGATTTTTTTATTTATTTATGATTTTATTTCTAAAGTTTGTGTTCTTCTATTTTTTTCATTTTGGTGTGCAAAGGACATTTTGAAAAAGTGTTAAATTATTTTTAGTCATTAGATATTTTATTAAAATAAAATTCATTATTTTTGAATATTTACCCTATGAGTTTTTTAATTAAATGAATTTTAGATAAAATCAACCATTAATAATATTTTAGATAGTTTGTATAAAAAAACCCTAATCGATCAAATTTCCCCCTCCCTTTCTTTTTCTCTTCTCTATCTTCCTTCTCTTTTCTTCTTTGTGTGCCAAACCCAACCCTCCCAACCTTCTGTTCCCCTACTCCCTTCCCCTTTCTTCTTTGTTAACCTACAACATGACCATTACACCACCTTGCCGCCAGGACACTACAATCTCCACTTCATCCACTCATTGTCATCGATTCCAGAGCAGCGGCAACGACGCACCCTATAGCACAAGAAGACAGTAGCAGCAGACCACCATCTAGCTGCCTTTAGCACCGCTTGGGCACTAGCGAGTGGTCCTTGACCACCTGTGAAGCTCAAGCAACCCTTATTCACTCTAATTTGGTAGCAATTTGATTGGTATAATTACCCCAAACACTAATTTCTAATTTGAATAATATTATGTGAATTAGAGATATTTAAGCTAAATTAGTTACTAAATTGAGTATATATGTATTGTATGATTGATTTGGTTGGGTTAATTGTGTGGAATATGTTGATATCTAGAATCTGGAACTTTTGGCCTACTAATGTCTAGATTGTGTGAGTTTATCTGATTAAGCTATTTGTATAAATTAATTTTATAATATGTTTTAAAATGTATTTAATTTTATATTTGAATTATCAATTTGAAAACTTTGTGTGGAATTAATCTGAATCAGATTTCTAGGTCAAAACTATTACGTATTGAAATTGAATTGCATAGTTGTGTTTTTTTATTTATTTAATTCTATATTATACTTTCAAATGTATTTAATTTCATGTTGGAAATTTCAATTTGATAATTTGGAGAGAAATCAACTAGAATTGGATTTTTAGGGTAAAGTTATTGCAAATAGAAGTTCGATTTATCCATGAACTTTTTTATTAAATTGATTATATAATTTATAATAAAGTATGTTTAATTTTTATTTCTGGCCCATTAATTTAAATATTTGAGTTAGATTTGATCGTATTTACAGTTTAAGTTCAAAAACTCTAATTTTATTAAATTGGGCTTTTGCTTTATTGATTTTGATCAATCAATTAAACAATATATTACAAAATAATTCAAATTATATTTTTAAACATTCAAATTAATTAAATTAATAAAGGATAACTAAATTGCATATTTAGATTTAAAACCTAGTTTTTGACATGAAATTGGTCATTTGTATAATTATTTCTTCTAAAATTAATTTTATAGAATTGTTTGAAATGACCTTAATTATATTCTGAGACCTTCAATTCGGATTAATTGATTCGAATTGTACAAATTTATAGTTTGGACTTGAAAACACTAATTTTTTAGAATAGTTTAATGGAATTTAAATTTGTTAGATTATTCCATATATCAATCAATTAATTTTGGTTTAAAACCAATTAAATTGAGTTTTAACTTATCATTTGGATCAATTTTTTAAAATTGATCGATTTGAGGTTTTGGATTCAAACCCTAATCGTGTAAGTGGTTTTAATAAAATTTACTTATTTTCTATTATTCGATGTTTATATTCGTTTTGAAAAAAAAAAGTGGTTTTTAGTGTTTTTGCACAAGATTTGTGATATTTTAACTTGTGAATTATGTTCAAATCTGTAAAGTGTATTTTGGTCTTTTTTGGTCTCAAATATGATTATTTATGTCTTAAGGTATTTTTAAGACCGTTTTGGATTTTATGGCTTTTAAATGGTTTTATTTTGTTTGGTTAATGGCCTAGTTTAATCTTGTGATAATTTCTCATCTTAGTTTTTATTGACTTGTTTTGAGGCTTCATGTCTTAGTTTGATTTTGGATCCTTTGGTAGTCAATAAGTTGCACCTCATCTTATGTGAATGTGTTGCAAAGGCTATGGCTCAATGCCTAACATTAGCCTTATATGGCTAGATATTGTTGTCAAAGTTATGGCTTGATGCCTAACCTTAGCCTTGTATAACTAGATATTGCGAGCCTTATTAGGCGAGTTGTTTGTGACTCTTAGTGGTCAAATTAGTTTGAGAAATTGTTTAGTTGTTATATGTGAACCTTTGTATTCCTTGGTGAATAATATAGTATTTTTAAATAAAATATTATTTATTAAAGTGGAAGATACTTAGAGTTAGCTAGGCATCTCAAGCCTCAGTTAGCCTTAACTATTAAAGGCCTTCAAGTCGAAGGTTCCTTTCTACTTTCACAGGTAAAATCACTAGCCCTATAGGGGTTTGCATACTTCAATAATTGGATACTTAGCTCTGGCTAGGGGTTAGTTTGTCGCAATGGCTTCCTTCATTGATTTATTAAAAGTATCAGTTATGTAGCCTTAGATTTATGATCACATATGAGACTATGGTCCATCTCAAGATAATATTATCTTTTATCTAAGATGTATACAACTAGGTGGTTGTGTGGTTTCCTCAATTACTCTATCTTGGAAGTGAATAAGTTACTTCTAGTTTGATAAGTTACACACGACTAGATGGGTATTTGGTTTCCCTGGCTAGTTTGCTTTGGAAGCAAGTTGGATTTACTTGTGATTATGTGTTGATTTTTTTTTTGTAGGAGGCATTATGTGTGCACTATCATTATGTGTGTTTGTTTTGGTAAGAGGTATAATGTGCACTACCATTACATGTGTTTGTTTTCGTAAGAGGCATGCGCAGTACCATGGTCTTTATTTGTTTTGGTAGGAGGCATTATGTAAAATATCCTTGTTTCATGTTGGTACATGTATTACTTGAATTTTATACATAACTTGATGTTACTACATGTGAATTGTTAGTTATGTGTGATTTTACATCTTTTTATGTTGTGTGACTCTATAGGCATTGTATTTGCTTAGGATTAGGCATGTTTACTTAGTACTTTTGCACTAAAAATATTAGTTATTAGTGGTTGTGATGTTCATGATCTAGATACCATTGAAGCTTGAGTTAGAGCTAAAGAGTAGAGTTTTCCTGTGTTATGATTCCGAGTAGGATTTTCTAGTTATTAGATCTAGTTGGTGCGATTCAACTTTGTAACTTTCTATTAAGAATTTGTGATGTAAATAACTTTACCTTTTAATATTATTCTTATTATTTAATTTTTTTAAACTCAATCTTACATCTATGGTGGAATAATTGAACACGTTCACCTCTCCTCGTGATAGATGCAGTAATAACATCTATTATTTTTGGTTTACACTTCCGTATTGTACTTCTAAAACAAAATTTAAAGTTGAGAAAAATGGGTAGTGTTACAACAAATGCAATAGGGAAACCAACCACCACGTGTGTTATCAACTCCTTGACTCATTGAAAACCAAATCCAATGTCGCCATCCCACACTACAACATCATGCATCCTAGGAACCACTGATGAGTTCATATTTTGACACATTGTATACCCTTATAATCTAAGTTTTTGGTAGTTTATTTAACTAATATAGGCAATAATTATTGTTTTATGCTTAAGTGGTAAAAATTGCATAAATTTTATTATTTGAGCTAAAATGATATAATTTAATTAAATTTAGAATTAAATATTATTGATTAATATTTATTGTTTTTTATTTACAGGTTTTGTTTTTAAATAAAGAAAAAAGAAAAAAAAACCTTTGGACCAATAGCCGAAGGCCAAAAGGACTGTAACAAGATAAACAAAACGGAGCTGCGCGGGAGAAGAAAAGTCAGCTGAAATAAGGGCTGACGTGGGAAGTGCATGGACGACGCATGCACAAAAAATTTATAAAAGGGCAAGCGGCAGACCAAAGAGAGGGGAGCCGCGGGGCACACAGAGAGGCGGCAGAGCCTTCAGAGGCTCGGACTCTGATTCGGGCGAGTGCGGCAGAGCCGTAGGGTAGAAATAGAGAGGAACGGTAGTGCAGCACGTACGACGAGACAGAGGCTCGGACAACGAGGAGGCAACAGCCTTCAGCGCACGACAGCCTATAGCCCAGAAAAAAAAAAAAAAGATTTTGGCACAGAAATCAAGCGCCGAGAAGGAAGAAAATATATGTTTTTTCTGAGAAAATTTACACAAAATATTCTACTTTTCTTGGCTTCAAAATTTTTTTTGTAAACCTCATATATGTTTAATTGCTTTGATCAAATTATTTTCCATAGATCTTGTAATGGACTATAGAGATTACTAGAACTTACTCTTGTGCTATTCGAAGCTTATAGTCAAAACATGCTCTGATTGAGGAAATGATGAAGGCAGCTTAGAAAAGTTTCCATCACATGACCAAATAGCTTAACCTGATTTGTGTATCCATGATATACAATCCATCAAAACCCTTTGACCCTATACAAGGAACATATACTTTTCTTCATTACCTACATTGAATAACCGTTGGGCCTTAATATCTTTACCATTGCTTAAAGCTAGTGGAAGGAAATCAAATCGTTATGGATATGAAGAGTGGTTGTGTATGAGATATATGTATCCATGCTAAGAAAGGGGATTGGTTATGTTTGGTGGAGAAAAAAATTAAAAAAAAAAGAAAAAAAATTGTTTAAAAAAAATCAAAAAAAAAGAAAAAAGAAAAAAAATGTTAGGATATAAGGAAGAGAGGGAGTTATGGAGATTATGTTGAGAAAGTTCTATTCATGTTACATTTTATTGTGAAAGTGGAGAGGTGTATCATTAATCGTTGATGTGGAATTATGATTATATTTCGTCTAATTATTAGATTCCACTAGCTCTTGACCTTTTTAGCACCACACACCTAAAATACTCCATACCCGTCTTTACCTTAAACCCCGTTAACTAATAAGTAAGTCCTATTTGATTCTCAAGATGAGCAGCCTTTGATCTGTTGGAGATTAGTCACAAGAGTTAAGCATATGGTTTGGTCCATTTGGCAAGTATTTGATATCTTTCATGAGGTTTTATCCACAAGAACATGAGCCTTCTTTATTTATATATGTGAGTCGTTTGCTATCTTTATCATCTTATCTCACATACATGAGTGTTTTTATACATTTGTAGCCATGAATCTAAGAGAAAAAAAAATTGAGGGTATCCACAGTGAGGATGAATCTTGATGTGACTAAGGCGTGGTAAATTTTCATCCATAATATTAATATGTTCATACCTGTCATGTTTATGTGTGAACCATATGTTGAAATTGATTCTTTAAATCTCCCAATACTGAATCTTGATTGATTGCTAATCTTGACGTTTGAAAGTAAAAGATTCTGAGACAAAAATGGTTAAGGGTGTTAGGTATGTTTTTATTTTATTTTATTTGTGTTTGATTTTGTGGGTATATCATCTGTGAAACCCTCACGAGACCTTACTCGTCCTCGATGCGTGACCTAGGGGTTTAAAGGGCTTGTTACACATGCTAAGTGTAATCATGAGACCTACGAAAGTGGCTAGTTAATTTAATTTTATTTGGTTAGAGTAATAACTTGCTTGAGGACAAGCAAGAAGCTAAGTGTGGGGGTGTGATGAGTTTATATTTTGACACATTTTATGCCCTTATAATCTTAGTTTTTGGTAGTTTATTTAACTAATATAGGGGAATAATTATTGTTTTATGCTTAACTGGTAAAAATTGCATAAATTTTATTATTTGAGCTAAAATGATATAATTTATTTAAATTTAGAATTAAATATTATTTATTAATATTTATTGAATTTTATTTACAGGTTTTGTTTTTAAATAAAAAAAAAGAAAAAAAAAACCTTTGGACCAACGGCCGAAGGCCGAAGGCCGAAGGCCCAAAGGCCTGTAACAAGGTAAACCAAACGGAGCCGCACGGGAGAAGAAAAGTCAGTTGAAATAAGGGCTGACGTGGGAAGTGCATGGATGACGCATGCACAAAAAATTTATAAAAGGGCGAGCGGCAGACCAAAGAGAGGGGAGCCGCGGGGTGCACAGAGAGGCGGTAGAGCCTTCAGAGGCTCGGACTCTGATTCGGGCGAGTGCGGCAGAGCCGCAGGGTAGAAACAGAGAGGAACGGCAGTGCCGCACGTACGACGAGACAGAGGCTCAAATGACGAGGAGGCAGCAGCCTTCAGCGCACGTCAGCCTACAGCCCGGAAAAAGAAAAAGAAGAAAGATTTTGGCACAGAAATCAAGCACCGAGAAGGAAGAAAATAAAGGAAGAATTTATACCGGTAGAATTTATTTCAGATAAAATTAATTTTTATCCGAATAAATTCTAAATCTTTAATTCAAAATTAATTCCGGTTATTTCTTTCTCTTATTTTTAATTTATATTTTAGATATATATTTCTATGTAATTAATTCTTTAATTACGAGTGGCTGAGTATTTATTGTTAGGGAATGAATTGAAACCCTATATTATGATTTGAATTATAATTTTATTTTCTTTGTTTTGTGAGATTGTTTCTTGACTCTATATTAATTGCTATCGTTTATATGTATAATTCTGTCCAGTATAGTTTATTTGGTGCATGCCTTGTTCTGGTTCCTCATAAGTGATAGTATGTAGGATTATTTGCCTGCGAGGTGGCCATATAAATATACAAGAATTTATATGTATAAATTGCAGCTAGGTTAGATAACAATTCACCTAATCGTTTTTTGATTCTAACCAAAGTGGTAAAACTTTTCGATACGTGTGGGTCAAGGATAGGAAATACAGCTAGACATACGTTTTGTACTAGTCTGGGTACTTAGATTGACAGCCTTCCACTTACACTTAATGCATTAAATCTAGTTAAATATAGGAGCCGCTTATTGCTGCTATACTGCTAGTATTTAATAGGGTTAATATAGGCACGTGGTCATATTAATTAATTAAGGGAAGTAATATAAGGTGTATGGACCTGCGTTTGGTGTGGAACTTGGTTGATCTCATTCTCATGATTAAAGGATGACTTAGAGATAAATATTATATTTCGACCTAATCTAGTGGTGGATTTTTATTTTCCTAACATATTTCTCATATCTGCGGTTTCCTATCAATTTCATTATTTTCGTTATTAGTTTATTTTATTATTTTATTATTTTTTTTATTTTGATAACCCCTATTAGTATTTTTCTTATTTATTTATTTAGTGTTATTTAGGATTTTTATTTTTTAGTTTTAGTTTTATTTTTAAGCTAGTTAAATAGAGGTGAGCCCTCTCAATCCCCGGCTAGAACGATACCCTTATTTACCAGTACTACAATTGACAACAAGAGGGTTTAAATTGCGTGCCGGCTACGGTCGCACCAATTTTTGGCGTCGTTGCCGGGGATTGGTAACTTCACCTTTATTTTTCTAGTATTTTTAGTGTGTTTTCATTTTTAGTGTTTTTGTATTTTTTCTTTTAGTTTGTTTTAGATTTTCTTAGGATTTTTGGTGTGTTTTGTTATTAACCTTTTCCTTTGAAGTGTTAGTATTTTCAGGTGGCTATGAGAGGATCCTTTGGTTATGGACAACTTTCTTCGAATCTTAACGCAAGAGTAAATGAGGTAAGTATGAGTAGTCTTGAAGATAAACTTAACAAACTCACTGCTCTTGTTTTGCAGGTAGCTGAAGCTAGAGTTATTAATACAAGTGGAGTGTGTCATACGCAAGGAAATCCATATGCCTACCATGAAAAAGCTATGAGAGGAGGAGGATGGACACAACCTAATGCTCAATCCTTCAATGGTTTTCAAGGACATGATCCCTATACAAGCACATACTATTCGGGAATGAGGCATCAACCCAACTTTGGATGGGAGTTGACTAATCAGCATCAAGTGCCATATCAAGATCCTTACACGCGTGAATATGAAGCTTCAAAATATTATCAAGATCCTCAACAAGAATTTTCTCCAGTTTCGGAACCCTCAAGTTCAGAAAAAATGGATAAGATTCTTGGAGAGCTGATAAATGATCAAAACCAGTTGGCAGAAAGCCAAAATCAACTGATACAAATGAATGATCATTATTCAGTGCCATATCAAGACCCTTACATATGTGATTATGAAGTGTCAAAACATTATCAATATCCTCGACAAGAATCTTCTCCAATTTCAGAGCCTTCAAGTTCAGAAAAAATGGATAAGCATTTTGAAGCATTGACAAATAGCCTAAATCAAATGATGTAAAGTCAGATTAGACAAAATGAAAGGGTGTCAGTGCTAGAGGAGAAAATGGGTTATATGGTCAACCTAATAAATCAATCACAAGCACAAGAAGAGCTCTCTAGTACTTCAAGTCCAAATTCAAGTTAGAGTTATGAGGATGATGATGACATATCTGAATGTGAGGATGAGCTAGTTGAGGAGGTTTCCATGAAAAACATTGAAGAGCAAGATCAAGTGGAAGAAGAGCTTATAAAAGTAGAAGAAGAATCTCATCAAAATAAGGATCAAGTGAAAAAAGAGAAGTATATGGATGGCAAGGCTATCACTTTCACCTACCATATACCATCTTTGAACATTTATTCCCCACATTTACTTGGAGATTACCATGAGACACAAGGTAAGCCTTTGAACCACATTGATTTTATTTATGCTAACCACACTCCTTGTTTTCCCTCTTTTAGCAGGTTATATGGATCCAAGAGTGAAGAGAGTAATCAAATCACTCTGGATACATTTAATAAGAAGCGTGATGCTCCAAAGGAGAGGTTATGTTGGAAGTACGTGTTTAAAGATTTTAAGATAGGAAAATATGTTCCTTCGATAGAGAGATTATCGTACATGGACATTGGGCAAAATATTCTCTCTCTACACACGAGCTTAAATTCTATGCTAGGTAAGTTACATTCTTGTCGGATCAAATCTTTCATTAAATCTAACATCTTGTCTTTTTCTTCCTTGCAGGATAAGGACGATCATCACGAGGAAGGATTTGGTGAAGCAGCTCTGAAGTGGACGTATCCACCTTGAACGAGAAAAACCGAGGTTATGTCAGGCTAAAGACATAAAAACAAGTGCTACTTGGGAGGCAACCCAATGTAATAAAGGAGTTTTCTATCCTTTAGTTATTTATTTATTTAGTTTGTTTTCTCCATACATTAAATTTCATGTTTCCTTAGTTGTTTACACATTGAGGACAATGTGTGATTTAAGTGTGGGGGTGTGTGTGTGTGTTTTATGTTTTTTGTAAAAAAAATTGATTTTTTTAGAGTGTTTAGTTTTTTTTAGAGTTTTAGAGTGTTGAGTATTTTTAGAGTCATAGGAGCCTTAACTAGTTAATGAGGAATATATCTTTGAAATCTAACGAAAAGATGATCATGAAATCGAGATAAAGCAAGTGGAGATTTTTTATGTTAATTTCGATATAGGGAACACACATCTACGTGCCTAAGTTTGAATGAAGAAAGAATATGTATGATTGTCTAATCACCGACATGGCATGTTGAGATTCGTCGCATTCCTTAGTGAGCTTTTGAACCATATGTACCTTCTTTTTCTGAGAAAATTTACACAAAATATTCTACTTTTCTTGGCTTCAAAATTTTTTTTGTAAACCTCATATATGTTTAATTGCTTTGATCAAATTATTTGCCATAGATCTTGTAATGGACTATAGATATTACTAGAACTTACTCTTGTGCTATTCGAAGCTTATAGTCAAAACATGCTCTGATTGAGGAAATGATGAAGGCAGCTTAGAAAAGTTTCCATCACATGACCAAATAGCTTAACCTGATTTGTGTATCCATGATATACATTCGATCGAAACCCTTTGACCCTATACAAGGAACATATACTTTTCTTCATTACCTACATTGAATAACCGTTGGGCCTTAATATCTTTACCATTTCTTAAAGCTAGTGGAAGGAAATCAAATCGTTATGGATATGAAGAGTGGTTGTGTATGTGTGTGTGTAAAAGAAATATATGTATCCATGCTAAGAAAGGGGATTGGTTATGTTTGGTGGAGAAAAAAAAATTAAATTTTTTTTTTCATCATTCTAGTTAAAATATTTTAAATTGGAGGTCAACATTGTGTTCATTTGGTCATTTACATACAATTTCATATATTTGAAGTCTTAATTTGGAGTTGTAGAACTTAAGTTATGATTAAAAGTGAGTTTTGAGAAGAAGAAAGTAAATTGGAGGATATTTTAGTACTTTCACATGTTGTTGTCCCTTGGGGTGTCAGAAGCTATCCTAGGACAATATTGGTATGGTAATGTTGAGTGTTTAACCTTGGTTAGTGTTGGCTATCCAAACAGAATTAATTAAGTTATAAAAGGCCTAGATTTAGTATAGAAAACATTACAAGTGAAATTATGATTATATGTTTTTAATTTTGAGTTTAACTCTTATGTTGTTTTAATTATATTTAATAAGAGGTGTTTAGGTGTTTTCTTGAATTAGTAAATTTAATGAGTTTAATTTGTGGTTAAATGAATTGAGTAAAGATTTAGGATTAACAAGGATAAATTAGTCTTCTTACTCCTAATATAACATTCTTAGGCCATTTTTGGCTTTGGAATAACCTTAAGGGCATCCTAAGGTGAAACCTTTGAATTAAGTAATTTGTTTTAAATATTTACTTTATCATTAAGTATTAGTTTGGTATTTATATGATTTCTTCATTTGTTATTTTTGTGGAGTTTTCATTAGTCTACCTCGGTGTAATACTAAGTTTATGTTAATAATACAATTTTCGGAATGAAATTATATACATAAACAATGGATAGTTAATTATTAAGTGATATGTTAAGTCTAGATTAATGTTGTGGTTATTTATTAGTATAATTTAATTAAAAAGATTAAGGTTAAATAAAGAGGTCTTAATCTTTTTATTCTTATCGTGCTTTACCTTAGTCTTTTCTTGGCTACAAGTTGAACCTAACAGATTTTTTTTAATGTAACCATGTGTTAATAGGTTTAATTTAATAATTAGATTAGGGCATATTTATAACAACACTCCAATTTTCACACCTATAAAATTTTATTAAAATAAATAATGTGGAAGCAAATATAAAAAACGAGAAGCGTTGCCACCACACCTAACATACGACAAATGTTTATCATCTATCTCATGGTACGTATAGGGCTAAAAATTTGTCAAACAAAACCTAAAACAAGACTAACCAAAACCTCGATGATAAAATTAATGAAAAACCCTATAAAAGTATTGTTGATAAAGTAGTAAAAAATCTATGAAGTAAATCTAAAATTTCAAAATCTCAACCCAAGCATCAAAATTTATATGGTCATTTACAACACCAAATAAAATTACAATGCAATAACTTAACTTCCAAAATATTTAAAAACAAAAGTAGAAATCAAATAAGAAATTCATGGGATCAAAACTTCCAATTAGCTCATCTCTCATCCCAAGCCAATAATCACACATAAATTAAACTAGAATGTCTACACACAAACACCTACACAAAGTGTAGTACCAGTCCAATGATGTACTGAATAAGTCACACTCAAAACATAATGACAGCATATCCGTATAGATTTATATACTTTGCATAACCAATAAAATATGAATTACATGCTGTAATATGAGATGATGGAAAGTAGAAGAGCATACTAAGTAAGAGAAATTTAACATTGATCAATGCATAACCTATAGAAAACCAATACTCTTAACTAAGCGTGAATTCACAAAATAACATGTTGTTGTAGTAGAAATATGCCATCATGGGAAAATTTCATGGACGATATTGATATTCTTGAATTACAATTGAATTTCCTTTAAATGCTCACACAAAGTCTCATGGCATGATATACATAGTAAATCATGGATAATAAAAGGATTCATATAATAACATGATATGACATAATAACATGGAAGGCCATCAAAGAGTATAGAAACATGTGTTTATAGAAAGTCATGTCATCATAATAAAAGCGTATGAATAGAAGAAAATTTATACAAATAAATCATGGTTAGTTTCACTTAAAAAAACTATTCATTTAATTTATAACTATCCATATTATTTATAAATATTTGTGTAATACACTTAAAATCATATTAAGCATAGAGAATGTGATACTGAACATAGAAATAATAGAATCTAGAGAATCCACCAAAATCCACATTTTATATGAGAGGTAACTTCACTAAAGTCAAAGTTATATAGCTATGACATCAATCCAAATTACTATGGCTAAGGATTCATCCCAAACCCATTAAGGATCACTCTACCTTAAGTATGCATACCCCCTATAAGACTCATAGGTTACCTATAGAGTAGAAAGAGGCCTTGCTAACACACTATGGTGATAGCACAACCATATAATGAAAAGGATTGCATTAACTACAAACCCCGCCTCATAGGTCATCCTAAGGCTATCACCTAAATTCCAAACTCAATCTTACTTGAATGATTATTAAATTCCATAATATTTACATATACATTACTTCTATAATCTCACAACACAACCACTTGGAAATACATAACAATAGTTATATAAACATGCCACAAGGGTTATCCAATAACTTATTAATATTCCACATATATCATAATAATTACAAATCACTATACAAAACACAATTCATGCTTAACGCATACTCTTGTTGAACTATTACAATTACATTTTAAATCAACCAAGCATCCTTCAATTATTGAAAAAGAGGAAAGAATCATACTAACACATAATTTTCTATCTAGTATATGTTTAAAAGATCTTACCGAATATCCCAAGCTTAATAAATGAAGAAAATAAGGAAGGTTAACCAACTTCACGAATCCACCAAATGTCATCCTAGATCCAGCAAATGAAGAAAATTCAATAAGAGAGGTTCTAAAGCCTAAAATAAAATTTTAACAATTCAAATCAATTAATCAAAATTTCAAGTATTAGGATGCAATTAAGGTAATTTCAAACAATTCTATAAAAACAATTTTAGAATAAGCAACTATACAAATGACCAATTTTGTAATTACATTTTGATATTTGGGTTTTAGGCACAAAGATGTAACTCGATCAAATTTTATTAGTTTATGCAAATTTAATGTTTGGAAATACAATTATACTTATTTTATAACACATTGTATAATTAATTTATTAAAAACAATAAAGGAAATGTCAAATTTCACACAACAAAGGTTTTTAAGTCTAGAATGTAATCTTATCAAATCTTGCTAAATTATTTATACTAATTATTCATATATAAAACTAAGTATATTCTAAAACATATTTTATATTTAATTTAATTAAAGATAATAAAGATATGTCCCTATTTTACATAATTAAGGTTTCACCCTAAAATTTTCAATTTGATTGATTCAAACCAATTAGCTCAAATTGATGGTTCAAATATGGAATTCAATCAATTCTAAAAAAATAGATATTTAAATTGAATAGAAAACCATAAAATAGCCCAATTTCATTTGCCCCTTTTTGATGATTAAGGTTCATGTATAAAATCCAATTTAGCAAAATTTCATCAATTTATCAAATTTAATCCGCTAATTTGAAATTAAATATATTTTAAATTATATTATAAAACTAATTTATCCAAAATAGTTTAATCAAATAAATCCAAACAATCCTAACATAACTGGGTTGAAAATCTAAATTTTAGAAATCAAGCATATACATCATAATTATCTCATTCACATTCATCATATAACTCATATATACACAATCCATCAATCATTTTAGCTTAATAACTCACTAGTGATCGGTTAGGATTGAGGTGGCCTGATGTTGTTGCTACAGCATTGCTGCATCTTACCTATCGCTATTACTATAACATTACTCACATGGGTCTATCACGATATGATGCGGTGGAGGAGAATGGATGATGAAGATGGATGGAAATAGGTAGTGGAGTTATAGTGGCTAGGTGGTGGCAGGAGATTGAAGTAGGGAGAAGGAGATCATTGGTAGGTTAGGTTTTGTTTCATGCATAAAAGAAATCAAAAAGGAAGAGATATAAAAGAAAAAGGAAAAACTTTTGACCAGTCGATCAAGTGTTTTTTTAATATAAATATCTAAAATATGATAAAAGGTGATTTTATCTTAAGTTCATTTAATAAAAACCACTAGGTAAATAATGGAGAAAATAAATGTTGTTTTATTAAAGTTTAAGTGAATAATAATAATTTAACAAATTTTCATAAATATCATCTATAAACTAAAATAGAAAAACAAAAGAAAATAAATTTCTGATAGAAATTATAAATAACTTGTGGAAACCATTTTAATTTAAATTATCTAAAGATCTTATCGACCTTGTAAAAATAAATAAATTTAAAGTTAAAAATATTTTCTATGGATAAGAGCTATTAAAATGATTTTACCACTATAGAGAAATTTTGTAATTTAAAGTAAAATTTTTAATGCATCATAACTTTAAAATAAAGTTGTAATTCCAAAATAAAGTTATACTCGAAAATGAATTTACAATATTAAAAATCAAAACATGTAGCCAAAATCAAAATATATTTAAATGAAAATTGAATGATGTGAGTTTAATAAATTATAGCCATGAATAAATTTATATCGAGTTTTTCATAACAACAAGTGATTAAATAAATTTCAACATAAATTCAAATTCGCTAATAAATTCTTAAAGCAAATTGAAACTTATGAAAATATTTACAAAAAAATGATTTAAATAAATAACCCATTTAAAAAAATGAAGGTTAAAACTCATAAATCAACATTGATATTATATAAAAATTAGGTTTTCAAGAAATGTGGTGTTAAATTTAGGGCATTGACTAATTATGCAAGTGGTAATCCAAGGTTAAATGCATGTGTTAATATTGCATATCATGGTAAGAATTACTTAGAAACTAATATCCATATTCAATGGGTTTTTCATTATTGAGAAATTGGATTAAGTATTAAGCTACCTTATTACGACCTTATCTTCAATAATCGAGTTAAAAATGAATAAATAACCATAGGCATCACTATAACACCTAAAAATTTTATAACCTTATTTTTGAAATTTTAACTTTTTATTTGAAACCTAACTCTTAAATCTTAACTTAATTATTTTTATCAATCCTTGAATCGCAACCAAGATAAAATATTGAATAAATTTATCCTAAATATTTTATCATTTTTCTTTTTCTTTAAAGCCACCCTAAATCGATAAATGTTACCTCAATGGAATTTTCTTAATTGGATACCCTAAACTCAAATAAATTAATTTCACCTTAATCCTAAATCTAAACCTAATTCTAATTTCAACTTTAAATTTATTTTCTTTTCATTTTTCTTTATTTTCACTTTTTTCTTTCTCTTTCTCTTCCTTTTTCTTTTCATTTTTGTTCCTTCACTTTTTTATTTTTTTCTTTCCCACCTACATTGACTCGGCCTTCATTCTTTTTGTTTATCATTTTCTTTTGCTTGTCCTTCTTTCTTGACCAGCCTATCCATTCAAATGCCCTCTGTATTTCTTCTGTACCTTATCACTGCTCTTCTTTCCCCGTCAATCTTAACAACCCTTCCCCCCATACTCCACATCACCCTTACCTCCCCTTTTTTTGGTCATTCATGCAAAACACTCCCCTACACTTCTCGTTATCTCTACCTGCACACCATCAACTCCTTACAGCTAAAGCACACTTCTGGCATCCTGCACCCTCCCCTTTTGAGCTTTCATGCACCCCTTGGTACATATGCTCCCATATTCCTCCCTCTCTTTTGGTCTAGTTTGATTTTCCCCAACAAAACCACCATTACCGCCTTTGTTTGCTGCAACCAGCCACCCCAAGCCTTCATGTCCTCTTCTTCTTCCTTCTCCCTCACCCTTCCTATTTTGGTTTCCTAGAAGAACCAACCTCCCTACCTTCCTCTATTAGCATCCTTATATCACCCCCATTCCCTACATGTGTTGTGCCAATAATGGCCACTACCCCTACCTAGCATCAATGAGTTGTGCCGCTACCCCTAGTTTATCATCACAGCCCTCCACCATAGCCCCATTTCCAACCTCATTGCAACCCCTAGACCTCTATTTCCTCTAGTTTCTTTTCCAACTCCTCCCAACAATACAACCCACCATTAACCTCCCCCAGCTTTGGTTGGTGACCTAACACCGCCACCCTTCCCTTCACAATTGAGAAAGCATCCATTGACACCACCATCCACCTCTACCTTTTTCTATTTCATGTCCTCCACCACTGTGGACCTTGCCCTTGGCAATATGTTTTAACAGCCAACCAACCTCTCCCTTCCACCAAGGCCTTCCTGCATACCCAAATTCATGTTGCAGTATGATGTTTACATTTTTTTTACCCCTTTTTAACTTAAGACCATTTTAGTAATTTTTATTTAATAAATAGTATAATAAAAATTATTATTTTATCAGTGAAATATTTATATGGTTAATGTGATATTATTTTTTTAGTACAAAGGTTAATTAGTGGAGTGTAATAAAATTTAGTAGGTTTCTTAAAAATTTTACTTTAGTTAAAAATTGGGTAATTTTTATACTCAACTAAAAGTTTAGATATCACATGATAGCACAATAGAGTTTTATTATGTAAACTTTATAAAGCTTTCTTGTCACATTGAAATTATTTTTCCTAATAATGCTAGTATGAAATTTGGTAAAATAAAACATGTTAACTTGTGAAAATATTATGTATATGAAAGCATGTTATAATATTTATCCCAATAACTGTGACTAATATGTATTATTTATTATTGAGCATGTGAATATGTGATTTAATGTTTTAGAAATGCATATTAGCATTTTACGTATAAAATCATATACAAGGGTAAAATGGTCATTTCGCATGCCTAGGAATTTATATGTATGTTCAATAATTTAATTATTGTATTTTAATCTGTTCATGATAGGTTAATAAAAAAATACAATTAGTTTTTGAAATAGATGGTAATGTGGCAATTATGGTTTGGGGGATATTTTGGTCATTTTGACCTAATGTGCCCAAATGTGAATAATTAAACTTTGGATGGCCTTAGTAGATTATCATGTTAAACTTAGCAATTACTTTTCTTATGGTTATCTTAGATTTTAAGCAATAATTAAAAATATTTAAGTATGAAAATTTAATCTATGTGATTATTGAGTGGTCTCATAATCACCTCAACAAAATATTAATATATTAAAGTAAATGACCTTAAGATAAAAAATGGTAGCTCTTTAGGGGTAGCTACCCTAAATACATGGTTTAACATATGGTTGACTATGGATTTTTGTTGTTGTACCTTAATGTCCTATTGTAACACCCCTATTTTTCACTACTAAAATATTTCATCTTAAAATACTGTAGAAGTAGAAAATATTATACACACCTAATAAAAATAGAGTGCTACCATTGTACCTACCATAGGATAAACGCCGTCCACCCACCCCATATTAGATATAAGGCTAAAACCAAACCAAAAAATTTAAAATAGAGTGTGCAAACTTAAATTACATAAGTATTTAAAAGATCCTTAACAATATAGGACCTTGACGGTCCCTAACTAGGTCAAATATTGGGAGAATGACAAGCTAAGAATTATAGGGCTATATTAATAGTTAAAAAATTAGAGTGTGACCCCAAAACCATGATCTGTCATAGACTGCACAAAAACATCAATATTTCCACTCTCTTAAGCTTCGAACCCAACCTAAGGTAGGCCCACTACTGGCCATAACCAAAAATATACACACGGTCCTCTACTGATGTGAATGAGCAGGTGACAAAGCAAATAGGCACATCAGTATGCTATGTACCGAGTAAGCCAAGTTGCCTCCTCAACGGAAGTCACAAGCATACAAGATTCTATCATGACATGGATATCATACTTAACATGTGTTATTCCTATTCCATATAAATAAGTGTAGTAATACATTAGGATTATCATGTATAACTTAGACAACATAGAATGTATCATGCTCAGTATCATAGTACAATATCGTACGCAATCACACACATGTTCTCAATGGATTATTCAGATAAGCACTAGGATTTATTTTCCAACTTTCTCAATAGATTGGGTTATACCATTTCCTTAACCATATACTTATATATGTAATCATCCAATCAATCATCCAATTATTAACTAGTTATTCATTCAAGCCATTATCCATGTATTCATCCCAACTTATACCATTATTACCATCCAAATAATTCTTTCCAGTCATTATCCAGTTATTCATTCTCAAGCAATGGATTGTACACTGCCCCATGGTCTCACATATCATGGAAGCCTATCCAAACAAAGAGATATAAAGTCTAGGCCAAAGCCAATAACCACAATGGGCATAAATCAGAACCAAAGAAAACCACATAGATAACCAAACCCTTTAGTATCGATATCTCCTAGTATATCATCAATGTCTAGAGTAGGTAAAGCACCGAGATCTACTACGATCTCGCCCGAAGTCACCAATAAATACTCGAAGGAAGACTAACTCCTAGTAGCTAATCGAGGATCAGGTAAAACAGACCTATACACAACTCAATTTTCTTTCTCTTTATGTGATAAGTACATTATTCATGAGGTTATTGACCACACAAGACCCATACAAAGATCAATCAAGACATTCACATATCTCTTCCATATTAATCCATTTCTATCCCCCAACTATGTGTAACATTTCCATTTATGCTCATTTAATATTAATCATGCCCATCATATTATTCCATTCATGCAAATTCCATATTTCACCATCCTATTCCTCAAGAATCATCACATTTCATATATGGTACACTTGTTAGGCCTTTTCAACACCATTTGAGTATGTCATAAATCACGGTCCATTTAATCTATTCATTAGGTCATTAATTCATGATAACATATATATTTTATCCTTTACATTATCATATAAAAATCCCATGTATAGCCTCAAAGCACAACCAAACCAAGAAGAGCCAAATCACACAAACAATCCAAACAAATTGATTAGTTACACCAACTAGTTAATCGGTTTGGGCCGACCGGTTGATTGGTTTGGCTCAACTAAACCATGTTTTTCCTTAAACTGGTCAACCAGTTTGGGATTTTTCATAGACCAATGGATTTGTTCTTCCCAACCAATCGATGAATTTAAATAAAGAGCAAAACCAAGGTCTTTGGAGGTTTACCAATCAATGGGTTGGGTCAACTAGTTTACTATTCTAGGAACTAGTTGATCCATTTAACCTAACCAGTTGATGGGTTTGCCCTCTAATAGCACCAAAAAATCATTTTCATGTATATCATACTTATAAATATTTATAATACCATATTGGGACATGTTCTTACATCACATAACACATTTATAGCATACTTTTAGTTGCACATTTCATCATTCATTATCATAACTCAATCTTTCCTCAAGATGTATGCTTTTCACTCAAGCACAAGCTAACCATCAAAATTCTTTGAGATATATATTCATGCCAACATGTAATATCAAACTTAAAGAGTTTTAAATCATGCATGTTTACTCATAACCCATTTTAGGACCAAGAATAAATTTCTTGATGCAAGAAAAACTTTCCTTAAACAAGAATACTCAACCTATGAAATCATCAACTTTCAAAACCTTAAAAGTAACAAGTTTTGACTCAAAAATTTGTGAATAACTTTTACAAAATTCAAACGTGAAATGGAAAGGAGAGAATGAACATACCGCACCCAAAGAAAAACTGGAGGGTAAATTTGTTGTACCACTCAACCTTTTTTTTTAAATCTAACTCTTTATTTCTTAACAATTAAAACAAGAGTGAGCTATTTAAAGGATTATAAGAGT
Source organism: Tamarix austromongolica (assembly GCA_039764185.1). Lineage (NCBI taxonomy): Eukaryota > Viridiplantae > Streptophyta > Magnoliopsida > Caryophyllales > Tamaricaceae > Tamarix > Tamarix austromongolica. The sequence goes on along the minus strand of CM077808.1, from coordinate 21,562,860 downwards.
AAAATAAATTCAACTATAGGACTCAAAGTGAAAAATGGAGAAGGTGAATGCTAGAGAGTTAAGTATTTCGGTGGCTAAAAGAAAGGTGAAAAGGGGGACAATTATAGGTATTATATATATTTGCAATAAGTTCATACTATTAAAGATCTTTAATGTAAACGACAATGAAAATGGAATTACAAGGATTACAAAGTGCAAAGAAGAATAAGGTTACAAGACACAATGATGCAGCAGCATATATTGAACATAATGATTTTCATATTCATTCTAATCCTCTAGGTATGGAAGATGATTTAGCTTTCTTAATGTTGGAGCCTATCATGTTAAATATTCTTGATAATTCTTATATGCTTGACATTGAAAACCATTCAAGTTATTCTTGTAGGTATGTTACATATTTGCAAGAAGATGATGTTCATACACATTGATGTGTACAAGTATTCCGAGGCATGCAAGGCTATGACATACATGGGATGATACATTACAACAAGAGATAGAGTGATGATATTCATTATTTGTATAAACTTGTTGTAAACCCTAACCCTAAGTATATTTTATGTAAGTTAGGGTATGGCTATAATTTCATGTATATATCTTAGTCAATTGTATAGCTTTGTAATATTAATCCTTTGTATCATTTAACGAATGATATTATGCTTTGGATTAAGGTTAATATGGGATTAATTCAACCATGATTAATGGGCTGAATTAAGGGACTAAACTCGGCTGGTTTAAGCTAGTCACCACCGAGCTTATTCCTTCTCCTATATATACCTTACTTGTGCACAACATTTGTATGTAGAATATTGAATGAGAAATTAAATCAAAATTTGAGCAAGAGAGCTAAAGTCTAATCCTCCCTTTTGGGTCTACATTGAGCAAGGAAGATCTAGGATAATCCTTCCTCAATACTATCTTCAAGTCAACACATTTGAACACCTTCAAAACTACTGAAGCACCTTTATCTTGTAACATCAAGTTCTTTATCTATAATCCACCAAATCACTTCATTCTTTTTGTATTAGATCGTGGATGACATCTTCTACTACAAATTTTGATCCAACCTTTCGTTACTTTGATAAAAACCACATCACACAAAGTTGGACTACTTATGTTAAATCTATGTAATACATTATTAAAGTTTGTGTAGCTTTGTTATTTTGTTGTAAAGTTTGTAATACTTGTAAATTGTCATTGTAACTCTTTAAATATATGCTAGTATCATGAATTAGGGTGTTAATTGAATTAATAAGGGCTTATTAGTGGGCTTGTTAATAAAATGGGTCTTATTGGGTGCATGTATAAATATAAAGCCTTATATACATTGATCTTGGTATATTATGATATGTTGAGTTCATATGAATTTTAAAAGAGAGAGCAACACTAAAATGTGTGTGTTCATTCTTCTTCTCTTCTCCTTCTTCAATTGAGAGATTTGGAGATTAGTAGAGAGTATTCTATATAAAAATATGAGATTTCTCTTTAGAATACTTAAGATCTTAAGATTAGATGTTGCTACCTTCCAAGGGATTTATCGACATTCTTATCAACCTCTTCAATTTTCAAGATTTTGAAAAACTAGCAAATACTTGAAGCCTACAGATAAAGTTCCTAGACATGTTGAAGATTTTTTGGTGATGATATTACACATCAAAAATGGTATCAAAGCTCGACTGTAGGTGGCAAAACTCAAGTGAAAATTTTGTTTCATAAATCAACACCAACCTATGCTAGCTTGGGAGTTCTTATAATATTCTTGATCTTCTTGCTTGAGATCCTCGAATCTTGATGCAATATTTTTGATTTCATTAAAGATTCTTCATGTACTGAATTTCCTTGCATGTAATTAAGGCAATCTTGTATGGTACTTGTTAAGGTCTTGGATTTTCTTGATAAAAGAAGTCAAATGAGTGTTTTAAAAATTCTATGTGTGTAGAATGTGCAGAATTGTGCATATTATATGTGATTTTTTTTAAAATTAAGTTATTATTTTTCATGAAAACATGTATGATTTATGTGCCTTTGTTTCTGTATAATCACATTGGTGAATATAAGTAGATATTAGGTATAAACGAACATGCATGAATTTGGATAATATTTTGTTATAGTAGGGTGGTTGAGTATGTGTGCGTATGTTTGGTGAAATTTCCTCATGTGTTTTATTGCTTTAATGTTAGACTATTGAATTCCCTATTTTATAGGGATAGTATAGATTGATAGAGTTTTATCCTACATGATCTTATGCTAAATAGGATTGACACTAATAATATATTTTTGAGAAGTTTCAAACTAAGGTTTTGAAACCTACTAAACTATATCAAGAATTTAGTAAGATAAGCGTTTTGTGAAAATATTTTTGCTATATGATTTCTAGCTTTCTTTATTATTGTGTATTGGACTCATTGAACTCAAACTTTTGTGTAAAATAATCAAAAAAGACTTATATTATAGAGCTGAGTGTTTCAAGTATTATGCATCTAAACCAAAACTTAGTGGAAATCTAAGTGTCTAGAATTGTAATAGTTGAATCATGGAGGGAGAAAAAGAATTCAAGCCATGTTTGAATATATTCAAAACCTTTCAAATAATTTAGATGCCACTAATTCTTAAATTAGACAAATGCATGCAATAAAAACTTAGCTATAAAAGTTAGAGTCTAGGTTTATCGAACAAGATTCAGTTCAGAATGTCCAAGAACTTAGATAGTTCTATGGAGATCGATTAGGAAGTGCTATAAGTTAAATAATATAGATAAACGAAGTTACTTAAATTCAATAATAGAACACTATGATGAGTCCATAGGGAATGGAAGTAGTAGAAAGCTCCATGACCATCAACTAAAGTATCATTAAAAGGAGGATAAGGGCATTAAGCTTGATCTTCCTGATTTTAATGGTAGACTCATTTTTTGAGTGGCTACATGAAGTGGAGGCTATCTTTAAGTTTAAAGATTATCAAGATGTTTAAAAATGTAAACTAGCTACTCTTAAGTTTAAGAATTGTGTTAGAATATGGTATGATAATCTAAAGAGCACTAGGGAACTAGAGGGTATATCAAAGATTAAATCTTAGGAGAAGCTTAAAAAGCATCTAAGGAGGAAATTTATTCCTAAAGAGTATGAAAATGATAACTATATTAAATTGAATATTCTTAGGCAGGGACTACTAAGTTTCAAAGAGTATGTTAGGGAGTTTGAAAGGTTGGCACTTTTATGTGATATCCATGAAAGGAAGGAACAAACTTATATTAGATTTTAAGGAGGCCTTAACATAATGAGTTGATACAAGGTAGAAAATTATCTTTATGATTCTTTAGATGACATGATTAAAATTTGCCTAATATTTCAAAAGAAAAATTAAATCCACTAAGTATCATGCTAAATAAAGCACAAATTAAATCCACTAAGTATCATGCTAAACAAAGTACTCCATCTATAAAGTACTACTCAAGTACTCCATCTATAAATTTAGAGTGGGCACTTCTACTTCTACCTATCTTGATGAAAAAAAAGGAATTACTAGATAGGATAAAGGAAAAAATAAAATGAATGAATTCTCTACTAAGAAAGTTTTCAAATTCCGAGGGTTTAGACACTTTGCTCACAAATTTCCCAATTATAGGTTATTATCAATATAAGAAATTGAAGCCATGGAGACATGTGAGGAAGATCTTGAATTTTAGCCTTTTCAGGAAGTGTATAATGAATCTAAGGAAGAATAGAGTACATGTTATTTCTTAGAGAGAGTACTTCAATTACAAGCTACTGAGCAACCTACTCAAAGGGAGATGATATTTAAGACAAAAGGAAGAGTAGGAGATACGGTTTGTCATATTATCATTGATAGTGGATCCTGTACCAATGTCACCAGTGATAAAATAGTTAAGGACTTGGGGTTGAAAAATACACCACGTCCAAAGCCTTATTTTCCTCAATGGACAAATAAGGAAAAGGGATACAAGGTAATAAAACAAACCCTAGTATTATACAAAATTGGTAACTATCATGATGATGTATTATGCGATGTTTTACATATGGTTGCATGTGGAATCTTATTAGGTAAACCATGGCAATATGATAGAAATGCTATTCATAATGATATTATTATTGAATATCTAGTTAAGAAGGATAAGAAGAAACACAGACTCAAACCTTCTAAATGTGCTAAAGAGAGCATAGTCAAGAATAAAAAGAGTTTCTTCTTGCATGAAAGGGTTATGGTCAAATATATTCAAAAACAAGGAAGTTTTTATGTTGTGGTTATGAAATAATCACCTCAAGGGGAGAGAAAAACTGATAATCCTCAATTTGATAATCTCTTTAATGAGTATCACGATATTTTTTCCTAATGAATTACCATTTGGATTGCTTCCTAAGAGAGGAATAGAACATGCAATAGATTTAATCCCTTTAATGTCCTTACCTAATAGGCTAATATATTGATGTAATCAAGAGGAGACTAAGGAGTTAAAAAAATAAATATAAGATCTAGTAGGTAAAGGGTATGTGAGGAAAAGCATGAGTTTTGTGCCTACCTCACTGATCCCCAAAAAGGATGGCACCTTATGCATGTGTCTCGACTTAGTACTCTCACAGGAAAAATGAGCTATTGCATTTTTAGTGAAAAATTATATGGAATGAGATTAAACTATTCCACATATGATGAATATTTATATGCTAGCATATGAAGTCTAGAAATATGGAGTCATTATATAAGGCCTAAGCCAGTTGTTTTTCATTTGGACCATGAGAGTTTGAAATATTTTCTTACGCAAAAGAATATTAGTCCAAGGCATGTAAAATGGGTTAGTTTCTTACAATCCTTCATATTTTCTATCAAGCATTTTCTTGGTAAAGAAAATGTCATGGCAGATACTTTATCAAGAAGAACCATGATATTAGTCTTGTTAGATGTTAAGTTATTGGGAATTGAGATGTTAAAGGAACTATATGATAAAGATGAAGATTTTTTTGACATCTATAATGCGTGAAAAAAAAAATGGTAGTTGCGGTAATTATTTACTACGAGATAATCAGCTCTTCAAACTTAATAATTTATTTATACCTCATTCTAGTGTACATGATTTTCTTGTTAAAGAAGTACAAGAGGGTGGTATAGCTAGTTATTTTGGAGTTCATCAGACTATAGAAATAGTACAAGAAAATTTCTACTGTCCATGGATGATAAAAAATAGTATAAGCTATTATTGGAATATGCATGGCTTGTCAAAAAAAGTAAAATTTTCTTCCATAAGGATTTTTATACTACTTTATCGGTGCCTAATCAACCTTGAGAAAGTATTAGCATGGATTTTATTTCAGTTTTACCAAGGATGCAAAGGGTTAAAGATTATATTCTTGTGGACATAGATCGATTTTCAAAAATGGCACATTTCATACCTTGCAATAAGACTGATAATGCAACACATATTGCAAAATTATGTTTCTAAGAAATAGTAAGGTTACATGGAGTTCCTAAAAATATAGTATCATAATGAGATGTTAAATTCTTGAGCTACTTTTCCAAGACACTTTAGCATATGTTAGGTACTAAGTTCTTGTTTAGTACTTCTCATCATCCACAAATTAATTGTCAAACAAAAGTGACCAATAAAACTTTAAGTACCTTTCTATAACGGTTAGTGAAAAAAAGCATCAAATATTGGGATATACATCTTGTGCATGCTAAATTTGCATACAATAGGAGTCATTCTAGTACAATTCAATCAAGTCCTTTTGAGTTTTTCTATGTTATTAATCCTGATCTACCCATCGATATGTTGTCATTTAAAAGAGGAGATATAAAAAATTATGAAGTCAAGGAAAGACTTGAATTCTTTAAAAAAATTCATCAACAAATGAAAGATAACATTGAAAAATTGAATGCTAAATACCAAGATCAAGAAAATAAAAACAAAATTCAACAAGTGTTTAAACTAGGAGATTTTCTATGGTTTTATTTGAGAAAAAACCATTTCCAAACTTAATAAATAATAAAATAATTTCAAAAGATGATTAGCCATTCAAAATCTTAAGAAAATTTGGAAATAATGCATAAGAACTTGAATTACCTAAACATTATGGAGGAGTATCTAGGACTTTCAATATTGATAACTTATCTCCTTACTATAGTGATGCTAATTTGAGGGAAAATTCTTCTTTACAAGGGCATAATGTAGGAGCATCTCTAGATCACTCTAAATCTTATTCTTTAAATTATGAAGAGTAAGAATAATTAGCATACATGGATATGGAACCCATTATGATTGAAAATTCTTATGCTTCTAATGTTTTGCCAAGTAATTCTTCACAGTATTGTATATGTTTGCAAGAAGTTCATGCTGTTAAATATCTTTGATGTATAAGACAATGACAATGGCATTACAAGGATCAAAAATTTCAAGGAAGAACAAGGCTACAAGACACAAAGTTTGACTACATATGTTAAATCTATGTATTACATTATTAAAGTTTGTGTAACTTTTTTATTTTATTGTATACTTTATAATACTTGTAAATTGTCATTGTAACTCTTTAAATATATGCTTGTACCATGAATTAGGGGGTTAATTTCATTAATAAGGGAATATTAGTGGGCTTATTAATGAAATGGGCTTGCACGATTGCATGTATATATAAAGCCTTGTACACATTGATCTTGATAGATTATGATATGTTGAGTTTATATGAATTTTAAAAGAGAGATCAACACTAAAACATGTTTGTTCATTCTTCTTCTATTATCCTTCCTCAATTGAGAGATTTGGAGAGTATTAGAGAGTATTCTATTGAGAAATATAAGATTTCTCTTTAGAATGCTTAAGATCATAGGATTAAATCTTGCCACCTTCTAAGGGATTTGTCGACATTCTTATCAACTTCTTCAACTTTCATGATTTTGAAGACTTTGGAAATACTTAAGGTCTATAGAGGAAGTTCATAGGCATGTTGAATATTTTTTGTTGATGATCTTCCATATGACTCCCCTCTTTAATCGTCCCAATTGACTCATGAGATTGATCTGAGGTTGTATTTTTGGGCTAAATGTATCATGAAAAGGCTACGAATATCTTAGGAATAATTCGGCATGGGTGAAAAATAATCCATTTCAATATAACAAATTTTCTTTAAAAATTGAGTTTTAAAAATATTCCTAGCTCAATAAACCAATCAATCAATTTGGTCTCCCAACTAACTATTCTACAAACTAATCGATCGGTTTGGTCGAGTAATACCATTTTGCTAGAAGGACAAACTAGTCAATTAGTTCATGGAACCAATCAATCGGTTCACCTAAAAACTTAGTTAATTTAGTTTTCTAACCTCATTCAAAATCCAAATTTACCCTAAACCCAAACATAATCTCAAATAAAAACTCAAACACCAAAATTGGCATACTTTCTCATTCAACACTTTACAAAAAGATGGGTTATTACACCTAGTTGACCCTATAGTTTACTTCATTTAATTTTGTGGATTTATAGAGGGTATGAATACTTATGTATTAGGTATCCTTATTGGTTGGGTACTATGCCTCTTTCAGCTGCGAGTACAACCAATTTACCTTAGTGTCCTTAGGTTGATAATCAATAGGATATTATGTTGTCTTGGTGTGTCGGTATAACCAAAGTACCTTAGTGTCTCTTGGTTAATATGATCTCCAATTAAGTAAATAAAAATATAAATGACAATTGTTAAATCGAACAATACCATTTTCATTGTCGTAGATGAAACCATCTAGGCAAGGATTGTATAGGGAAGTTCATTCATTACCAAAACTATACTCAGCTGAGGTACAAGAGGTTTGAGTGCTACAACACCCCCCCCCCCCCGGTGATATATTTTAGAGGTCTTGAGTGTAGACTTTAGAATCGATCCACTAGCTACCACTAGTTTAGCAAGATCTAATGTTTAGAGCTGTCTAATTGGTCAATCATTTAGAAGTAGATGATTAGGCACTAGATCCCAATCTTTTCTCCTTAGGATATGTTTCAGCCTTTTCAAAAGTTATTTTAAGGTGTTGGTTTCCCATGTATTATGTTTTTCTACTGTTGTTTTCTTGTTAGTAGGGTTTCCCATTTCTATGGGGGTAGTTGATCCCCTAAGTGACTTGTGGATCCTTGTGAGCATTTTTAGTAGTGCGGAGTGGACTTTTGGGATGAAGTTCATTTTATAGGGTACTAATGTAACACCCTAAATTTTCATAACCTTATTTTTGAACGTTTAGTTTTTTATTCAAAACCTAACCCTTAACTCTTAGTATAATTATTTTTGTTAACCCTTGTTCCAAAACCTAGATAAAATCTTAAATAAATTTATCCTAATTATCTTTTCTTTTATCTTTTTTTAAACCCACCCTAAATTAATAAATTTTTCCCCAATTGGGTTTTTCTAATTGGATACCCTAAACTTGGATAAATTAATGCCACCCTAATACTATATCTAAACTTGATTCTAATTCCAACCCTTAATTTATTTTCTTTTTCCTTTTTATTTCTTTTTCTTTTTCCCTTTTTTTCCTTTTTTTCCTTCTTTGTTTCTTTTCTCATTCTACATGCATTGACCCTACCCTCCTCCTTTTTTTTCCTTTTTTTCTCCTCTTATCCCGTAATCGGACCTACCTATCCCAAATACCCCTTGAATTTCCCTTGCATATCGTTATTGCTTTCCTTTCCTCATCATCCCAAACAACCATTCTTTCCATGTTGCACGTTGCCCTCACCTCCTCATTTCTAGTCATACATGCTAAACAGTCCCCTACACTCCTCGTCATCCATATCGACCACCAACTCCCCACAGCCCAAGCATGCCTCTACCACCCAACACTCTACCCTTCTTAACTTGCATGCAACCCTCGGTACATATACCCCCTTCTTTGGCCCTATTAGATTCTCCTTCGCAAAACCACCATTGCTGCCCCTATTTGGCTGCATTCGCCACCACCGTTGCCTTTGTTCACTGTAGTCAAGCATCCCAAGCCTTCATTTCCACTTCTTCCTTCTCCCTCTCCCCTTCCACATTTCGTTTCCCAATAGAAACTGACCTCCCTACCTTCCTCTCTTCACTTCCTCTAATTACCCCATTTTCTCTACATGTTCTACGCTAACCATCATTGTTGCCCTTGCCTATCATCAGTGCCCTCTACCATTGCCTCTGCCGATCATTAGTGCCTTGTGCCTCTTATTTTTAGGTATAAAGGTTGATTAGTTAAGCCTAGAAAATTTTAGAAGGTTACATAAATTTTGTGTTTTATTTGGAAATCATATAATGCTTATACTTTACTAAAATGTTAGACATTACATGATAGTACAATAAGATTTTGTTGTGTAAGTTTTATTAAGCCTATTTGTCTCGTTGAAATTATTTACTTACTAATGATAGTATGAAATTTGATAAAAACAAAGCATGTTAACTTGTAAAATTTTATTATGTGCATGAATGCATGTCAAAATGGGTTTAATGCAGGAAATAAATTATATATATCATTTACGTCTAATAAGATAAGTTGATCATGTATAAATATTATTATTGTGTGCCTATGAGAAATTTGGTCATTTAAAGGTATCATATTATCTATTCCGATAATTATGCCTAATATGTATTATTTATTATTGAGCATAGGAATATGAGATTTGAAGTTTTAGAAATACATGATAGTGTTTTACATGAAAAATTATGTATAAGGGTAAAATGGTCATTTTGCATGCCTTGTAATTTATTTACATATTAAATATTTTAATTATCATATTTTATCCTTTTCATTATAAGTTAATAAATAAAATAATATTAGTGTTCGAAAATGATGATAATGTTGTAATTATGGTCTCAGGGGCATTTTAATTATTTTTAATCTATTATACCCAAATTTGAATAATTAAACTTAGGATGGACTTAGCAGAGTATCATGTTGACTGTAGCAATTACTTTGATTATGGTTGTCTCAACTAGTTGGAAATAAATAAAAAAGGATAAGTATGGAAATTATATCTATGTGATTATTATGTGGTCCCGCGGTCATCTTAATAAAATACTAATATTTAAAGAGAAAGATCTCAAAATCAATGATTGTGACTTTGTAGGAATAGCTATCTTAAAGACATGGTTTAGCCTACAGTTGACTATGGATTTTTATTGGTGGGTCTTGGTGTCATACCCAAGTCTTATATCATACTCTATTTAGCTTTACGAACTTATAAGTGGTATACATATTTATGGATTAGGTGCCCTTGTTAATAGGGTACTCTATTTCCTTAGTGTGCCAGTACGATCAAGGAACCTTAATGTTCATTTAATAAATGAGTCAAAAAAAACTATTATAGACTCAATTCATATATTCGGGAGTCAACTCAAACTTAGCCCAATTTGCTTATAACTTTTGTATGTTCGTTAGATTGTTTATAAGCTTAGTCATAACTCTGTTTCTCAGCTCATTCATATATTTAATTACAAATTTATAAATAATATTTAAAATGCTTATATAAAAGGTTTGTATAAAATTTATTTTAAAATAAAGTAAATATACAAATGAAGTTATATTAAATAAGTTGATTTGATTTATTTAAACTAAATAAATTGAGACAAACTAACCTCCCTACCTTCCTCTCTTTACCTCCGCTCGTCACCCGTTTCTTTGTCTGTGTTGTGCCAACGATGGTTGTCGCCCCTACCTATCCTTGGCACCTTCCATTTTTGCCCTTTTCCTATCATTGATGCCCTCCACCATGCCCCATTTCTAGCCTCTATGCAGCCCCTCGACCACTCTTGCCTTTAGTTTCTTTTCCACAACAGCAATCCCCACCACCATCTACATTTTCCCCCATCTTTTTCATCTCCTCCACCACTATGCACCTCTCCTTCGGCCATCACCTCTAGCAACCAGCCAACCTCCATCCCCTAAAGCCTTCATACATGCCCAAACTCACAATGCAACGTAAGGTTTACATTTTTTTACCCCTTTTAAACTTAAAGGCATTTTTAATATTATTTAATGAATATTTTGTTAAAAAAAATTTCTTTTATTACAAAATATTAATATGGTAAATATGATATCATTTTTAGGTATAAAATGTTGATTAGTCAGGCCTAACAAATTTTAATAGGTTACCTAAAATTTATGCTTTTGTTGGAAATCATGTAATTCTTATACTTTACTAAAATATTAGATATCACATGATAGCACATTAAGGTTTTATTGTGTAAGTTTTATTAAGCCTGTTTGTCACATTAAAATTATTTTCTTAATAATGCTAGTATAAAATTTAGTAAAATAGAGCATGTTAACTTGTAAAAATTATTATGTGTACAAATTCATGTTAAAATGGGTTTAATGTTGGAAATAAATTATGTATATCATGTATGCCTAATAAGATAAGTTGATTATGTCCAGGTGTATTTTTGGCATAAATATTGTTATTGTGTGTCTAAGGGCAATTTGGTCATTTAAAGGTATCATTATATTTATCATGATAAGTGTGCCTTATATGTATTATTTATTATTGAGCATGGGAATATAAGATTTGAATTTTTAGATACATGTAACGATTTTACTTGAAAAATCATGTAAAAGAGTAAGATGGTCATTTTGCATGCATAATAATTTATTTACATATTTAATAATTTAATTATTGTATTATATCCTTTTTATGACAAGTTAGTGTTAGCAATGGATGACAATAGGGTAATTATGATCTTAGGGGCATTTTATTTATTTTTGACCCATTGCACCCAAATGTGAATAATTAAAATTAGGATGGCCTTGGTAGGTTATCATGTTAACCATAGCAATTACGTTGATTATGGTTGTCTTAGATGTTTGAAAATGAGTAAAAATGGTTATGGAAATTGGACTTATGTAATTATTGTATGGTCTTGTGGTCACTTTAATAAAATACTAATATTTAAAGTAAAAGATCCCGAGATCAAAAATAGTAACTCTTTCAAGGTAGCTACCCTAAAACTTGGTTTGGCCCATGTTTGAGTATGAATGTTTACAGATGTGCCTTAGTACCCCAACTAAGCCTTATATCTTATTCTATTAAACTTTACAAAATTATAAAGGATATATATACTTATGGCTTAGGTTCCCATGTAGATAAGGTATTGTATCTCCTTATTGTGCCAGTACAACCAAAGTATCTCAATGTTCTTGAGTTGATAGTCAGGATACTATGTTCCCTTAGTGCACTGGTATGACTAGAGTACCTTAATCTCTCCAAGTTGATTGATCTCCCCTTGAATAAATAAAAATAGAAATGATTATTGTTGAATCAAAATGATTATTCGATGGGTTTGGTAGTAACTTTTGTACCTATCTATAGTTCAATAATAGCTTTTGTGCTTACCTAGGGTTCAGTAGTAGCCTTCATGTCTACTTGTGTTTGATTGTTGACTTTGAGTCCAACTTGTGATATTATAGATTTTATTGGTATTTTACCTTTGATCCCTACCTATTATGTATGGATATTATTAGCTTTGACATTAAGATTTGAGATATATTATGAAGGTTATGGTTACTAGGTTGAGATTGGTTCTGATCATTACTTCTCTAAGCATCTCTCGGATGCTTGATTGCTAAGTTTCATCATATTCTAAATGAATGAGTATGAGCATAATATGGCTTCGGTGATTATGGGTTATCTAATATGGTTAATGAATATTGATTATGGCATGAATATTCTAATATGCTATATCATACTTTATTATGATGTATTTTATGTGTTCCACACAAAAATTTTATATTGGTTTTATATAATGGATTACTCAATACTATTGTATTGATTGATTTCATTTCATGGGCCTTTGCTTATTCAATGGGCATTGGTTTTCACAAGTTAGCTTGTGAGATCAGTTGGAGACTAGTATTTTGTTTTATTTTTTTGAGTTTTAAGGCTCTCCTATTTTGTGCTTGGTGTCTTTTGATCTAAATGTTCTTTTAATCTTATGCACTTATGTATTTTTCTTTCACTAAATTTTGTTCCTGATGACCATTAGTTTTATTTAGAATGATATTAACCTATATTTTGATTTTCTCTATTTTGGTTACAATTGTGCTATCGGTTTAAGCGAAGTAACATTTTTAGCCATAGCACTTTGTATGAGAATGGTAGACGAAACTAAACTTTTATCTAGTGTGGTGGTAAAACCCAGCATTTTTACAATTTTAGCTTCTACAAATAACTCTTTCAACAAAATTTTTTAGTTCTAAATTTTAGAGGCATTAAAGTGCTTTTATCAATTTATGCATCATTTGGTGCCTTGTGGGATGTCAGACCCTAGAAATAGACTTAATTAATCTAGTATAAAACAAGGGTTGGAATGAAATCATAAGTGGAATGTGATTTAAATGGCTTAATCTTGTTAGGTATAAATTTGTAATGTAAGGATCAACTAACATAAAATGAGCATAGAAAACCTTAGGGACATTTTAGTCTTTCCTTTATGTGTAGGCCTATGTGTGTGTTGTTGATCCTATTATCACTTATTATGTGCCATGGTTGCACAAGTTAGAAATTTTTTCATCTCCTAAAACCAAAATGGGTTGCGTTAGTTTGTATTGTTCTACTAAACCTTATGATTATGTTGTGAAAGAAGATCTTAAGTGGAAGTGGTTTGAGTGAAAATGTCTATGTGTGGATATTAATGGTTGATCTTTTTGTTATACTTGCTGATAAAATATTAATATTAAAATAGAAGATCGCATGAGTTATGATCAAACTTTGTCCCCAATTCACCAGATATATTAGTTTCCCCCATTAGTTATATGCCTTGAAAGGTGCATTTTTATATGGTTATTTCCTAGTTTTATCATAACTACGATGACTTTAATCTACTTTATGCATGCCTGTTCCACAACATTATAACGGTACGCGTACATATGAATTAGTTTATTATGTAATGGTCTCCATGTGTGTTTTGTCATAGAAGGTGCTATATGCCAACCTCCATTCCAGCAAATACTAATAGGTGTTTCCAGGCACGTTATGCCTTGAATGGTGCTTTATGTTACTTTCGTCTCCTAAGTACTTAGTGTGATTGTGCTTGGAATATTATGATCATGAACAAAATATAATAACCTAGTAATATCTATATGTTTTATCGCATGTTTATATTCCTAATCCTTATGTGCTATCACATGTTTTAATTTATGTATACTATGATCAACGTGTATCGTATTATGTCTTTTAAGTAACTATACTTACAAGTACATTACATATTAAAGCCATTTGTGACACTCACTACTACGGAAAGGGAAAATAATAATAGCACATTAATAATGGTGATTTTAAAATCATTGTCAAACGCGTGAAAATTTATGCTCGAGATAGTTGAGGAAGTTTTGATAATAGTTATAGTTTTAAACCGTTATTAAAACCTCCACCATAAAATTACACATAGTATTTTTAATAATGGTACATGTAAAACCGTTATGAAAAGTTATTTTAATAATAGTTAATGATAAAAGCGTTATTAAAAGGACTGTTGTATGGAAATAGGGTTTTAATAATGGTTTCTGTAAGAACCGTTATTAGAACATCTTTTTTTAATGGTTCTATGAAGAACCGTTATTAAAACCCTAATCTTCTGCCTTTTATTACATTCAGTTCTCATTTCATGCCAAATGATGTAGGAGCATCCAATGAACCTAATGATTGTCATGTTCATATTAATCCCTAAGATAAGGAAGATTTAGCTTTCTTAATGTTGGAGTCTATCATGTTAAATATTCTTGATAATTCTTATATGCTTGATATTGAAAAACATTCAGGTTGCTCTTGTAGGTATGTCACATATTTGCAAGAAGAATATGTTCATACACTTTAATGTGTACAAGTATTCAAAGCATGCAAGACTATAAAATACATGGGATGATACTTTACAACAAGAATATATAGTGATGATATTCATTAGTTGTATTAACTTGTTGTAAACCCTAACCCTAAGTGTATTTTATGTAAGTTAGGGTATTGATATAATTTCATGTATGTATCTTAGTTAATTGTATATCTTTGTAATATTAATCCTTCGTATAATTTAACCAATGATATTATGCTTTGGATTAAGGTTAATATGGGATTAATTCAACCATGATAAATGGGCTTGGATTAAGGGGAATACTCGGCTGATTTAAGCTAGCTAACCACCAACTATCTCCTCCCCTATATATACCTCTCTTGTGTGCATAATTGAAAGAGCTTTGAATAAGAATTTTTTATCAAATTTTGAGCATATTAAGTTAAAGTCTATCCCCATCTTTTGAGTATTTATTGAGCAAGGAAGCCTGGGGCATTCTCCTTCAACATCAACACTCAAACTCGACAGATTTGAAGATCAACTCAAATCTGCCAAGACTCCTAACCTTTCTCCTTCGAGTTCTTCACCTGTAATCCTTCTTAACACTTCATTTCTTTTGAATTATTTCGTGGGTGACATCTTCCTCTATCACCCTTCGATCCAACCTTCCAACTGCTTTGATAAAAACCACATCACCAAAAATTTTAGATTCTCTTATTCTGCACCTTCCTTCTCTTACTCTCATTCTATTTCGAACCCTTGCACCACCACTCATCCTCCTCTCAAATTTAGGAAACCACCACTCATTCACTTTCACACCACCAACTCTGAGCAACCACTTGTTCGCTTGCACCACCACACCGCTAACATTCTTGGCATTGCATGTCCTACCATTCCTGCACATCTTTCCTACATTTGGTCCTTATTGCTCCGCCGTGTTCATAGGTGGCTAGCACTATACTCTTGCTCATCGTTAGTTCTCTTGCTCACCGCCGCTTCTCTTGTAGCCTCTACTCCTCTTACGTATGGTTTTGTTTTTCCATAGCTTATTCTCTGCACTTATCATATATATGCATGTTGATACAAGTTGCAATGTCTGTTATTGAAGAATTGTAGTTTGTTGTTAAAAATTGTGTTGATGTTTGTTGTTAAATGTGTTGGTGAAAGATGTTGTTGTTCATTGTTGAATTTGTCGGTGTTATATATTAACATGCATGAGTATGTTAGTCGACCTTATATATGTATATACCGTTACAATGCTTAATTACCAAGAGAAATAAAATATTTAAAAATATTAGTAATGTCACTAGTAAAAACTATATAAATATACATTTTTAATAATAATTATAGGACACTAGGATGTTAGGAAATGTCATATAATCAAATGAAAATAAATTTTACATATGTACATCATTAAATAAAAATTTCAATTAGAATTGAATGTTAATAATTTTTATTTGATGAGAATTAAATAGATATAAAAAATAAAGTAGATATAAAAGTGAATAATTAAAGAGAGAGGAATAACAATGTATAATAATAATAATGTTAATGATAATAACATAGAGGATTTATTAGGGTTTAATTATAATTAGCTAAGTTTAGGGTTATTTTTTATTATAATTTATTATGGTAAGGGTTTAGCATTTATTGTACTAAATATGATAATTAATATATTCTCTTATAAAAAGATATTATATAAATTATTCTCAACTCTAGTTTTAATAATATCATATTATTATTATACTTAACCTATATATATTATCTTAGTAATATCTACTTGATTTTACCATGCAGAACTTGAACGATTAGATAATAGTTTGATGTTCGGCCGGTTTGTTAAATATGTAAGTTAAGATTATGTCCATATTTTAAACATGTCAAGTGTAACAAGCAGTAATTTGATTTAACTTAACTCATTGACAAATCTAGTGGGAGTAATTAAAGGACGTGTTTAGTAGTTTATCTTTTCCTAATATTCAATAATGCATTTATATCAATAGAGAAATAAATAAAAAATCAAGTTAAGATTATAAGTTTTATGATGAGTATCCTATGTGGGTATGCTGTTAGTTTTATATAGTTGGTTAAAATATGGTAGTATCCTTTCGAAAATAGCCTTAATAATAATATTTAGTGATTGTTCTCATTTGTAGGTATTGAGATGTCGCTCATTACTATGACATACCCTCCACCATATCTGAAATGCCCCGAAAATTTCTAATTCTAAATATTATATTTAAAGGAGGTTTTGGGTATTTGAGCTAATTACTATGACATACCCTCCACCATAAAGATTAATAAATAAATTATTTTAATTAAAATAAAAGTAAATTTATTAGGAAAAATCAAGAATAAATTTATAAGTATTTTAATTAGGAGGAATTTGGGTATTTGAGCTAATTAAGGATTTTAATTTGGGAATTTATTTAAATAAATTATTTTATTTAAAATAAGGAGGAGAAAATGGTAACAAATTAATATTAGTTTTATAAATAATTTAATGGAAGAAAATTTGGGTATTTTGCTAATTAAAATGGAATTTATGGAAAATCTTTTAAAAATCCTAATTTAGCCTAAAAAGGGATTTAAATATTATTTTATTTAAATATTATTATTTTTAAATATCCTAAATATTCAGATTAATTTAATTGGCCCTAATCTAATTATTTTTCTCCTTTCCTTTTTCCCCTTTTTCTTTTTCTTTCTTCCTTTTCCTTTTCTTTTTCTTTCTTTTTCTTTTTTTCATTTTCCTCTTCTTCTCGCCGAACTGGGCCAGCTCGTAGCCCAGTTCCCCTTTTTCTTTTCTTCTTCTTCTTCGGCACGGCCCAGCCCGCGCCGTCGTCCTGCCTCCGCCCTCCATGCTGCGTTTCACCCATTTTACGCTCGAACCTCGTCGTTCCATTAAACGCACCCTCGACCGCGCCCGAACCGCCCGGTTCTTCCTCCTTTTCTTTCTTTCTTTTTCCTTCGCGAACCGCCCGGCCAACCGTCTTCTTCTTCCTCCTTTCCCCGTCGTCGACGACGCTGCAACGCTGGCCGCCATCAATGGTATCTCTGGCTACGGTGATTAATACCGGCCGTTTCTTGGCTCATTGTCTTCCTATTAATTCCAGGAATAAATTGGCATAATTATTCGACGTTATCTCTCGCCCGTTTCCTCTCCCCAGCCCCGCAAACCTTCGACCAAAACCAAGGAATCGTCGGCCGTTTTCTGCCACCGGCCACCCAAATTCTTGCATTTAACACTCCCATGTCGACCTCCAGCTCCTCATTATCCATTCCAACATCTATAAATAGCCTTGTTATAGGATTTTTTAGAATTTTTCTTCCCTGAAACCCTCGGCCCGAGCTGCCGCCACCCCAACTTCAGACGCCTCTTCTGCCGCCATCAGCCAACCTCAGCGCCACTGAAACATTCCATTCTCTTCCCTGAAAGTTCCTATAGTTAACCAAACTATTTTCACCTCTCGATTATTCTTGTACGAGCCTCAATAATCATGCAAAGTTGGATGCTCGTTTCGCCGGAATTTTGACCCCGAAATCTTAAACCACCGTTCTCCGCCACCTTTGGCTGCACCACCACCATCATTTTGTCCCTCTCCTCCTGGGCAACAATAAACACCTCTTATATCACCTCAATTCTCCCTATCTTTTTCCCAACATCCATCTTTTTCTATGTTCTTCTATTTTTTCGACCGCTGCCGCCGCCGCCGTGAACCACCGCCGGTGCCACCTATCCCCACAAGCTTAAGGTTGAACCCTAGACCCTCTCAACCATTTTCCATATTATTATAAGCCTTGATTTAATTTATTTCAATTATTTGCATATAATTACCATTATTATTATTCTTAATATTTATATTCTTAATATGTTTTATTATTATTTGATGAGAAATTTTATTCTGAATTGTACTTGCAGGGTGGAGAGTGGTAATAAAACAATATTATTGTTAGTTTTGAATTTTAAGTTATTAATTGAATTATTATGGGATTATTATCATTCTTATTATTATTATTATTATTATTATTATTATTATTATTAGAATTATTATTATTATCATTTTATTAATTATTCTAGAAAATCTTAGGCCCTAATTTTGTATTAACATTTGCACTTATTTATTTTAGTATTATTATTTCTACTGTTATTATAACCATTAATAATATTATTATTATTATCTTTATTATTTTAATGTTATTATATATGTTAGTAATTTTATTATTAATATTAAATAAGTGGTAAGTTATTAGTTATAAGTAGGGTCGAAACCCCACTTTAAATTTTAAAGCTTATTATTATTATTATTATTATTATTATTATTATTATTATTATTATTATTATTATTATTATTATTATTATTATTATTATTATTATTATTATTATTATTATTCTCATTGATATTAGATTTATTATCCTTGATATTATTATATTAGTATCATTATTATCATTAGGGTAAAATATTTAACCCTATATTATCAAGGTTTATAATATCTCTATTATTTTTATGTCTTTAGCAAAGTTAGAATTTTGTTAAAGTTATTTTATTAATATGTTATTATTTGGTCAAAGCCCTAAGGAGGCGTAGGAACGTGCTCCAAGACCGGTGTCGTTTCAGGTAAGAGGTGCTAAGGCCTTTTATGTGCTTATGGGCATTATGTGTTTCGCATGTTATGTATCCTATGTATTATTATGATCATTCTGTATGTGATATAACGTGGATGATATAACGTGGAGTTGAAGTATGTTTTCGTATGGCATGTGTATTATTTGTGTATGACCCTGTAAGACATGTATGTGAGGATGTTGATATGATTTTATGTGGGAGAAAGGATGAAAAAGGAGGATGGGAAAAGAAGTTGACTAAGGGAAGTGAGTTGACCTAATTTTATGAATTTATAAGGAATAATCTATTGCATGGTTTTATTTGGAAGAATGTAATCTATGATGTTATATGGGAGAATCGAATTATTGTTTGTTTGGGAGAATCTAATTTATGATTTTAATTGGGAGAATCTAATTTATGATTTGTCTGGTGAAATCCAATTTATGGTTTTATATGGGGAAGTTTAATTTATGGTTTGGTATGATTTTATGTGAGAGAAATTAATATATGGTTTGTATGGAAGAATTTAATTTATGATTTGATTAGGAGAATATAATTTATGATTTGTTTGGGAGAATCCATATTATGGTATTGCTTGGGAGATTCTAATTTATAATTTTATGGGGAAGAATCTAATCAATTGTATTATGTGGAAAAATCTTTAGGTTTTATATGATTTGAATCTTTGTGTTGGTATGGATTGAATTTAGGGTTTTTTTTGTGAATGAATCTTTGGGTTGTATATGGTTTGAACTTAGGGTTTGGTAAGGATGGATACTTAGTTTGGTATGGATGAATCTTTGGGTTTTATATGGTTTGAATCTAGGGTTTGGTATGAATGAATCTTTAGGTTATGTGGAATGAATTTAGGTTTTTGTATGATGAGATTTTGGATTTTGCATAATGGTTAATGGTTGTATGGTGGTATTAGGGTTTGCATGGAAGTTAATAATTGCATGGGATGTGTAAATTTTGTATGAGAGTGAGGTTTATGTATGGAACGCTGATTTGGGATTTGAGGAAAGTAATGTAAGTGTTATTTGGGTGATTGAACATTTGAAGGGAAAATAGTGCGTGAAGCATTATATGGGTACGTAGGAAACCGAGCTAGGGTTCGTGTGGATAATTAGGGTTTGGTGCAACTGCTTAGGGTTTTTGCAGTATCAGTTGTTTTTGGTGATTAAAGTGGAGACATGAGGATGGAATTTATGAGTTACAATGTGTGAAGTGTTAAAGGAGTGATTCATGCATGTATAGGGTGAAAGCCATTAAATAAGATACTTAAGACACTAATTATTTAAAGTGGAAGATCGTTGAGACGGGACCAACCGATCCACCGGTTCGGAATAGTGGTTAGGGTTCTTACCCTATGTGTGAGCGATCCACTGGCTATAATAGTGGTTAGGGCATGATGTCCTATGCGTAACCGATCCACCGGTTATAATAGTGGGGGTTCCCGAGCTCAACAACCGCAAACCAGAATTTTGCTAAAATGCCTAAAAGATACTAATTACTTACAGTGGAACACCATGCGTGCCGGAGCCAACCGATCCACCAGTTAGGAATAGTGGTTAGGACGCGTAGTCCTATGTGTATCCGATCCACCGGCTATAATAGTAGTTAGGGTATGATACCCTATGCGCCTCCGATCCACCGGCTATAATAGTGGGGGCTTCCGTTTTCGCATGGATTTGATAAAAAGACATGATGTGTATCGAATTCCGATAAAAGATTAATTAAGTAATTAATCTGGACTATGATTGGGCCTTTATGTATGTACCTGAATGATTGGTTGATAGTATGACATGATGATGGTTATGTCCTTTTATTATTATGCATGATTTTATGTGCTTATGTGTTGGCCTTAGTGCTCAGTTACCTTACTCAGTACATAGCGTACTGATCACCCTTTTTATGGGTGCTGCTCATTCCCACGAGTAGTATGCCCTTCTGGTTTGTGCAGGTGGGCGAGACATCAGTCGGGGCTGAGTGTTGAGCATGTTTGGCTCAAGTTCGAGAGAGTTGTGGCCGTATTTCAGTCTTTATGTAATTTTATTTCCTACTATTATTTCTTTGTATTGGAGTATTTATTCGCTTTGATTTCGCACTCTGATTTCTATTTTATTACTTTTATAACGTTTATGCGTACTCTGATTTTAAGGTATGATCTTTCGAGTTCTTTTATGAACTGTTGATTTGAATTTAATGTAAATCTTTTCCTTAGCCTTAGCACTTGGTACTGGAACGGTCGGAGAGAACTGGTCTAGTACTAAGTGTGGCGGTAACATTTCCAGAATTCACGGGTTTTAAGTATTTCTAATTTAATTGCTTCCCCTTTTAAGAAAAAAAAATTAGTGAATTTTGGGGTGTTACAATATCTATGCATGGCACTAGATGTTGATCTACGGACTCATGTCATATGGTTATACAATGAGCTAGGTCAATTGTCTATTAGTGGCACGTCGTATGACCCATTCTTTTTCAGATTGTGTCACCTACTCTTAACCCTACCTCAGATAGAGTCATGGTCATTGGCTACATCTACTTTTTTGCATTGGTTTATCCACCACACCTGAGATTTATTGAGGGTGAGGTGTTTGCCAGAGAGTATGATTGGATATCTAAAGAGCTAATGGTGATTGATGATGAGTGGAGGTTTCATCATAGCTTACTTCCGAGTATCCACCACACTTACCCTAGAGTATTTGTGACTAGACTCTGTTGATGATATGAAGGAACATATGAAATATTTAGATGAGTGGACTTTGAGAGTGATAGTTATTAGTTGGGCTTGACAAGGCTACCAAGGGATTTAGTTTTATGGTTATGAGTTTTTCTTAGTTAGGCATTTGGGCTTCAGCAACCTTTTGATGTATATAGTGTTGTTATTGTTTTAATCTTGCAGTATGCATATCTTTTATAATTGAACCATTGTATAATTTTTTGCTATGTATGTATATATATGAACTCTTTCTAAGTATGAGTGCCTTGAGTATTGATATCATTTTGAAAACGTGTTCTCATGATTTGTGTGTGTGTGTGTGTGTGTGTGTGTGTGTAGAATAGCATGATACATTTAAGATTAATTCTTTCTAAGCATAAGTGGTTTATGAATTATTAAACTTATAATTAAATTGATTTGTAATAATTACTTTTTCATGGGATACAACTAGATTGAAACACAATCAATCAGAAATGGTTGTCTGTAAATTATTTGTCTAGAGAATATAACAAAGGAGTGGAGTTTTTCATCAAGTTTGTAATTGAACATGATCAGGACTCTAGTATAATAGTCTATCGTTGTTTGAACTGTGCTTATACTCAAAGTGTCAACGCTGATGATTTAAGAGATCATTTATTTGTGCATAGAATTGATACAAGTTACATTTGGTTGATATGGCAAGGTGAGACAGAGTCTAGATATGATAATGAGAAAGTTAGGAGGATAAGTAGTGGATCATCATTTGATAACAATGAGGGACATTAGTTAGAGAAAATAACTCAAAAGGTCGAGGAAAGTGTTTGAGATTATCCAAAAATATTTGAGAAGTTATTAAATGGCTCGGAGAAACCTTTATATGGTGATTGTAAGACATTTACACGATTATCCGCTACTTTAAGGTTGTACGACTTAAAATCATGTAACAGATGGAGTAATAAGAGCTTCATGGAATTATTAACACTTGTAAATGATATGCTTACTAATGACAACGTTCTACCTAATTGTACCTATGAAGTGAAGAAGATTCTT
The DNA here is from genome assembly GCA_039764185.1 of Tamarix austromongolica. Classification (NCBI taxonomy): domain Eukaryota; kingdom Viridiplantae; phylum Streptophyta; class Magnoliopsida; order Caryophyllales; family Tamaricaceae; genus Tamarix; species Tamarix austromongolica. Next base: position 21,539,713 of record CM077808.1, on the reverse strand, counting down.
TCTTTTATGGGCATAAGTTATGAGAAGATACATACATGCCCTAATGATTGTATTTTATTTCACAATGAGAATGCATCTTTTGATAGTTGCTAAATCCTAAATGCAAAGCACCATGATACAAGAAGAACAAAGTGCCACCTAAGGTGTTATGGTATTTTCCTATAATACCAAGATTCAGGAAGATGTTTAATGATGTTGAAGATGCCAAGAACTTGAGATGGTATGCTGTTGAGAAGATTGATGATGAGCTTCTTAGACATCCATCTAACTTTTAGCAATGGATGACAATTGATAGCTTGTTCCTTGAATGTGATAAAGAAGCAAGAAACATGAGCCTTGCGCTTTCTGCAGATGGAATGAATATGCACAATTAAGGCACCTATAGGCTGATGATTTTGGTTATATACAATCTACCTCCGTGGATCTTTACTCATTTCGGGGCCAAACCAACTGGGGAATGATATTGATGTTTATTTGGCACCTTTGATTAATGATTTGAAATTCGTGTGGGACATGGGCATTGAAGTATTTGATGCATACAGTAAAGAAAATTTTACTTTGAAAGCAATTTTAGTATGTACTATAAATGATTTTTCGGTTTATGGAAACTTATTAGGTTATAGTATGAAATGCCATTATGCATGCCCGATATATGAGGTAAATACTTCATTTGTTAAGCTAACACATGACTAGAAGACTATCTTTCTTAGGTATCATAGATTTTTACCGAAGAATCATCATTATCATAGGCAAACGAAAGCATTCAATGGCTTCCAGGAAGGCACTAATCTAGTTGACAAGTCGACAAGTGTCGCTCAAGATGAAACATTAAAGTGTTAAGTTTGGGAAGAAGAATAAAGATAAACCTCCATTAGTTGGGTGGAAGAATATGTCTATATTCTTCAACCTTCCTTATTGGGAATCTTTGTACTTGATACATGCCCTTGATGTAATGCATATAAAGAAAAATATATGTGATCATCTTATTCATACATTACTTAATATTCTACGAAAGACTAAAGATGGCATTAATGCTCGAATGGATATGGAAAAATAGGTATTAGAAAGTAACAGGCATCGCGAGATAATGGAAGAAGAACATATTTACCACCGACATATAATACTCTCTCTAGAAAAGAGAAACTTTCATTTTTGAATTCTTTATTAGTGTCAAGATTCCGGAAGGGCATTCTTCAAATGTCAGAAGGCTCGTGTTGATGAAAGAGTTGAAACTAATTAACATGAAGTCTCATGATTGTCATATTTGATGCAACACTTGTTATCGATAATGATAGATGGAAGTTTGCCGAAGTGTGTTTGAATTACTATCATGAGGCTTTGTTAGTTCTTTAACACCATCTACTCCAAAGTCATACGTCTAGATAGTTTGGATGTCTTGCAAAGAGGGATTGTGATTACTTTGTGCTAGCTTGAATGTATTTTCCACCCTCATTCTTTGATATTATAGTATATCTAACTGTTCATTTAGTTTATGTGATAAAACTGCTAGGACTTGTTCATGGGTACTGGATGTACCCCTTTAAGCTGTTTATGAAGTTGATAAAATGTTATGTGAAGAATCATTATTGGCTGGAAGGATGCATTGTTGAGAGCTACCTTGTAGAAGAGCCAATTGAACTTTACATGAATTACTTGTCAAATTCTGAAGCTCTTGGTATTCCTAAGTTTTTACATGTAGCAAAAATTGAAGCATAGGGTATTAAGGGCAAACATTTTGGGTGTGAAGACCCTAACATGTTTCGTAAAGCTCATCTATATGTATTAAACAATAGTGATGATGTTCAGTCGTATATTGAAGAGAATATACTTTCTTTAATGATTGAAAATCTATCAAAGACTCAGAAATGGATAATCAATAAATATAATATTTCCTTTATTGATTACATAATAAATCGCATCATTCCACTCATCGGACATTTCTCAACTTCAATTTATAAAACCCTACATTAATTGTCTCAAAAACCAAGTTATGAAGTTTTTTCATGTACCATATATATGATCAATGGTTATACTTTTTATATAAAACAACAAGATGAGAAGACAATGCATAACAGTGGGGTGACTTTAGTATCTGAGGCAATGTATGTTGCTAGTGCGAAGGAAAAGAATCCAACTTATGCAAATATGAATTATTATGGTGTGATTGAACATATATGGGAGTTATATTACACTATATTTAAAGTCCCTATATTCGGTTGCAGATGGGTTGATAATAGCTATAAGGTTAGATATGAAGATAGATTCAAATTAGTAGATCTCAATAGGACAGGGCATAAACAAGACCCATTCATCTTGGCATCACAAACGTCACAAGTTTCTTTGTCGCTGATCCTACTGATAACAAGAGGTCTCTAGTACTATCTATGAAGAAAAAAAATGCCAATGAATGTGATGATGAAAATGATGCCAATTTGAATACAGTGTGTTTCAGTTGTGTAAGCAACTTAATTATTAAACAATGATAACAATAACATTAATGAGGAGGAAATATATGTCAGGGATGATCATCATGAAGTAATATATGTATCAGATCCTGAAACCAATCCAAAAACAAGGAAAAAAAAGAAGGAAAAGAAGTCAATGAGGATAATAATATTGTAACATATGATGTGTGCTAACAAAAAAATACTATTAGTGGTACATTATGGTCAATACATAATGTTTTTTGACCCTTTAAATGCATATTTTGACCTTCCTCATTGAATATTTTTTGTATCAAAAAATAATTTAGTGGTACATTATGGTCAATACATAACATTCTAAAATTATTTATTTATTAATTTTTTGTAGAGATATGGCTAACAAAAAAGTTGATAGGGACAGTAGTGATGAAGAAGGGAAGAGATGACATACTATTATGAGAATCATCACGGACATGCAAAATAGAGGAGAATAAGTCGATTTTAGATGGAATACTTACGATCTTTCCATTGGCCCTTACGTAGACATGTTTTTTACGTACATTACACTCGTCACACATAAGTATGTTCCTATTTCTTATAATAATTAGAAGCAGGTTTTAAACGGTCAAAAGGAGCATATTAGGTAGGAAGTCGTGGTAAATATGCTATTTTACTTAATCATTTGTGTATTTCAAATGTTATTAATTTTAATACATTAATATCAATATACATCTATATATCTTATTTTGCAGAGAGTCTTCAATGTCCCAGAGACTATGAAGAAATAGATTTTTAGACATTGTGGTGAGTGTATAAGAACATTTAGGGCGTACTTGGCTAGTAGAAAATTTTACAGAAAGAGAGATGGATCTCTATGGTAGAACCCACCCAAACGATATGGTTTTATTGATCAAGAAAGTTGAACCAATTTATTGCATATCGTCATTCAGAGGATTTTATGGTATTTATTAGATAACAATTAACATTTTTGATTAAGAATATTTCATTGATATTTAAATAACCATGTACTTATATTTGGATTCTAACATAGGAAAAAAGTGCCAAAAATAAAGAGATTACTAAGCAGAATAAATACCAGCATAACATAGCTTGTAAAGGTTATGTAGGCCTTAAAGAGGAGTTGGTATGAGATTTTGATTTATTTATTTACATGTAAAAGTCTAATATTTTAATAATATTCTTAATGTAAGATTAACTTTTAATTTACAGCTCATAACCCAGGACTTAAATTCATGTACCTCATCCATCAATATTGCTACACTATAGAAGAAGGCGAGAGCAACAAAAGATGGATATCTTAATGAAGATTTAGATGTTACTACCAAAAAAAGTATAAGTTTGTAGATATCCCAAACCCTACTTATTTTTCTTATAGAAAACTATTATATTATACTTATTCTTATAGACTAAATTTAATTATATTGCATACATTACAGGATGAACTTGGAACGTCAAATTCTACAAAGGGGGTGGACCAATATACCATTATATCCCAGGCGACAAGAATTGTAGAAAAATTTGGAAGACACAGGGTTCTTGGATGAGGTGTTACGAGAATGAGTGTGTGTGGTCGATTTCGTGGTTCTCGTAGCACTAATGAGCTAGTGGCCATCCTCACCCAGAAATTAAACATGGCATTTGAATGGATGGCAACAATGGAGCAAGAGTTATCATTTATCAAATCTCAAGGGTATAAGTCATCCAATTTAGTTAACCATAATTAGTTTCACATACCCAATGTAAATAGCATCAGAGACAATTGCGAAGCTGATGCACATCTTTCTTCCCTTCCCAAGGTAAGCATTAAAAACTATGAATTGTTATTAAATGCATTCGATGTCATAAATAATTAATAATGTCTAATATTTTATTTTGGAATGTGTATAAATGTGACTTGTAAGTGACTGACCTTTCAACCCTTTTAGCGAAAGAAAGGGTACGCATCAGTCACAGTACCTAAATGCAAACATCCCATAGGTATAACTTGGATTTAAATTTAAGGTCAGTGAGTATTGACACTCCAATCATTGTTAGTGCACCCTTACCTTGTTATAAAGAAGGCAATGACACAAACACAGTGCTAGAAGCTCATGAAAGCTTCGTGCCTTAGCTTGCGGATTAGATACGTCTCACTACAAAAGAGGTAATGACATTTGACATCATTATTAGACCTATTTACATTATTTATACCTTTTTCATATATATATATATATATATTATTATGAATTAAGGAATCAAAAATGAAGAATGATCCTAGGAGTAAAATGAAGAGAGGTACTAGTAGAAAACTTAGTTGCCTCGCAAAAGATTCCATCTTCAAAGAAGAGCCAACCTCTACCAACACTGGCTTTATTGTATTTTTTTGCACAAAACTACTTCAATAACAATTATATTTTCATTGATTATCATCTAGAGTATGTTGGGAGGGACGACGCTACTTATATAGTATCAACGGTTGATATAAATTTCATTTATAATCAGGAATGGGTGCCAACTACGAGTGTTGTCGTCTATGTCACATAAGTATTATTTCATATTTCATATTTTAGTACTTCTTGTTGCAAATATCTTGGAGGTTAGAGTGAGAAATTCTGCTTCTTGGATACTAAAAAAATCCTGGATCTCAAAGATTATGTTCGTGTCACCTTCCAGCAACCCAACCTATCAAATATCATCCATCATGGAAAGTTTTCCATCTCAAAATGCTTATCATATTATTAGACCTGACCATAACAAAGTGCCTTGGTTTCCTTTTGTGTGGACTAACTGCTCCCCCAAAAGGCATTCTTTTATCTTGTGGCTTGCTGTCTTGGATCGGCTGAGAACTCGAGACAAACTTCAAGCCTATGGTCTGTAGGTTGAAGGTGAATTTGTAATTTGCAATGAGGTAATTGAGACACAAACCCAGTTATTCTTTAACTACTCATTCATTAAATCAATTTGGCTTCCTCTACTATCAAAGATAGGTTGTCACTAACAGATTACAAATTGGCAGCATATTATGTAACACCCCAAAATTCACTAAATTTTTTTTTTCTTAAAAGCGGAAGCAATTAAATTAGAAGCACTGAAAACCTGTGAATTCTGGAAGTGTTACCGCCACAATTAGTACCAGACCGGTTCTCTCCGATCGTTCCAGTACCAAGTTCTAAGGCTAAGAAAAGAAATAATCAATACAATTCAATTTCCAAATAAGCATTAAACGGTTGTAAAACAAAATCAGAGTACGCATCAAGAAATGTAATTCATTTCCAAAAGAGAATTAAACTTACAACCGATAAAAGATTAAAAAAAAGAATTAGAGTCATATAAAGACTATGATATGGCCACAATTCTCTTGAATCTCGAGCCAAACATGCTCAACACTCAGCCCCAACTGATATTTCGCCCACCTGCATAAATTCAGAAGGCATACTACTCATGGGAATGAGCAGCACCCATGAAAAGGGTGATCAGTACGCTACGTACTGAGTAAGGTAACCGAGCACTAAGGCCGACACATAAGCACACAATCCATGCAGAATAATAACGGGGCATAATCCAACATAACAACATAAAGGTATATGAACAATTCAGGTAAGAGTACAAAGGCCCATGAATAATTCAGATTAACTGTTTAATTAATCTCTTAGTAGAATCTGATTCACACCATGCCTTTTATCAATCCATGTAAGTACAGGAACACCCCACTATTATTGCTGGTGGGCCGGTCACTTGCGGGACAAAGTCCACACCACTATTATTCGCCGGTGGACCGGTCACTTGCGGGACAAAGTCCACACCACTATTGTTTGCCGGTGGACCGGTCTCACATAGGGTAATAACCCTAACCACTATTCCTAACCGGTGGATCGGTTGGACCCGGCTCAATAATCTTTCGCTTTAAGTGATTAATATCTTAAATATTTTATTCAAAGATTTCACCCTGGTCATGCATGAATCAACACACATCACAAATCACAATTACTCTTTAATCACCAAATATACTTGATACGACAAAAACCCTAACCAGTTGCACCAAACCCTAATTATCCACACGAACCCTAGCTCGGTTTCCTACGCACCCATATAATGCTCCACACACTATTTTCCCTTCAAATGTTCAATCACCCAAACAACACTTACATTAATTTCCTCAAATCCCAAATCCGCGTTCTATACGTAAACTTCACTCTCATACAAACTTTACACATCCCATGCAATTATTAACTTCCATGCAAACCCTAATACCACCATACAACCATTAACCATTATGCAAAACCCAAAATCTCATCATACAAAACCTGAAATTCAATCCACATAACCCAAAGATCCATTCATACCAAACCCTAGATTCAAACCATATAAAACCCAAAGATTCATCCATACCAAACTAAGTATCCATCCTTACCAAACCCTAAGTTCAAACCATATTCAACCCAAATATTCATTCACACAAAACCCTAAATTCAATCCATACCAACACAAAGATTCAAATCATATAAAACCCAAAGATTTTTCCACATAATACAATTGATTAGATTCTCCCCTTTCATAACCACAAATTATATTCTCCCATACAAGACTATAAGTTAGATTCTCCCACATAAAATCATAATTAGAATCTCCCAAGCAAAACCATAATTTGGATTAATTGGATTCCCCCAAACAAATCATAAATTAGATTCTCCCACTCAAATCATAAATTAGGTTCTCCCATATAATGTCATAAATTACATTCTCCCCAAATAACATCTTACATTAGATTCTCCCTAACAAACCATAAATTCAATTCCCCCATATAACATCATAAGTTATATTGTCTCCCAAAAAACCATACAAAACCATAAGTTAAACTTCCCCATATAAAACCATAAATTATATTCTCCATACCAAAACCTCAAAAATCATAAATTAGATTCTCACACACGAAACCCTAAAATTCTCCATTTTATTCCTTTACTCATGAATCAATGGAATACTTAGGTCAACTCCATGTCATAGCATATACGGCAAAATTAATAATCATAAACATAGAATGCATAGAATACGAAGCACACAATGCACATTAGCACATAAAAGGCCTTAGCACCCCTTACCTGAAACGACACCGGTCTTGGAGCACGTTCCTACGCCTCCTTAGGGCTTAGACCAAATAATAACATATGAATAAAATAACCTTAACAAAATTCTAACTTTGCTAAAGACATAAAAAATAATAGAGATATTATAACCTTGGTAATATAGGGTTAAAGATTTTACCCTAATAATAATAATGATACTAATATAATAATATCAAAATTAATAAAATTACTATCAATGAGAATATAAATAATTATAATAATAATAATAAGCTTTAAAATTTAAAGTGGGGTTTCGACCCTACTTATAACTAATGACTTACCACTTATTTAATATAAATAATAAAATTACTAACATATATAATAATATTAAAATAATAAAGATACTGATAATATTATCATCAATGGTTATAAGAACAATAGAAATAATAAGACTCAAATAATTAAGTGCAAACATCAATACAAAATTAGGGCCTAATATTTTCCAGAATAAATAATAAAACAATAATAATAATTATTCTAATAATTATAATATTAAAAATAATAAGAATGATAATAATCCTATAATAATGCAATTAATAACTTAAAATTTGAGACTAATAATAATATTATTTTATTACCACTCTCCACCCTGCAAGTACAATTCAGAATAAAATTTCTCATCAAATAATAATAAAACATATTAAGAATATAAATATTAAGAATAATAATAATGGTAATTATATGCAAATAATTGAAATAAATTAAATCAAGGCTTATAATAATATGGAAAATGGTTGAGAGTGTCTAGGGTTAAACCTTAAGCTGGTGGGGATAGGTGGCAGCGGCAGTGGTTCACGGCGGCGGCGGTGGCCGAAAAATTTGAAGAAAAAGGGGAAAGATGGATGTTGGGAAAAAGATAGGGAGAATTGAGGTGATATAAGAGGTGTTTATTGTTTCCCAGGAGGAGAGGAACAAAATGATGGTGGTGGTGCAGCCAAAGGTGGCGGCGCATGGCGGTGGAAGGCGGTTTAAGGCTTCGGGGCCAAAATTCCGGTGAGAACGAGCATCCAACTTGGCACGGCTATGGAGGCTCGTGCAAGAAGAATCGAGAGGTTAGAATGGTTTAGTTAATTAGAGGACGTTGCAGGGAATAATTTGGCATGCGGCGGTGGCGTTGAAGTTGTCTATCGGCGGAGGAAACGGCGTCTAAAGCCTCGACGATGGCAGCTCTCACCGAGGGTTTCGGGGAAGAAAAAAACTCTAAAAACTCCTATAACAAGGCTATTTATAGATGTTGGAATGGATAATGAGGAGCTGGAGGTCGACATGGAAGTTTTAATTGCAATAATTTGGGTGGCCGGTGGTGTTAAACGGTCGGTCGACGTTTGGTTGGCTTCGGGGTTTCGAGATTTGGGGAGGAGAAACGGTCGAGAGTTAACGTCAAATAATTATATGAAGTTATTTCTGGAGTTAAGAGGAAGACAATGAGACAAGAAACGGTCGGTATTATTCATCGTAGCCGGAGAAGCCATTAATGAGGTCGAAAGGTGCAGCAGCGTCGACGGAGGAGGAAGGAGGAAGAAGGAAGAAGAGAGGGAGGCGGTTGGGTCGGCTGGGAAAGAAAAGAAAAAGGAAGAACCGGGCCGGTCGGGCGCGACGAGGTAAGGTTTTAAATGAAACGACGAGCTTCAGTGGAAAAGAAGTAAAAACGCGGTGTGGCACGGAGCGGACGGATGACGTTGCGCGGGCGCGGGCTGAGCCGTGCCGAAGAAGAAGAAGAAAAGAAAAAGGGGAACTGGGCCGCGAGCTGGCCCAGTTCGGCGAGAAGAAGAGGAAAAAGAAAAAGAAGAAAAAGAAAGAAAAAGAAAAGGAAAAAGGAAGAAAGAAAAAGAAAAAGGGAAAAAGGAAAGGAGAAAAATAATTAGATTAGGGCCAATTAAATTAATTTGAATATTTAGGATATTTAAAAATAATAATATTTAAATAAAATTAAATTTAAATCCCTTTTTAGGCTAAATTAGGATTTTTAAAAGGTTTTCCATAAATTCCATTTTAATTAGCAAAACACCCTAATTTTATTCCATTAAATTATTTATAAAATTAACATTAATTTGAAACTATTTTCTCCTCATTATTTTAAATAAAATAATTTATTTAGTTAATTTCTAAAATACAAATCCTTAATTAGCTAAAATACCCAATTTCTCTTAATTAACATACTTATAAATTTATCCTTGATTTTCCCTAATTGATTTCCTTTTTATTTTAATTAAAATAATTAATTTAATTAATATTTATGATAAAACCTCATTTAAATATAATATTTTAGATTAGAATTTTTCGGGGCATTTCATATTATTCACTGTGCAACTCTAGGTGGTCGAGGTCTTGGGATAAGAATACATTTTATTCGTGCCTTACTTGCTACCACAATTTATCATATTTGGATGGAGAGAAAGTGAAGAATTTTCAAAGATGAATCAAAGCCTACCAACACCATCCAGAAGCACATTGTCATAGATTTGGCAAGAAGGATGAATAGATTCCAACATTGCACTTTGTTTAATAGATTGATGAATTATATTGATAATTTAGTTTAAAAGTTTGATTTGCACTTTAGTCTCTAGTGTTAGATCTTCAGGATGATATGTAAGATCTAAATTTTGTATGTTCTTATTTCCTCTTTATTAATGAATTTTACATTTTACCTAAAAACTATGCATTATTATTATCATCCATAGGTTGGTAGCTTGTCATGCTGCGATGGAAGGAATGTTGTCCTCTATTGTGTTTGTGTGCCCATACTACATAGCTGATATTACTAACAATAAGAGAGGGTACGCACATAAACTATTTAGTGGATCGTATTTTGATTGAGGGATACAACATGCTTTATCTCATTCCTCACCTAGCAAATAAATATTAGGTTTTGTATGCCTTCCCACCTGATCTTAATAAATTCTATATATTCGATTCCTTCAAACATATGACATGTCTTTTAACATCGCTCATCGCTGTGTGAAAAAATTTATTGACATGTTAGTATACTTTTTACTTCTATTTTATTATATTATTTATGCATATATTCTACTTTAATTAATTGAGGTATATATAGTTAGAATATTGTGTTTCTAACTTTATTTATTAGGGCCCTATAGAGAGGGTATCAAGGGAGAGGTAGGAATGGTGTTCCAGACCCAAAGAGTCTTGAATTTAAGAATGTAATGGTAGGCAGGAAAATATATAATAGTTAGAGAGCTAACTAAATTCATTTGACTGTGCCCATAACAGTAGAACGATAATGATTATGGATACTATGTACGTAAAGCAAGGGATCTAATAGTCCAAAACAGATCGGTCAACATAGATCCAAGTCATGTATGTTTGTTTTTCCATATTTTTTCATTAACGAATTATGACATATATATTTGGTATTTGACCTAAGTACTAACTAAATAATCGAAACTTGTGAATTTATAGCTTTTCAGTGGTGGTTATGCATGAGGCTAGAAATACAATGATGATGAAATTGATGAAGTTAGAGACTAATAGGCCAAGCACGTGCACTCATTAGGGATCTACATTCTACATGCATATTTAGGTTTGTATTTTATCTACGTCATTTGGTCATCTAAGTTATGATCTATGAACTTTTGACTTTGAAGTGTAGAGCTACCAAGTTGTGGTACGCCTACTAATTTTGGTTCCTGGGTATGCCTAGTGTATTGAGACATACCAATTAGAGATTGATTGAAAATATGTATTATTATTTATGAGGAAGACATGCATGTATAGATGAATTGATGTTGTTTTACATTACAGATTTAGTAAATATTTGAACATATAACTGTGTATGTGGGTTAAAACAAAACAACAACAATATATAAAAAAAACAAACAAATTTTAATAATAGTTCTTACTTAAACAGTTTTAAGAACCGTTATTAAAACCCATTTTTAATAACGGTTATACTTAAAAAAAAGTTATTAAAAGTAGGCATTTAATTTTAATTAGGGTTTAATAAATACGTAATAAATGATTAAAACCCTAAATAGGTTTTAACTCAAAATTGTTATTAAAATATCCATTTTATACTTATTTAATACGTATTAGGGTTTAATAAATCCATAATCAATTTTTAAAACTTATTGGTTGACATTTTAACAATAGTTTTTAGATTAACCGTTATTAAAACGTTGTTTTTAACAATGGTTGTGACTTACAAATTGTTATTAAACACTAAGTTTACCCCAATATTTATGGTTTTTTTTTTATCTTTTTTTATGATAGTTATGAACCATTATTAAAGATTTAATAATGGGCGATTCAATAACACTTCAAAACCATTATTAAAATTATAAAATAACCGTTATTAAAACACTTTTCTAGGATAGTGATTGTATTGCTCAATTGATTTTGGGCGAGCATATTGTGATGTTTTGGAAGTTGCTGATTATCTTTGCTCTTGGCTTTTTGTTTTTCTGTGGTGAGTGATTATTGGGTATGATTGTAGAGCGCTATCTATTTATTTCTTGTTACTCTATTTTGGGAGTCTCATCTCCTAAATATCTTTCTAGCTTATTATATTTAATATGTTCACTTTCTCATTTTGTAATCTTATATCATCAAGTCAAGTACTTCCTCTATTTGATTTAGTTATAAGTTATTTTTAGAATTGTATTCCATATGGAGTGTGTATAATGAGTTTCTCTATGTCAGATGTACATAACATCTTTGTTTTTTAGCTTCTACAAACCTTTTTCAAAAGAGATTTTTCAGTAACAAATTTTGATGAGTCACTTTCAAACAAAGTTTGGAAGAAAAAAAATAAATACACCTATATTGAGGTCGCTTTCACTTTGTCACTGATGAATAATGAAGAAGCACTAACAAATGTGTTATTTTTAATAATTTAATATTCAGTGTGCTATTTCAGTAATTTAAAATTTAATCGTTATATTTTAACTACTTTCTATTATTTATTAGAATTTGATGGTATAATAAAAAAATGTAACATATGACTTATATTTTGGAATAAATTGTAAAAGCTAACTTAATTATTATTGTAAAACCGATGAATTACGTATAATGTTTTGTCTATTATAGCCATGTAAAATGTCACATTTTGTGTGAAATAAGATGTGCTGCTCATTCTTAACAAAACAATAGTCAATTCGACATTGTAGATTATAATGGAAGAGGATGCAAATTTGAGCAATTTAAAATTATCTTAACGCGATTATTATCACCATGTATCTGATGTCTTTTGATGATAAAACGTAGCTACTTTATATGTTAGTTTAATCACAATAGTCTCTTCTTCTTAATTCTCATCTTTTAATTGGGTAAGGCGGACTAAAGTTATTAGGGTGGATGACTAAATTGATCACTAAGACGACTCTTTTTGGTTCGTTTGTTTAGTTAAAAATATTAATTTTAAATTATATTTTTATGTTCATTAAATAAATGAGTCAAGGTCAAACTATTATAAATTTATTTTTATTTTTTATGAGCCAACTCAAAGTTAGCTCAATTTATTTATAATTTTAGTTCGCTTGTTAGATTGTTTGTAAGTTCGTTTATAAGTCTCTTTTTCAGATCATTTACATATTTATGCACAAATTTATATATAAAAGTTAAAAAGTTTATATAAAAGGTTTGTATAAAATTTATTTAATAACAAGTAAAATGCAAATCAAGTTATATTAAATAAGTCAGTATATTTTACTTAAATTAAATAAAGTAAGACAAACCGGATAATCGATGAACCTTTTCGATCCAAGTGGAAATTAAATTTATTTCAATCTTAAAAAGAAATTAAAATAAGCCAAATTCGAGTGGGAAGAGATCGACTTATTTGGACTTGTCACCAAGGTCGGTGGTCTCGGTTTACTCGTTTTCATATTACGGCGACTGTATTTTTCAAAGACTTGTGAGGTGCAATGTACCCAAAATAAATCTGAGCAACGCTATGATTGCCACTTTTGCATTACTATACTTTTAGGACTCTCTTACGACGTGAATCACACAATAGTCTTAAATAGGGTGAAAAAAGAATTTGTTATAAAATTAGCATATTTTTTATAGTAAAGCGGGAAAAGTGTGTTAAATTTGATCACATATGCATAATGATGTGAAACCTGTTTTTCTAAGTTTATTTTCAAAACTTATTAAATAATATCAAATTAATTTATATCAAATTAGAACAGTAAAATATTAATAATTAGTAATGAAGAAATATAAAATTATTGACAATTAAAATTATAATGTAAATGATAAAAATAATATTTATAATAATAGATAAAATATTAATTATAATATTAATAATAACTTATTATTTTTTTTAATTTATATTAAATTAGTATATATCATATCGGAATAAATATAAAGCGACCCTCACCCATCTTTCTTTCAAGACAAATCAATGGTCCCTATTGTGATCATGAACAAAATATAATGAACTAGTAATATACTTATGTTTTATCGCATATTTATATTCCTAATCCTTATGTGCTATCACATGCTTTAATTTATATATACTATGATTAACGTGTATCGTATTATGTCTTTTAAGTAACTATACTTATAAGTACGTTGCATACTAACACCATTTGTGACACTGTGTTGATTCAATTGATTTTGGGCGAGCATATTGTGATGTTTTGCAGGGTTTTGATTATCTTTGCTCTTGGCTTTTTGTTTTGCTGTGGTGAGTGATTATTGGATATGATAGTAGAGCGCTATCTGTTTATTTCTTGCTACTTCATTTTGGGAGTCTCATCTCCTAAATATCCTTTCAGCGTATTATATTTAATTTGTTCACTTTCTCATTTTGTAATCTTATATCATCAAGTTGATTACTTCCTACATTTAATTTAGGCATGAGTTATTTTTAGAATTGTATTCCATATGAATTAGGTATAATGAGTAGATTCTCTATGTTAGATGTGTTTTGTATTTTAGCTCCCACAAATATTTTTTAAACGAGATTTTTCAGTAATAAATTTTAAGGAGGTACTTTCAAATAAAGTTAATATTGAGGTCGCTTTCACTTTGTCACCTATGAAAAGCAAAGAAGCACTAACCAATGTGCTATTTCTGATAATTTAATATTTGGTGTGCTATTTTAGTAATTTTAAACATAATCGTTCTATTTTTACTACAACAAACTGGTGCATTAACGACCAATTTAGAGATCAATTTTCTTTTTGGTTGTTATTGATATATTATTAACGACCACTATCAAAAGTCATCGTTATTGGTATATCTATTGCGACTAATATAATTTTTGGTCGTTAATCATTAATTTATTGGTCGCTAAAAATATTTAAGTTCCATATATACATACATACATACATACATACATACATACATATATATATATATATATATATATATATATATATATATATATATATATATATATATATATATATATATATATGTTTTATAATAATTTTTTTCAAATATCTAAAATCCAAAAAAAATTAAATGTAATAAAAAAACACTTAAATCCCTCAAATCCTCAAAATTTCTTTAAAACAAAATTTCACCCACACGCCCTACCCCCACCCTTATATCGTTTTAATTTTCGGCCCTCCCCTCCCTGACCCTCAAAGCTCGACGACGTCCCCCACCCTGGCCGCCTCCTGCTATGCGTCTTCAACCCAGGCTGCACCACCACACAAGCCACTATCACTCGAGTACACCACAACACTTGCTCTACCTCGTCGTCCTCCTCCTCCAACATAGCAGCATCGAAGCAGCAGCAGCAGCCACCAGCAATGCACGAGGACAGCCGCAACATGCCACCGCCCATCTGCCTCTAGCACCGCTCGTCACCGGTGAGTGGTCCTTGACCATCAGGGAAGCTCCAGCACCCCTCACTCCCTCCAATTTCACTGCAATTCATTTGGTATAAATACTCAAACCCTAACCTATGTTTTGATTAATTTTAAATGAATTAGCTTATGATAAGATAATTTAGTTGTTTAATTATGTGTGTGTGTGTGTGTGTGTGTGTTGTATGAATGATTTGGAATGGTTAATTGTATTTCTTATGGTTGATTTGTGAAAATTGGATGTGTGACTCGGCTATATCCGGATTTGTCAATTTTATCCGATTTAGCTATTTTAGATAAATTGAATTTACAATATCCTTTAAAATGTATCTAATTTCATGTTAGAACTATCAATTTGAAATTTTTGTGCGAAATTAATCGGAATTGAATTCTTAGGTTAAAATTCTTGCAGATTTAAATTGGATTGTGTAATCGAGTTATTTTATTCAATTGATTATATAATTTGTATTAGATTATGTGTAATTTCATTTTCGATATGTCAATTTAAATATTTTAGCAAGATTTGACCAAATTTGGAGTTCAGGCTAAAAAAACCCTAATTATGTTAAATTGGATCTTTCGTTTATTGTTTTAATCAATTGAGTATACGATAGATGCTATCTTGAAAGTAAAATATTATTAAGGGTTTTGATGGATGGTGGTGCTAAAGGTTTTCTTCATTACTTTATATTGTTGTATAATCTCTTTTTTATGTCCTTAGATTATTTTCTATGTTAATTCATTTAAGAATTTTATAATCATTCAAGTTGATAAAATTAGATAAAGAATATGATGATGATCAACATTGACATTATTTTTTTTAACAAGAAATAAAATATGATATAATTAGTGTGCTTTTGGGCTTTCTATTTCTTTCATTAATACTTTATTAATGATGTTTTGTATTATATTTTTTAATCCTTGTCGTGTATTCTTCAAAATGATAGTGTGCATGTTTTATCTAATTGGCAATTGTTTTCTAATTGTTATGTTTATGCCCTTTTTTTCCTTTAGAAAATGGCACCCAATAAAGAATGGATTGGCCTTGTTGATGATCGTTTTCATGATCCAGCATATTTTATCGGGGTTGAGGAATTCTTGAACTATACATTTCAAAAAATCAATACAAATTTAATTAGATGCCCGTATATCAATTGTGTTAACACTGATTCTAGAACTCGTGATACTGTGAAAGCACACTTGATGTCCGTGCATCAATTTAATGTTCTTGTAACCCCAGCTAGTTATCCTTACAAAAGGTTTAGCATCTCATTACATTTCTTTAACTATTACTCTAATTTTCCTCCCTTATAATTGTAGAAAATATTTTTATTCAGGGAAATATTGAAGAAATTATAACATCAACAAATTTTAGCCCTAGTCATAACAACTAAATGCTCATTATCGGCTTGTAATGTCACATTCCTTAGCATCAAACGCATTAAACCATAATTTATTAGATTATATCAACTATATTATCTCTAAGTCATCCTTTACATTTCATAGTTTAATCACACCTTATATTTTACTTATCAAAGACCATTTTGGATAATAACTTAGCATAAAAAAAATAAACTAAGACCATTCTAGATAATAACTTAGCATAAACAAAATAAGCTAAGTCCACCAAACATCTCTATAATTCTAATTTAGATATACTAGGGGTCAAATAATAACTAGATCAAACTTAATAACACAAGAACAATAGGAATATTGAGAGTGAATCATAACACAAACCTATAACATAAAAATTAAATCTTGTTGCAAAACCCCAAACTAATGCTCATCCAATGAAGAAAGTAGAACATAACTCTTTGAATTACTTAAGTAGAAATATTAATATCTTTAAATAATTCGTTGAAAATATTTTTTACAATTCATTTCCAATTTGAAACAATCAATGTTAAAATAAAACTATGCTACCAACTTGTAATATTTGAATTTTCATCACCACAAAACTTTGTTCATTTGGAAAGAGTTATAAAAGCTGAAGAAAAGGGGGGATGAGATTGTCATATCTAACATGAGTACTAATGTATGTTGTGTGCAAGGCTAAAAGTATACTTATATATCAAGGAATTAGTATGGTTAACACTTAACTCAAGACTAATATATAGGCTTTCTAAACTCTAAATCAAAGGGTGAGAAAACTCTTTAAATGAAAGAAGTTAAAACATAATGGAATAAGAATAAATTTTTATTGTATAAATAAAATCATAAAACAAATGTAAAGAAATAATGGTGGAAAATAAGACCAATTTCTCATGTGAGGACTAACAATGCTCCCCAACATATGACTTTACAAGAGTGTTAACAATGCATTTCAGAATGACCTAGAAATGACACATCCAATGTACACACTCAAATCATAATTAGAGGCAACAACTATCATAAGAATGTGCACCTAGAAATGAATTCATTGTCAATCCGCCAATTTAAATATTTAGCAAGATTTGAGCAGATTTGTAGTTTGGGCTAAAAAAACCCTAATTATGTTAAATTGGATCTTGTCTTTATTTTTTTAATCAATTGAGTATACAATATATGTTATCTTGATTGCCATGGCATAAGAATATGAGTTGTGGGTGTGTACAACGTAATGTGGTGGTATTGTTTTGGTTGGTCCACATAATATGTTTTGCATTAACTTAAAACACTATAGTGACATGAATGTAATGTTTGGTATAGATAATATGTGACTAAGTTTGGTGTAAGCTTAAAAAATTGTCATTATATGGATAATATATTTTGTGTCAGTAGAAACAAAGTTATAAATTGATAAGTTAGTGTAAGCTAGAACCTACTTTTGCTAATGACTTTAATGTCATCTTAAAATAGTGTTGGTAACAATTATTTAAGGTCTAAGTATTTGGGTATACGTATGATGAGGATGATATATGGAGGAATCAGTATAAATTAACTAAATTCTTAGGGGTGTATTAGGGATTTTACTACTATAAAGGGAATTCATAAATCTTTTATTGCGATCTATGGATATTTTTTGCTTATGTGTCTTATAGTACGTATATATGAAAGCATGATAAATACAATTATTAAGGTCATGAGATAGATATGTCTTCTTCAAATATGAAATGTTCTTAAGTGTATATAGAGGTTATACCATACTAAGTACCTTACTATACAGATGTGTTTGTGGAGTTGTATTGATGGAGGACTACTTGAAAGGGAAAATAAGGAGGTCAATGAACCCAGCTGCTGTGCTATCTAAGGAGGTCAATGAATGTCTCTCTGGAAAGTCACTGGTTGGGTTTGTATTGCCTGCACTAAGAAAAGCAGTTGATGGGCAGAAAAATAATAGGAGATTGGGAAAATTTTCAGATGAGGAAAGCAATGATAGCACTTCCCTGGATTTCCCCACACATCATGAAGCAGAAGGTTCCATATTCTTTCTCTGAGATTTTTTTGTGTCAGTTTAACCGAGAATCCTGCTTTTGGCTCTCTATGTCGGTTAAACGGGTAGCCATGATATTTTTGTAATGCAATGGTATCCTATAACTCTTTTGTAATATATTTATAATTAATCAAATATTTTGTTGTACCAGATATTTGATACAAATTATTTGTATGAATACTTAGTTGAATGTTTATAGACAGGTATTTAGAAAATTATATCCATACGTTAAAAGGGATATATATGCATATAGGTACAGGGATTTTAATAACGAAGGAAAAATTGGTCATTATTAGTGTGAAATTAGTCGCTAATATTATTTACGACGGTATATTTTGTTCGTCGATATTACTTATAACGACCAACATTATTCGTTGTCGCTACTGCTTATAGCAACCAACGTTATACGCTGTCGCTATTGCTTATAACGATCAATATTATTCGTTGTCGCTACTGCTTATAACGACCAACGTTATATGCTGTCGCTATTGCTTTAGTGACCAAAAATTTTTGATTAGTCGTTAAGGCCTTTAGTGAAGGAGTAATAACGACCACTGACGACCAACAATTTGTTTAGTCGTTAATGACATTAGCGACCAAAATTTGGCCATTAACGACCAAAATTGTTGGTCGTTAAAATCCTAGTTTTTTGTAGTGTTTAACAACTTTCTCTTATTTATTAGAATTTGATGGTATAATAAAAAAATTTAACATATGACTTGTATTTTAGAATAAATTGTAAAATCTAACTTAATTATTATTGTAAACAAACGAATTACTGTAATGTTTTTTCTATTATAACCATGTAAAATGTCGCATTTTGTGTGAAATAAGATGTGCCGCTCATTCTTAACAAAACAACAGTCAATTTGACATTGTAGATTATAATAGAAGAGGATGGAAATTTGAGCAATTCAAAATTATCTTAACGCGATTATTATCACCATGTATCCGAAGTCTTTTGATGATCACACGTGAATACCTTATATGTTAGTTTAATGGCAATAGTTTCTTCTTCTTCTTAATTCTCATCTTTTGATTGCATAAGGCAGACTAAAGTGGCTAGGGTGGATGACGAGCTAAATTGGTTACTCATTTTGATACGTTTGTTTAGTTAAAAAAATTAATTTTAAACTATATTTTTATGTTTGTTAAATAAATGAGTTAAGCTCAAACTATTATAAATTTAATTTATTTGTAAAGGAACCAACTCAAAGTTAGCTTGATTTGTTTATAATTTTAGTTTTCTTGTTAGATTGTTTATAAGCTTGTTTATAATTCTCTTTTATGGATCATTTACTTATTTATTTACATATTTATATAAATAATTTAAAAAGTTTATATAAAAGGTTTGTACAAAATTTATTTAAGAACAAGTAAAATACAAATCAAGTTATATTAAATAAGTCAATATAATTTATTGAAATTAAATAAATTAAGACAAACCCATTAATCGATGAACCTTTTCGAACCAGAGTAGAGATTAAATTTATTTCAATCTTTAAAAAAATTAAATAAGCGAAATTCAAGTAGGAAGAGATCGGCTTATTAGGACTCGTCACCAAGGTCGGTGGTGTTGGTTTACTCGTTTTTAAATTACAGCGACTGTATTTTTGAAAGACTTGCGAGGTGCAATGTACCCAAAAAAGAAAAAAAGAGTAATGCTATGATTGCCATTTTTGTATTACAATACTTTTAGGACTCTCTTGCAACGTGAATCACACTATAGTCTTAAATAGGGTGAAAAAAATTTTGTTATAAAATTTGCATATTTTTTAAAGTAAAGCGGGAAAACTGTGGTGAATTTAATCATGTGTGTATAATGATGTGAGCCCTGTTTTTCTAAGTTTATTTTCAAAACTTATTAAGTAATATCAAATTAGTTCATATCACATTAGAACAGTAAAATATTAATAATTAATAGCAAAGGAATATAAAATTATTGATAATTAAAATTATAATATAAATGATAAAAATAATATTTATAATTATAGATAAAATATTAATTATAATATTAATAATAACTTATTATTTATAATATTATAGATAAAATATTAATTCTTTTAATTTATATTACATTAGCATATATCATATCAGAACAAATATAAAGAAAAAAAAAAGGGAGACCTTATCCTTCTTTCTGACAAGACAGATCAATGGCCCCTTTCTTAGAAGATAGACTCGGTCAATTTTAACATATACGCAATTGTCAAATAAGCTAGACGGAGACTAGTGGTCCAGGATTCCTATCTTGTTTCGTCTTTGAGGTGATGTAAATTTGTTGGAAGTTTATCGTTTTTTTTTTTTAATAATTGGGATAATAAGGCAGAAAACAAAGAAGGCAATGAAAAGCAGGAAGGGGGAAAACAGAAGAAAGACCCCCTCATTTCAAAGGAGGGCCTTCATATTTTGACCCAATTTATCTAAACTGAAATAAAAAAACCTCTCGACCATTTTTGATCCAAAACTCTATCCTCATTTTGATAAGATGGGACATCCATCGAATACAAACTTATTGATTCTCGAATACTGACTTATTTCTGAACTCTCAAATGGTATCCATTATTATAAAAAATACAGGATTCTAGATTTTTTCCCTTAAACCCCTACTTCTACCACCGAGCCAAGTAAGGACATTATTGATAGTAGATCTCGGTAGTACCTAAGTACACTCAATTCAGTCACAAATCTCATACCAGATCCTGTCTGTCTCTGAACAATGAAGAAATATGTGATCAACTGATTCCTAGTTGATCCTGCAAAAAGGGCACCCTGATTCCCTTACATCAAGAAGATGGAGTCTAATTAGCCTATCATTGGTGTTAAGTCTTTGTTGAATGACAAACCACGTAATGAGTTTGATCATTGGTGGTGCAATTCTAATCCAAATTCTGTTGTATTCCTTTCTTCCACCTCCATCCCCAACAATTGATTGGTGAGAGATCTCACAAAAAGATTTAACTGAAAAAATCCCCCTATTATTAAATGCCTAAGTAATCGAATCCCACCTATCTTTTCTTGGGAAAATTTGAGAGATCATTCTACCCAGTTAAAAAGCCTTTGGCGCCACATCAAATTCCACTACCAAATTGCACCATCCCAAAAACCTATTTCCGCTATTTTGTCCCCTTGCTAATCGGATACCATGAACAACCTAGGAAATATGCTCTTCAAAATACCCTGATCCAGCCATTGATCATACCAGAACTTAACTCTTCTGCCATCACCCAAGATAATCCTTATACCCAATATTAATACCTGGTTCCTCTTACCCTGCTCAACAATGTCGATCCACGGAGACCTACCTTTACTCTGTTTCGATATCTCAAGCCTTATAAAGTATTTTGATAGGGTTGGTGATTTTAAAGGATATAATGACATGTTAAGAGGAAGATGCTACAGCTATATTCGCCAGAATGTGAGGAATATATAATGGATTATCCTGGGCCTCAGCCGTAATATTAAACTGGCAATGCAGGCTAGAAATCATGTACTAATGGTTGGTTTGAATTAGGGTAAACAAAAGTAAGATTAAATTTTAAAAAAATAGATAAAAGAAATTGATATAACTATTTAAAATATTTTTAAAATAAATTTAAATTTAAATTAGATGAATCAAAGTAAATATTATTTTAGTTATATTTGTATTGCGGTGAGTCAAGTTTAAATATTAAAATAAATGATAATTATAATTTTTTATTGAATTATAAATGTATTAGAATATTCTTGGGTATTTGTATTTGATTAAGTATATGTATTACTTATATTTTTACTTCACCTCTATTACTTTTAAAAAATAAAAATAATAAAATTAAAGTGAATGGAGAAGAATAAACAAGTTTAACCTTAACTAATGTAGGCTATTTTAAAGAAGTAAATGATGGTGAATGATGTAATTTATCCCATTCAACTCTAAACGTCACACAAGGGTATGCATTCATATTGAAGGCAGGCGAGCCGAGGGAGAGCTACATTTGAAAGTCTATAATATTAGATGCAGGCTGGCCTTAATATGCTTCGTTTTCTATTCCAGATTCAGGTATTTTTTTTTGTTTGCCCAGTAGTACAATAGAAAATCCTACTAAAAAAATCAGTTAGGCTGTATATAGCTCTTTAGGTCGTCACTCATCACCCATGTAACATTTATTTATAATTAATATGTTATTATGAACCGTTTTTCTAAAGATAATTCTTGTTAACATAATGCTATTTTTTTATATCTAAAATAATGTAATTATTACATTCAATACAAACACCTAAATCGATTTCTAACGCTAAATTTCAGAGGATATCTTAAATACGATCCTTTCTTTGAGAATATAACTTCATTTAAATTTATTAAGGAAAAATTAATTTAAGATTAATCTGAGTAGAATTAATAGAATACAAATCAATATAATCATAAAATATTTGGTTTCAAATATAAAATATTATATATATATAATTATATAAATACATACATCTAATTATATACCAATATATATATATATATACTAAAAAAGTGATCTAAATACTAAATAAATTATTTAATTTTAAATAATTTAATTTAATTAGACTTTAAAATAATTTGTTCATTTAATAATACAATATGAATGCGCGCGCGCGACCGGCCGGCTGGTTCGACCAATGTGTGTAGTCTAGTGTGTACGTAGATGGGAACCCCTCCCCGCGGCGCGCAGCACTTGTTCATCTGAAAAATGTCCCAGACTCCCACGGGAGTGATAGGGGCGGCCCTCTGAGTTGACAACCCTCTCCCAAGTAGTTAAACTTTTGCCATGCCATTTACCTATTGCCAGCTCATAAAAGCTCAACTCAATTATCTTTAAAATACATAAAGTGCACTACACTAGCGCTACATTATATGATGCGAAAGCATGTGGTGCACGGGGTATGAGGACTTGGGTATCACAGCAATTGACAGGTAGTATATAGTCATAATTGCATTACTTAGCTACATAATGAATTTATATAAACTGAAGTAACAATAAAGTAATGAATAATGATCCTACATGCAAAATGTATTTCTACATCTACTACTTCGTTATAATTTTAGATGTATTTTGAAACATCATTAGATTTCTTAAGAATTACAAATCGCAAAAAAAATACATTATTATTTGTATTAATTTTATCAAATTAGAGGGACAAAATCCTAATTAGGTTTTAATTTTTTTTAGAATGACAAATGGTGTAATTAGATACTCTTATTATTTAATTTTAAAATAGTACTAATTTAGAAATGCATGAAAGAGCCATGCATAATTTTATACGTAAATAAATGTCAAATGCATTTTTTTTTTGTATTTTGATTATATCTCTTAAGGCCATCTTAATATTTTCTTGGTAATTTTGATAAAATTGATATGCATCTTTATTTTTTTAAATGCATAGTATTAAAACCACTAAAGATTTTTTTTTTAATTTAGTAAGATTAATTGCAAATGGTTCAATATTTATTTAAAAATTTTGATTTCTTGAAGTAGTGTAACAGTAATATAGAGTAAATAATGGTCAGACTATTACAATTAAACATATGTCTTCTTTATTTACAGACACAAAGTAACATGTGTACTTAATCTTAAGCAAGTATTCAATTTATTGCTTTCCTCATTCCATTTTTATTTAACATTTCAAGCTCGATGATAATATATGTTGTTCACATTAAAAATATCTATATGTATTATGTTAAACACCATTTCATATAAAATTATTCGATTTCAAAATTTATATATTAACGTCATATAATCTATCAGATTAATTTTATATAATATATTTTAAATATTATCGTTTTAGATATAAAAAATTAATATAATGATAGAAGATCTTATTATATGAAAATTAGATCAATTTATATCATAATTATACCGACTAATTTTTTATATAAAAATAATTTTTAACAAACTGCCGCTAAATTCATATAAATATATATAGATTATTTTTTCAAGTTAAATTTTGATTTCATATTTAAAACATGGTTGAAAACTTCATTTACGTCAGCTACCACTCAAGATACTACAATGTGACATTCCCTCACAGAAGATAGTCATGTGGTAGGAACCCAAACCGTGCATCATTTACCTTGACACTAGAAGGATTTGATGGACAATAATTCTTAGAAATGGATCATCGTCTTGATGGTAGCATTCAGATCAGGAATTAGATGCTTAGCTATAAAATGATAAATTTGATTAGATCGATGCTTAGCTATAACCACCATTGCTGCCCCCTGTTTGGCTTCATCGCCCACCACCACTGCCGTGTTTATTGTAGCTAGGCACCCCAAGCCTTCCTTTCCACTTCTTCCTTCTTCTTCCTTCTTCTTCCTTCTCCTTCCTTCTCCATCTCCCTTTCCTCATTTGGTTTCCCAATAGAAATTGACCTCCGTACCTTCCTGTCATTGCCCCTTTCTCTACCTATGTTATGCTAACCATCATCGATGCCCTTCATCATTGCCTTTACTTATCATTGGTGCCTTGTGCCTATTATTTTTAGGTATAAAGGTTTATTAGTTAAGCCTTATAAATTTTAGTAGGTTACCTAAATTTTGTGTTTTCATTGGAAATCACATAATTCTTACACTTTACTAAAATGATAGACATGACATGATAACACAATAAGGTTTTGTTGTGTAAGTTTTATTAGGCCTGTTTGTCTCATTGAAATTATTTGCTTAATAATGCTAGTATGAAATTTGGTAAAATAGAGCATGCTAACTTGTAAAAGTTAGTATGTGCACAGATGCATGTTAAAAATCGGTTTAATGCTGAAAATAAATTGTGTATATCATGTATGTCTAATAAGATAAGTTGATCATGTCTAAGTGCATTTTTAGCATAAATATTATTATTGTGTGCCTAGGGGCAATTTGGTCATTTTAAAGGTATCATGATATTTATCCCAATAAGTATGCCTAATATTAATTATTTATTATTGAGTATGGGTATATGAGATTTGAAGTTTTAGAAATGCACATTAGGGTTTTACATTAAAGGGTAAAATGGTCATTTTGCATGCCTAGTAATTTATTTGCACATTTAATAATTTAATTATTGTATTTTATCCTGTTCATTACAAGTTAATAAATAAAACAAGATTAGTGTTGGAAATGGATGATAATGTGGTAATTATGGTCTCAGAGGCATTTTGGTTATTTTTGACCTATTGTATCCAAATGTGAATAATTAAACTTAGGATGGCTTTAATAGATTATCATGTTGACCGTAGCAATTACTTTGATTATGGTCGTCTAGACTGTTTGAAAATAAATAAAAATGGTTAAGTATGGAAATTAGATCTATGTGATTATTATGTGATCTCACAGTTCTCTTAATAAAATACTAATATTTAAAGGGAAAGATCTCAAGATCAAGAATTGTGACTCTTTAGATATAACTATCTTAAAGACATGGTTTAGTTTATGGTTGACTATAGATTTTTACTAGTGCGTCTTAATGTCACACCCAAGTCCTATATCATACTCTATTTAGCTTTATAAACTTATAAGTGGTATATATATTTATGGATTAGGTGCCCTTGTTGATAGGGTATTGTGTCTTCTTAGTGTGCCAATATGACTAAGGTACCTTAATGTTCATTTAATAAATGAGTTAAACTCAAACTATTGTAAACTTAATTCATTTGTTCGGGAGCTAACTCAAATTTAGCCTAGTTCTCTAATAACTTTGGTGCGTCGTTAGATTGTTTATAAGCTTATTCATAACTCTCTTTCTTGGCTCATTCACATATTTAATTACAAATTTGTATATAATATTTAAAATGTTTATATAAAATTTAGTTACTAACAAGTAAATATACAAATCATGTTATATTAAATAAGTCGATTTGATTTATTTAACTTAAATAAATTGAGACAAACTAACCTCCCTACCTTCCTCTCATCACCCTTTTCTCTGTCTATGTTGTGCCGACCATAATCATCACCCCTACCCATCATTGGAATCGTCCATTATTACCCTTTGCCTATCATCAATGCCCTCCATCATGCCCCATATCTAGCCTCGATTCAGCCCCTCAATCACTCCTGCCTTTAGTTTCTTCTCCATATTCTACCAACCGTGCCGCCCTTGAGCTGCTCTTGCCACCACCAACCTTCCCTAGCAGCCATCCACACCACCATCTACATTTCCCCCCATATTTTTCATCTCCTCCACCATTATGCACCTCTCCCTTGGCCTTCACCTCTAGCAGCCAACCAACCTCCATCCCCTAAAGCCTTCATGCATGCCTAAACTCACGATGCAATGTAAGGTATACATTTTTTTTCCTTTTCAACTTATAGGCTTTTTTAATATTATTTAATAAAAAATTTGGTAAAAAAATTTATTTTATTATAAAATATTAATATGGTAAATGTGATATTAATTTTAGGTATAAAAGGTTGATTAGTCAGGCTTAATAAATTTTACTAGGTTACCTAAAATTTGTGCTTTTGTTGGAAATCACGTAATTTTTATACTTTACTAAAATACTAGATATCACATGATAGCACATTAAGGTTTTATTGTGTAAGTTTTATTAAGTCTGTTTGTCACGTTAAAATTATTTTTTTTAATAATGCTAGTAAGAAATTTAGTAAAACAAAGCATGTTAACTTATAATAATTATTATGTGTACAAATGTATGTTAAAATAGGTTTAATGCTGGAAATAAATTATGTATATCATGTATGTCTAATAAGATAAGTTGGTCATGTCTAAGCGTATTTTTAACATAAATATTGTTATTGTGTGTCTGAGGGTAATTTGGTTATTTTAAGGGTATCATTATATTTATTGTGATAAGTGTGACTAACATGTACTATTAATTATTGAGCATGGAAATATGAGATTTGAAGTTTTAGAAATACATGTTAGGGTTTTACATAAAAAATCATGTATATGAGTAAGATGGTCATTTCGCATGCCTGATAATTTACTTGTATTTTTAATAATTTAATTATTGTATTTTATCCTTATCATGACAAGTTAGCGTTGGAAATGGATGATAATGTGGTAATTATGGTCTTAGGGGTATTTTAGTTATTTTTGACCTATTGCACCCAAATGTGAATAATCAAAATTAAGATGGACTTGGTAGGTTATCATGTTAACCATAGCAATTACTTTGATTATGGTTGTCTTAGATGTTTGAAAGTGAGTAAAAATAGTTAAGTATAGAAATTAGACTTATGTAATTATTGTTTGGTCTTATGGTCACCTTAATAAAATACTAATATTTAAAGTAAAAGATTTCGAGATCGAAAATAGTGACTCTTTAGGGGTAGCTACCCTAAAAACTTGGTTTAGCCCATGTTTAACTATGAATGTTTACTGATGTACCTTAGTATCCCAACTAATCCCTATATCTTATTCTATTAAACTTTAAAAAATTATGTTGCTTTGTATGATAGTATGTATGTGTTTTAATTTATGTATTCTTTGGTTATCCCTGTCTGTAACACCCCCAAATTTACTACTGAAAAATTTCGTTCAAATCAAAGTTTTTAGCGGAAGCAAGAGAATTAAAACCGTAAATTCGGGGGCATTACCGCCACACTTAGTACCAGATCGATCCATAACTACCGACCCGATACTAAGTGCTAAGGCTATAAAGAATAAAACTAGATACGAATCATTCATAAAACACGAATTCTACAAATCAGAGTGCGAAGGTAAGAAGTTACATTCCGAAATACAATTTAAAAGGTCCATATATCAGAATACTTAAAATAACGGAATTGCAAGATACGGTAAAACCCTTAAAAAGTTCAATACGACATTTGTATCCTCTAAAGACAGTTACGATTAAACCACACGATTTCGAAGGTAAATACCCGGACCACTTACTCACTCATATCCAGCCTGAACCCCAACTTAGTAACTGATCAAGACCTGCACCAAAGGTTTGCTCCCCACCATTGGTGGATCATCACAGGACCCATTCAACCAGTGTAGTATCAGTACGGGTCCAGTACTGAGTAAGGGCGTAGGTTCTCTAAGGCCCACACACAAAGATACATAACATAGCAGACATAGCATAGATACGTAGATAGAATGCGATAACACATATTAACAGCACCAGCTATGAGCCAGATATCACTTTTTCTTTTATCAGATCTCTGATTATAATCGATCATCGTCTTATCCAGACCATGTGAGTGCGGGAACCCCACTATTATAGCCGGTGGAACGGTCGCGAGGGCCATGCCCTGCCACTATTATAGCCGGTGGAACGGTCGCGAGGGTAAGATACCCTGCCACTATTATAGCCGGTGAACCGGTCTGGCTCCGACTCACAAGGTATTCAACTGTAACCATTTATATCTTTCCCATGACTTATCACTTTTATGTTTAGTTTGTTGAGCACGAAATCCCCCACTATTATAGCCGGTGGAACGGTCGCGAGGGCTTATGCCCTGCCACTATTATAGCCGGTGGAACGGTCGCGAGGGTAAAATACCCTGCCACTATTATAGCCGGTGGACCGGTCTGGGTTCGGCTCAACATCTTTCTCTGTAAGTCGTTAGTGTCTTAAAGTATCTTATTCGAGGGCATATCTTTGTCATGCATGGCCAGAGTTCTCAACACATCACATCAAAACTGACGACATAATCGTACTATCACATGTTAATAAAACATAAGTACACGTCTTGTTTCCAAGCCACATTACCCACGAAACAAGTAAGATAACGACATTTAGAATACAACACAGCATTCATATAAGGCATCCACAGCACATAGGACACAGGTCACTCATCCAATCTTATCTATATCCTCACTCGGTTTAGGTCACCGAGCTGTCTCCTACGCTTATATTAAGCTACTAACACCCTGTGTATTTAGCATACTTCTCGCATCGAAAACCCAAATCATGACCCTCAACTCAACTCCCCCACATACTTCACTCTTCCCCATAAATTCTTCTTATTTCCCTTTTTTTTTCTCCACCTCCTCAAATTAGGGTTTCCATCCCAAACCCTAGTGTTCCCCAAGTAACTTTACTTTCTTCTACTCTCCTATTTATTAAATCCCCCCCTTTTCCCATTCATTCATTAATCATAACTTGCCTAGGTCATTCTTACCTGCGTTAGCCAACATACTTCCCTTTGGTTTTCCTATTTGCTTATTTTTCTCTTTCAAAGCCCCCACTCCACAACTCCTCATCAAAACATTCTAACGTGCATGTCACATCACACCATATCATCCTTGTATCATGCCATACTAGTACATATAAGCCAGAGTACGGAAACGTACCTCGGTTCCATGTTGCGCTACACAGTAGAACAGATAACATACACGTAATGTAGCATATAAACCACACGAGGCATCCAAGGCAAATAAAACATGTAATACACACAAGCGGCCTTAGTTACGTCCTTACCTAAATTGGCGCCGGGCTTGGAGCACGCTCCTATACCTCCGGTGGTTTGACCCGGTTTACCTATAAGAGGGAATACTTAGGGTTAATCTCCCTCTACCAGAATTATCAAAATTCCCATCTTACCCCTATTATGGCCTAATACCAAGGCTAATATTAATGATGGGGTTTATAAATAAAGGGGTAGGTTATTACTACTCTTACGATAGCTTAAACGGATTATCACTAATTAAAGTAGGTTTTAGCAAAATTCAGCGTATTAGGGTGAGGGTTTCGATATTATTAATAATATTTGCTAATAATACTAACAATAGTAAGAAGACTACTTATAATAATAATACTCATAATAAGAATAATAAAGGCTATAATGATAATGACGATGATAATAATAATTGAAATCACACTGGCATTAGTGATAGTAATATTATTGATAATAATAAAATACTAACATAACCATAACCATTTAGATGACAATATCGATAATGATGATGATGATATTAATAATAATAATAATAATAATAATAATAATAATAATAATAATAAATACTATAATAATATTAATAACAACAACGATAATAATAATAATAATAATAATAATAATAATAATAGTAATAACACAAAGGATGGTAAGAGTACTAGAAATAATATTAATAGGGATAATAGCGATAATAATATTAGTGAGAAAAGTAAACATAATAACACTAGTATTAATCATAGTAACAATAGTAGTGATGATAGCAATAATGATAGTAACAATAATAACAATAATGAAAATAACAATAATAAGAATAACAATAATAATAATCACAATAATAGTAATAATACAATAGTTGTGGCAATACTAAGCATAACAAAAATACTAAGGTAGTAATATTAAACTATAACGTTAAGGATAATAACGATGGTAATAATCAATAAAATAATAAATGCGTTAAGTACAACAACAACAAGATAATAACAAGGATAATAATAATAATATAATAATAAGGATAGTAACGATAATAATAATAATAATAGTAATAATAATAATACTAACAACTATAATAGTAATGTGGATAATAATAAAAATAGTAAGGATAATAATAATAATGACAATAATAGTACTAATGATAGTAATACTGATAATAATAACAATAATAACACTAATAGTAAAATAATAACAATAATAATAATAATAGTAGTAATAATAGTGATAATATTAATACTAATAGTAACAATAATAATAATAACAGTACTAATAATAATAATAATAATAACACTAATGATGATGATGATAATAATAATAATAATAATAATAATAATAATAATAATAATAATAATAATAATAATAACAACATAGCCATAAGAATAGTAACAGTAACGATAATGATAATAATAATAAAAACAATAATAATAGTAGTAATAATGATAGTAATGCTCATAATAATATAAATAATAATAATAACACTAATAATAATAATAATAGTAATAATAATCATAATAATAATAATAATAATAATAAGGGTGGTAGTATTAGTAATAATAATAATATTAGTAATAATAATGATAATGTTAATATTAATCATAATAATACTAATAATAGTAGTTAATAATATTAAACCACTAATCACTTTTATTTATTTATTTATTCATTATTATTATTTACTTATGTTATTTATTTATTTATTATTATATATATATATTTTTTTAAGACTTAGGGTTCAGGGTGTTGGCAACCTGACAGAGGTGGTGGCGGCGGCGGCGGCGCGGCGGCAGTGGCGGCGGCGCGGCGGTGGAGGAAGGGAGAGGGGGGAAAAAATGGTGGTGGAGGCTAGGGGAGGGAAAACCAGGATAAAAGGGAGGTATAGGGTGGTAGAGCAGGAGCTGCCGGTCGTTTTGGGGGGTGATGGTGGTGCTGCAAGCGGCGGCGCAGCTGGTGGCGGCGGCACGAAGGTGGCGCAGGGCTGGAAGGGGGTCGATTCGGGAAGAGGTTTTCGCACGGCCAGGGCGGCACGTGCGGCGCGAGGCAGGGTGGCTAAGGTGGTTGGTTGCGTAGAGGGCGGTGCAGGGAGGATTGTGGTGGCGAGGGCAGGCGGCAACGGTGGCCGAGGGCGGAGGAAACGGCGGCTGAAAGTGGGGCGGCGCGACGGTTTGGATTTCTGGGTTCCAAAAATCGAACCCGATTCAGGCCATTTCCGGGGCTATTTATAGAGGATTTGGAACGGGAAAACGACAAGGAGGCGAGGGAGAGTCAGAGGGTAGGTGGAGGCGTGTCCGGCGAGGCTGACCGGAGTAGGTCTGCAATTTGCAGATCGTGACCCGCCGGAGAGGACGACAGGGCTTGCGTGCGGGGAAAACGCTGCCCGATTGGTCACATCTCAAGGTAAGGTCAAATCAGGGGCGAAAAGACAGGAGAGAAGGACGGAGAAGGGACGGGACGCTCGCCGCTGCGTTTTCCGGCGAGGTCGAGTTGCAGGCGGGGAGAAACGGCGTCGCGAGGAAGAAGAAGAAGGGGAGGGGCTGGACCGGCGGTCCAGGGGAAGAAAGGAGAGGGAGGAAACCGGCCGGACCGCGCGGTTTCTTTTCCCTTTAAATGAAACGCTGCGTTTTGGGCGGGATTTGGCGAAAACGCAGCGCTCGCGTCGTCAGGCAACGGTCGAAATTTCCTTTGTATCGCGACGCGGCGTTTCAGCGACTTCAGCGTCGAAACGCCGCGTTTTGGGTCACGGTCGGCCGGGCTCGCTGGGCCGCGGCGAGAAGAAGGAAAAGGGGAGGGGTTTGGGCCAGCAGGCCGGCCCAGGTCGGGGGAAAATAGGGAGAGAAGGGGAAGGAAGAAAAAGGAAAAAGGAGGGAGGAAAAAGGAAAAAGGAAAAAGGAAAAAGAGGGAAAATTTTGGGGTTGGTTTAATTAGTATTATTTGGGTAATTTAGGGTATTTAATATAATTATCAAAACCATAGTTAATTTCTACTTTTAGGTAAATTTTGGGATTTAAGGAAAAATCTTCCTAAATTTATTTTAATTAACAAAACCCCTAAATTTTCCTCTAATTAAATTATTCATATATTTTATATTAATTTGAAACTATTTTATCCTCCCCATTTTATATAATTTAAGGTACTTAATAAATTTCAAAAGTGAAAACCTTAATTAACTTAAATACCATAATCTCCCCTATTTACACTCTTATAATTTCCTTCTTGATTTATCCTATTAATTCCTTTTTATCTCACTAAAAGTAGTTTATTTTAATAAATTCCCTAATAATCTCCTATTTGGCCATGATTTTCTAAATTAGGGATTTTGGGGTATTTCACTGTCTGGCTCATAACTAAATTATCCTACCACTACTTATATATATATATATAGATACACACACACATACACATACATACATACTCTAGCGTAAGTATCTTATCCTAATTAGTCTATATTGCTAATAGTACAACATAAGCTTGATTAATAACTGCTAGCTAATTAGTACGTACTAGTTAGGATTAATGGTGTAGTAAGTAAAGTGTATATTGCTATGGGATTAAAGAGAAGTATTAAGCATATGTGTCTTAAGCACAATAAGAGAATCAAGACCAATTATCTGAAAAACAATTATGAGAATAAGATAAACAAGCTAGATACTGCTCCGACTGGATCCGTGAATTAAGTCACTAACATGTTTCCAATCCAAAACTCAGGCAAAAAGTCCAAAGTCATTTTCAAAACATTTAGATGAAAAAGTAATAAAAAAAATAAAAAACAACCACATATTTGCTAATTTTCCAACCTCTCACAACTCTCAAAACTTTTGAATCCTTGCTTAGCCCCTTCGAAATATAAAGACAACAAATCATTTATATTTATTATCACTTTGTATTTATATCAGCAAACTAAATAAAGAAACTATATATACATATATAAAATGGAAATATATATATATATGGTATTGGTCCCTTTCCCAAAAACCTGTAACATAAGTTAAGACAAGAAATTTATTCAGAATTTGTAGTTGCTAGCTGTGAAACTGCTATCAATGGATTTGTAACACCCTAATATCCTACACCAAGATTTTGAAGAATGATAGATGGGTTTATCAAAGTAACCCCACTACTTACAATAAGAATTTTTGTTTCTTTTATGGACAGGAGTGAGGATAAGGGACCAGTACTTGCATAGTTTCCGGGTCAGTAAGCCCACAGAGTTACTATGAGATCATTGCTTTATGTGTAGAATATAGTTTCATAAGATAACCTATCCAACCATACATACTGAAATACCCCAAAATCCTAATTTTCGAAATTATGGCCAAATAAGGAATTATTAGGAAAATCAATTATATAAATTCATTTATTAAAATTTAGAGAATTAATTAAGGTAAATTAAGAGAAAAATAATAAAGAATTTAATTGGAAGAAAATTTGAGTATTTTTCTAATTAGCATGGAGGTTAAGGAAATTTATCTAAAATAGTCTAAACTAAGCAAAAAAGGAATTTATTTAATATTTTCTAAATATTAATATTCTAAATAGCCCAAAAATATTCTAAATAATTTATGCAAAATCCAAAACCCTAAATAAATCCTTTCCTTTCCTTTTTCCCTATTTCTTTTCCTTCTTTTTCCTTTTTTTCACTCCTCCGCCGAAGTTGGGCCTCGCCCGGCCCAAACCTACCTCTCCTTCCTTCTTCTCACCCGCGACCCAGCGAGCCCAGCCGCCCGTGGAACAAAACGCTACATTTCGACGCTAAAGTCACCGAAACGCCTCGTCGCAATAAGAAAAAAAGTAACTGTTGCCGGACCGACGAGGACGCACCTTTTTGCCCAAACAATTCCCAAAACTCCGCGTTTCATTTTAAAACTTTATAAACGCCGCCGAACCTGCCGGTTCCCCCCTTCTTTTTCTTTTTCCCCTGGACCGCCGATCCTCCTCCTTTCCTCTTCCTTCTTCTTCCCCGCGCAGCCGCCGACCTGCACCCCTGCGCACGCCGGCCACCTCTGCACCGCCGGCTGTCCTTCCCTGCCCCTCTCCTTGTCGCTTTCTTTCTCTTTTCGACCCCAACCAAGTCCCTCTCTCCCCTTCCCGCGTGCCCATCTCTTTCCCTTTTCCTCTTCCCTTCCCTGACCTAACCTGCCATGGCAGGACCTGCACTGCCTGCCACCGGTCGGCCAGCCTAGCGCCTGCACCCACCCCTTTTCTTCTTCCCCTGGCCTTGCTCGACCACCCTGCCTATAAATACCCCTCATTTATCACCTGGATTCGGGATTTGGAACCCCGAAACCCTAGATTGCTCCCTCTCGCCGCTGCCCCATCAGACGCGTCGACCGCCGCCTTCCCCCAACGACGCCGGTCTACCGCTGCCCAGAACCCCACCTTGCACCACCCTCCACCTAACCAAGCCCTCCTCAGCCCTCGATTTGCCCTGCACGTGCCACCCTGGCAGTGCGAAATAGCCACCCCGAGCACCCTCCTTCCAGCCATCGCCGCCCCTTACGCCGCCCGAAGCCGCCATCTCCGCCGCAATCCACCCTCCTTCCACCTCCCAAAGTAACCAGCAGGTTCTCCCCTACCTGCCCATACCCTCCTTATCCCCTGCTTCCTTCTCCACCAACCTCCACCATCTTCCACCACCTTCTTCCTCCTCCGGCCGCCGCGCCAACCACCGCGCGCCGCCACCCCTTGCCACGCCACCACCCTCATTCCACTCCCCTTCACCTGCTGATTCTTCCCCCACCTCAAACTTCTCCTTTCCTCCTCCCATCTAACCTCCACCTTAATCTTTCCCTCTCTTCTTCTCCTCCATCGCCGCCGCCGCCGCCTCGCGCCGCCGCCGGACCACCACCGTCCTCAGGTGGTCTTCCACTCATCTGAACCCTAAAACCCTTTTCTTATGCCACCTATAGTAGTTTTTAACTAACCTTAGCATTATTACACTTATTATTATTATTATTATTATTATTATTATTATTATTATTATTATTAGCTTATTAACTAATACCATTTCTGTTATTATCCTTAATGTTATCATACTATCACCCCTTCCAACCCTAACCCCTATTATACTTAACTTAGGGTTAGTATCATTATCTTCATTATTAACATTACTAATACTATTATTATTATTACTATTATTATTGTTATTACCATTATTAATTTCTGTATCCTAAAGGTGTTATTTTCTTACAAGCCATAATCTCTCCCAAAACCCTAGCTTTCGACATACTTAACCATTAGTGCGGGTGTTATTATTATTAATACTATCGTTAGGATTATTACCACTATTAGTAGTCTTATTATTACTATTATTATCACTATTTTACTATGACTAGCAAACACTAATATTATAAGGACGGGACTAATGGGTCTAATGATATAAGTGTAACAATGAGTTTTGAAACTAAAGATATATCAATAAGTAATACTTAGCATAATAATTTAGAGTAAAAACCCTAGTTTTGTACAACGCCCCTACTAGGGATAAGAACTCTAACCTTAAACTAGAATGAGGGTTGATAGTATTTATAAGGGAAACTAATACTTAGCTTTTTCCCCCTTTTCATAGGTGACCCTGATCCGAGCCCTAAGGAGCTAGAGGAGCGTGCTCCAAGCTCGGTGCCTACCTAGGTAAGGACGAAGCTATGGCCTTGTGCTATGTGTGATGTAATGTGTGGGTGAATGATGAGCATGCCATGTTGATGTGTATTATGCATGTGTTATGAATAACCTATTTTGTGTAGCGCAGCGTGGATCATGAGGTATGTTATGTGTGCCTTATATTATACGTGAATGACATGTTCCATGTTTGATGTGGATGTTGATGGTGTGATTTGTTATGGCCCTCTAGAACATGCATGCTAGGGTTTTGGGTAGCATGAAATGATAATAAAAGAACAACGGGGAAATGGACGTTTGGGAAGTTTGCATGGGGGGACTAGACCTTGCATGGGCATGATCCTTATGTTTGAAAAGTTGATTTGGGTTGTAAGTAAGAGCTTGGGAGGGTCTTGGAATGATTGGAGACTTAGTATGAAAAATAGTACGTAAGTTGGTGCATAAGAGCCCTTATTAGGGTTTTGTGTGTAAGTGGGTGTTGGGGAGTCTGCATGGAGTGTTTAAATTATGCATGGGAATGAATCTTACATGAGGAATATTGATTTAAGAAGTAAATAAGATAATGTCAAAGTTACGGGTCCATTGGAGACTTGGGTGCAAAATTTTACGTGGGTCGGTGTAAGAGAGTCTAAGGGTTCCAATTAGGGTTTTTGGAAGGAAATGAGCAATTTGAAGGGTACAAGGGTAAAAATGATCAAGGAGGGATGGAGTATGGGGTTGAGAGGGAGAACTTACTTATATAAAGGATGAGCGGGGGTTTCTAAATGAGAGAAGAGATTTTGGGGTGAAAGAGGGAGGTTACTTGTTGAAGAAGTAAAGTGCTAGAGTTTGGTGCAGCCAACTAGGGTTGGGGTGGTCAAATAGGGTTTTGGGTGGCCAACTAGGGTTTTGTCGGTCACACGTGAACTTGGGAGATAAAGTAATACATTTGGGGAATTTCCTAATAAAAAAAAATGAGGTGCGAGATAGAGAATAAAGTAACGTTTGGGTAAGTAAGAAAGAGTCGGGCCACATAGGTCCGATTAGGGTCTCCGAGGAGGAACCCTAGAGGGATGAGGACATGCGGAGTCGATATCATATGTGTTGGGATGGCCTATATTCTTGGAGATTGTGCCTTACTATATGCCACTATGCCTAAGTCTATAGGGGATGGATGTCGGGTGTGAGAAGAGGTACAAGTCTCAAAATATGGGACGGTCCCTCTAGAGGGGAAAGAAGTAGAGTATCAACCGCATGCATGTCAAGGGTGTGATGTGATTCAATAAGACACGGATAAGACACTAATAACGTAAAGTGAAAGACTGTTGAGCCGAACCCAGTCCGGTCCACCGGTTAGAATAGTGGTCAGAGGCATTCTGCCCTGTGCATTTCGTCCCGGTCCACCGGCTATAATAGTGGTCAGAGGCGTTCTGCCCTGTGCGTTTCGTTCCGGTCCATCGGCTATAATAGTGGTCAGAGGCGTTCTGCCCTATGCGTTTCGTTCCGGTCCACCGGCTATAATAGTGGTCAGAGGCGTTCTGCCCTGTGCGTTTTGTTCCGGTCCACCGGCTATAATAGTGGTCAGAGGCGTTCTGCCCTGTGCGTATCGTTCCGGTCCACCGGCTATAATAGTGGTCAGAGGCGTTATGCCCTGTGTGTTTATTTCCGGTCCACCGGCTATAATAGTGGGGGCCTCAGCTCGATAGACCCAAAGTAAATAAGTTAAACCACGGGAAAAATACTAAGTACTTACAGTGAAACACCATGTGAGGCGGGGCTAGTCTGGTCCACCGGTAAGAATAGTGGTCAAAGCGTCCTGCCCTGTGTTTTTATTTCCGGTCCACCGGCTATAATAGTGGGGCTCCCGTGCTCACATGGATTATTGAAGAATGTGTGAAATGGACTTATTATCATTAATGAGAATAAAGAATAAGTCACCAAAAAAGTATTCAGACCTTATCTTGCGGGTTATCGCATGTTGTCTATATGATTGTGCTATGTGTGCTATGTGGTATGATTGTATGCTTGGCCTTAGCGCACCAGCGCCCTTACTCAGTATTGGACCCGTACTGATACTACCTTGATTGAATGGTATCTGTGATGATCCACCAATGGTGGGGAGCAGACCTCCTATGCAGGTTTGATCGGTTACAAATTGTGGGGTGGAAGGCTTGGCTTGAGTGAGTAGGCGATCCGGATATTGGTCCCTTGGGATCTGTTTTATTTAGCTATATTTTGTACTACGCTTCTTGTTTTGAAACCGTACTCTTAAGTTGTATTCCTAAACGATATTCTAACTGTTGTTGACTCGTGTTTTCGTGAATGACCTATGTTAACTACGTACCTATGTTTTGATGATTCTTACTTAATGATTGTTTAGTTTAGCCTTAACACTTAGTATCAGAACGGTAGGAGTGAACCGGTCTGGTACTAAGTGTGGCTGTAATACCCCCAAGTTTACGGTTTTTAATTCTTTCACTTCCGCTAAACCTCTGGATTTAAACGAAATTTTTCAGTAGTAAATTTGGGGGTGTTACACATACCTAGTAATCTAATAGAATCCTCACAATTCACAAGGTAGAGATAGAAAACTAAGCTCCTCAGCTTAATCTGGCTATCAAACATTGTTACAAATATAAACTTGGTTTGGCATATAGCTGAAAGCTAGGCATGCACTAAAGGCTGATTGATAAGCTAGTTGATTTTGTCATAAATATTTAGCAAAACTAACTGAAGAGTAAAAAATGACATAAGAGGATATATTTATATCATATACAAATAAATAAAAATTTATCCTTGTGTTAAAATAAAAAAAGAAAAGAAAAACTATAAGAATCTAGCTTATGATGCTAGATAGTACTTTCACTGGCTTCTCAAAAGTTAGTTTATTTTATCATTTTTAAAGTCCACCTACCAAACAAAACTTTTTTTTTTAAAAAAAGAGCTAATAATTACTAGCATATGTGTGAGCCACTAATGGGAGACAAACACAATTATAGACTAGTGAGTCAGAATGGTTTTAAGATGATACATACAAATGTGCCACAAAGAGACAAAGAAAAAAGTAAGAAGTAACATCTATACTAGGCCATATGCTTGTGGTGAAGCCACTTCAAATAATGGAATCTGAAAGATTGGATCAAGTTGTGAGACTGTAAAAGCAATAAATTTCCCATATGGCATTCCTATAGCAGCTCTAAAACATAAAAGCTTCAAGTCAATTGCATGCCTTCAATTGTCACAATGCAAAAGAAGTGGGTCATGACATAGAAAAGCCATGAAATCATGTAGTGATTTATTAAAACTCCAATACAACTTGCAGATATGGTAATGCAAAGGCAAATCACAAAGCCTTCTAGTGATAAATAATTGGAATTTTAGACCATAAATATTTTGGGAAAGGGACTAATGCCAATCAGGACTGTAACCAAAGAAGTTCAATATAATTTGAACACAAGAAGATTGATAGACTATCTATCTGTATCTTATACAACAAACGGTAAACAATTTGACAAGATGAGAAGCACCCTAAGAGATGTCATATTTTTCAAATTTCAAAGACCTTCCTATCAAGAATCAAACTATTAGCGCAACAGACTACATTTAGACCCAACATTTCCCTCCTATATTCTTTCACAAAATTGTCATTTTCTTTGAAGGCCTTCTAAGAGAAGGAAAGAGAGGACTGATATTTTGTTTCAAAAGAGAAGGAAAGAGAGGGATAACCAAATATGTAAATAACAACAAACAAATGAGACCGTTTCTCAGCAAGTCTATGCCTAATATTAATTTTATATTATATTACTATTACAAATTAGGGGATATTTATGTATTGCCCCATTAGATAGAAACAAAAGAAAGTCGATGACTCACCAGAACCATGAAGATAATCCAAACAATGTATCTTTGATAACTAAGCTCTTTGTAATTCATAAGATGATGATGTATATGACCATGTCACAACATATTTAAAAACTCAAATGGAGAAATGATAAA
The DNA here is from genome assembly GCA_039764185.1 of Tamarix austromongolica. Classification (NCBI taxonomy): domain Eukaryota; kingdom Viridiplantae; phylum Streptophyta; class Magnoliopsida; order Caryophyllales; family Tamaricaceae; genus Tamarix; species Tamarix austromongolica. Next base: position 21,499,043 of record CM077808.1, on the reverse strand, counting down.
ATATAAACCATAATAACTTACTAATAGAATGATATATCATTTTAGAACCCTCACAGAAATATTCCCTTTTCTAAATGGCAGCAAAAGAACTTATAAAAGATATAAAGAGTCTATTTCCTGATATTTGAAGGGTATACCTGATATCAACTTTTCAGCCTTTTCCATCTGCAAGGTCCTGTTAATACATTCCCCATGTAGAAATTAAACTTTAGATTAACAAATCATTAGCCATAGGCCAAAGTTAGGGATCATTTATCATTAAAACAGTTAGGAAAAAGCATAGATGACACAAAAGAGATTACATTCATGGGCAAATGGTTATTTTCTAAGCATTAGTTTGCTATGTGTTGATACATCCTCACAAGTCTTAATTAAACATACCTATGTGTTGCTTGTTATTCTCATCCACTCATTAACTCTTTCCATAAAAGCTACTTGAACTTGTTTCATAGAAGCCATTTCTTCTCTAGTGCTAGCCATCGCTTCTTCGGTTTTTTGCAACTTTTCTTTAGTGTTTTGCAACTTCTCTTCAGTTTTCTTCAACTTTTCAGTAGTAACAACTAATTTCTTACTTACCCTTTCTACTTCTTGACTAGATTTTCTTACATGTTGATTACACATATCTAACTTTGACTATGTAGCACCATGCCCATAGCCAAATGCCCTACCACTATGATTTTTTCCATATAAGGCTAGGATGGCATCCTTTTCTACATCAATGATAGAACCTAACAACTCAGAACTGCCTGTTTTATCATTGACATAAGCAATGGCATCATCCTAAATTAAAACAACAAAAATAAGATACACAGAATCAAAATCAAATAGATCAAAAAAATAAGGATACCAATGAGTAAATGTGTGAATATATCAATACTTCATACCACAAACTCTTTCGATGTTAAATTCTTCGAGTAACTCCTATCACATCTTTTATGATTTTGTATAGACATTCCCAAGTCACCAGGGTCTCTTCCTTCCAATCTCCTCTAAAGTATCAAATAAAAATAAATCAAACAAAAAGTATTAAACACACATCAAAAAGTCTTCCAATCTCCCATCATTTTGGTTTGTCATGAATTACTCACAAATTCATCTCTAGCAATAGCAAACTTTTTTATTTCATGAGTATGAAAATGAGATTCTTCTTTTCTTACAGTTTCTCCTCGCTTAGCAGCACTCTACATCAAATAAATAATTAGGTGAGTTTATATTTGATTTATATTATAACTATACAAATAGTAAAATATTGTACCTTTCCTTTATCAGAGAATCAATATTCAACAAGTTTGATCCAATGAGCCTCAGTAAGTCCTGTTTTATCTCATTTATCAATCACTTGATCTTTAGTCTTTCCATGAAGGTAATAAAGAGCCTTCAACTCATACTTTCTTTGTCTTACTTTTACTTCAATATTACTCAAGAAATATTTGTCCATCACACTTCCAGAAGGAATAAAAAAATTTCCCTATATAATAAATGTAATAAGATTAATAAATAATAAACATATTACTCAAGATTAAAAAAAACAAGAAATACCCGAACTAATTTCTTCAAATCATCTTTGAATATTTTATGGACATGACGCCAATCATGTTCTTCTTAAGGACACCATTCTAGTTTTTTTGCTAAGTCCCCCACCAACGATGGAATTAATATCCTGACTTTCTAATTGTTTGAAACATTTCATTGACATCCACCATCATCCTCTCACCATTCCTAAGATTCCAAATATCTTTTAGCTCAATTTTTTTTTCTGCCTTCGAGTAATCCTTCCCTCACCATCTGAATGATAAATTAGTTCAACACAAAAGTAAGAATTACATCAAATAAATACAACGTACACTAAATAATGTAATGAATCATCCTTACCAATAAATTTCACGAAGTCGTTATCAACTATAGTTGTGCTATTTTCACTTCTGCCATTACCATTTCCACTTCTACTTTGACTACCACTACCACTTATATCCGGTGTACTATAGTCATCGGAGATGTGCTCATCATGGATGTGCTCCTCATAGACATGCTCCTCTAATAGTGGAGCATTATACAAATCACTATCAGGTGTATATGGTAAATGTGCATTTGGAGATCTTTCACCTGATGATCTTGTATCAACAAAATCTTGAATAAGTGCGTTCGGTGAAGTGGGCGAGCTACTATCATTTGTGACATGTTTTAAAGGAGGAGTGCCATAAGATGGCGTGCAAGGATGAGATGAAGATGCACGCAAATCTTACATTAATCTATTTCTTACATTCTTTGAGCGATACATGACTACAAAACATATGATTTAAACATACTAAATATAGTTAGATATATGTATGGTAATAATATAATGTTTGCTAAAAAAATAACGGCATACTACAATCACTAAGTATTATCATGCTAATATTATAAGTATGGTCCACAAGAATACATAATAATGAAAACCAAATACAAACACCAAAAAAAAAAATACTCATCCATGTCCATCCTAGCTAAATATGTTACATCATCAAAAGTGTTAATGGAAGTAGAAGGAACATATTGAGGATAGAGAAGATCAAATTCCACATCATTTTCTATATCATTTTCTCCTTGGATACATGCTCCTAACTGATAGTTGTTTCTTAGCTTAGTTTCAACAATGTGAAACCAACCTTCTTGCTTCCCATCTTTGACATAAAACACTTGGGTTGCTTGAGATGCAAGAAAGAATGGATCATCTTTCAATGTTTTGCCCGTATGAATCAAATGGTTGAAATTTACCAATGTAAAGCCATTGTTATCTTACATCAAGCCTATACTTGAATTAATATTTACCCAGTCACAAAAAAAAAAAGAATACAACTTGGCAACTCCCATAGTAATCCAATTCATAAATGCCTCTAATCCTTCCATAGTATTTTATTCCATCAGCAAATACCATCACCCCATAGTTTTGAGTTTTCCTCCTCTCATCATGCTTTTTTTTTATAGAATCTATATCCCCTCGTGATGAAAGAATTCATCGATCTAACTAATTTATTAGGTCTTCATGCCAAAGCCTTCTAAATTTTCCCACCTTCTGTAGTGTCATCAAAGTGTTGTCCCTAAAATTATATTAAAAAAATTACACCATTTATACAAAATAAAGTCTATATTGCCAATACATGTTAATAAAACTACCTTTGATTGAAGCCATCCAGACACTTTTGGCCCAACACTGTTTGGGTATAAATTCTTCAATCACCCATTTTTTCTCAATATTCTCATCGGGTCGAATATTCCTATTGGCCCGACACTTTTTGCGTATAAATTCACTAAAACCATATAAGAGAATTAGCTTTAATAAGGAAAAAAAACTTCAACTAATAAAGTTACACAACTATTATACTACATATGATATTACCTACGATGTGCATCGAAATACTCATGTTGGATAATCATGTAACGATGAGCTTACTTGAGACTTAAATAATCTAAATTCAGATGATGAATCCTGCCTAACGATCTTCTACAGGTGTTGAACAAATACTTGTTAAAACCTTCAACAAATTCATCATTCCTTGGTCCTCGATTAAATACAGTTTCACCATTTCCAAAATAACGTGAACAAAATGTCAAACATTCATGAATATTGTATCCTTCAGCTATCGAACCCTTAGGATGAGCTTTGTTCTAGACATTGATTTTAATCGTACTAAGGCCCTACCAAATAAAACAATCAGGCCATATGACTTCAACCATAGAAATATTGGAAGCACTAAGTATGTGGATATGGAATATTACAAAATGTCCTTACCATTCAATAGGATACATCCATACATAGTGAACTGGAACGGAGAGTTTCACTTGCTTCAGAAGATGCACAATTAAATGAACCATGCTTGTAAAAAAGCTAGGTGGAAATACTTTTTCCATATGGCACAATGTCCAAAAAACATGTTGTTGTAAATTGTCAAGCTCTTGTAAATCAAGTTGTTTGCTACATATGGATTTGAAGAACAAAGATAACTCTGAGATAAGTCCAACAACTTCAGTACTCATAGATGCTCTTAATGCAATTGGAAGCAAATCTTGCATTAAGACATGACCATCATGGCTTGTAAGGTTGAACAACCTTTTGTCTTTCAAACTAGCACATCTTGAGATGTTAGATGCATATCCATCAGGAACTTTAATCTTTTGCAAAACTGACAAGAAACGAACCTTATCAGTGGCATTCATGGTATAAGAAGCATCAGATAAAATATAATTGTTGTTGGGAAGTTTGATCGGATGTAAACTTTGTCGTATCCCAATATCCTTAAGATCCATGCGTGCTTCATAATTGTCCTTTGATTTCCTATCAATACCCAAAAATGTTCCTAATAAATTATCACATATGTTTTTCTCTATGTGCATTACATCCAAATTGTGATGGATGGGGTGTTGTTGCCAATATGGAAGATAAAAAAATAATTCATTTCTTCCAATTATGTTGCACGGGGCTATCATAACAAACCTCCTCCTCCTCCTCCTCCTCCTCATCATCATCATCATCTATGTCCTCATTAATATCTAAGACTGGTGGATGCCTGACATTAGATTGAGCGGATCTTGTAGGTTCATTTGATGACTTGCTATAAACTTGATTGATGACATCCATTGTCCTACGAATAGAAACTCCTGAAGGTGTAGGTGGAGCCCTATCAATCTCTATTGTTTCATAAAATTGTGTAGGTTGAAACCTAAATAAGTGATCATCCGGTAACCATCGTCGATGCCTCATATAACAAAACTTTTACAAAAATTTATCCATCTTGAAGAAGTAGCACTTCCATAACAAGGGCAAGTAAGTGCATCCTTTGTACTCCACCCGATAAATTTGCACAAGCTGGAAAATCATTTATAGTCCATATAAGAGCAGCTCGTAATAAGAAGTTTTGCTTAGAAGCTACATCAAATGCATTGATGCCTCCCACAACTTCCTTAAATCACGTATGAGAGGTTGCAAATACACATCAATGTCATTACCTGGCCCCTTTTGCCCTGGTATAATCATCGACAAAATAAATGATGATTGCTTCATACACATCTATGGCAAGAGATTATAAGGAACTAGAATAACTGGCCAAGTGCTATGATTGGTGCTCAATGTCCAAAATGGATTAAAACCATCACTAGCAAGTCCAAGACGAATATTGCGAGGATTGAGAGCAAAATCAGGATAGCGAGCATCAATATCTTTCCATGCTAAACCATCAGTCGGATGTCTTAATTTTTCATCTTTTACACGATATCTATCATGCCATCTCATATTCGTGGCCATTCTTGATGACATGTATATTCTTTTTAGCCTTGGAATCAATGGGAAGTATCGTAGAACTTTCCTTGGTTTTTTCCTTCTATTAGGATCTTGCTCACCATCATCACAACAATCCACTTCAATCGGATTCTCCCAACGTGAAGTATTACACACCAAACAATTGTCTAACATTGTCCTATCATTTCTTCCATCATCCCAATATAACATGCAATCATTTGGACATGCATCAATATTTTCATATCTAAGAATCAATTCATTTATCAACTTTTTTGCTTTATATCAAGAAGATGGAAATGGACATAACATAGGAAATGCATTGGACATTAGTTCAACAAGCATAGTAAAAGACTTTGAAGACTAACCGTTCATACTTTTCAAATGGCACAAGTGCAAAATGAATGATAGTTTCGAATAATTATTGCACCCAGGATATAATTCTTCCTTATACTGCTTCAACAACCTATGATAGCGAACCTCTTCGTCACTAGGAGTATTCATAAGTTGGTTTTTAGATAAATTATCACAACCATGGGAATCATCATTGAATCTTGGTTGAAGTAGACTCGAAGATTTAATGGCATATGATTTTCAATTCCTTGATCTAATACTTCAAATGCGTCCCTCACAAGTGTAGGAATTTGATTTCTATCCTCAACATTTGGCCTAATGTCATCCATACTAGTAGACACATCATTAGCTGGTTCCCATATTGGTTACCCATGAAGAACCCAATTGGTGTAATTTTTTAGAAAGCCATTTTTCATAACATGACCGGTGACAACATCAGTTGGATAACGATATCTATTATAACACTTTCGACAGGGGCACCATATTTTTCCATTTATAGCCTCCTTAGAAGTTGCAAGCTTTAAAAAACTACCAAATCTCGCTAGAAACTTGGTACCAGTCCTATTTGAATCTATCCAACTTTTATCCATGATAAAATATATTCCCAATTTACCTAGACATTTCAAATGATATTAATTAATCAATAAAAATATATTATGTAGGAAATGCTACTCAAATTGAGAATGTAGAGAAGAAGATTGAAGTGACTCAACAATGACAAACAAAAAGGAAAATCTTGGAAATAGACAATTGATGTTTTGAAAAGCCCTATTTATTTTTTGAATCACATATGAGAATAAAATTTATTATATTACTACTACTAATAATAATTATAATAATTTAAATAATAATCATCACTATTATTATATTTATAATTATAAAAATAAAAATAATTAATTATATTAATTACATTCATAATTATAATAAGTACATTAATCGTCATCATCATCATCATAATAATAATATTCCAGCATAATGCAACTTAACAAGTCATTTATGTTTAGCTTACAAGTGTATTCCACTAGGTAATTTTATTGCCGAAAAAGATCTTGCATAAATTTGTAGAGCTTTTTATGATTCCCATACATAATTACTATTGTCATTTTGTGGGTCAAATGGTGCACAAACTTCCATACCAACATAGAAGCCTTCTATGAGCAACTAAAATATGGAGGTTAGAGACAAATGGCAGATAAAGATGGATCTCGAACCATAAGCAAGCATGTTCTTGTGAATAATATGCTTTCATCTCAATTCTATAAGGCATTTCAATGAAATAATTATTAAAATAGCACAACAAATAGTAATATGAATCTAGACAACAAAAAAAGGTGCCAGGAATTTGAAATAGTAAATAGACAAATTATATGGCCCATGATTATAAAATTAACATAAAACAAGGACTCATAATTCAGTAAGGAGGAAAATTAAAAATTGCACACAAACCTGAATATCTAATAGTTATGTTGGATTGGGTAGAAAGAACGAACTCCTAACAGATGTGAGTGATGAGGTCCAAACTACGATGGGCAGTGAATAATTATTTAAAGGGCTGCATTGTAGTATAATAAGATTGTGTTTAGGATTTGCAACAAGTATAAATTGATAACCAAAAAACATAATTTCTATAGTAATTGGGTTTTCATGTGGTAAGTCCTATGTTTTTCTATCTTCACCGATTCCTTATTTGGTTTGCTCACTTGCTCAATTCTGCACAATATTGATGCATCCGCCCGTTATAATATTCTTAGATATATCTCACGCATGCAGTATGGATACCATGGAGGCTCACAAGAAGCCCCAGAATAAACCTGCATATTTCACACCATTTCCTTCAGTTTTCAGCTCAACAACTTGGCCATCAGCCTAGGCAATAAAATCATCATAAGGTCACGTTAACACTGTATGAGAGATAAATATTATCTCACAACTGTCATGATATGATTTTTATATTAATTATCATTATAGCAGTGCATATCGATAAAGCCACACTTCTCCATTGTGTATCAATGATATCACGTATCAAAAGGCTCAAAATATGAAAGCTATCGTCAATATAATTGTCCCAATGTTGTAGTTAGACCAATGTCCTCTCATCCATGATGAATCAATCCCAAGATGAGCCAATTATATGATTTCTCAAAGTCTTAACATCATCAGCATCAAAGGTATTATTCCACAAATCATACTCAAATCAGCCATGGTAATTCACTTGGAAGTTGGAACTACTTTGTAGTGAAATAATTATCAAAATGGTACATAATCAAGCCACACAAATAATAAAAATTAAAAATCCCAATTCCAGCCAAAGTGTTGCCCTCTACCCTGTAACACTACTAGCACTATTAACTTTCCCAAATGACCTTAACCTGGGTCTCGCTACCCTAATTACAACAACAGTTAAGCCTCCACATTTTAATATATATAGCATAAATGTATTGAATTATATATAATCATAGGCAAAGTTCTTCATATCTTACAAATTATACCATATTAGTAAAAAAAGAAAATTTATACCTCAACTAATAATGATAATAATAACAATCGTTATATAATTAAGAGCAACAAAAAAATCAAAATTAGGGAGAAGGTAGTGCTGTAACTCAAAATTAGGGCTTTGAACTTACTTATAGTCCGATTACACGGGAGAAGGAAGGCCGAAGCAGGGCGGCGACGGGAGAAGGAAGGCTGAAGCACGGCGGCGACGGAAGAAGGAAGGCTGAAGCAAAGCAGAGCGCGCATTTCACTAATTCTCCAGAGCAAGGAAGAAGGCAAATGGGAAGGGGGAGAACGGAAGAAGACAGGCATGGGAAGACAACAACCGAGAGGAATAAGGAGGGAAGAAAGTAGATGGGAGGGAGGGCATCTGAAATTTTCGACCGGACAGGTTTTGTTTGGGAGTTAAAAATATACCGACGGTTTTAAACCGTCGCTAATATACTGACGGTTTAAAACCGTCGCTAACAGTCACTAATATACCAACGGTTTAAAACTGTCGCTAAGTTTAATGTTTTTTTTTTCCCGCAACCGACAGTATCATAAACCATCCCTAATCAAATATCTATATCTAAAATATTTTACTATAGTGTTATTTGATGGGTTTAGTAGTAACATTTTAGCATACTTGAGATTCGATAATAACCTTTGTACCTACTTATAGTTGGGTAATAGCCCTCATGTCTATTTATGTTTCGTAGTTGCCTTTTATGTTCAACTTGTGATATTATAAATTTTATTAGTATTTTACCTTTAAGCCCTACTTGTTGCAATTTACTGCTACATTAAATTAGCCATGTTGGTTGAGTATATGAAGCTATTAGATGTAGCCTAATAACTTTTCATTTGCCCAATAAACCGATGCGCTAAGTGAATAGCTAGCACTTGAAATGATGGAACAATTTAATCCTAGTCATTAGCCACGTCTTCGGGGGATCGACGACCCTGAGAGTAAGCACAACAGTTTCCTCCCAAGTCATACGTACTGTACATACGTAGCTATCGCATTATTCACTGATGGGGCTGGATGGTACAACTCGTGTGGAGCAGATGTCGGTTGGTTTCCCAATGCATGTGATTGTCCGTGGCTCTGTCTACCTAAAAGACAAGATAGCTTCCTTTGTGTGGAAATCGTGCCTCTAAGATTAATTAATGGCGGATGCCAGGACAAAATCATCTTCTGTTAGGCCTACATAGTAAGTAGAAATTATTTTTTATGGGTAAAAAAATTATTATAAGTTTTTAAAAAAATTATAATATTTGAGTATTTAAAAATAAATGACGCTATTTTTATAAATATTAAGCACTTATATTTTATATTAGAAAAATATTCACAATAAATTGTATAAATTGTTTCTAAAAGGTGGAGAAAACTATCATTAATAAAACTATAATATTTTAGTATAAGATAAAATATAAATATTTTTTATAAATATTAGATATTTATATTTTAATTTAAACAACTATTCACTTTATATGATAGAAATTATACCTGAAAACTACCGTATGTATATCAAAAAACTAATATAATTATATCCGTTCTTAACTTAAAGGACAATGGGTGATTGTTGCTAAATATATCTCACACGCACACACACACACACACATATATACGCATGTAATCAAAGTCGGTCCACGACGCGCCTGGTCCCCTTCCCGTCGTACATAAATATATGCGCATACAGCTTGCTAGCTAGCTTTATCCTTAATTTCTTGTGCCGCAAACGCGCAGCGAAAGAGATGTTAATTTTTATAGTTTCCCTCTTGACTTTGTTTCACCATCATATATCCGCTTCATCAGGCGGCTCATGTGATGGTCATGGCTCTACTGTTTTCTCCTTCCCTTCCTTCAATCTCTCCAGTTGCGGAAGCAACAGCAGGCTGAATTGCATGGGCACGGTCTCAGCAGGCAATGGATTCTTGAACATAACCCGATTCATAGAACCGATTACTCCAACATCTAATATTTGGGAAATTGGTCGGGTGCTGTATAGAAATCCGGTACATATTTGGCCTGCAACTTTTTGTACGAGCTTCACTATTAGGATTATTGCCCCTGTTGGTGGGGCAGGCTCAGGTGATGGGATGGCATTTGTTATGGCTCAAGATAATCATCCATCTCCACCTAAAAGCTTTGGCTCCTACCTCGGACTTCAGGATCAGGATCAGGATCCAGCAAAAACCTTCGAACAATTGGCTGTTGAAATGGACACGTTCCAGAACGAACGTGATCCAGATGACAACCATATTGCGATCGATACAGTAAGCGTGAGCCACTCTCTGATATGGAAGAGTCTTGATACCGTAGGAATCAAGCTCAGAAGTGGGAAAAGAATCAAGATGAAGATTATATATGATGGCTGGAAGAAGCAGCTTCAGATCTTTGTTGGCTATGCTGATCAAAATCCTCATCCTCTTGTTAGTATTCTCAACTACTCAATCAGGGTCTCGGACAAAGTGCCTGAACATGTATATGTCGGTTTTACCGGTGCTACCGGACTCTTGGTCGAGAGCCATCAAATCCTTGACTGGGATTTTGCATCCTCTGAGTTGCCATATTCCACCATCAAGGAGATAAACAAGCCTGGTAAGATATTCCTGAAAATCGTTTTGCCAATCGTTGGTGGGTTGTTGGTCTTCGGAATATGTGCTTATCCCTACATAAGACGTGCGATTAAAAGGAGGAATGAAAGATCGAGAAGGATGCAAGAACTCGAAAGGCAGTCGAGAACAGCTACTAATACTCCAGTAAAGTTTGCCTACAAGCAGCTTGCTAAAGCTACGCGGAATTTCAGCAAAGATAACTTGATGGGTACCGGAGGTTTTGGAAGCGTTTATAAAGGAATTTTATCAAATCCATGTCAAGTTATTGCTGTCAAGAGGATATCAGCTGAATCCAAACAAGGTTAATTTTCTATCACTTCCATCCACCGTTCTCTTTTTCCACTTTAGGGACTATACATACGCATATAGATATAGAAATATATTTAATAAGAATCACGATTAATTATAGGGAGAACCAATAACTTAGTTTTCTGAACTATTTATGGTAAGTATCTACCTCATAACGCGGGTAAGTTTTTAATCTAATTCTAAATATTTAATATTTAATACTTATAAAAATATTACTGCCTCCTTTTGTTTTTTTTATAGTTACTCAAATATTATATTGTTGTAAGAAATTCATAGTAATTTCTTTGACCTATTAAGGCACGTAATTTCTACCACCTACCACCTACCGTAGATTGTTTACTAACATAAAATATAAAATACCTAATATTTATAAAAATAACTTTTTTCTTTTTAACACAAATATTATAATTTATTGTGAATAGTTTCTAAACTTTAAAGTTAAACACAAAATATTTATAAAAATAATACTATTTTTTTCTTAAGACACTCAAATACTATAGTTTTCTGAGTTACTTATAGTAGTTTTCTTTATTTACTTAGAATTTTTTTTGCCACCTAATGCATATACAATCTTTAACTTTTAATTTTGGGTCAAGATCTAGAAAATCTAGCCTTAGATCTCATCCTATCCTAACTAGCCATACCTATTCATATGCATACATAGGTACGTATTTCATGAGTACCATCTTTTTGTGATCATGCTTGGGCTCTTATTTATTTATTTTCAATTTTATTTTAGTGTATTTACTTTATAAGCAATCTATACTATATTTTATTCTAAAAATAACAAAATACCATTTAAATAATTAAAATAATTACAATTTGTTTATCATTTCACAGGACATTTTTTTAAAATAAAAATTATATATTAAGCTGTATAGAACATATATATCTTAGTATTTGTATAAATTATTCCTTTTCTTTAATTTAAGAAATATTTACCCATTAGGATAGCTTTTAAAAAAAATAAATAAATATCAAATCTATTTAAGAAATATTTACCTATTAGACCTAATGGGCCTGGGTTTAAACTTGTAAGATCTAATAGATCTAGGTCAGTTTTAAGTCTAGGTATAATAAACAGATCTAGATTCGGATCGTGCTAGACCCAACCCTAACCAAACCCATATCCATTCTTAGGGTTCAATCTTATCTATGAGAAACAGAACCTTAGTTTAAAACTCTAGAAGTGTGTTATATATTTGCACTAACTATTAGGAACTTTCTTGGATAAAATAGTCTAAGTCATGCAACATCATCATTGTGACCTAGCTCACAAACCCAAAAACAAGGGGAAAAAAACTATGGCAAAGTATTAACAAATCAAGGAAGTAAGAACAATTGTTAGACTTGAATCATTAATGTTATCCTCACTAGTAAAAATAAATAAATAATTCAAGAACACTTAATCTCATATTTTTCTTCATCAAGATTAATCAAGAACAACCTTTTGATAATCCAATAAGTTAAGAGGTCTTAACACCTAATTAATATTTTTCTCAAGAAAATACAAGAGGCTCATTTTTTTTTATTTTTGACCTGATAAAAAACTTTCCACTCTTACTCAAATTTTCCTAAATCTCTTTTATAGGGGTGTGTGTGTGTGTGTCTATACAAGAATTTTCTCTTCTAACTCTTTTTTTTTTCTCATGTCTAATTCTATACAAAAGACCCTCTTATATAAGCTAAAAAAGCCTTAGAACAAATAAAAGATAAAAGATGTAGCTAAATGATATACCATGTAGAAAATCAGAGTTATACAAACTAGTCACTGAGAATAACTAAAAAAACATGGGTTATGAATATAAACACATGTAACACCCCCATTTTCAAGACACAAAATACTTATAAATTAATGTGGAAGTTGAACAAGAATGAGGGTATTACCGCCATATCTAGTGTACGAAGACATTATTATTCAACTTACATTAGATGTTAAGGCTAAAACTTAAAATAAAATAAAAATAAAAAAAAACTCCACACATCCTTAACATAATAGGAAATCATCCTAAAGTCAAATAACAATGTTGAAAGCAACTAGCTACAGATTAGAAAATATAGCAACTCTTACTACATTCAAAATTTGATGAAATCAAAACACTAACAAAACATAGAAATTGGAAAGCCAAACTACTCCCTCAACTCATCCCATAAGCATGCATCCATCCTTATGTATGGTCCCAATCTACCTACACAAGACTATCTTCTCACCATATATATTATGGATCATCGCAACCCAATTTAAAATAGTAATGAGTTAGCTAGGGGATCAACTAAGTAACTCACTATTTAGAAGGAAAAGATAATAATTTATATCATTACTATGATACATCACACAAACACGTTTAAGTTCAAATGAAAAGGAAAATATCAATTGTCATTTATAAATCCTTTTTTCTTTTATTTTTTTTATTTTTATTAGTAGCCATATAAACACACCACCCAATTTTATCTATTAAGTGGGTAAAACCCAACCAGGAGGGTTACCTAGCAAAATAAGTCTGAAGACATCCAAGAAAAACCAAAACCAACCATAGCAGATCCACCTCTAGGGTAATCCTAGTGGTCCTAGCACCAAAGGAAAAAAAATCAAACTCAAGTAATCTAGTCCTTAAGTGTGCACATAGCTTAAGAGGTTCGAAGATCCTCATAGACATGGAGCCTTACTGACTCTTGGCTAGGTAAATAAACCAAGTGACAACATGTCAATAAAATCCAAGGAAAGGTTATTGCCGATCCCTAACTTCAGGTAGCCAATCCCCTCATCTTCCACTTTAAGTTTTAGTGTCTTGTTCAAGGGAACCATAAAACACATCCAAAATATACAACCATAACCATTCCTTAATTATCCTCCTATCTAAAAGTGGGTACCTTCCATATTTGGTACTTTTAAAATATCAAACTTCCATAAATAACATCTTACATAATTAACAAGTTCCATATTTATCACTTCCATAAATATTACTTTTATTAAGTAAGGCTTCCACAATACCACCCCTTATTTGAACAATTTCTAGAAAGAATTCACCACTTGGGTCATAAACCAACCACCATTATGATTTATTATCAATAAGGAAAACAAATACTTTGTATATACACTAATATCATAAGATAACACATGTTAAAATTTTATATAATCACTATCCATAAATAAAACAATATAAACACTATACATACACTTCAAATAACTTTGCAAAAGTTACAATAAAACCCTATAAATAACTCATATTCATAAAAATCAAAATTTTAAATAAAATCTAGATCCACGTTATGAAATATATGGATTTTATTAAATACATATTACCAAATATATAAAATTTAAAGTACTTTAAATCATATAGTACTAAAAATAGTATCACATATATTAAAATGTAGTTGTTATTTTAAATATGGACAATTAGAAAAGTAAATGGATTACCTGAAGTATAACTTAATCACAATAAATTCCGTAATTGGCTAGTCCTATAGTTACTACCAATATGTTATTAATATTAATAAATTGGCATGCTATAAAATTAATCCACTCTTAGAAATAACTAACTTAAAATACTAACCAAATGTAGTACTTACACATCACACATACATTGAGCTTACCAACAGGTTAGTTTGTGCATAGCATATACTTTCCACTACAATATAGCCAATTAGTAATATTCAACCCAAATGTAACTATTTGCAATAAACTCTACTTCTTTTATTTTTTCTTTCCGAAGGGTGAATGTCCCACTATTAGATTTAAGTTAAGGCTTTTACATGAATTCATAGTGTTTTATAATACTAATGAATGAATGATGAATACTATAATGTGGCAGTGGAGGTTAATTATTAATACGTTTGGAACTACTACTACTTTTGTTTTGCATATTTTCTAATAGTTTGAAGTTTAATAAAATTAATGATAGTGAACCATTATAAAATCCTATTGTACGAGTACTTAATAAGTGAAATGATTCAAAGTCCTACGAGTCCTATATACACTAGCCTTGCGTATTAATAATTATGAACTACTAAAGGTCATATTAGACATACCAACATCTTAGCATCGTCTAAAATAATTTCATATAGGCATACAGAGAAAGAAGATTATTATTTAGGAAAAAAACAAAGGAAATAGGTGCGAAGAGCCTGCACACCAATTGTCAGGTTTTAAATTTCGATAAACTAATACTACTATAATAGTTATCTCATTAAGAGTTGTAGGTATTGATTGCTTACCACCTTTTGTTTTTCCTAATTTTGACATGGGAGGGTCTGTATACGTCACACCGTGCCCGTATTTTCCACACTTTCAAGGCTAGTTCGATGAGGTGCCAATATGTGTATTTGACGACAAAGTCTTGTAGTTTTTTTTAGTTAATAATTTATCGAGTGGTGGCTATTAATAAAGATTATGGCCCTAGAGGGTTAAGGGAAAACTATTTCTAGATCCTTCAAATTTACATAAGAGATTAGGTATTTGATTGAGTTAAAGGCTTAATTACTAATAAGTCATATTGATTGAATACTTAGCTTAAAGTTACATTAACTATTAAAGCTCTACTAGTGAATCTATTATTTATTTACCATATCTACATACATACGTGTGCATATATAAACAATGAATTTATATCCTACTTATTATAACCATAATTCTTTTAGTCTTGTCTTTCTCCCAACTAACCACCTATATAAATTTCCTCACTCATTGTATCATCATCATCATTCAAAATCTGGGGTATTACATCTTCTCTACCTTAAGAATGAAGTTCATCCCCTAAGTTCAAAACCACTAATCATTTTACATGGTATATATAATGTAAGCAACAACATAATGTCATATACGGTAAACCATGCACACACATCAATCACATCAAATCAACGTAGGAAAAAAAAAGAGATATCAAAACCTCAAAAACCTAAAATGCACTTGCTCAAACAAGTAAGGGTATTGTTACCTCATGGCTTCCTCAGTCTCCCAAGTTGCCTCCTCCACTTATTGGTTCAACTATAGGACCTTCACCATCGAGATTGACCTTGATCTAATATCCCATGTCTTGTTGTCTAGAATCTCCTTAGGTCACTCCCTATATGTAAGAGACTCATCTAGCTTTATAATTTTTGGCTGAATAATGCGTGAAGGATCATGCACATATCCCCGCAATTGTGACACACTTAATACATTGTGTACTCTAGACAACTCCACTGGAATTGCCAAAAGGTAAGCAACTTCTCCGACTGGATCTAAAATTTCATATGGCCCAATGTATCTTAGGCTAAGCTTCCCTCTCCTCCTAAACCTCATCACTCCCTCAGTAGGTGAAACTCGAAGGAACACATTATCTTCTATTTGGAAATCATCATCTCTCCTCATCAAATCCACATAACTCTTTTGATGATCTTAGGTAACTTGCATCTTCTCTTCAATTATTCTTATTTGGCTTATAGTATCCTCAATCATATGCAGACCAAAGACCACCGCTTCGCTAATATCACTCATGCATAATGGACTCCTACACTCCCTCTCATACAAGGCCTCATAAGGTGGCATTCCAATGCTCACGTGATAGCTATTATTGTAGGAGAACTCTATTAGATCTAACTTGTCCTCCTAAATCCCCTGAAAATCCATCACATATGCCCATAATATATCCTCTCAGGTCTCTTGTAGTTTACCCCAAAAATGAGACATGAGCCTCGAGTCCCTATCAAACACAATATCCTTAGGCACTTTGTGCAATTTCATAACATACTTCACATATGCCTTAGCTATTTAATCCATGGTCTAGGTTAACTTCATCAAAATGAATACCACTGACTTTGTCAACCTTTCTACTACCACCCATAATATATCCATGCCACTTCGGGTCTTAGGATTACCTATAACAAAATCCATAGATATCGAGTTCCACTTCCAAGCTGGTACCTTCAAAGATTGTATTAACCCTATGCTTATGCTCAATCTTAACCTTCTGGCATGTTAAACACTTGGCCACGAACTATGCCGCCTCTCTCTTCATCCTTGGACACCAAAATATCCTTTTCAAGTCCTTATACAATTTATCTCCACTTGGATGCACATAATAGGGTGCACAGTACCCTCCTCCACAATCCTCCTCTTCAAATCCCGACAATTCTATGGAACACACCATTGTCCTTTGAACTGGATACTGCCATCCCCATGGACCTAAAAACCTTTTGCCTTCCTTTCTTATATCTTTCGTTGAATCCTCTCTAACTTTACATCCCTCGATTCTCCAGCTTGGATCTCATCAAAAATAGTGGGATTAATGGTAATGGAACTCAACCTTACTTCTAAGCCCCCACTAATAACCAACTCAATCTCCATCTCTTAAAGCTCATCATATAATTTTTCTAATATCACTAGCGCATTTAGTGAATATGATGAATTTCATCTAAGTGTGTTTGCCACTACATTAACTTTACCCTCATGGTAAGTCAGCTCCAAATCATAATCTTTTACTAGCTCCAACCACCTTTTTTGTCTCATGTTTAACTCATTCTGTGTAAATATATACTTCAAACTTTTGTGGTATGTGTAAGACTTGCATTGTACTATATATAAAAATTCCTCCAAATTTTCAAGGCAAATACAACTACTTCTAGACCCAAGTCATGAGTAGGGTAGTTCTCTTCATATGGATTCAGCTGTTGCAAAGCATAAGCTACCACCTTCCCATTTTGCATTAACACACATCCTAGCCCTTTCTTAGAAGCATCAATATACACCTCTCAATTCCTGAAGGAAGTGTTAAAACTAGAGTAGTGGTCAACCTCTTCTTTAGCTCTTAAGATGTTGTCTTATGTTGACCATCCCCTAGATTCCGTGTGGTCTTCCTTAAAAAATTTGTCAATAGTTTGGAAATCTTAGAAAAGTCATGTACAAATCTTCGATAATAACCTGCCAACCCTAGGAAACTTCAAACCTTTGACACATTAGTTGGAGTAAGCCACTCCATGACTGGTTGTACCTCTAAGGATTCAATAAACACACCCTCCTTAGATATCACATGGCCCAAGAAGGCCACTTTTCTCACCCAAAACTTACACTTTGAGAGTTTGACATATAGTTAATGTTCTCTTGAAAGTGCTAGAACTACCCTTAGATGATTTGCATGCTCCTCTTCATTCCTTGAATATACCAATATGTCATCAATAAATACTACTACAAATCTATCCTGATATGAGCTGAAAATCCTATTCATCAAATCCATGAATATTGCCGGGGCATTAGTGAGCCCAAAGGGCATCACAGTAAACTCATAATGACCATAACGGGTTCTAAAAGCCATTTTAGAAATATCTCGCTCTACAATCCTCAACCGATGATACCTTGATCACAAATCCACCATTGAGAATACTCCGACCTATTTCAATTGATTAAATAAATCCTCTATGAAAGGTAATGGGTACTTGTTCTTATTATTCACTTGATTCAATCTCTAGTAAATAATGCACAATCTCAAACTCTCGAACTTCTTCTTTACAAACAACACTGATGCTTCCTAAGGTGATACACTGGGGTAGATATACCCCTTCTCTAGCAACTTTTCTAACTGAATCTTCAACTCCTTTATCTCTATTGGGGCCATTCGGTAGGGTGCCTTGGAAATTGGGTCTACTCCTAGTGCCAACTCAATAGTAAATTCCACCTTTATATGTGGATGAATCCCTAGAACTTCCTCAGGAAATTCATTTGGGAAATCCTTGAAAATTAGAATACTCTCGAATTCTTAAACATCGGCATTTAGATCACGGACACCATATGGGTATAATAGATACCCATTCCTTACAAGTGAACCCAATCTCATAGCAGACACAATATAAGTCTTGGGATTTAGCTTGCAACTTCTATACGATACCTAGACCCCCTTAGGTATCCTTAATGTCAACTTTTACTGTGCACAATCTAATCGTGCTTTATACTTCCCCAACTAATCCATCCACAAGATGATGCCAAATTCACCCAAGTTGAGTTGTATATGGTCTACTACTAGTTTGATACCATAAATGATAATGGGTACTCTAGGATACAACTTAGAATAATGCAACACATCACCATACGGAAAAATAACGGAAGAAGATATTCCATTAAAACTCATCAACCCAATCTTACTCGTACAATAAAACAATATGAAGGAGTGGGATGCTCTAAAGTAAAATAATGTATACACAAGAATATAAAGGATAGTGAATCTACTAGTCATCACAACTTCCTAATGCTAAGCCTATAATTGACTAATGACATTGAGGTGTCCCCCACTCTAACCTCCATCTCCCATTTGCTAATAGTTAGGGCAATAATGCTCAAACCTTCTATTTGTATCCTTTCTTCCTATGCTTCTTGGAGTCATCTATACCATATGACTCTACTGCAATGACTACTGATAGTGCCGAGGTTGCTGACTTGAACCCACACCAAATTGTCTAAGTTAATTCCTGTGAGCAACATCGCCTCCACCTAATCAACACTCATAAGCTCTATGTCCAAATTTTATACAAGTATGACAAGGTACTGCATTGCCATCACAATCTCGTCTAGGGTGGTCTCCGCTACATCGCTTACAGTAATAATGTCTAGAAGGGCCCTGTCGTCGACTGGTATGACTCATAAGATGACTAGTACTCTAACTCATCTATGATCCACTTTTATGATACTTACTCTTGATCTAACTATTTTTCCCACTTCTCGAATGGTGGTTTACTTTAGCTTTTCTTTTGCTACCCAAAATCTCATTCCTGCCCTTTTGAATAGTTACAATAGTGCAATCCCTCTCATAAGTTGATCTCAGATCTGATGTTGGAATCCTTCTAAAAAGAGATTAGATGCTATAATGAAGGCTTGTAAAGAACTAGTGAGCCTTGGCCCACTCACTAGTTTCTATGTCTGGTGCAAAACATACTAGCTCATTGAAGCAAGTGTAGCCCTCTCGCACAGTCATACTCCTTTGCTTCAATTAAATAAGTTCATCGTACTAATCCAACTTGAGAGGCTTAGGATAGAACTAATCCCTCATTAGCTCCTTAAAATGACCCCATGTCAACTCCTCATCTCCATGCATGACCTTGTATGTCTACCACCGGTTAGCACTGTCCTTAAAGTGGTCGGCTGTAATTCCACTCTCCTCTCCAATGGGCAGTAAGTAACATGAAAGAGCTTATCAAACTCTCTAATCTAGCCCTCTAGAACCTTTGGATCCTTTGGACCCTTAGAAACTGGCAGATGATATGCTATCACCTTATGAAGCCAATCCACTCCTTACCCTACCTCTTGGGGTCGAGCTTAGGCTTGTTGAGACTAGTGGACTTGCTGAGCCTACATCTACTATTGAGTCTAGGCCATCCCAAGCACAATCTCCTAAATCTAAGCAAACTGGGTGTGATGAGCCATATCGAGTTATAAGACCCAAGTATAATGAGTTTACTACACAAGGTCCAACTCGCATTCTAATAGGTTGACCTCTTTGATCTACACCTTTTATAAAAAATTGAGTATCTAACAAGGCATGAAACTAATAGTAAGTCACATTATAACCAAACAATAATTATTATGCCCAACCCATTACAACATTTAAAGAACCATAACTACATTCCATACGCCCCACACCCATCCTCACGTAGTGGTTTTTCAAGTTTAAAAGAAATTAGTGCAAAAAAAATTTCAAACTTGACTCTAAAATTTATAATGGAAACTTATTTTGAAACATTTTGAATGTAGTTAACCAGGCTCTGATACCACTTTGTAATACCCCCATTTTTAAGATACAAAATACTTATAAATCAATGAGGAAGCCGAACAAGAATGAGGGTATTACCACCACATTTGGGGAAGAAGACATCATTTTTTCACTTACATTAGATGCTAAGTTTAAAAATTAAAATACAAACCAAACAAAAAAAAAACTCCATACATCCATAATATAATAGAACACCATAATAAAGTCAAATAACAATATTGAAAGCAACTAACAACAGATAAGAAAATTTAATAACTCTTAATACATTTAAAACTTGAAAATCAAAACAAATACAAAACATAAAATTCGAAAAGACATACTACTCTCAACTTGTCCCATAAGCACACATCCATCCTTATATATGGTCTCAACCTACCTGTATAAGACTATCTGCTCACCATGTGTTTCACAGATTATTGCATCCCAATTTAAAATAGTAATGAGTTAGCTAGGGGAGCAGCTAAGTAACTCACTATTTAGAAGGAAAAGATCATAATTCATAGCATTAATATGATACATCATAAAACCATATATGATTTAAAATGAAAAGGAAAATATTAGTTATCATTTAAAAATCCATTTTTCCTTTTTCTTTTTTAATAGTAACCACATAAACGCACCACCAAGTTTTATCTATTAAGTGGGAAAAACCCAACCTAGAGGTTCACCTAGAAAAATAATACCAAAGACATTTAAGAATAACCAAATCCAACCATAAGAGATCCAACTCCTAGGAAATCCCAGTGGTCTTAGTACAAAAGGGTAAAATTCTACCTTGGTCATCCAGTTCTTAAGTTTGTACACCCCCTATAAGGTTTGAAGATCCTTATAGAGTAAACATGGGGCCTCATTGGCTCTTAGCTAGGTAAATGAACTAAATGACCCCACATCACTACAATCCAAGGAAAGGCTATTGCCGATTCCTAACTCTAGGAGGCTAATCCCTTGAGGGCCCTATCCCATTGTCATTTTTTACTTTAAATTTTAGTGTCTTGTTCAAGGTGACCATATAACACATCCAAAATATACAAACATAACCATTCCTTAATTATCTACCTTTCCAAAAGTGGGTACCTTCTATATTTGGTACTTTTAAAATATCTACTTCCATAAATAACATCTTACATAATTAAGAAGTTCTATATTGATCACTTCCATAAATAATACTTTTATTAGGTAAGAATTCCATAATACCACACCCTGATTTGAACAATTTCTAGAAAGAGTTCACCACTTGGGCCATAAACTAACCACCATCATGATTAATTATCAATTAGGAAAACAAAAATTATGTATATACACTAATATCATAAGATAACACGTGTTGTAAATTTCATATAATCACCATCCATAAACCAAATAATATAAACACTATACATACATTCCGAATACATTTGTAAAAGTTACAATAAAACCCCTATAAATAACTCATATTCATAAAACTCAAAATTTTAAATAAAATCTAGAGCTATGTTATGAAATATAAGGATTTGATTAAATATAGGTTTACATGGAGTATAACCTGATTACGAAAAATCCCTTAATTGGCTTGTCTTATAGGTAATACCAATATGTTATTAATATTAATCAAATGACATAATATAAAATTAATTAATCTTCTCTTAGAAATAACTAACTGAATGTAGTACTTGCACATCACACATACATTGAGCGTACTAATAGTTTGGCTTGTGCATGGCATATATTTTCCATTATAATATAGCCAATTAAATAATATATATCCTAGATGTAACTACTTTTAATTAACTCTACTTCTTCATTTTTTCTTTCCCAAGGGTGAATGTCCCACTATTAGATCTAAGTTAAGGCTATTTCGTGAATTCATAGTGTTTTAGGATATCAATTAATTAGTAATGAATACTATAGTGTAGTAGTGGGGGTTAATTATTGATACATTTTGTATTACTGCTACTACTACTACTTTTCCTGTGCATATTTTCTAATAGTTTGAAGTTTAATAAAATAACTAATAGTGAACCATTACGTCATCCTATTTTATGAGGACTTAATAAGTGAAATGATTCAAAGTCCTATATACACTAGCCTTACAGCTTAATAACTATGAACTACTAAAGGTTGTATTAGGCACACCAACATCTTAGTACTGTCCAAAAAAATTTCAAGTAGGTATACAGAAGAAAGTGGATTATTATTTGGAAAAAGAAAAATAAAAAAGGAAAAAAGTGCGAAGAGGGTGCACACCAATTGTTAGGTTTTAAATTTCGATAAACTAATATTACTATAATAGTTATCCCATTAAGAGTTGCAGGTAATGATTGCTTACTACCTTTTATTTTTCCTTATATTGACATAGGAGGGTCTGTATATGTCACACCATACCCATCTTCTCCATAGTTCCAAGGCTTATCTGATGGGGTGCCAATATGTGTATTTGATAACAAAATCTAACATTTTTTTAGTTAACAACTTATCGGGTGGCAGCTATTAATAAAGATTATGGCCCTGAGGGTTATGGGGAAACTATTTGTAGATATTTCTAATTTAGTTAAGCGGTTAGGTCTTTGATTGAGTTAAAGACTTATTTAGTAATAAGTCATATTGATTGAATACTTAGCTTAAAGTTACATTAACTATTAAAGCTCTACTAGTGAATCTACAATTTGTTTACCATATTTACATATGTACATGTACATCACTACCCTGGAAAGGATTTTTAATAATGGATTTTAATAGATTTAATAAAATTTTCTAATTGTTATCGAATCATGCATTATTAAATCTTTAATAATAGATAACAAACCGTCATCGTAAAATCATAAATTACACCAAAATTAGACAAACTATGAATGTTTTAATAACGGTTCTAAAATATAAACTTTATTAAAATGCAGTATTTTAGCAATGGTTATACCCTATAATCACTATTAAAATGCATGTTTTTCTCAATGGTTATTTGATAGAATTTTTATATTTAAGAAGGTTTTAATAACGGTTATTCATTATAGTCATTGTTGAATCTTGTTTTAATAATGGTTTTCACAAAAATTGTTATTAAAACTATATATATATTGTGTAGTTTGTTTTAGCCCACATACATAGATGTATACTCAAATATATACTAATACTGCAATATGTAAAACAATACCAATAATATTGGAATTTCATAGGCATACCATGAAGTTTGGTAGCTCTACATACTCCAAAACTCAAAGTTCATGGATCTATATTCCAAAACTCTATAATATACAAAGTCTTGCACATGTGTATATATGTACTACTTAGTATTTGCATATATTTGTTTAGAAGAACATAAGATATAATTGATACAAACCTAAAATGCATGCATAGATATCTAATATGGAGTATGTGAGTGCATGAACTTAGCCTGTTCCTCTCTAACTTCATTAATTTCTTCATCATCATATTTCTAGAGTCATGTGTACTCATCCTAAAAAAAAAGCAAATTGATATGATTCAACCATTTAGTTATATATTTTAATAATAAATAAGTCATACTTAACTGTATAATGAAAAATATGAAAAAATAAACATACATGGATTGGATCTATATTCATAGTTTTTTTTAGTACATGGTCAATTGATCTACAAACATAGTATCCACAATCATTATCATTTTGCTGTTGTGGACACTATAAAATGAATTTAGTTATCTTGTTGTTGTATTAGATATAATTTTAATCGAAATAAAATGAAAATTTTTTGTCTTCCTACTTACTATTATGGACTCATACTCAATATTCTTTAGTTCTAGAATTCCTTTTCTTCCCTCCTCATATACGATGTTAGTAGTGCCCTATATTGTAACTTTATATACCTAAAAATTATATAAGAGGATATATGAATTAATAGATTAATGTGAGTAAGAAGTATACTAACATGTCAATTAAATGTTTACCTTCATAATAAATGACAACAAAAGGAACTAGATAATTTCAGACAAAATAAAAAACATATACTTTGTTTTAATCAAGAAGAACGACATACAAAACCTAATGATCATTACGAGGTGAGGAATGAGATAAAGCTTGTTATTGTACCCTTCACTCAAGCTACGATCTGCTATATAGTTTATATGCCTACCACCCCTGATTATAGTACAATCAGATATTTAGTATGGGCATATAAACATAGTAGAGGACAATATCCCCTC
The DNA here is from genome assembly GCA_039764185.1 of Tamarix austromongolica. Taxonomy (NCBI): domain Eukaryota; kingdom Viridiplantae; phylum Streptophyta; class Magnoliopsida; order Caryophyllales; family Tamaricaceae; genus Tamarix; species Tamarix austromongolica. The sequence goes on along the minus strand of CM077808.1, from coordinate 21,474,124 downwards.
TACGGAAACTCAGCTAGCCGCCAATCTAAGGATGATAATAATAATACATATTTATTAATAAGTAATGACTCATAAAATTATACAAATAAATGAATAGTGTTAAAATATATGATATGAAATAATACTTACTTAACATATACGACCATGCTCTTTATCCCAATTATCATAATTTTCATTGTCACAACCATTCACACTTTTGTTTTGTGCCTAATGCCACAAACCATCTTGTATTGGCACGATCGATGACAAAGAAAACTTGTGTGGCTTTAGATGCCAAGATAAATGGGTCTTATTTATAGCCTACCCTATTGACATCTACTAATGTGAACCCATATACATATCTAACCCCTTGACTATTGTCAACCCATCTACACCAAAAAATAGGTACTTTAAAGACAGTATACTCTAGCTCCCAAATTCGTTCAATGACACCATAATAATTCATATTTGCGTATGTTGTATTCTTATCCTTTGCATTAGTAATATGCATTGCTTTAGCCTCAAAAGTCACTCCACTATTATGCATTATACTCCTTTCATTTTTTATTTTCGTGTAAAAAGAATATTTATTAATAGCATAGCTGGCATATGAGAAGACTTTATATTGAGGCATTTGGGATAACTAATGCAGGGTTATAGGAATAGATGTCAAGGAATTTCTCATGAGCGAAATTATGTGATCTCTTTGCCAATGTATGAAGGAAAGATTATGTTTATTAATTAGCCACTTTTCAGTCGTTGATGGATTTTTAATTCTTAAAGAACGCATATGTTTTTCAACATATGGCTAAACATCATTAATGTTATGTAATACATAGAGATGTGCTTTATGGATCATGTTAGGATCTACTTGCCCAAATTGTGTGCCCTAAATACATTGTCCTTTGACTTTTTGTGTATGCTTAGATTTAGGAATACCGATAGCTTTAGCATTGGACAAGTAATTTGTGCAAAATTCAATTACCTCTTCTACTAGGTAACTCTTAGCAATGCATCATTCTAGTTGATATCAATTCTTCACGTAATCTTTTGTCAACTTCAAAAACTGTTAAAAGGGGTATATCCAGTGCCCATGAACATATCCTAACATTTTTACATCAAACCAAGTGAATGGTTAGATACACCATAACATCGAAGAATGAGGGAGGAAAATGCATTTTAATCTGGCACAAAGTGATCACAATCTCTCTTTACAAGACATCCAAACTATTAGAGTATATGACTTTGGAGCATAGTGCATTGAAGAGCCAGCATAGTGATATTATTTTGAACATGCTCTGGCAAAATTCCACGTATGGCTATTGACATCTAATGTTGCATCAAAATATGACAATCATGAGACTTTATGTTGATTAGTTTCAACTCTTTTATCGACAATATCCTTATGACATTCAAATAATACCCTTCTAGAACCTCCACACTATTAAAGAATTCATAAAATATAATTTTTTCCTTTCTAGAGAGAGTATGACAAGCCAATGGTATATAAGTTCTTTTTCCATTGTCTCATGGTGCTAGTTCATGGCTAATGCCCATTTCCTCTATATCTAATCGAGACATTATGTCATCTTTAGTATTTTATGGAACACTAAGTAATGTGCCAACGAGGCTATCACAAATATTTTTTTCGATATGCATGTAACACCCCAAATTTTACAATTGAAAATTTTTGTTTGTATAGAAACCATACACTAGAACAAGGAGGTGCTACTACCGTAATTGGTATAAGACCGACCCCTCAGCCAATCTTATACAAACCACAAGGCTAGAGAATTTGAAAGACATTAATTTTGAATAGAAAATAAATGTAAGTTTCTAACAATTCATAATTAAAACAGAGTGCGTAAGGTCATTGTTAAAACAATATAGAAAACGAGTACATCAATGAGGCTCCTTTGGGGAAAATAAAGAGATCAGTATAATGGTAAAAAAAAAGGTGGTATTTTACCCCATCTCGTGTCTTATTCCACCCACAGCCCCACTAGACATGCATGACCCATTGAACTTCCCATTCTCACCCCTTCACCGCAAATCTCTTGAAAAACTTTGTCCCATCTCTTTGGACCTCTATGCACCCAAAAGGCTTCAAGAATCCTTCCTCACCTTCCTCTGTTAATCATGAAAAACCAAACTCCCTCATACATAGGTCATGTTATTGCTTAGAAAGAGTTCATATATATATATATATATATATATATATATATATATATATATACACATATCAAATAGTTATACAAGGGTTGTAAATTGGATAGTAAACTCATAAAATGCATTTAAAACAATACCAAAAAAATAACAAAAAACCTAAGTCAATAACAACAATATATAAATCAAAAGGTTGCTATCACCCAAACAACTAACTAACAATACTCTTTAACCATCCTATATAATCCTTCGATAGCCTAGCTTACACCGACCAAAACCCATCACTCTCATCATCCGCTTGTCTTGATATGTCATTTGCTCATCAACGAAGAGTTCACTGATAGATACTCTTGGGTAACTAGGGCACATACTCGAGGGTAAGCTATGATGAAACCTCCACTTGTCATCTATGACCATTAACTCTCTAGCATTCTGATCATAATCAATTATAAAAACATCATCCTCAACAAATAGTTGGTGTGTTGCATCAGTAAGGTCGATGAATAGATAAAAATAACTTGCTAATGCCTCCGAACATGGCTCAACAGGAGGCAATATTAGCAATAAATGATACGATCTGAAATGGAACAGATCATAATAGGACCTGCTGAAGAACAAATGACAAAGCTCCTCATATAACCATATGATATGACTCTAGAAATCTAAATTTAGTGTCATGCATAAATATGCCGGAGGAATGTACATAATAGGAAAATGTGCATCTCATTAGTCCACTACATGTAAAAGAGAAAACCCATTAAATCATGTTACTAATATTTTTTTCTAATTTTTAAAATTATAAAATATAGGTCTCTAATGCTAGCAAAACCAGTATTTATCATTAACATCAAAACAATAAATATTGGCATGCATACATAAACATATAGAGAGTTGGGAAGCTAAAACCCATAACAACACAGCAACAAACAACAACAAATAGCAACAAAATAGAAAATAATACACATATTACACAATAAATAGTTAACATGCATATATATAATGATAGAAAAAGAAAAATAAATTATACCAAGCAAGGTTCTCGGTGGGCAGGTAATAGGATGCAGGGTTGATGTCACCTGTTGCGGTTATAAGAGCCACAAGAAAAGGGGAGGGATGTGGAAGAGAGGTAGGAGCCTAGGCACGCTCCTGTAGGGCAGACAAAGGTTTGAAGGGCTATGGGAGGGCACACGGGACATGTGAACCACAAAAACAAGGAAAAAACAATTCATGACAAGGACATGACGGAAAATGGCTATCAACGAGAAAAAGGAACACACGACAGACTTAAATGAGGGATCACTGAGAGCAAGCAATAAGGAAAAATGAAGTCAAGCTAAGAGAGCAAAAGAGCATAGTTAGTTTTCTAGTTTCTATAATAAATATAAATGAGAGAGAGGGGAGGGAGGGTTGTTTAACGCAATAGTTCTATTAGTGGTTATGGCTACAACTATTACTAAAACATGCTTTAATAATGGTTATAGAGAAAAAAACTTTATTAAAATTGAGGTAGCTTTTCCATTTTGTTAACGGTTAAATTAAAACCGTTATTAAAACTAAGGTAGAATTTTTGTTTTGTTAACTATTAAATTAAAACTATTATTAAAGGTATAACTAGTGTAATTTTAATGATGGTTGATGTCCAAAAACATTCTTAAAACAAGCACCACATTTCCACCTCAAAATTTTCTTATTTTTATCAACAGTTAGGATCAAACCATTATTTATGTAGGGTCATTAATGCTCTATTCTATAGTAGTGCATATATTAACAATGAATTTATACCCTACTTATTATAACCATAATCCTTTCAATATTATCTTCCTCCCAACTAGCCACCTATGTAAATTTCCTCACTCATTGTATTATTATTATTATTATTATTATTATTATTATTATTATTATTATTATTATTATTATTATTATCCAAAATATGGGGTATTACAACATTAGCCCCTTGTTTCTCTATTTTTCACTCGGTGCACCATTCCCCTTCGACATGGATGTGTTCCACAATGCTACCGACTTGTGTATATGTTGAAGAACTCATTTTATCTTTCATTATCCACCATTCTAGAGCTCCTTATCATATATATGCAGATGGGTTTGAATCTCAACTATCCTCCTCTTAAATCCTCATGTGCCCTCATCCACGATTATGCCACATGACCATGGCATCGCCCTTCGCATGGCAATGCCTTCCCTTAAGCTAAAGTCTTTGCAACACTACTCCATGCAATTGCTTAAAGATATTTCCTTTGGTCCTCATACAAAGCAAATTCACATTGCGATATTTCATTATCTTTATCCAACTAGATTCCATGTGAAGAACTTTTTGACCAACTTTGGTAATATAGCTCACTTCTACTAACTTCATAATCTTCCCATCATGGGTCTTGATTTTAATCTCTCCACTTCCTTCAAATTTGACATTCTCCTCATTGGCTTAAGACATTAACTTCCCATCACATAGCTCTAAGGACTTAAACTAATCCTCCCACCAACGTATGTTTTGAGCATATCCTAAATTTAAAATATAGTCCTTCTTTCATAAATTCATACCTTGTAACAAAAACACATCACCAAGATCTTCCTCACATATTATAACCCCAACACAATCCTTCTTCATAAAATCTTTCTTATTATTTAGAAACTTCCTCTTGATATCTCCTACCCTCTTATAATGAAATCACTTGATATCTAAGTTAGTCCTTTTCTTATCCTTTTGAGATCACAAACTTGTAAGGAGATATGATCCATCTGCTGAAGTATATTCCCCTTATCCTTCCAACTTTTTCACATTGGGTAAAAACAAAAAAAAAATTCTTTCGAAACAAAAGAGACTTCTTCTCAATGAGCAAGCTTGTCATCACAAAATTATTCTTCTTCTTTGATCTAAGATAATAACAATCGAGCTTGCTCCTTATCCTTAAAGGCCTCATCCAAAATTTTAATTAGGTGATTAGGACATTAAATACATTTAGATAATTTTAGAAATTATTATATTTTACATCTCAAGTGAGAAAATATTATTCTTCAATAACAATTTATTAGCCAACAACTTCAATATGTACATCCTCACTAGCTTTCCTTATAATTCTTTCAGACTTGTCTCCTTAAGAGTGTTATACTTGATTTCTAGAGCTAGGGTATACTAGGCCATACTCTTTGCTCATGAGTTCATATATGCTCACTTAGAAACCATCCACATATGCTTGTTTCTCATCCTTTAAGATTGTGCGAAGTCCTTGTTAGACAACAAAAGATTGTTCTTCTCATCAAAAAAATACATCACAAAGTTTCCACCAAATATCTTATTCATCTTCCTAATGTAGACATGCATGTTTGACGTCTAATAGAACTAACCTTGCTTAATTTGATACTAGCTATCATGAAAAAGTACACCTTAGCTTATATGTGAAGTCGTTGGATCTTATTTATCAGAATTAGAACCCTACCTTAAATCTTGAGAAATATGATATATGTTTTTGTTGACTTGCAAGAGCCCTCCTAAATAAAATAGCCTATGTCCTTTATTTGTGTCCTACAAAACCTAGTTATATGAACATCAAAAACCCAATATCTAGGGATAAAATATGCATAAGTATTAACAAATCAAGAAACTAAGAACTGTTGTCAAACATAAATTTTTGTTACTATCATACAAATCAATTCAACATTTAAGAATAATTAGCTTTGTGTTTTCCTCACTAAGACTAATAAGATACAATGTCTTGATAATCCATTCAATTAAGAGCTCCCAATCCCTCATAATATTTCTCTCAATAAAATACAAGAACCCAACTATTGATTTCGTACTTGATCAATAACTCCCTACTCCCAGTCAAGCCTTTTTTTTTTTTTTTTTTTTTTTTAAGATGTCACCATTAGATTTCGATACAATAATTCTCTCTTCTAGTTCTTGTTTCTTATGTCTAATATTATACAAAAGACTCATTTATATAGGCTAACAAGATCTTAGGAGAAATAAAAGATATAAGTTGTAGCTAAAATTTACTACGAAGAAAAATCAGACTTGTATAAAACCACAAAAAAAAAAATAGGAAAACCTGAGGGCCTGTGTTTCTCTAATTTTTTGTTTGCACACTGTTTCAAGATACTACCAACCCATGCACCCTCAGATATCCCATTCTATCTTCGGTAATCAACCATTCTAGACTTTAATTAGCCTACACATATCAGCTTGATTATCAGAATATATATAACTGAAGCTACAACATGCAAGGTCTGCAGCCATATATTCAACTAGTATTGTTTATACTTGAGTGGTTAATCCAGGTTGTTGAACAAGTTAGATCGCTGACATACAAGAAGTTTACATGCATACATACACACGTAAATAATGAAGTTATAATGTTTAGCTGTTTATTCTGGCTAATCCAACTTTTTGAACCCACATACTGTTAATTCTTTGATAACGCAATGAATATATTGGCTGACATTTTAATGGTCGGATTTATTTAATAATCTCTTGAATTTATCTTAATAATATGCTTATTCACCTACCAAACTGATATTCTTTTTTATGCGTAATAGCCTAGGTCTTCATTAGAGAGGTTTGATCGATGGAGACCAACATCCTATTCCCTTGGTAGCGGTAACGTATTATAAATAATGAGAAAAGTGAAGCAAACCACCCCGTAATTTTGTCAAATTACCGCCACCCCACCAAAAAAAAAAAAAACTCTACCCTTATTTAAGAAATTATTTACAACCACCTTCACCCCTCTATTTTGTTTAAAGATTACTGTCCCTTGCACATTGACTACTTTTTGTCCTTCCACATTTCAAATTTACCCTTATATTATACAATCATCCCTCCTTTATTTCCTATCCCCTTTTAGTGAAAAATTAAACAACAATCAATTCATGATTTTCCTTATTAAGAAGTTTTAGGAGTGATTATTTGTGAACAAAACAAAGGTAGGCCTGGTTTAAAGTAATTTCTATAGCTAGGGGTAGATTTTAACCATTTTTCTAAGATATATAATAAAAATATGCAAATTAATGGAGGTTTCTAGATCATAGCTAGCAAGTTGATGCTCTATTATCTAATACGCAATCATTTTCCTTTTGGCACTACTCCTTTTACATGTCGTTCGTGGGTCATGCTTTATCTTAGGCTTCCTCTTTGGGAGGCTCGTCTTTCACGTTGGTTGGATTATTAGTTGGTCTAGATGAAACCGTTCTATGTTTGACAAAGGGTGAAGCCAGATTTTTAGTTGTATTGTGTCCTATAATAATACTAATACTAATAATAATCACGACAACAACAACAACATATTTTTAATTTATTTATTATCTATCATATAATTAATATTATATTTAGTATAGACTTTTAGCTATGTATTACATAATAAATGATATAAATTATTATTTTGCTTAAAATTTATTTAGAAAAAATAATAAATTAATTAATCATCCAATTTTATAACTTATTTTAATAAAAAATTATAATTATGAGTTAGATCTCTATGGTTATTACTGGCATAATCAAAGACCAATAAATGATTACCATAGATATTCATTAACAAAAAACTTAACCAACACATAATTAAGTAATCAATTTTTTAATCAAATAACATATATTAAATATATATAAACATTTAAAAAAAAATATTCTACATAATCATAGAAAGTATATACGGAAAAAAAATTCAAATGGATACTGAAAAATAAAAGTATATTGTATATGGAAAAAATAAAAAGATTACAATCTATTTGAAGAGAATCAAAACCAAAGAGGAGATATACATATTATATATATGTGATTAAAATGTAAATCTAATGTATATTAGGGCTGATACATGTTAATTTACTTCAGTGGTTGCATGTTGGACTCCCCGCATTGTCATTGGGTTGTTTTACTTTTCACCTAGTGTATGATAAAAATGATGGCTAATGGGAGGAACAAAACTTGATCACTAGACTTTCGAACTCATAATCTTATGAGGTCCAATGCATAGTCTTCTCCACTGCAGAACACATAACTTTGTATTGTTTGGTGCTATTAAATCATACATAACATGAATCCCATAGTATCCCAGTGACACCATGACAAAGCATCGGCTCCGGCACTGGTTTCACATCTGTTGTTTTCTTCCTTCAACCCCAAGTTCAGCAGTAGATTAGCCAGATCGAGGCTGATGTCTATGAGCAGCATATGTGGACATATCGTTGTTCTTGTTCCTTTAACTAACAGGCTAGCAATGAATGTGTATATATATACACAGGTGTGTGTCTCATTTTAACTTTCTCAATTATGAAACGTGCAGGTGAGAGGGAGTACTTGGCAGAAATACGAACTATAGGGTGCCTGAGACACAGGAACATCTTGCATCTCCAAGGTTGGTGTCATGAGAATGAGGAACTCCTCTTAGTTTATGATTTTATGCCCAACGGAAGCCTCGACAAATTCATAGGAAAACAGTTTCTTGATTGGAATACGAGGTTCAAGATCCTCACAGGCTTAGCATCCGCATTACTCTACCTCCATGAAGAATGTGGTAGCCCGGTAGTCCACAGAGATGTGAAGCCAAATAATGTTTTGTTAGACTCGGAATTCAATGCTCGTTTAGGTGACTTTGGGCTGGCCAGGTTGCTTCAAAAGGACGCCATAGTTACAACCGTCATTGCTGGGACTCCCGGATACTTAGCTCCAGAAGTGAGCTACAGAGGTAAAGCTACGCCGGAAGCTGATGTCTATAGTTATGGAATGGTTATGGTTGAAGTTGTTTGTGGTAGGAGATTTAAGGATATATATGGTGATTATAGTTTGGTGGACTATGTCTGGGATCTACATCAAAAAGGTAGACTGATCGAGTGTGTTGACGAGAAGCTTAAAGAGGAATTTAATAAAGAGGAGGCGAAGAGGACGTTGATCTTGGGACTAGCTTGTTTGCATCCGGATATGAACTTAAGGCCCAGTATGAGGAAAGTGTTGCAAATTTTGATGAACCGAGATGAACCTTTGGTGGAGATACCGGATACTCGACCTAGTGGTGTTTATGTTTGCATTCGACCTTCGGTTGCTGGAACAAGTGGTGACTTTGGCTTTAGCTCCGGTGCCATGTCGTCTAGCTCTCATGGTACCATGTCCTGCACCAGCAAGTCCCTGGGTCGTTGATTATACTGACAAATAGCCATTTCAGCATATTCAACGTAGCGATTTTTTGTTTTTTCTTTGCGGTGTGTGTGCGTGTGTTTAGATAAGTCGCGTAAGTTCATGAAAAGCTAAATATCTATTCCTGGCTTTGACCTATGTGAAATATCGCAGTGAGGTTTGATCTATATAGCTAATTATCTATCGATCCGTTACCTGACTTGTGTGAAATACGGAGGTGAGGTTTGGCTTGTACGTGAAATATCTAAGTATTTCATCAATAAGCCTGTCACCACAATGAAATAAAGTCTTAATAATCCCTAACAGATAATTGATAATGGTTACCAAATAAAATGTGTCCAAAATGTGACAATATTTTTTAAAATAGTTTTAATAATAATTATAATTCAAAACCGTCCTTACGAGTTTAACAATTAATAATGGTTTTCTAAAACATCTGTTATCATAAACTTAAGATTATAGTCATAGATAAAACCAATATAAAAAACAGTTCCTCGAAAACACGTAAGACCATATTCACTCCTCTCACTCGTCCAACACTTTTAATTAGCTTCTCTCTCTCGTGGCTAGCACCAAGTCTCTCTAGCTAGTGTTTTGGATCTGGGATTCACTGAGTTCGCTGCTCTTCGTGTTCATTATTAGACTAGGGTTTCTATATTTAGCTTATCATCACTACATTCCATATATAGATTACTAACCCTAATTATGTAATTATATATACTCTTATTATTATCAATGCATGGATCGAAGGATACTCTCCTACATGGTATCAGGCTAGGGTTTTTCCTCTCCTCTCTTTCCCCTGCCGTCGATCCCCTCTTCCCTGCCACTTTCTTCTCTCCCTTCCTTCCTCGACAATGGCCACCACTTCGCGGTTTCATCCTGCCATGGCCGTCACGAACATCCGCAACCACATCCCCATCATTCTTGACTCTGAAAATGGCCTTTACGACTCTTGGTCGGCCCTTTTTCTCATCCACTGCAGAGCCCACGACGTCCTTGATCATGTCGTCTCTGCTGATGCAAAAAAGCGCCACCGTCCTCTTCCTCGCCTGACGCAGACATGGCTCTCTGGAACAGGCTTGATGCCATTGTCAAGCAATGGATTTACGACACCATCTCCCTCGACCTGTTTCACTCTGTTTTTGTCAAAGAAGACACTGCCATGCGCGTATGGCAGCGCCTCTCCGAGCTCTTCCTGGATAATCAATCCACGCGTGCGGTTCATCTTGAAACTAAATTTGCTCCGCTTACCATGAGCAAGTTATCCTCTGTCGATGCCTACTGCCAGAAGTTGAAGATGGTGGCCGACCAGTTACACAATGTGGGTGCCCCCGTGTCGGATCAGTGTCTCGTCACCAAACTCGTTGTCGGCTTGTGTAACACCCCAAAATTCACTAATTTTTTTTTCTTAAAAGCGGAAGCAATTAAATTAGAAGTACTTAAAACCCGTGAATTCTGGAAATGTTACCGCCACACTTAGTACCAGACCGGTTCTCTCCGACCGTTCCAGTACCAAGTGCTAAGGCTAAGAAAAGAAATAATCAATACAATCCAATTTCCAAATAAGCATTAAACGGTTGTAAAAAAAAATCAGAGTACGCATCAAAAAATGTAATTCATTTCCAAAAGAGAATTAAACTTACAACCGATAAAAGGTTCATTAAAATACTCAATCGAGTAATGAATCAGAAAATGGTAAATACTATACCAAAGAAATAACAAAAGGAATGAAATCGCGTAAAGAATGAATACGGCCACAACACTCTCGAACTTCGAGCCAAACACGCTCAACACTCAGCCCCAACTGATATCTCGCCCACCTGCACAAATTCAGAAGGCATACTACTCGTGGGAATGAGCAGCACCCATAAAAAGGGTGATCAGTACGCTACGTACTGAGTAAGGTAACCGAGCACTAAGGCCAACACACAAGCACATAATCCATGCAGATTAATAAAAGAACATAAAGACCATCATCATGTCATAATATCGACCAATCATTCGGGTACATATATAAAGGCCCAATCATAGTCCAAATTAATTACTTAATTAATCTTTTATCGGAATTCGATACACATCATGTCTTTTTATCAAATCCATGCGAAAACGGAAGCCCCCACTATTATAGCCGGTGGATCGGAGGCGCATAGGGTATCATACCCTAACCACTATTATAGACGGTGGATCGGATACACATAGGACTACGCGTCCTAACCACTATTCCTAACCGGTGGATCGGTTGGCTCCGGCACGCATGGTGTTTCACTGTAAATAATTAGTATCTTTTAGGCATTTTAGCAAAATTCTGGTTTGTAGTTGTTGAGCTCGGGAACCCCCACTATTATAACCGGTGGATCGGTTACGCATAGGACATTATGCCCTAACCACTATTATAGCCGGTGGATCGGTCACAGATAGGGTAACAACCCTAACCACTATTCCGAACCGGTGGATCGGTTGGTCCCGTCTCAACGATCTTCCACTTTAAATAATTAGTATCTTAAGTATCTTATTCAATGGCTTTCACCCTAGACATGCATGAATCACTCCTTTAACACTTCACACATTGTAACTCATAAATTCCATCCTCATGACTCCACTTTAATCACCAAAAAACACCTGATACCGCAAAAACCCTAAGCAGTTGCACCAAACCCTAATTATCCACACGAACCCTAGCTCGGTTTCCTACGTACCCATATAATGCTCCACGCACTATTTTCCCTTCAAATGTTCAATCACCCAAACAACACTTACATTACTTTCCTCAAATCCCAAATCAGCGCTCCATACGTAAACTTTACTCTCATACGAACTTTACACATCCCATGCAATTATTAACTTCCATGCAAACCCTAATACCACCCTATAACCATTAACCATCATGCAAAACCCAAAATCTCATCATACAAAACCCTAAATTCATTCCACATAACCCAAAGATTCATTCATACCAAACCCTAGATTCAAACCATATACAACCCAAAGATTCATTCACACAAAACCCTAAATTCAATCCAAACCAACACAAAGATTCAAATCAAATAAAACCCGAAGATTTTTCCACATAATACAATTGATTAGATTCTCCCCTTTCATAACCACAAATTATATTCTCCCATACGAGACTATAAGTTAGATTCTCCCACATAAAATCATAAATTAGAATCTCCCAATCAAATCATAAATTAGGTTCTCCCATATAATGTCATAAATTATATTGTCTCCCACAAAACCATACAAAACCATAAATTAAACTTCCCCATATAAAACCATAAATTATATTCTCCATACCAAAACCTCAAAAATCATAAATCAGATTCTCACACACGAAACCCTAAAATTCTCCATTTTATTCCTTTACTCATGAATCAATGGAATACTTAGGTCAACTCACATCCCTTAATCAACTTCTTTCTCCATCCTCCTTTTTCATCCTTTCTCCCACATAAAATCATATCAACGTCCTCACATGCATGTCTTACAGGGTCATACACAAATAATACACATGCCATACGAAAACATACTTCAACTCCACGTCATAGCATATACGGCATAATTAATAATCATGAACATAGAATGCATAGCATATGAATCACACAAAGCACATTAGCACATAAAAGGCCTTAGCACCCCTTACTTGAAACGACACCGGTCTTGGAGCACGTTCCTACGCCTCCTTAGGGCTTTGACCAAATAATAACATACTAATAAAATAACCTTAACAAAATTCTAACTTTGCTAAAGACATAAAAATAATAGAGATATTATAAACCTTGGTAATATAGGGTTACAGACTTTACCCTAATAATAATAATGATACTAATATAATAATATCAAAATTAATAAAACTACTATCAATGAGAATATAAATAATAATAACAATAGTAATAATAATAATAATAATAATAATAATAATAATAATAACAATAAAATATAAGTTTTCAAATAGATAATGAATTACCATTTATTTAGTATTAATAATAGAATTAATAACATATATAATAATATTAAAATAATAAAGATAATAATAATATTATTATTAATGGTTATAATAACAGTAGAAAAATAATACTAAAATAAATAAATGCAAATGTTAATACAAAATTAGGGCCTAAGATTTTCCAGAATAATTAATAAAACAATAATAATAATTATTCTAATAATTATAATATTAATAATAATAAGAAGAAGAATGATAATAATCCTATAATAATTCAATTAATAACTTAAAATTCGAAACTATCAATAAAATTATTTTATTATCACTCTCCACCCTGCAAGTACAATTCAGCATAAAATATCTCATCAAATAATAATAAAACATATTAAGAATATAAATATTAAGAATAATAATAATGGTAATTATATGTAAATAATTGAAATTAATTAAATCAAGGCTTATAATAATATGGAAAATGGTTGAGAGGGTCTAGGGTTCAACCTTAAGCTGGTGGGGATAGGTGGCACCAGCGGTGGTTCACGGCGGCGGCGGCGGTGGTCGGAAAAATAGAAAAACAAAGAGAAAGATGGATGTTGGGAAAAAGATAGGGAGAATTGAGGTGGTATAAGAGGTTTTTATTATTTCCCAGGAAGAGAGGGACAAAATGATGGTGGTGGTGCAGCCAAAGGTGGCGGCGCACGGCGGTGGAAGGCGGTTTAAGGCTTCGGGGTCAAAATTCCGGCGAGAACGAGCATCAATCTTTGCATGATTATTGAGGCTCGTACAAGAAGAATCGAGAGATGAAAATAGTTTAGTTAATTAGAGAAACTTTCAGGGAAGATAATGGAATGTTTCGGTGGCGCTGAGGTTGGCTGACGGAGGCGGAAGAGGCGTTTGAAGTTGGGATGGCGGCAGCTCGGGCCGAGGGTTTCGGAGAAGAACAAACACCAAAATCTCATACAATCCAGCTATTTATAGATTGTAGATGGTATAATATGGTTTTGGGGGTCGGCAGGAAGTTATGGAGTGCGAGAATTTGTGCAGCCGGCGGCGGAAAATGGTCGGCCAACGTTTGGGTTGATTCGACAGTTCGCGAGGTTGGGGAGAGGAAACGGGCAAGATTTAACGTCGAATAATTATGAAAGTTTATTTCTGGAGTTAAGAGGAAGACAATGAGGCAAGAAACGGACGGTATTAATCACCGTAGCCAGAGAAGCCATTGACGGCGGCCAGCGTTGCAGCGTAGCGATGGAGGTGGACGGAGGAAGAAGGAAGAAGAAAGGGAGGTGGACCGGCGGTTCGGGGAGAAAAGAAAGGAGGGGCAGGCCGGGACGGTCGGGCGCGAGGAGGTAAGTTCATTAAATGAAACGACGAGCTTCGGAGGAAACGGAGCCAAAACGCAGCGTTGGAATGGCGACGAAGGGCGCCGCGCGGGCTGGGCCGTGCCGAAGAAGAAGAAAAGAAAAAGGGGAGCTGGGCCGCGAGCTGGCCCAGTTCGGCGAGAAGAAGAGGAAAAAGAAAAGGAAGAAAAAGAAAGAAAAAGAAAAGGAAAAAGGAAGAAAGAAAAAGAAAAAGGGAAAAAGGAAAGGAGAAATAAAATAGGTTAGGCCCAATTAAATTAATCTAAATATTTAGGATATTTAAAAATAATAATATTTAAATAAAATAATATTTAAATCCCTTTTTAGGCTAAATTAGGATATTTAAAATATTATCCATAAATTCCATTTTAATTAGCAAAACACCCTAATTTTCTTCCATTAATTTATTTATAAAATTAACATTAATTTGAAACTATTTTCTCCTCATTATTTTAAATAAAATAATTTATTTAGTTAATTTCTAAAATACAAATCCTTAATTAGCTAAAATACCCAATTTCTCTTAATTAACATACTTATAAATTTATTCTTGATTTTCCCTAATTAATTTCCTTTTATTTTAATCAAAATAATTTATTTAATTAATCTTTATGATAAAACCTCATTTAAATATAATATTTAAGATTAGAATTTTTCGGGGCATTTCAACTTGTCTCCACCATACGTACACCTCGGCTCCGTCATCACAAATCTCCAGCCCTTCCCCACTTTCTCTCGTGCCCGTTCGATGCTGCGAGCCCATGAAGCAAATGAATCTTCCCGAGCTGCGTTATCCTCTTCCACAGACTCTGTTTTAATCGCTGGTACATCCGACGACCCTCCCTCGTCTCCTCCTGCTGTTGCTTCCCCTCCCACCTCCTCTCGCGGCGGCGGCGGCGGCAACCGTAGCTGGAAAAATACATCACGCGGCGGCCACAAGTCATCTGGCCAGAGTCGACACACTTGCGGGGGCAAGCATACGGGCCGTCACTCTCAATCGCCCAACCCCGCTCAGCCTCCCGCTCCCTATTATTTCCCCCCTGGGCTTATCCATCTTGGGCCTTACCACCCTGCCCGTATCCCTCCTTGCCCAGGTCCTGGCAGCCCCATCCACAGTAGGCCATCCCTCTCAGCCGACCTGGAATTCTTGGGCCACCTCCTCAAGCCCACATGGCCACTCTTCCTACTTCACCGGGCAATGCTCCTACCGATATTAATGCAGCTATGCATACTCTCATGCTTTCTCCTCCGGATGCCAATTGGTACATGGATACGGGCGCTACCTCTCACATGACCGCACAACAAGGTACTCTCTCGCCTTATTTTAATTTGAGCAAAAATCATAAAATTGTAGTCGGTAATGGTAATTCAATTCCAATTCATGGTCATGGTCGTACCACTTTGCCTTACCCCCATCCCCCTCTTCAATTAAATAATGTATTACATGTGCCTAATCTTATCAAAAATCTCGTTTCCGTTCGTAAATTCACTCGTGACAATTTTTTTACTGTCGAATTTGATCCCTTTGGCTTTTCTGTGAAGGATTTACGGACGGGGGAGCGACTAATGAGGTGTAACAGTCTTGGCGACCTTTATCCCATTATTTCGAATCAGGCTTCCCCCCCTTCCCCTTTTCCCTCATCATTTGCCGTTTTGTCTTCGGATTTATGGCACTCTAGATTAGGCCATCCGGGTGATGTCATTTTAAATAAACTTTGTCATTTCAATTTCATTAAATGTACTAAGACCCGTCAACGATTTTACACTTCTTGTCCCCTCGGGAAGCATGTTAAACTCCCATTTTATGACTCTTTATCCTTTACGTATATGCCATTTGATATTGTGTATAGTGACCTGTGGACCTCTCCCATACTTAGTTCCCATGGCCACCGTTATTACGTACTTTTTTTGGATAATTTCTCTAATTTTTTATGGACTTTTCCACTCTCACAAAAATCTGATGTATATTCCACCTTTCTCCAATTCTATACCTACATACACACACAATTTGAACGCGACATTAAAATCTTTCAATGCGATAATGGTCGTGAATTTGATAATTCTTCCTTTCATCAATTTAGAAAACTTCATGGCATGACCTTTCGTTTTTCTTGTCCACATACCTCCCCACAAAATGGCCAAGCCAAACGGAAAATTAAAACCATTAACAACATTATCCGCACATTACTCGCTCATGCTTCCCTTCCTCCCTCCTTTTGTCACCATGCCCTAGCAATGGCTATCTATCTTCTTAATATTCTCCCTTCCAAACTACTAACCTATAAAACTCCAACTGAAATTCTCTACCACAAACTCCCCACCTATGATCATCTTCGAGTTTTTGGTTGTCTATGCTTTCCTCTTTTCCCATCCACAACCATTCACAAACTTCAACGTCGCTCCGCCCCGTGTGTATTTTTAGGATATCCATCGAATCATCGTGGTTACAAATGCTATGATCTCTCTAGCAGAAAAATCCTCATATGTAAACATGTGATTTTTGATGAGCTTACTTTTCCCTTTGCCACTTTGCTTTCCCCAACTCCTCCCACCTATGACTTCTTAAGCGATGGGTTATCCCCTTCCTTACTCTCTCACTTCCATGAGCATCCTCTCGATCCTATAAGCCCTTCGCCTCCTTCTCCACAACCACCACAACTGAGTCCACCTCCTTCACCTCCACCTTCCACACCACCCTCATCCTATCCCCCTCCCCCAACCAGGCCTGTCACTAGGGGGCAACGAGGTATATTTAAACGTTATCCAAAATATCAGCACGCCTTTCCCATGCACACAACCCAACCACCAGTCACCATTTCTCCCATCCCCAAAAATCCCACCACTGCCCTTCATGACCCGAATTGGAAACTTGCCATGACTAATGAATTTAATGCTCTTATTAAAAATAAGACGTGGGACTTAGTACCTCGTCCTTCCAATGTTAATATCATTCGGTCCATGTAGATTTTTCGACATAAGAGACATTCTGAGGGTTCT
The DNA here is from genome assembly GCA_039764185.1 of Tamarix austromongolica. Lineage (NCBI taxonomy): Eukaryota > Viridiplantae > Streptophyta > Magnoliopsida > Caryophyllales > Tamaricaceae > Tamarix > Tamarix austromongolica. The sequence continues at coordinate 21,456,534 of CM077808.1, read as the reverse complement.
TTTGAGCGGCACAAAGCTCGTCTTGTTTGTGATGTTAGGTCACAAAAAGCAGGTGTGTATTGTGATGAAACCTTCAGTCTTGTTGTCAAACCAGTGACCATTCGCACCGTTCTCAGTCTTGCCTTGTCCAACTCCTGGCCCATTCATCAGTTGGACATCAAGAATGCTTTTCTTCATGGGACTTTGAATGAAACAGTTTACATGCACCAACCACTGGGTTTTAGAGACCCTAATCGACCGAATCATGTATGTCTGCTCAGAAAATCTCTTTATGGTTTGAAACAAGCTCCCCGGGTATGGTATCAATGGTTTGCGGATTATGTTGCTTCCATTGGTTTCACTCATAGCCGATCTGATCACTCCTTATTTATCTACCGTCATGGTGCTAATCTAGCTTATCTACTGCTCTATGTTGATGACATAATTCTTACTGCATCCTCTGATGCTCTACGCAAATCCATTATCACTCTCCTCAGCACCGAATTTGCCATGAAAGACTTGGGTCCCTTGAGTTATTTTCTGGGCATTCCTGTGGTTCGTCACAAGGGTGGTCTATTTTTATCCCAACAAAAGTATGCTGAGGATATTCTTGGCAGGGCAGGCATGACTAGTTGTATTCCCTCCGCCACTCCTGTGGACACAAAAGGTAAACTCAGTGCTTTTTCAGACCCTAAATATAGTGATCCTACCAAATATCGCCAGCTTGTCGGTGCCTTACAGTATTTAACCTTTACCCGTCCTGATATTTCCTATGCCGTTCAACAGGTTTGCCTATACATGCATGATCCTCGGGATGCTCATATGGATGCTCTCAAACGCATCTTGAGCTATATTCAAGGCAATGTGGCTTTTGGTATCCATTTGTACAAGTCCTCCCCTCTTTCGTTGATCTCTTATACCGATGCTGATTGGGGCGGATGTCCAGACACTCACCGCTCCACCTCCAGGTATTGTATCTTCCTCGGAGATAATCTTGTTTCCTGGTCTTCCAAGCGCAAACTGACTATTTCCAAATCAAGTGCCGAAGCAGAATACAGAGGGGTCGCCAATGTTGTGTCTGAATCTTGTTGGCTTCGCAACCTGCTCCTTGAAATCCACTGTTCGCTTTCCCGAGCTACTTTGGTTTACTGTGATAATGTTAGCGCCATGTATCTCTCTGGCAATCCCATTCAACATCAACGCACTAAGCATATCGAGTTGGATATTCACTTTGTTCGCGAACAGGTTAAACGAAGCGCCGTCCGTGTTCTTCATGTCCCATCTCGTTACCAAATTGCTGATATTTTCACAAAAGGACTTCCACGTCTTTTATTTGATGAGTTTCGCGATAGTCTTAGTGTCCGCCCATCTCCCACTTTGACTGCGAGGGAGTGTTGGACTAGGGTTTCTATATTTAGCTTATCATTACTACATTCCATATATAGATTAGTAACCCTAATTATGTAATTATATATACTCTTATTATTATCAATGCATGGATCGAAGGATACTCTCCTACATTCATGTCTAGTCGTATATCAATGCTTTTCGAATTCGATATATGCTGGGTAGAGGAGTGAATTAATAACTAGGCTTTGCTTCATTGTTTAATTTTGTGGGTGATTTACTAAATCTTTGAGTTCTTGAAGAAACTAACACCAGTTCCTCTTAGACTACCTGGATTGGCCATCTTTTTTCCTATTATTTCCTCTTATTTATTTATTTATTTATTTATTTTGTTCCTTTTGTGTTTTTCGATGGTAATTTATATGTACAAATTTACTTTGAGTTTTGTGTGATTAATTTAGGAGTATCCCATAATAATATTTCACTAATTAAATTTTCTAAGTTAAGGGATCATAAAAGACTGTTAATTTAGATAAAATTAATTAGCAAAATATAAGAAAATAAGTGGACATACATATCCATGCATGCATGGAGGCATGTCCATCCCATGCATAACCATTTATTGTAGCATGCTTGGATAAAATAAGAAGACATACCAGCTCATGCACCAACCATGCATGTATGGTGACATGTCCAGCCTAAGCATAACCAGTTATGATAGCATGTCAAGCCCGAGTCCAGGCAACTATAGTCACACATCAAGTCAAGGTTCAACCAGCTATTTTATTATTAATCCCAAGTGTTATGACACCTAAGAAGGCAAATCACCCTATTACCAAGCTGATTTTGAAAATAAAAAAGAATAAAAAGAATAAAAAAAATGAATCATGACAAGGGGATAATGGAGTAGGTGAGGAAAGTTAGGTAAGTCAACTTTGGGTAATAACCAGTCCAAGTTAACCCTATCCACTAGGAAAAGATTTAACACCACAAATCAGGTTGTGTTGATTGGATAAAGCATGATAACTGATTGATTAAGTTTGGGGAGTGAGTGATTGAATGCACTTTAATAAGTCAACTTGTATGTTCAACTATATAGAGGTATGGGTGTTTAAAATCAGGCTATAACACTTTCCATGTGCTGAACATATTTAAGTTACAATCCAACTCATTGTTAACTTGTATTAGGTAACTACATTAGTTGGAATGTAACTAAGTAGGTAAAGGGAAGGGTAGAATGGACTTTTTGTACAAATGGATGCCATTATAAATATGGGTAGCTTCAACACAATGGGACACTACCTGTTTGAATTAAAAATTAGATTTTCTAGCTCCTTATGCCCCCTCTACAAAGTTGAGTGAAAACTTTGTCTTGAGATTAAAATCTCATGATTTTTATCTTAAGTTTTGAAACCTTGAGTGGTAGTTATGAGTGGTATGATCTTTAGACCTATCTTAGATCAAATATTATCCTACTTCTCATCTCTTTTCTCCACTTTAGCTTTTGGTGGTCAATTATCCTATAAGTCACCATCTTCCATTAAGCATATGTCAACTTATTTAGCATATGCATGAAAATGGTATCATAGCTTAAGGTTGAGAATTTGGGATAATTTTCATCTCATCTTTTCCTTCTTTACCTTGTCTAAGCCTGAATACTTTACGAAAACTTTTCTAGCCACCCATCATAATTTTTAAACCTCATTTAACCTATCCTATACAAACACATCCCCTTGCTCTATTGTTTTCTTCTTCAAACTCAATCAACTATGGGTGATGAGCAAATTCTAAGAGGCTTGAGCCTTGAAAGGCACAAAACTTAAGAAGAGATCATTCCATTGAGAGCCTAAAAAATGGCATGAGAAGAGTTATTGGGATTTTGGAGAATCTCATGCAAAACCTAACACTCTAAAACCAAATGTTTCCCTTCCAACCAAGAAGGAGACCCCATTTTCACCATCATGAGGTTATTGAATCTAGCACAAGTGATGGTGCTAGTGATTCCAACTTCTCATCTAGTGATTTCCCATATAAAAAAAAAGGAGACATGAAAGGAGAGATCATTTTCATGACATCAAAGCTAAAATGCCTGAGTTTGAAGGATCACATAATCTAGAAGACTTCTTAGAGTGGGAGTTGAGGTGCTCTAGGGTGTTTTAAGTGTAATGCTATAATGAAGAGAAGATATTTATGATTGCAATCCTCATGCTCAAGGGACATGTCTCTTTGCAGTGGGAAAGCCTTACTCACCAAATGAGCAATAAGGAGAAGTCTAAAGTGAAATCTTAGTCAAAGATAAGGAAGCTTTTGAGGGAAAGGTTTTTTCCCTCATCCCACACTCAAGACCTCTGCAACAAGATGCAACCTTGAAGCAAGAGTCAATGAGTGTTGAATAATACATCAAGGAGTTTGAGCCATTGAGGATTAAGGAGTGACAATATACACAAGGTAGAGTTTCATAAATACTACAACTTAGATGAGCTTTTTCATCTATGCACTAAGGTGGAGAAATATTGAAAAAAGAAGAGAGGGCCAAAGTTTTCTCAAGGAAGATTCATAGATAACACTTTTAAAGAGGCCCCCTCAGCATCCAAGCCATTCATCCCATTAGAAATGTTGAAATGAAGGATAAGGGGAAAGGTGTTTGGTTTGAATCTAACAAATAAATGGTGTGAGATGCTTCAAGTGTCAATTCCTAAGGTGCTATCAAAATGAGTGTCCCTATAAAAGAGTTATGGCTCTTTTAGGCTTGGAGGAGTAAGCCCACGAGGAGAGAATGGAAGATATCAAATTAATACATGGGGAGGAGAAAGAGCAAGAAGAGGCTCCCCCAGATGTAGGAGAAGCCCTAATGGCAAGAAGGGTGTTGCACACCAAGGAGTTTATGAAAGAGGAGACACAATGAGAGAACATATTTCAAACCAAGTGAACAATACATGGTAAGGTATGTTCCCTTATTATTGATGGAGGTAGTTATGAAAATGTATCCTCTTGCACACTGGTGGAGAAACTTCACTTATCTACCACTGAATATGCCAAACCATATAAGCTACAATAGATTAATAATGGAAGCATGGTTGAGGTGAATAAGTAAGTTGTAGTTCCTTTTTTCCATTAGAAAAACCTACCAAGATAATGTGGTATGTAATGTGGCTTCCATGGATGCTTGTCTTCTATTGCTAGGAAGATCTTGACAATATGATAGGCATATCTAACATGATGGTAGAAGGAACACTTATTATTTTAAATTTACCCAAAAGAATATTGTACTCACACCATTTAGTCCCTGTTCCTCACTTGTTAGGGAGGAAGCTAAAAAAAACCTTGTTTTTAGATAGCAAGGAGATAGATAAGGCACTAGATAAGGGGAAGGTCATGTATTCTTCGTTGTTTCTTGAAGATAATGAAGGAAGTGGAGGAAGTAACCTATAGGTCAAACCTTTGCTAGGGGAGTTTAGGGATGTTTTTCCTTAGTCCTTATGCGATACTGACCCTTTTAGTACCAAAGAAGGATGAAAGTATGAGGACATGTGTTGAGAGTAGAGATATCGATAATGTCACCATCAAGTATAAGTATCCCATACCTAGACTTGATTATATGATGGATTACTTACATGGAGCTTGTGTGTTTTCGAAGATTGATTTGATGAGTGGATACTACCATATTATAGTAAAGGAGGGAGATGAATGGAAGACTGACTTCAAAACTAAGGGAGGATTATACAAATGGATGTTGATGCCTTTTGGTCTCTCAAAATCTCCTAGCACCCTAATAAGGCTCATAGATGAAGTCCTAAGGCCCTTTATCTCTAAATTTATGGTAACGTACTTTGATCATATACTTGTGTATTCCTCTAGTAGTGACTACCATGTAAGTGTTTAAGGTTTGTATTTTTGGCCCTTAGGAACAACAAATTGTATGGAAATTTAGAGAAGTGTGAAATTTTTGTATCAAAAGTCACCTTCCTAGAATTTGTTGTATCTAAGGATGATATTTAATGAATTATTAAAAGATGGAGGCAATAAGGTTGTTGCTTATACCCACATCCATTATCCACATTCAATCCTTTCATGTAATTGACTTAGTTTATAGGAGGTTCATAAAAATATTTAGAACTCTTTTGGTCCTTGTCACTAAGTTTATTAAGAAGGGATAATTTAAGTGGACACCTGAAACCCAAGAAGCATATGACGTGATCAAGGGAAAGCTAAATGAGGCCCTCATATTGAGGCTACGAGATTTGCTTAAATTTTTAAAGTTGAATGTGATGTAAGTAGAGTTTGGATTGGAGTGGTATTACTATAAGAAGGCAAGCTAATAACCTATTTTAGTGAGAAGCTTAATGGATCAAGATCTAGCTACAACACTTATAACAAGGATATTTATGCCATTATTAAGGCTATAGACCAGTGGTATCATTATCTAAGGTCAACATAATTTGTATTACATACTAATCATGAGTATTTTAAGTATGTAAATGAGCAAAATAAGCTCAAACTTAGGAATGCTAGGTGGAAAGAATTTTTATAATCGTAGTTTTTTTGTAGAAACACATAAGAGTGGCAAAACCAATATAGTAGCTGATGCCGTCTTTAGAAGGTATTATATGTTGTCCCTATTAGAAGCTTCAGTCTTAGGGTTTAGATTCTTGAAGAAGCTATAAAATGAGGATGGATACTTTACATTCTACGTTAAAGACGGATACAAGCTTCGAAGCTCTTATATCATATAAGATGGATTCCTCTTTGAGAATACTAAACTTTGCATCTCGAAAAGTCCCATTCAAGAGCTGTTGATATAAGAAGCATATAAAGGTGGGCTAGCCGAAATTTTTGGGATGAAAAGGATCTATAATCTACTTTAGGAGCAGTTTGATTGGCGAAATATGATAAGTGATGTACATAGAGTCATAGCTAGATGTGCTACTTGTCAAAAGTTCAAGAGTCACTTCCACCCAAAACTCTCCATTGCTCATTCCTCATCAACCTGAGGGTTATGTGATTATGGACTTCATAGCGGCTTTAAATTGAACACAAAGGTAAAATGGTGCCATTATGGTAGTGATGGATTAGTTGTCTAAAATGGCTCACTTCATCCCCTTTTGATAATATGGATGATGCCTCTTATATAGTTGATATATTCTTTAAAGAAATAGTAAGGTTGCATGGTATTTCTAATTCCATTGTCTCAGATAGGGATCATCTTTGTTTTTCCCTACTGTAACACCCCAAAATTCACCTTTTTTTTAAAATGGAAGCAATTATAATAGAAATATTTAGATTAGAACCCGTAAATTCTAGCGATGCTACCGCCACACTTAGTACCAGACCGGTTCACTCCTACAGTTCCAGTACTAAGTGCTAAGGCTAAAGAAAACAACTCAATAAACATTAATAGATAGTTCGAATTCAAAGATACGGAAATCAGGTACGCACAAGTCTTTATTCAATTCCAAATACGAGGGTAGTTATTCAGGGAAAAGAAATAACTACAATAATAAAGTTGTTTCGAAAGTGATATTCATAAATAGAAAAGATAGTAATAATAAAATTCAATGGAAAGCCGGCCACGTCACTCTGATAATCGATCCAGCCCGATCATCACTCGTCCCCACCTGATGTCCCATAGACATTTATAGCATCATAATACACATCTCCTACCTGCAGGAAATCAGATAGGCCTTCTATTCGTTGGAATGAGCAGCACCCATGAAAAGGGTGATCAGTACGCTACGTACCGAGTAAGGTGACTAAGCACTAAGGCCAACACATAGCATATAAAATCATGCAAATAATAATAGGGCATAATCACCAACAATAACATAAAGACAAATGAACGATCAGGTGGAAATGCCAAGATCCGATATAGTTTAAATTAATTACTTCATTAATCCTTTATCAAAATATTTTCACACCATACTCTTTATCAAGTCCATACGATTACGGGAACCCCACTATTTTAGCCGGTGGATCGGTCGCGAGGGTACATGCCCTACCACTATTATATGCCGGTGGATCGGTCGCGAGGGTAACATGCCCTGCCACTATTATATGTCGGTGGATCGGTCTGGCCCCTTTATCGTACGGTGTTCCACTGTAAGTAATTAGTGTCTTCTCACATCTTAACAACAGATATAGTTTGGTTTGTTGAGCTCAGAATCCCCCACTATTATAGCCGGTGGATTGGTCGCAAGGGTACATGCCCTGACACTATTTTAACTGGTGGATCGGTCGCGAGGGAAAACATTCCCTGCCACTATTATGCCGGTGGATCAGTCTGGGCCCGGCTCAACATCTTCCACTTTACGTAATTAATATTTTAAATGTCTTATTTAGAAATCATCAAGACTTGCACGTCAGCCACCCACCATGCTTACTCCTCATCTTAGGTTGACCCCTCCAACCTTAGTTAATCATCACCACCATAGTTAGTTATGACATACTCTAGCACCCATGCAAAACCCTAATTTCCATGCAAAACCCTAACTCCACGTAGACCATGCTTCCATGTAAACCCTAACATAATACCATTTCATGCAAGCCTCTAACACCGTACCATTTCACACGAAACCCTAACACCATGCCCTTTCGTGTAAAACCCTATCACCCTACTATTTCATGCAAAATCCTAACACCATACTATTTTATGCAAAACCCTAGCAGCATGCAACTCCATGCAAAACCCTAACTCTTATGCAAACCCTAGCTCCCATGCAAACCCTAACTCCACATAAAACATATTTCCATGCAAACCCTATTCTCCCATGCAAACCCTAACTCCACGTAAAACATATTTCCATGCAAACCCTAACTCCCATGCAACCCATTTTCCATGGAAACCCTACTTTTATGCAAACCCTAATCCTCATGCAAAACCCTAATCACCAAGCAACCTCATCAATATTTTACAACTCCATCATTATTTTACGCCCCCATCATTACCTTACAACCCCATAATTATCTTACCGCTCCATCATTATTTTACAACCCCATCATGCATGTCTTAAGGCCAAATTATACAAAAATAATAACATAAATGTACACATGATTCTCATGCCACCATTTATCCACACCAACATACTTCAATCCCATAGTCATGCTGTATTAATAACAATTATACAATATTCACATGAAATACACTATAATTAACATCATATGGCGTGCATAACATAAAAATCACATAATACAAGTATGGCCTTAGCACCCCTTACCTAGAACGTCACCGATCTTGGAGCACGCTCCTATACCACTTGAGGGTTTTGGTTGGGCTCACCTACTATGGGAAAAATACTAGGATTAGGTTTTCTCTTAAGAATACTATTATTTCTAACTTATCCCAAGACCTTATTTTTAATTAAAAATTATTATACTAGAATTGACTCTACAAAATACTAGTCGAATATTAATAATAAAACTAATGCAGTTCAAAATAAAAAGGTGATATAAGGGTTTCTACCCTTCACCAAAATAATATTAGTAAAGATAAAATAATAATAATAATAATAATAATAATAATAATAATTCTAATAACAACTAAATATTATAAATAAAGATAATATTAAAAATACTAATACTAATACTAATACTAATAATAATAATAATAATAATAATAATAATAATAATAATAATAATAATAATAATAATAATAATATAAGCTTTAAATTTAAAGTGGGGTTTTGACCCTACTTATAACTAATGACCTACTATTTATAAATATTAATAATAAAATTAATAACATATATAATAATATTAACATAATAAAGAAAATAATAATATTAGTATTAATGGTTATAAAAACAATAGAAATAATAACACTAAAATACATAAGTGCTAATGTTAATACAAAATTAGGGCCTAAGATTTTCTAGAATAATAAATAAAATGTTAATAATAATTATTCTAATAATTATAATATTAATAATAATAAGAATTAATGATAATAATCATATAATAATTCAATTAATAACTTAAAATTCGAAACTAACAATAAAATTATTTTATTACCACTCTTCACCTTGCAAGTACAATTCAGCATAAATTTATATCAAATAATAATAATAATAGCAAGGAAATAATTATTATATTCGAATAGTTACTAATAAATAAAATAAAAATAGAATAATTTACAATAAATAGTAAATAATGACTAAGGAGGTCTAGGGTTTCACCTTGAGTCGGCAGGAATAGGTGGCACCGACGATGGTTCACGGCGTGGCCAGAAAAAATGATCTAAGAGGGAAATAGATGAAGAAAAAGAGAGAAGGAGCAGGGGAAAAATTAAAATAAGGTTCTGGTTCCGTGGCGGAGGATTAGAGGGAGTTTTTGGGTGGTTCAGAGGGCAGTAGAAGTAGCAGAAACGGCGGCGGACGACGGCTTAAGGGTTTCGGGGTGAAAATTCTGGCTAGATGAGCAACAAACTTTGCATAGTTATAGAGGCCTGTGCAAGAAGAATCAAAGGTTGAAAATGGTTTAGTTAATTAGAGGAAATTTCAGGGAAGAAATTGGAATGCTGTGGTGGCGCTGAAGTTGGCTATCAGCGGCGGAAGATGCGTCTGAAGTCACAGTGGCGGCAGCCTTCGCTTAGGGTTACAGGTGAGAAAAAAAAATCCAAAACTCCTACAATTAGGCTATTTATAGATGGTAGATGGGATAATAGGGTTTTGGGGGTCGGTAGGAAGGTATTAAGTGCGAGAATTTGGGTGGCTGGCGGCAGTAATTGGTCGGCAATCGTTTGAGTTGCCTCGAAGTTTCGCGAGGCTGGGGAGAGGAAATGGGCGAGAATTACGCCAATTTATTCCTCGAGTCAAGGGGAATACAAAGAGACGAGAAACGGATGGTCAAAGTCTTTGTAGCCGGAGACGCCATTGATGGGTCGGGAGCTGGAGCCGCGTCGACGGAGGAGAAAGGGGGAAGAAGGAAAAAGAAGAGGAGATGGACTGGTCAGCTGGGGAAAGAAAAGAAAAGGGGAAGAACCGGGCGGTTCGGCGACGCAAGTAAAGTTTAAATGAAACGTTGCGTTCCGTTGGAAAAATAATCAAAACGCAGCGTTGGAAGGGGGACGAAGGGTGCGCCGTGCAGCTGGGCCGAAGGGAAAGGAAGAAGGGAAACTGGGTCGCAAGCTGGCCCAGTTCGGGGAGAAGAAGAAAAGAAAAAGAAAAGAAGAAGAAGAAAAGAAAAAGAAAAGAAGAAGAAGAAAAAGGAAGAAAAAGGAAAAAGGGAAAAAGAAAAATAGGGGTTTGGTTTAATTAAATTAATTAGGATATTTGGGTTATTTAAAAATAATAATATTTAAATAATATAATATTTAAATCCCTTTTTAGGCTAAATAAGGATTTTTAAAAGATTTTTCATAAATTCTATTTTAATTAACAAAATACCCTAATTTCTCCAATTAAATTATTTATAAAATTCATATTAATTTCGAACTATTTTCTCCTTCTTATTTTAAATAAAATAATTTATTTAATTAATTTCCAAATTAAAATCTTTAATTAATTAAAATATCCAAATTCCTCCTAATTAAAATACTTATAAATGTATTCTTAATTTTCCCTAATTAATTTTCTTTTATTTTAAATAAAATAATATACTTAATTAACTATTATAATAAAACTTCATTTAAATATACTATTTAAAATTAGGAATTTTCAGGGCATTTCACCTACTCATTCTTGAATTTTAATACCCACTTGTTCTTTAATCCTTTTCTCCCCTTTGGCCTCGCTATAAGTTTATAGGTGTTGTTCTTTTGAAAAGAGCTAATCTCTTCCTTCATTGTAACCACCCACTTCACCTTGTGAGCTCCATTGAGGGCCTCACCATAACATAGAGAATCTCCACCATCTGAGAGTAACATATAATCTATTACATGATACTTTCTAGTCAGTATCGGTCTCCTAGTAGATCTTCACACTTCCTTAGGGGCTTCAAGGTTGTCAGACTCTTCGAGTTGAATTTGATCAGACTTGTAATCTTCACTTTCCATTACCTCAGTCTGTTGCCTTGACATATCTTCTTTTGAGTCACAAAGTGCCTCATCCATACTTCTTAAGTCAACTTTTCCCACTAGATCTTCTGTTTTGATATCATCACTTGATTCCTTAAGATGATCAATGTAGATATAATACTCTAAAATTTAGCTAAACCTAATCCTAAGTAATTTACTATATAATCTTATACTAATCTTAGAAAATCAATATTTCCACCTTACCCTAATTCTCTAGCCCTAACATTTAATCTAATCCTAATTTATCAATAATTAAACTATCCTAATATCCTAACATAAATTATATTAATCTTCCTATTTATTTTCCCTCTTTACGTTTTTCTCTTCTTTCTCTTCTCTTCCTCTAGACTGCTTTCCCCCTCTCCTTTTGCTTTTCCCCTTCTTATTACATGAATAATTTTCTGTAGATAATGCTTGGCGCACTCCATAACCCCCTTATCACTTGTCAAACTATACCTTACCCCCATCAACTCCCGGTTCCTCAGAATATGGGTTGGGTTGAAAAATTTTCCTTCATCCATTACACCTTCCTCCTCTTATCTCTAAATCTACTTGTCCATGTAAATAGATAAATGTCTAGCATTAAATTCTTTGACCACCCTATCTTCTCTCCCTTTTTTTTCTACAGTAATAACACACCTCTTCCTCCTTCCTCTCCTCCTTGCCACTACGAAAAGAACCTCAAAAAACCCCACCAGTGAGCCTAATGGAGGCACCACCACTAGCATTAACCTACACCAAAAACCCATGCATAACCATTAGAAAAATCCACCTCAACACAGCCTCCATCTCTAGCCAAATACAATATATCTCCTTCCTTTTTCTTCCTTCCTTGGCTGTGGCACCGATAATTGGTGCACCTCCCTCCACCCTTGGTATTTTTCACAACTACCTTTCCCCCTTCCTTTTTCACTATAGCTACATCATAATAGCCTGAACCTACACCCCACCATTTGGTAACTTTAATCGAAGCTCATCATCTGTAACACCCCCAAAATTCACTACTAAAATATTTCGTTTTATTAGAAGAAAATTGCAGAAGCCAAAATATTAAACAATAAATTTCAGGGATATTACCGCCACACTTAGTACCAGACCAGTTCACTCATACCATTCCAGTACCAAGTGCTAAGGCTAAGAAAAATGAAGTACAATTTGAAAGAAATTTAACATGCATAAATCAGAGTAGCGCATCAAATCGTTTACAAGAATAAAATCCAACAATGATGGTTACTTTAACAATATTAACATTAAAACCAGGAATTTAAGAGAGAAAGAGGAAAACCCTAATGGTATCGGATAATTCCTTACTCTCTTTCCCGTAGCCCACTTGAGTAGCACCTGAAAAGATCTGCAAGGGAACTGCCCATTGAATAGGCAGGGGCCCCACGAAGGGAACCCTTCAGTACTATGGTACTGAGTAACCCTTTAATACCACACTTAAAAACAGGCCCGCAATGCAACACATAATGCAAGCTATATACATTTGTAATCAGAGGTGTATACATAACAATCACATATATAACAAGTTATAAGTCACGATCAATACTTTTGGGCCTTAAGCCATATCATAGTGTAAAATCAATACATTTAGGCCTTAAGCCATTATTCCATCATCATTCAATCAATCTCATATTTATATCCATGTGAGTGCGAGAACCCTACTATTATAGCCGGTGGATCGGTCACTTATAGGGTAGAACACACCTAACTACTATTATATGCTGGTGGATTGGTCTCCAAGGCAAAACGCTCCAGGCCATTATTATTCGCCGGTGGACCGGTCTGGCCCCGACTCACATGGTGTTCCACTATAAGTGATTAGTATTTTTTCATAACTTTATTCACATACATAATTGGTTTTATTGAGCTCGGGACCCCCACTATTTTAGCCAGTGGATCGGAATATATATATAATCATCATCCAGGGCACAACGCTCCTGAGCCACTATTATAATTGGTGGACCGGTACTCATAATCACTTGCCAGGGCAACACGCTCCTGGGCCACTATTATATCCGGTGGATAGGTACTCATAATCACTTGCCAAAGCAACACGCTCCTGGGCCACTATTATAACCGGTGGATCGGTACTCATTATCATAAGTCATCTGGGCCCGGCTCATTACTATTCCACTTTCATTATTATTATCTTTCCTATCCTTAATCAGCACGACAAGTCATTTATTTGCCTCGGACGGGAGATCAAGAACCCGAGACACAAAGGTACACCGGTCGTATCGGTGCATACAAGCTACTCAGTACCCTTCAACCACGAACCCAAGGACGCAAAGGTACCCTGGTCGTACTGGTGCATACAGCTACTCAGTACCCTACCGACAAGGACACCTAATCCATAAGTATGTATACCCCCTAACTAGGTTCGTAGAGCTAGATAGAGTAAGATATAGGGCCTGGTTGGGGCACAAAGGCACACCAGCAAATACCAGAATAATCGTGGACTAAACCACGTCTTTAGGGTAGCGACCCCTAAAGAGTCACCATTCCCGATCGTGAGGTCTTTCACTTTAAGTATTAGTGTCTTAATTAAAGTGATCACGAAAAGCATAATAATCAGATACTTATTCACTTTCAATTGTTCTGATATCATTAGTCATTTCTTATTCAGAAGATTTTCCAGGATATCACAGAGAAAACATTAAGGCCATCATAATCTCATCTAATTCCAAATTAGGATTTGTTCTCGTGATACTTACTAGTTATTAAATACTCTTACCTTACTAATCAGCATTATTTGGATCATATTATGAAATTCCACAATCACAACGACATGTTAGGTATAAATTACTTATTTACCCCTTACTTATACAATTGCTAAGTCATTCCTTCCTTACTTGACAAATTACCCTATTATCCTTTAGGCTACTTATTTACCAAATTACCCTTTACCCAATTTAGGTTACCAAGTTATCGCCTACACCTTTTAGATCACCATTCACCCCTCATAATTGCTTCACTTAACATATGTCCCATTTGGTTGGTTAGATTACTATTTTTCCCTTTTCTTTTATTATAATTAACAACTTGCCCTTCAATTGGATAAATTACTAAATTACCCATCTTCGCTATTATGATTACCAATTTGCCCCTTTAGTAGGTTAAATAATTACTAACTCACCCTTTAGTCGATTAATTACCAAATTGCCCTTCTCCATTATCATAATTACTGAATCGCCCCTTAGTTGGTTAAATTACCAATTTACCCTTTCCATTGTCATAATTACCATTCTACCTTTCTCAATAATTATAATTACCATTTTACCCCTCTCCATAATTATAATTACCATTTTACCCCTCTCCATAATTACAAATACCAAATTACACTTCTCCATAATTATAATTACTAGTTTACACTTCTCCATTGTTATAATTATTAATTTACCCTTCTCCGTTCTTATAATTCCTATATTGTCCTTTTATTGGTTAATTTACCAAATTACCCTTCTCTCATAATTATCCAATTACCCCTTTTTAATCATAATTTAATTACCAAGTTATCCTTTGTCGTTATCGTAATTACCAAGTTACCCCTTACTCCCAAGTTTACCATAATATTCTTTTATTTACAAAATTACCCTTCTACCCCTTACTCCTAAATTACCATAATACCCCTTACTTATAAAATTACCATTTCACCATTCACTTATAAAATTACCATATTACCATTTACTTATGAAATTACTATTTTGCCCCTCTACCTCCAAAATTACCATAATGCCCCATTACTTGAAAAATTACCACCTTTTCCTTTACTCATAAAATTACAATAATACCCCTAACTTCCATAATTACCACAATACCCCTTTTTACGTGTAAAATTACCATATTGCCCTTTTCCTTCAAAATTACCATAATACCCTTCTTTCTCACAACTTACAATTTTATCCTTTTACTTATAAAATTATCATTTCACCCCTTTCTTTTAAAATTACCAAAATACCCTTTTACTTATAAAATTACCGTTTTGCCCCTTTTCTTCCAGAATTACCAAAATGCCATTTTACTTACCATTTTACCCTTTTACTCTAAAATTCTCAAAATACCCTTTCACTAATAAAGTTACCATTTTACCCCTTTATTACACCACTTTTATGAATTTACCACCACTATATAAAATAATAATATTAGTACTTCATTCTTATCATCTAACTCCACCAACTTGTCATTATTCAACATAATACTCGTTAGCAACTACATACATTAGATCATATACTTACATAGGCATATCACTAAAATATCCTTAGGCTCATAACAACATTATTCATGCATTAATGACATAATACATCATAGACAAGCATTTAACATTTCCATCAATAATCAAACTCATTCCTTAAGTATCACCTCTACACATGGCACAAAAGCTATTATAATTTTCTTTTCTTTTTATCAATAAATATAAGTAACCATATATATCATACTAAGCGACACAAAACATGCATAAAATCATACTAAAATCCCTAATGTTCTAGCATACGTTTTTCCATGCATTTAAGGGAGGTTTAACGATTACCTTAATCCCGCAAAAATCAAATCTTACCGGTATCTCAGTTAAAGACTCAAGCTTTAATTAGCAACTCAACACCTAAAAATAGTATCAAAGCTTATCATGTTAGAGATAAGAATCCAAGCATAAAACTTTATAAAATTTAATTAGTAAAACCCTTAACTTAAAATGCTATTATACCTTAAAAATTTTGCATTAAAATACTAAATCATGCAGCAGCTCATCTGCTCATGTAGCATGAGCTGCATGCAAAATAAAAAGGGGAGTCTCGAAGAGGGGGTTAAGGAGGCAAGATTTGTTATTTTTGGGTTAGGGTCTTTAGGCTAGAAAAGAAGGTAGCTGGGGGAGGATTGGAGGCAAGGTAAGGGTGCAAGAGTGAAGAGGGGGTGTAGGTGGAGGCTAAGGATGGTTTCCCGACATCATAGGGCAACGGAGGCGGCGGCAGCAAAGCGGCGAAGATGGCTGCCGAGGTGGGTCGAGGCGGAGAGGCTGAGAAGGAAGGAAAAGAGGAGGGAAAATGGAGGGGTACAAGGGATGTTTTCAACCAACTACGGCATGGTGGTGGTAGAGGGGGTTGCAGGGTGTTGAATGATGGGTTTGGTGGCGGCAGAGGTGGCCGGATGGCAGCTCACGAGGCGGTTGCAGGTGGCTTGGTGATAAGGGAGAAAAGTGGGGAGGAAAAGAAGAGGGCGAGAAGGGAGGAAGTGCAGGGGGCTCGAGGGTGGCTTGGGGGGTCTTATGGTGGCGCAGGGTAGTAGCAGGTGGTGGCAGAAGGTAGCCTAGGGGTTGGGTGCGGTGGTTGGAACGGCGGTTGGCGGCGGCGTGGAAAAAAATAGGGAACGATGGGGGAAAGGAAGGAGAGAAGAGGGAGATCGGGGAAGGGAAGGCAAGGCTCGAAAAATGGGGCAAGCAATGCTAGTGGGGAGAAGAAAAAGAAGAGGGATAGGCAGGGGGAGTAGGTGGCCGGACGGGCTGCAGTAGGGTGGCAGGTGGTGGTCGGGTGACAAGGAGGTGAAGGGAAGAAGAAGGAAAGGAAGAGGACATGTGAGATAGGGATGCAGGGGTTAGTTTGGTTTGAATTAGGAAAGAAAATGATGAGGGAGAGAGAGGGAGTAGCAGGGGGCAGGTGCGGTGGCGTGGAAGAAGAAAGAAAGGGAGGGGAGGTGCGAGCGGCTGGACCGGCGAAGGAAAGAAGGGGAGTCGGCCCAAGCACGCAGGGCATTAGGCTGTGCTGGACGGGTGTGCGAGGAGGAGAAGGGGGGAGAAATAGGCCTGGCCCAAGCACGCAGGGGAGGGGGAGATGCAGACCGGTGCGGGCGGCCCAAGGAGGAGAAAAAAGAGAAAAGAGAAGGAAGAAGAAAAAAGGAGAAAAAAGGAGAAGGAAAAGAAAAAGGAAATGAGAAAACAGGGGAAATAAAATAAATTAATTTATAAAATCATAAAATGTAATATTCTTGATAAATTATTTAATTTAATAATTTAATTCATTATAATCTAATATATTAGTTTAACAAGGATAAAGTTAGTAAAATATTAGTTTGGAAAATTATTTAAATAAAAATAGCATGATATAATAAAAAAATATCTATTTTAATTTACTAAATATTCCCGTCCAAATTTATATACTTAAAAATCCATAAATTAATAAAATTAAATAATTTTAAAAGCTAATTTATTTCAAATAAAAGCTATTTATTAGATTATTGGTTTTCTAAAATTTTGGGGGATTACATCATCCCCCTTTGGTAGCTTCAACTAAATCCCAACTCCTATCCTTTGGTAGCTTCAACTAAACCACATCTTCCACCCTTTGACATCTCCAACTGCATCATAACACCATCCTTTAGCTCCCAAAACTAAACACTAGTCCTCCTTATTTCAGGCTCCCAGAACGGTAGTTTGTGCTATTGCACCACCCTCCCATGGCACAACCCTCTGTTTCCCCTCGTCTGATTGTACAAAAGTTTCTAAAACACCACCTTACGTGGTTTGGTTTTCTCCCTTATTTCACCCCTCCATTTCATTAAACATTTCCTTAATTATGTTCTTTAATCCTACTATATTTTATTATGATTTTATTAGGTGATTTGCCTGTGGTTCTAGAAGATGCGGAATAATATTTGTGTGCTTAGAGACTAGAGTCATTTTTGTAAGGATACTTGTCGTAGTCTAGGATTTGTGATTGCTAAGCATTATGCATATTTTTTGTTGTAATATATTATTGTTGATATTATGATATACGATTGATATTATATGATAAAAAATGAGTAATTAAATATATGTGATATTGTTATTTTATATGGAAAAACACTCGGTGTAAAATATGGATGTATCATGGTTTTATTAATGGTATAATGAATGTGAAGTGAGTATGATACGGATAAATATTTGAATTTGAAATAATGTTACTAATCACATCATATTCGTATGAAGTAAGGGCTTTGTTACCGATAAGTTATTTTTGTTAGTATGGGTTAAATATGAGAATCTTGACATTTGAAGGTGTTATATCATCCAAAAATGTTCTAAGGAACTTATATGAAGTGTATAGAGTAGTTGTGAATGACCTAAGTTTAATAAAGTATGAAAATGGTTTGATTTTAGGAATAGTAACCCTCAAATGAAGAGGCTATTATCACTTGTGTAAAATGGTAGAGTTAGACCATCAAAATCAAATATGTTGTTAAACTTGTTTTTTGGGGATATATATTGAATCTGGTGATTATTTGATCATTACATAAAAAGTTATGTTTGATTTGTAAAATTGAGTTTTATGATTCCTAAGAATAGTTACTTTTGGGATAGGGTTACTATCATATATGAAAGACCACAAATTTAGGCCTTCAAATTCAAGAATGTTGGTAATAATAATATTTGAGGAAGAGTTACTAAGTTTGGTAATTAAAAGAGTAACAGAATAAGAGTTGTGATAAAAGTGTGAAAATAGTGTTTGAGGGAAATATAGGGACCTTAAATCTAGTGAACGACCTTATGATCTTCGTGATGTACTCTACCTACTTTAAATGTGTTTTGTACCTTTTAATCAATCATGAATAAGGAATTAATCATTTGAATTGAAAGATTACATGAGTCAGGCAAAGGAGATTATGAATCTGTTCCATTAGATGATAATAGTGACTTAAGTGTCTTGTCCTTGAGAGGTGCTTTGGATTGTTCCACTAGTTTAAGAATATTGGTTGATAAACATTTTTCCTTGATAGGTGTTTTATGGATCCATTTGAATCGATGATAATGGTGGCTTAAGTGTTTTGTCTCTAAGTACTAGGGGCCCATTCTCATTAGGAATAAGAATATAGATTGAGATAACTAACTTAATGGATAAGATATTAATGATTTAAAGTTTAAAAGCACATGATTTTAGACTAAGGTGTTTGATCCATTCTACCAGATGATAATGGTGGCTCAAGTGTGTTGTTCTAGAGAGGTGCTTTAGACCATTCCTCTAGTTTAAGAATAGAGGATTAGGAGTGTTTTACCTTGAGAAGTGTTGGATCATTTCCACCAAATGATAATATTTACTCAGGTGTGTGTCCCTGAGAGGTGCTTCAGACCAAGATGTCAATTTAAGAATAGTTGGATCCTTAAACTCAATGTAAATAAAAGAATGAAAAATGGTTATATCCAATGAAGAGGCTTGGATTAGTATTTTCCTTGGATACTTTATGTGTTGTACAGGCGTACATATCGTGTGATATGAATGTATGTATTTAACTATATCCCTGACTTGATGGTATTGTTACCTTACTTAGTATGTTGTGTGCTAACCATTCATTCCATGGGCGCTGCTCATTCCTATGAGAAAAATAACCAAATGCTTCAAGGAAGTCTTTGATGACCAGTTAGATGATTTTGCTACCTTTGATGCACCATATGGGGATGAATGACTTTTCTTTTACTGGTTGTTTGGGCGAAGAGTCATGTTATTTGATTGATATTTACTTTTACATAGATACATTTTGGACTCTTCAATCTACGGTATCTATTTTGTTTTATTTTATTATTTTATCCCAAAGTTAATCTCCAAACTCATATATATTTATATAGCTTCCCTCATTTCTTGTTACCCTATTTTACTTTGAATGGTTTTAGCCTTGCAATTTTTATAAGGATGGTATGGTAAACTAGACTTGTATCAATTATAGCATCAGCACCCAAAACTTTGTTTATATGCTTCTATTGTAAAATAAAAAATTTTAGTAGTAAAATTTGGGGTATTAAAATTTGGTATTAGATCTTTGGTTTTGATCATTGTGTTTTATTTTAAAAAAAGTTTGTTTTCTTCGAACTAGCCCTTATCTTATTTTATTTGTCTATTTCCTATTTTAGAAAAAACCCAATTCTTCAAAAACTCATCTTGACTTGTGAGGAATTGAGAACAATTAGCCTAGGTGGCCCTTGAATGTGATTATCTCTATTATGCATAGTATAATAGGAATATTTTTCCTAACATGCCTCCTATTTTGCAACTAATTCAGTATACCATTTAACGATTATGTTGTTTTTCAGAGGAGACGTGTGAAGTGTTCATTGAATTGGTCCACCGCCTGCATCCGCCACCACCACCACCACCACCTTCACATTACCCACTGGAGGGTACTGGAGAATAATGGCTTTAGAGGGTTACATTATCAACCCTAACTTATGCTGGTGATGAGGATTCATTCATCTTAGAAGGATGGATCCTATAATGGATAGGTTGTATGAGGGAGTTCATCACCCACTTACTCAAAAGGTGAGCATTGTACCTTTCTCATTACGAGGGGTTGTTAGCACTTGATGGGTAAGATATTCTGTGCTAGTAGGACTGCCAATGTCTTGGGAGGTTTTTAAGGCAATGATTCATGCTAAGTTTTACCCTAAGAGTCTTAAGAGGTATAATTTGAAGGAGTTTGTGTAGTTGACTCAAGGGAGCATGACTATGAGGCAGCACCACACTTGATTCATGGAGTTATTGATGTTTGCACCGAGGATTGCAACCAGTGAGTCAATGATGGTCTATCAGTTTTAGCAGGGGTCCCATTTTAACATCCAAACAATGATGGGGGCCATTTTAACATCTAAAGGATTATGGGGGCCATGGATTTTCAGGACATGGCCACATTATATAAAGGGCATGTGTCGCCACTACACCGGTTCAAGAGCAGGTTTCTATTTTGGGCAAGACAAAGCCAAAGACAAAAGGTTCTAGATGTAGGATCCAGTTTTAGGGAGGAAAACCTGTAATGCTTCAAGAGTGAGGTTAGATCCATACTTAGAAGGTCAGTTTTCAAAACTTGGATCAAGTTGGTAGTCGAGGTAGATCTTCAGGTCAACCGATGTGCTTCATGTGTCAATTCTATGGTCAACACCATCTAGGGTATGACTACAGGGGCCCTCCTATTCAATACAGGATGGTTGGTCAGTTGAGCCACCAATTTTTTAAGTGCTAACATCAGTAGGGTCAATACTAGCAGCTAGGATAATTGATACAACAGCAGCAAGCATACTTGTAGCTTGCATACCAACCATAACAACAACATAGGACACTTGCCTCAACCAATGG
The DNA here is from genome assembly GCA_039764185.1 of Tamarix austromongolica. Classification (NCBI taxonomy): domain Eukaryota; kingdom Viridiplantae; phylum Streptophyta; class Magnoliopsida; order Caryophyllales; family Tamaricaceae; genus Tamarix; species Tamarix austromongolica. The sequence goes on along the minus strand of CM077808.1, from coordinate 21,435,114 downwards.
TCATCTTGGAGAGGCTAAGGGGACACCATAAGAGCTTTGCCTTTTTCCTCAAGGAGGAGGACAAACCCAGGGTTCTAATTGGTATCATGGAGGATACTAAGGAGGACAATCAGGCAGGCGCCTACATATCATTAGCCAGGTAGAGGGTGATCGACAGTTAGATGTGGTCACTAATACATTCTCCATTCTTTTGTAAATAACTTATCTATTTCTTGATTTAGGGGAGTCTCTATCATTTGGTTCTTCTACCTTCATTACTAGAGGTGTATTGTCTCCATCTTCTACTATTTTTATTTTCTATGATGGTACCTTTTAGGGACATATTGGATTGTACTAGGCTCTACTTGGACATGACCTTAGAGATTAGTGGGGTAGAATTCCTAATAGACTTTTTTTGTTATGGACCTTCAGGACTTTGATGTTATCCTTGGGATAGATATGTTAGGGAGGTACAAGGTAATGATAGATTGTTCATAAGAGCAAGTCATCCTAGGGTTTCCTACCGAAGATGCTAGCCTAGGTCTATGATAAGGTTATATCTACCTATACGTTATATTCATTGGTGTAGATGGGTTACCCTATGTATTTGTGTAGAGTTGAAGAGTTGAACAAGGATGTGTCAGCTTTGAAGGATATATCGGTAGCTAGGGAGTTTCCTTACGTATTTCTTGAGGAGATCCTAGGTATGCCGTCGTAACTTGATATTGAATTCACTATTATGGTTGTACAAGCAGATGAACATGTGTTGAAGGAACCTTACCTGATTAGTTAGAGGAGTTATTAGCTCATGGATACATTCATCTTAGTGTGTCTCCATTAGGAGCATCAACTTTGTTTGTAAGGAATTTAGATATGAGCCTTCGTTAGGGCATATATTATCAGGGTCTGAAGCAGTGTACCATGAACAACCACTATCTACTTTTAAGGATTGACGACTTTTGTGATAAGCTTTGGGGTGGTTCAATCTTCTCAATATCATCTTGAGGTAAGGATATCATTAGTTGTACATCGCTAGGGCATATATCATGAAGATGCCCTTTAATATATGGTACATGCACTAAGAGTTCACGATGATGCCTTTTGGGCTCTTCAATGCCACTATCGTCTTTATGGATTTGATGACAAGGATTTTTCAGTCATTCCTTGATTAGTTCCTGGTGGTTTTCATAGATAATATCTTGGTATACTCTCGTAGTAGAGAGGAACACGGGCAACACCTATTTACAAATGTTGCCACTCCTTTGAGAGCATAAGTTGTATGTTAAGTTCTATAAGTGAGAGTTTTGGCTTTAAGAGGTTGTAATTATGGGACACGCGACGTCAACGGGAGGAGTCACCATGGATCCAATGAAGATTTTTATAGTGAATGAGTGGAAGGTACACACTAGCATCCATAATGTTTATAGTTTCATGGGTTTGGTTAGCCACTATAGACGCTTTGTTTAATACGTATCTCATCACTTAAACCTTTTGAAGAAGACAAATAGGTTTCAATGAGATGATGAATGTGAGGGAGCATTTCAAGAGTTGAATTGGTAGTTCACTATAGCATCGATTTTGATTCAGCTATCGAGATCAGACTAGTATGAGGTTTCACCGATGCGTTGAAGCACAAAGTGGGTTGTATATTGATGCAACATGGTAAAGTAGTGGCTTACACTTCTTGTCAGATGAAGCATCATGAGTAGAACTAATCAATGCATGATTTAGAGTTGGCAAACATTGTTTTCATGTTAAAGATATGAAGGCATTATGTATATGGGATATAGTGTAGATCCTACACCCACCATAAGAGCCTAAAGTATATATTCACTTGGAAGGAGTTGAATATGAGGCATAGGATATGGTTAGAGTTAGTGAAGGGCTATGATATCGAGTTGGCCTACCATGAGGGTAAGCCCAATGTCATAGCAAATGCCTTGAGCAGGAAGGTGACATATTTCTTGAGTGCTTTTGTGGTGACTAATCGGTTTCTAGAGGAGCTTAGTAAGATAGAGATAGAGATAATCTAGTATGGTGACTTAGAGGTTTGGATGTGTGTTTTGAAGTTTACACCAATGGTTTTTTTTTTATAAGATCTAAGTGAGACAACCTGGGGATGTTAAGGTCTATAGGATTTGGTGGAAAATATAGGACAATTAAGCCAAAGGTTTCTAGATTTATGAGGATGGTATCATTCCCTATAGGGCTTGCAGGTCACCTATAGAGTAGACTAGGGCCTTACTAAGGCACAACCGGCACACGAAAAACCCAAAAAAATCGAGGACTCCTACCTTATCTCTAAGGTAGCTACCCCTAGAAAGAAACCAACTCAAGGTCTTCCACTTTACGCATTAGTGTTTCATAGGGTGATCATAGATAACACATATTGCATAGTTATTCTCATTTGCATACTTATCCATTTTTCCTTTATTTCCCAATTATCCAAGTTATTCCTAAGATCAACGGTCCAACACAAGGTCAAATCCAACACTAAGGTTAACCTATTAAAACTCTAAGGCCATCCTATGCTCAATTATTCATATTAGGGTATATTAGGTCGAAATGACCAAAATGCCCCTAAGACCAATAATTATCATATTATCATCCATTTAAATGCTAAATCCATTTTATTTATTAATTTATTATGAAAAGGCTAAAAATAAAATAATCTAATTATTTATTATGTAATTTAAATTATCAAATCTGTCAAACGACCATTTTGCCCTTCTACTTGTTTTTACATAAAAAACCCTATCATATACTTTTGAAACGTACGCAACACATGATAGCATCATCAACAATAGATAATACATATTAGACATGACTTTTTAGATAAATATCATAATATGCTAAAAATAACTATATTGCCCCTAGGGCACACATTTATAATTATTATTCCATAATTATATCTAAGTATGTTAGATAACATGCTTGTTTTTACCAAATTTCATGATAATAATAATAATTAGCACATATTTATATCATAATAAATCATGCTTAACATATTTTCATACACCAAAAATCCTAATGTGCCATTACACAGTATTTGTCATTTTAGTAAGGTATAACGGTTACCTGAATTCTAGTAAAAACATAAAATTAGCTATATCCACTAAAAATTAGTAGGTTTTGGTAATCAACTTTCTCACCTAAAAAATGATAACACAAATAATGAATTAATATCTATCAGATAAAATAATAATTATAATATAAGAAATAGTATTTTTCTAAAATTACCAAAATACCTTTACATATAATATAGGTACCAAAATTTCTTTAAAAAAAAATACAACTCACGCTACATACAGGGTGAGTCATTCACGAAAGAAAGGTAGCGCGTTGCATGGTTTTGGATAGGGCTAAGGATAGGTGAGTCAGGGGTGAAGGAGACGGTGGATACAGTGGTGCTGATCAATTGTCAGTAGTGGAGGGCGCTAGCTATGGATGGTAGCTGGCTAAAAAAGAGGTGGTGGTGGTGCTGCAGGGATGGTGTGGTGCGGGTTGACTACATTGCATGACTCTATGTTGATGTACAGAGGGGGAAGGGGAGGCTGGGGGTATGAAGAAGAATGAGGCTGGGGCTTGGTGGAGATGGTGGGATGGTGGTCGACTGTTGGGAGGCTACGATCGAGGGTAATGGTGGAGGAGCTAGAGTTGGATGATGGTTCAAAGGTGGAGGCTACATTAGGTGAGGTGTTAGATGGAGAAGGTGGTTGGGTTGGGGTAGTGGATGGTGCTAAAGAAGAAAATGCAAAGGGGAGGAGGTGATGTAGTGGATGGTGGTAAAAGGCTCGACGGGTTGAGGAAAATGCAGGAAGTGGGAGAGGAGGGCTAGTGTTAGATGGGGAGATGGCTCGGGGTTACAATGGGGAAGGTAGGGAGAGGTGATGGTGTAGGAGGAAGGTGGTGGTGTAGAAAGAGAAAGGAGGCTGCTGTTAGCGGGGCAGGAAGAAGAGGAGTAGGGGGTTGTGGTGGATGGGTATACATGTGCTCGTCAGGGGTTAGGAAGGCCACACAAAATTGAGGGAGTGAGTTAGGTATTGGAGGGATGTTTGGTTAGAGTGTATGCATGTGTATGTATAATGCAGGAGGGTTGGGTTTAGCTCAGGGAAGGGTCAGCCATAAAGGAATAAGGGTTGGGCGCATGGGAGAAGGGTTGTGTAGCATGTATATGTATATAATGCAGAGAGTGTAGCATTAGGTAAGGAATTGAGGGAGACATGGAGAGTGTTTAGGGGGGAAGGGACTGCAAATGGTAGAGGGTTGCGTTAGAGAGAGAGGGTAGGAAATATATTTTATATTTTTATTTTAGATTTAGTTAGGGTAGATTAGGCTATTAAATAGAAAAATAATTCAAAAAAAGTAATTCGGATTAGGATAGTTAAAAAGGAATAGAAAGATAGAATAATGAGAAATAAATTTTAGGGATTTAGTTTGGGTTATGGGTCGAGGTTATTAATAAAATAATTAGGCTATGATTTTTGGGTATAAACTAGGATTAAAATAATTTTTTTAATATCTATCAACTTTTTAACCTGATTATTTTTATATCTAAAACGTTGTAATAATTCAAATAATAATAACACTTTTAATATTAACCACCTAAAATAATAATTATAACTAATCATATGATTATTAATTTATAATTAACATTTCTAAAAGTGAGGTATTACACTTATCAACTTGTTAGGCCAAATCTATCAACTGGTTCGACTAGAGTGTGTGATTTTAATCTTCTCACCTTAACATACTTTGAGACTATGCCTAATAATGTTAAATGATTATTTAATGATGGAAATACATATTTAGGCATGGATTAACAACCTAATGGATGGATTAAATGGACTATACCTCTTGGCATACTCAATTGGTGTTTGTAAAGTAGTTAGTTGAAAAAAATTAATAATTTTTTCATGACTTTAAACGGTAATGTAATCTTGATTAATGGCTTAAAATGGATTATTTTGAGGGATTTATTAATAATATTTAAGTACTAATGGAAATCCTAGCACATGGTTTGGGGGAATAAAAATGATTAAGATAGAATAATTATGTGTATGCCTTACTTATATGTTATATGGGCCTTGTATGATCAATTCACCTTGAAAGTAAGATACTAATCACTTTAAAGTGGAAGATTATTGAGATGTATATGGGTCTGTGTTAGCCAATACTCAATTATTTATTAGGGGTTAGTCTATCTTTGGGCTTTTATGGGTGCCTTTAGGTGAGATCCTAGAAGATCCTGATTCATACATACTCTAGATATTGATAATGTTCTATGGGGATTGATAAAAAAAGGTTCTGATCACCTATGTGGCTTATGGCTTCGGTTAGACATTACGTTAATTGATGGTTACTTGGATTTGGCCGAATTTCATATTCTTTGGCTGGATAGACTTCCATGGTATATGAAACTTAGATGGACCAGGGTTTAGGGTTACATCCTATTTCTACATTATGCAATTGAAATTCTATACTTCTATTTAATTTCCTCCATGCATTTAAACATTAAGGGAATATTGAGGTCATGTTCTTGTGAATGTTTTATTTATTATCTATGCATGATTTTTGCGCACTCTACTCTAGTTTTGATTGGTTTTGTTTCTCACCCTTGTATCTAAAATGGGATAGATGGCTGACACATTTCCTATGTTTGATGTGGTAGTAACACCTTTTTATTCTAAGTATTTAGTAATTTTTCACTTTCATAGTGTTTTAAAGATGATAGTTTGTGAAAAATGGGGGTGTTACTGGTTAGTATCAGAGTTAATTTAAAAATTTTATCCTAATTTAAATTATTTAATTTGATACTATAGGTTTTAAAAAAAAAACTATTTCCCAACTATTGAAGCATTTAGTTGAAATTTAAAGATTTTTCAACCCTGGAATTTCCATGACAAAGAGTGGGTTGAAGAGTGTGCTATAGATAGTCTTTATGTTGATTTGTTGAGTGAGTCATTATACTCAATGAATTAGTTGTTCATTATTAATCCTAGTCTTTAAGAGTTAATGAACAATAAATTCCATTTAAAGGGCATCAAGGCCTTTATGGTAACTATTGGTGTGTACATGGAAGGCCATATCTGAGCACCACAACCACTGCTAGTACTAGTACCTACACTAGTTTTGGAGGATTAGGTTAAGAGGGTTGAGCATCATCACCCACTGATCTTTGATGGCTATGAGAACCATAAAATTATGGAGACATGGATCAGGGACATGGAGAAGACCTTCATTATATGTGATTACCCACTGGACAAGAGGGTTGATGTGGCACTATATTACCTGAGGGGGATAGCAAACACTTGGTGTAGGAGCATTCAATATAGAGGTTGGGAGGCTTCTATTTAGGGACCATTCCTCGCGGTGCTTCTTACCTGATTTTACCCCAATCATCTCTGCTTAAAGAAGTATGGTGAGTTCATTACCCTTTAATAATGAGGCATGCTGATAGAGGAGTACTTCACAAGGTTGATGGACCTAGTCTAGTTTGCTATTGAGGTAGAGGCTTGTGAGGCAATGCAAATTCACTATTTCAAGATTAGCCTAGGGATTATATTCTAAGATTGTCAGTGGGAGTTACTCTGCCAGACATGGTGGGAATGTACGAGCAAACTTTAGATGCTTCCCTAGTCATCCAAGCCTAGAGTGTCCAGTTGGGGGCCAAGAGGAAGTTTGAGGGTCATCAACATAAAAGCAATAGGTAGAAGACCAACTCTGGACGTAGCATGTCATTTAATTATGGTTGGAGTATGAGGTTAACACCCTAATTTGAAGGTTAGTCTAGGGGATGTGTTGAGGAGAGGCATTACCACTATAAGCATTGCGGAGCAAATCACTCGAGAGTAAATTGTGGAGGCAACAAGGTGACTTTCCATGGATGTGGTATGGTGGGAATCATAGCCAATAAGTTCTTTGTTAGAAGTGGTAGTGTTAAGAGAGGTCAATCTTGAGCTTAGAGAGCCAGACCTATATAGTAGCAGCATCCACAGATTCCGAGGGTTCCTCGGTCACTAGCTATTGCTATCAATCGTACTAGTTAACATAGAGGTCAGAAACCCAACACCTTTCAGCAAGGTTAAGGATCAGTGAGTGTTATGGGAGTTCCTATAGAAGGATGCTTGGACATGATTAGCCAATTAGGGGAAGAGCGTCTGGCTAGTTTGCTGACCTATATGCTTATTATCTCTACCTTTCCATCATGCATATTATTTGACTCTGGTGCATTGTGTTCTTTTGTGTCATCCACATTTGTATCTAGAGCTATATTATCTCCTTCCAGTAGTATTTCCATTTTTACTACATTACCTTTGAGGGATAGGATTGTTGGCTCTAGGTTTTATAAAAGGGCCCCCTGATAGTTAGGGAAGTAGAGGTTTTATTAGATCTCATGGAGCTCAAATTACGTGACTTCTATGTAATTTTTATAATGGACATGTTGGAAACTATAGAGCATTGATAGATTGTGCTAAGTAATATGTGGCTTTGCAAGGACCATACGGTGTTAGGGTCTCTAGTTGAAAGCATGAACCTAGCCCCTTTTCAAGGGTAGTATCAACAATCATGATGACTACCCTTATTTGTAAGAGGTATCTGTTGTTCCTATGTAGTATTTGAGATACTGAGGTCATTGAGACACAATTGGAGTAAATGTAGCGATCCAAGAGTATCCAGATGTGTTCGCTGTTGAAATTCTAAGTATGCTGCCCATTTGAGATATTAAGTTTACTGTGGATGTATTATCAGGGATGGAATTGTTATCTAAAGCCCTATACACTATAGCATATGTAGAGATAAAATTGCTTAAGGCTCAGTTAGAAGATTTGTTGAAGAATGGATACATCTATCCAAGTATATCTCTATAAGGAGCACCAGTCTTATTTGTTAAGAAAAAGGATAGCAGCTTGAGATTATACATTGACTACCAAGGGTTTAATTAGGTTACGATGAAGAACCATTATCTATTTCCAAGTATTGATGACTAGTTTAACCAACTCAAGGGAGCTAAAGTGTTCTCATAGATTGATCTATGTTCAGGTTACCATAAGTTCAGGATAGCAAGGTAGGATATTCCTAAGACGACATTTCAGATAACATATGGCCATTATGAGTTTACAATGATGCCTTTTAGACTCACTAATGCATAAGGAGCATTCATGTCTCTCTTGAACCTAATTTTTTTTATTGTTCTTATATTAATTTGTCGTGATGTTCATTGACAAAATCCTCATCTACTCTAGTGATCAAGAGAAACATGAACAACATCTAAGATAGATCTTAGCATTATTAAGGTCACACTAATTATATGTCAAGGTTTTGAAGTGTGAGTTTTGGCTAGATGAAGTGGCATTCCTCGAACATTTAACTTCAAAGTATGGGGGTGGCTGTGAATGCTTTAAAGTTTCTAGCAGTTTTCAAGTGGCTAGCACTAGCTTCTATTAAGGAGCTACGTAGCTTTCTAGGATTGGCCAGTTACTACCATAGGTTTGTCGCTGACTTCTCCAAAATAGCTCATCTCTTGATTAATTTACTAAAGAATACTACATGATTTCACTAGGATATGAAGTGTGGCGAGGCTTTTGAAGAGTTGAAGAGACATTTGACTATTGCCCAAATGCTTAAGTTACTAATTAGACCCAATGGTTTTGATGCATACAACAATGCTTTTAAGTATGGTTTATGTTGTGTGTTTATGCAACATGGGAGAGTGGTGGCATATGCTTCCTAACAAATGAAGCAACATGAGTAGAACTACTCAATACACAATTTAGATCTTCCTACAATGGTGTTTAAACTCATAATTTTAAGGCATTACCTTGATGGGGTTGAGTGCAAGTTCTATATTGATCATAAGAGCCTCAAGTACAATTTCACACAACGAGAGTAGAATTTGAGATAAGGCCGATGATTAGAGTTGATTAAGTATTGTGATTGGAATTGACCCACCATGAGATTAAAGCCAATGTCGAGGCAAATGTGCGTAGCTAAAACATGTTACATTCCTTGAGAATTATTATATAGTCAAATCATCTATACCGATAGCATAGGGAGATGGAGATTGATTTGATCACCGCTAGTAGTTTAGGGGCAAGAATTAGTGCACTCACCATCACATCTTCTATCTTTGAGGAGATCTGAGCTAATCAACTTGATGATGTTCATCTTAAAAGGTCAAGTAGGGTATAGAGAAGGTAGAGCTAAAGGGTTTCAACTCCACATGGATGGTCGTATCACATACCATGGTAAGTGGTGTATACCACATGAATGTGCTAAGCTTAAGAGGAAAATCCTAGAGGAAGATCATTTTACTCCTCTTTCCATCTATCATACAGGGGACAAGTTGTATAAGGATTTAAAGAAGGTATATCGGTGACCTCATATGAAGTGGGAGGTGGCAGAGTTTGTTGTTTGATTCTTAACTTATTAGAAGGTCAAGATTGAGCAAATGAGGCCAATAAGGCTCGTACAACCACTAGAATTTTAAGTGGGATAGTATATCGATGGAGTTTGTAGCAGGTCTTCCAAGGACCTATAGTGGATTTGATTCTATCTTGGTTTTTTTTGATCACTTGAGTAAGTCAGTAGTGTTCATACCAATGAAGATGATAAGGAGTATAGACTAGCTAGAGAACACTAATAGGAAGCAAGTGGTGTGACTATACTAGGTCCCTAGAGACATAGTACAAGACTAACCCTATATTCTTGTCACACTTCTTGAAAAAAGTTACAAGCTAATTTTGGACTTAGTTGAAGATGAGTACTTCTTTTCACCAAACCACGAATGGATAGATGGAGAAGACCTTTTAGACTTTAAAGGACATGATTTAAGTATGTGTGTTGAATTTTGGAGGTAGGTGGGAGGATTTCTTGGACTTGTTCAAGTTCTCCTACAACAATAGTTATCATGCATGTAACAAGATGACACATTTTGAAGCATAGTAAGGAAGGAAGAATTGTAGTCCCTTATACTAGAGTGGTATTAATGAGACGATTGTATTGGTACAAGAGATGATCAAGGAGATAACGAGGTAGATTTGAATAGTGATATAAACAAGGATGATTTTACCTAAAATCTAATAGATTTTATCCTATATATACTTAAATAGATATGGATAAATGAATATAGATATGGATATGGAGGTTAAAAAATACTCACCCGTCGGGTTCAGGTAAGAATATAGGTATTGAGTCTCCATATCCGTACGTATATCCTTACCCGTATCCATATCCGTACCCATTTACCTAATATATAATTACCCTTTTACCCATAATTTTTAAATAAATAAAGTATAAATTAAGGTTAAATTTGTCAGTTGGCTTAACTCTAACTAGGTTAATCTATCAGGTAATGGATTTATCCGCTGGATAATATCCATTAATGGGTAAATGGATAATCCCTCGGATAATAGATATCCAATAGATATAAATATGGATGTGTTAGTGGGTACTCATTAGGGTACGATTGTGGATTCAAGTACATATTTTCTTATTGGATATGAGTATACCGCCCTTAACCCTCCCCATTTATATCCCTAGATCCGAATGATTAAGGACAGTTAATAGCATCCCATGATCAACTACAGAGTTATATGAGTTTGAGAAGATGAACCAATAAAATTATAAGGTGGGTAATAGAGTCCTTTTGAGGGTCTCTCCCACTAAGGAAGTATTGAGGTTTGAGAACAAGGTTAAGCTCTATCCAAGTTATATTAGATAGTATCAGAATATGGATTGAGTAGATGAGGTTGCTTATCATTTAGCCCTACTTGTGGAATTGAAGCATGTACACAATGTCTTCCATATATCTTAGTTGAGGAAGTACGTAATAGATCCTTAGCATGTGATCCTGTTAGAGCCATTAGAGCTTGTTAAGTTTCTAACTTATGAAGAATGAATAATAAGCATTGTGCACATGAATAGCTAAATGATTTGCACAAAGAGTGTTTTGCTATCGAAGGTCCTTTGGTCATGTTATAACACCGAGGAGACCACTTAGGACGCCGAGGAGGAGATTTGAGAGAAGTAATAGAGTTATTCTCCTACTTTGATGTATGTTGGTGTGATCTTTATTTTATAGTACCCCTTTTGTGTTGTTGAATCTATTATGTGAATTGGAGTGTGGTATATACTATGTCTAGAGCTTAGATTCTAAGCTTCAAGGATATAGCCTCTTTAAGGAGGTATCACCCCATATTTTTGTAAGATTTATTGAAGAAAGAGTTGTGGGATCTATTAAAATTTAATAATGCTTGATTTTGATTTGGAACTATAACTAGTATTGAGGTAAAGATGGATTTGAATAAGGCTTAGGAAATTGAATAAATTTTTTTTTTAGGATGACTAATTGATTGGATCTATGAATAGATTGAATATTTGTGATTTCAACTAATGGGCTTTGTTCGATCGAATCGATCGACTGGTTTGGGGTGCCAATTAACTTGTCGGTAGAATAGTCGATTGGTAGGCAAAAGTGATCAACTAGTCAATTGGGCTAACTACATTTTAAAAGCTCAAATTTTCTTCAAAAATTTTTTTATACCAAATTGTAACCTTGATAATCCAACTCCAAGCTATTCATTAGAAATTCTTAACCCTTTTATTTATCATGTATTATGCTCTAACTGTTTCCTTTAACTCATTCGAGGGTTTGATTTGGACAATCGATGGTGAGGATGACCTCACCCTTATCTTTTTCCATCTCTCTTCTTTGAACACCGTTCGAATCATAGCTTTGATTTCAAGACTATCTATGCTGAGCTGGGAGATTCCTTCCCATGCTAATCTTCCATTACCTTTTTTGTGGATGAATTCGACTTGCATTCTAAAAAAATATTACCATTTTAACTTTAGAATGGAAGATAACCTATCTTTGATAAATGTGCTTATTAAACTTAGATTTAAATGGTAAATATAGGGTTTTCGATCAATTACATAACCCCACTCATCCTTGAACCCTAATCACCCATTCTCCCCACTTTTCTTTCAGCCTTTGAAACATCTCAGCTCTCTAGCACCCATGCTCATTTCTCTCAACTTTGACGTGGCTTCCAAGTACTTTCCACTCTTTTGATCCTTTCTATAGATCCTTCTTATTTTAGTTTTAAGTAAGAGAGGGCTAGATTTAAGAGAAAGTTAAGTTTCACTTAGTAGAATCATCCTCTAGTTTTCTCATAGGTTTAGTAAGCCTTATTTTCCTTTCTATTTTGAGTTATGAGTTATGAAAACTTTGAATGATTTCTAAAGTTTTAACTTGTTGTTTTAAAGATTTTGGACATTGAGAGTCTTCTAGGTTGAGTTTTTATCATAAGTGGGAAATTTTGCTAAAATATCAAGTCATTCATACTTCTAAAATTGTGTGTGAATAAGAATTTCAAGTGATGCATACTATAAAGTATTAATTGTATAGGTCTACAGGAGAGTTTAGATTCATATTGATGCATGATGAATTACTTTTTAATTTTGAGAAAAATGCATGATTTTAGAGGGTATAAGGTTAACAAGTTGAATGTGAAGCATGATTTAGTTTATGTGTTGGTAAAATATTGGTGTGATGCCATGATATTTTTTGGTTTGAATTTGGTAGGATTTAAGAGTGTGGTTCACATGAAAAATGTCTGTTATAAGCTGTTTAGGGGTAGACTAATCTATTAGTTAGGTCAAGCTAATCGATTAGCCAATAGAGAAGTCAACATTTTGACCCAAATTAGTCAATCGATGATTTTGTGGTAATCTTGGTTACTCTCTCCTTAAACCCATAGACTAGTTACGTAGAATTAATCGACTAGTCTTAGAATAGTTGAATGGTTTGGCAAATTGATCAAGCATTTTGACAGAACCCTAGGTTTTGTTGAGCAAAACTAATCAAATTGTTGGCCCAAACTAATCAACAGATTGGTGAAAATGATCGATAGATTAGGCTAAATTTATTGAGGAATTCGACTTGTTTGTGTGATTTTAATAAATTTGCCTTGATATGGTTTTGAGATTATGCCTAATGTTGCAAAATGATTATTTAATGATGGAAATACATCTTTTGGCATGGATTGACAACATAATTGTTGGACCAAATGGATCATAATTCATGGCATACTTAATAGGCATTTGTGGAAAAACCAGAATAGGTGTTTTCCGACTTTAAAGGGTAATGTAATATGGATTATTGGCCTAAAATGGATCATTCATAGAGATCTATTAATATTTGTTTAACACTAATGGAAATGCCACCTAATAGTTGGGGGAGTAACAATGATTAAGATGGAATAAGTATGTGGATTCCTTACTTTCATGTTGTATGGGTCTTGTATGATAACATAACCTTGGAGATAATATACTAATCACTTAATATGGAATATGATCGACCTATGTATGGGTTTAGCTTACTCGATCCTCAAACAAGTACCAGGGGTTAGTCAGCCTCTAGGCATTTATATGTTCCTTGAGGCTTTGCTTTTGAGTAGGATCCTAGTAGATCCCAATACCTTACCAAATCTAGATATTGATGATGTATTAGGGGGTACTAATACTAAAGGGTCTAGTCACCTAGGTTGCTTCTGGATTTGGTCCAACTTTATGTCCATTGGTGATTAATAGCCTTATTTTAGACTTTATTTTCTTTGGTTGGATAAACTTCCATGGTATGAGAGATCATAGGGTGGTGTAAAGTCCATTGCTTCATAAGAATTCAAAATAAAAAGGTGGATAAAGAGAAAAATAAAAAGGAAATGAAAGGGAAGAGAGATAATAACTTATAAGTAAATGACTTGGTGGATATTATAAGTTGGAAAAATGGACTCATTGGGAAATTATGTGAATGGATGATAGAAGCCCTAATAGTAGTTTGAATAATATGCTTAGTAGATTGAATGTTGTTATCCATGATGTTGTGTTATGTTGATATGCATGAAGTATCATGTATGGTATGAATTTCTGATGCATTATATGGCTAGAGCCTATATATCAATTTATATTGCAAAAGCATGAAATATGTTAGCATGATCTCCATATCATGATATATATTTGAGTGCATGTTAATCTCATTGAGGAGGTAAATTGGCTTACTTAATATGAAGCATACTGATGTGTCGTTTTTTTGGTCACTTGCTCATTCTCACAAGTAGAGGCTCATGTGTAGGTTTTTGAGATGGTTAATAGTTGGCTTACCTTGTGTGGGGTGTGAGGATCTGAAGAATTCTATGAGGTCCTTGATGGAATAGGGTTTAGTATTATTTCCTTCTACAATTAAGATTCTATAATTCAGTTTAATTTCCTCCAATTAATTAAATATTAAGGGATCATTGAGGTCTTGTTCTTGTGAATGTTTTATTTATTAACTTTGTATCATTTATTGTGCACTCTACTCTACTTTTGATTGGTTTGGTTTTTTTGTAGTGTTTCTAGCACGGGATGCATGGCAAACACCAATCTTAAGTTAGGTGCAACATTAATACCCTATTTTTCCTAAGTATTTAGTACTTTTTAGCTTTTGAAATGTTTTAAAGACTAAATTTTTCTTTATTGAAAAATGGGGAGTGTTATATAAAAGTTTGATAAGATTCTTAACTTTGACATTCAAACAAAGTTCAACCCACAATTCATATCAAGATATACACAAGAGAACTCAACACATCGGGATTGGTGAATTCTCCCTTCACTTTAGCATAAGAAAATTAGCCACACATAAAAGAAGAATCAATGATACTCATCATAGTCAAAATATAGTGAGAAATATGATGAAATTGATAAATAAACCTTGAGATTGAAATCTAGATGACTTTGATCCATCATTCTTGATTTGGAGTAACAAGAGAAAATAATGAAATTGATGAAAAATAATTGTAATGGGGGATGGGATAAGTGGTGATGGAAATTATAACTCTTCTTTCAAGACTGCTAAAATAGATCCCTCTTCCAATAAACCCTAACTCTCTACAAAAAGTATGCTTAAATAAGCATAGAATGTTCCCTGCCCCAGATGAATAATGTAATACCCCATTCTTTCTAACCCCAATTACATTGTGTTATTAATCTTTTAACACATCTTTGAATATATATATAATTCCATACATTCTATTGATTCATGTTTCACTTAATCCTTTTGAATCATTAAATCATTGAAAAATCCATTTATGGGATTAGGTGATTTTAGCCATTTTTACTATTTTGAATCTCTTGGTCATCAAAATATTTCTAATACCACATATTTTTATATATTTGATTGTCTAAGAATATTCTGCAATAATCTATGGTAATTTAAACCCCTAGTTATATGTTTTGTATATTTGTAGAAAAATGTGTTTATGCAACTTATCCATTTTTGCTCCTTTTTTATCCGTCGAGTTTCAAACTAATTCTAATACCTATTATTTTCATATATTCTAGTTTCTAAAATTATTCCTAACCTTACCATCATTTTTTTTAATGATTTTTAGAGTTCAATGTATATTTTTCCAAATAAGTGCCTATTATTAGACTTTTGTTTTTCAAGTTAATTAATCAAAAAAAGTTTTAATTGATCTACTAACTAATATTTTAATCCTAACTAGACTCCAAAACAAATTAAATCATATTTTTAACTTGGTGACCTTTTTACTCAAATAATAAGCACATCAAGTACCATGATCAAGATTTTATGACATTTCTCTTACACACTCAACTATAAGCTAAAATCTCTCTGACACCTCTAATCCTGGCCCTTAAGTGAGGCTAATTTCAAATGAAAAACTTACTCTACACTCATCCATGTCAAATATCACTCTAATTTTTGAAAAATCATGTGTTCTATTGCAAAACACACAAAAATCATAAAATTATATATGAGTTCAAAATTGATTTCTTTCCAACTTACGACAACTCTTTCTCTCTCTCTAGATATTCTTTTCCTTTTTTTTATTCTTTTCATATGTTTCATTGAATCTTAAAACTCTATACCATTTTAATCCCATCAATTGATCTCCTTTGAGCTTATTCTTAACCAATCATCTGCACTAACTTGACAATAGTAACAAAGCTAATTTTTTTGTGAGTTGCAAAAGATACCACATGTCGACCTTGGGTCCTTTACCTTATATTATTATTATTATTGTTCCTTGCATATTATTCTATTAACCCTTCTAAACAAGAAAATTTTTCCCATATCCTCTTCTTATTCCTCTCTTATTTGCCTTACGGACCTTCCCTTGTGAATTTGTTGCTACTACCGGTGTACTGTTTTGGGTGAAAAATCGTACCTTAAATCATTTATTTATTCCTTTATTTCCTTCCCATTAACCCTCTAAATCCTTGATCTATTATTATTTGGTGGTTTTGGTTGTTTTTAGTGATGGTTTCTCAACCTCCATATTCAAGAATAATATTATAATTTCACTTCTTCCATTTTATTTCCTTTCTCCCCTATAACATATTTATTAATATTGGTCAATCAAACTATTTTAAATATTATGTTCTTTAAGTTGAATAAGGGGGTTAGATATAGAGTCACTAGATACCATATTTTAGCTTTGCTAAGGAGCTTAGGAATCTGGGAAACTAAACTAACCTTTATAAATAGGATTTTTTGCAAGGTGTTTTATATGCTATTTTATGCATGATTAGTTTTATTTTAATCATAAGCATGAAATATTATCCTAGAAAATATTTTATGATATGTGTATGTTTCCATATTATGTGCTTAAACATGAAAGTTTATGAGAAGATGAACTGTATGATTTTTTTACATGTTCTTATATCTACTAGAAAGGTGATGAATATTTAGCATAGTCTTGCTTAATGTGTACTACAATAATGATGAATATACAATATATTTGTGATGATTATACCTGGAGTGGAGTTGTTTAGCTATGGCCTATGTTATTTTATGTGAATTTTGGTTGTTTTAAAATATATATAATTATTTTATTGTATTTATAATAGTGTATAGAAGCTAGATTATGAGTTTTGGATCATTTAGAGTTGAAACAACTTTATTTAAGGTTTGGACATATTCAACCATGCATATATTGGGCATTAAAGATTATTTTTGAAAATTTATACTATTGTATTAATTGGGTCTAGTACATAAAATTTGGTATATGATAGAAAAGGGTTTGATATAATTTAGAGTGAGTTATGAATTTTATAAGTTTAAGGTGATTTTAAGTGAACAAGGACAATTAAGGCCATTACATGTAATTTTAAAATTTTTGAGACCTAAGTGAATATTATGTTAACATATAAGTTAAAATGCATAAGTTGACACTTGGACATTTGATGAGTATAGCTAAATAACTTAATGAAAATAGTTAATTACGCTAAAAAAAGAAGAAGAGAAAAGGATAAAGAGACATTTAGGTGCATTGAGTAATCTTAGTATTTTATCGTAGTGTCCTATTTGTATTTCATCCTAAGAATCCAATTGGTTAAGTATCATCTCTTTTGCATCAAATACACATATCTTAAAGGTAATTAGTGGAACTTAAAGATATATAAGTCATTTTATGTGTCTTTACACTGGTTATTTAATTTGGTCTTATATGTAACACCCCCAAATTTACTACAAAAAAATTTCGTTTAATTAAAAAGGATTTTAGCAGAAGTCAAAAGATAAAACCGTAAACTCGAGGGCATTACCGCCACACTTAGTACCAGATCGGTTCACTCCTACCGACCCGAAACTAAGTGCTAAGGCTAAATAAGATTGATCGTCAAGTACAAATCGTTAAATAAACACTGGTCATTAGCAAAACACAAGTCATACAGAATCAGAGTGCGGAAATCAAAAGAGTACAACCCAAAGTACAGTTTTAAAGTACCAAATGTTAGAGGACATAATACAGTGGAATAAAAAAAATACGATAATACAGAGAAACAAAATGGATGATGAACTCCAACCACGTCACTCTCGACCCTCAAGCTAGGTCTAGGCTCAACTCTCAGCCCTGCCCAATACCTTGTAAGCATCGTAGGCATCGAAGACATCGCCCCCTACCTACACAAATTTAGATGGGTCTTCTACTCGTGGGAATGAGTAGCACCCATGAAACGGGTGATCAGTACGCTACGTACTGAGTAAGGTAACAGACGCACTAAGGCCAACATACACAAAGATACATAACATAGCAGACATGGCATAATTACGTAGATAGCATGCGATAACATAGATAAACAATATCGACTATGAACCAGATAATTTATTCATTAGATCTCTGATAAATATAGTCGATTCACATCATAGTCTTTATCAACCCATATGAGTGCGGGAACCCCACTATTATAGCCGATGGAACTGTCACGAGGGTCATGCCCTGCCACTATTTTAGCCGGTGGATCGGTCACGAGGGTAACATACCCTACCATTATTATTTGCCGGTGGACCGGTCTGGCCCTGACTCACAAGGTATTCCACTGTAATTATTCGTATTTTTCCCATGTCTTATCATTATTATAATTGGTTTGTTGAACATGGAATCCTCCACTATTATAGCCGGTGGAACGGTCACGAGGGCACATGCCCTGCCACTATTATTTGCCGGTGGACCGATCATGTAGGGTACCCCTGCCCTAGCCACTATTATTCGCCAATGGACTGGTTTGGGTCCGGCTCAACATCTTCCTCTTTGAGTGATTAGTTTCTTAACGTGTCTTATTCGAAAGAATTTCACCCTTAACATACATGGCTAACTATATTTGCCCTTATCCTCCCAAGAGGGCCTGTCCCATATCTTGAGACTCACCTCGACATCCTTCCCATAACCCACTTTCTCACACCAGGAACCCAAATTTTAAGTGTATGGGTCAAGGCCCACCACCTTATACCCCAAGGTCTACTCACCACCTTACCCTAGGGTTTTCACTAGAAACCCTAATATGGGCCTATGTGGCCCTTCCTTCTCTGCCTCCCACAACCTACACTATTATAACTGTAACACCCCCAAAATTCACTACTGAAAAATTTCGTTAAATAAAAAGGAAATTAGCGGAAGCAAATTAATAAACCGTGATCTTTGGGGATATTACCGCCACACTTAGTACCAGACCGGTTCACTTCTACCATTCCAGTACCAAGTACTAAGGCTAAAAGAGTAAAACACAATTTACGAGAAACTTAAGCATATATAAATCAGAGAAGCGCAGTAAACAATTTACGAGAGTAAAATCCAACAACGGTGGTTACAAAATAACAAACACCTTGAATTTAAAAGAGACAAATTAAAACCCTACAATTTACCAAATAGTTCCTTATGCTCTTTTCCGAGGCCCACTTGAATAACACCGAACACGACTTGCAAGGGGTACTGCCCATTGAATAGGCAGAGGCCCCATGAAGGGAACCCTTCAATACTACGGTATTGAGTAACCCTTTAAAAACGCACTTAAAAACAGGCACGCAATGTAACACATGAAATACTACTGCATTCGTACGTAACCATAGGTCTAAACATGATATTCGGATCCATTTACTCACACATTCAACAATTCACTTAGATATTGATAGCGTATACGCAACATTCACTTTCTTACATTCGAATACTTAACGAGTCAACCAAATATTAATAGGCCATAATGAATAATCAATATATTTCGGGCCTTAAGGCCATTGGTCCATCATTAATCAATCATCTCAGATTTTAAATGTCCATGATTACGGGAACCCCGCTATTATAGCCGGTGGACCGAAAATACATACAGGGTAGAATGCTCCTGACCACTATTATTCGTCGGTGGACCGGTCTGGCCCCGACTCATAAGGTGTTCCACTATAAGTGATTAGTATCTTCCCCATGTCTTATTGATTTTACGTTTGGTTTTCTAAGCATGGAATTCCCCACTATTATAGCCGGTGGACCAAAAATACATACAGGGAAAAACGCTCCTAGCCACTATTATTCGCCGGTGGATCGGTCTCCAGGGTACCCCGGCTCCTGGCCACTATTATTCGCCGGTGGACCGGTCTGGGCCCAGCTCAACATCTTCCTCTTTAAGTGATTAGTGTCTTAAACGTATCTTATTCGAAACGTATCCTCTTTAAGAGGGCCCGTCCCATATATTGAGACTTCTGCACCTTCTAACTCAGTTTTCTCCAAAAACCCTAACTTGGGCCTATGTAGCCCATCCTTCTCAGGTTCGAGAAGTAATAGAGAGGGAACAAGTGAGAGTTGAGGATAATTGATCATGCCAAGCTCATGTGTGGGTCGAGAGGAAGAAAAATAAGGGTGAATCGGTCAGTCAAGTTCCGCGTAGCCGTCGCCGCCATTATCGGGCGCAGGAGTTGCAGCAGCAGCGACGGAGGAGAGAGGAGGAAGGAGGTGGGCCGGTCGGCCAGGAAGGAAAAGAAAGAGGTGAACCGGGCCGGTCGGGCAACGCAGGAGGAGGCATTAAATGGAACGCTGAGTTTAAGATGGAAAAGAAGTAAAACGTGGCGCATCGGGGGGGCGGAAGAAGGAGGCAAAGTCGTGCGGGCGCGGGCTGGACCAAAGGAAAAGAAAAGGAGAAGACTGGGCCGCCGGGCTGGCCTAGTTCGGGGAGAAGAAGGAAAAGAAAAAGAAAAGAAGAAGAAAAAGAAAAGGAAAAGGAAAAAGGAAAAAGGGATAAATAAAAATAGTGGGTTGGCTCCATTAAATTAATTAGAATATTTGGGATATTTAAAAATGATAATATTTAAATAAAATAATATTTAAATCTTTTTTTAGGCTAAATTAGGATTTTTAAAAGATTTTCCATAAATTCCTTTTTAATTAGCAAAACATCCTAATTTTCTCTAATTAAATTATTTATAAAATTAATATTAATTTGAAACTATTTTCTCTTTCTTATTTTAAATAAAATAATTCATTTAATTAACTTTCAAAATAAAATGCTTAATTAGCTAAATTACCCAAATTCTCTTCTAATAAAAATACTTATAAATTTCTTCTTGATTTTCCCTAATTAATTCAATTTAAAAAAAAATTATTTAAATAATTTTTATAATAAATATCCATTAAATGTAGTTTATAAAATTAGAAATTGTCGGGGGCAATTCATCACTACCCCCTTAAAAACATACTTCGCCCCCGAAGTCTACTGCGGTTCTTCTAAGGTTAGGGTTAGGGTACTCTAATATTCTATTTTAACGCATCATTAGCTATACTTAAATTAACTACCCCCTTAGAGACGAACTATGGGTTGTTGTACCTGGGCATAAGTTCAATTTAAATACTAAATATCAAATATTAATATTGGGAGAATTTAATCAAAAATTTATTTATCGAAAATCTATTTCGAAAAGATCCGAAGGCTCAAAATTAATAAAAGAGTTATATAAGAATTTTGGAAACACTCTCAGAAGGAATAACCGATGAACATAAAAAAATATGTATTATCTATGGAAATATATCATAAGAACTCAACAATTTATTTAAAGCATATAATAGAATATTTAAGTTGAACTCTAACACCCCGAGACAAATTTAGTCATGTCTGAAATTATTTTTCTGTAAATTAAAAAAAGACATACAACAGAATAAAGCTGATTTTGGAAAGAAATTCCTGAATACGTCTTCTAAATTTAAAACTTTCCAAAAATACTAACGATTGAAACGAATAATTTAGAGTCAAAAATATTTTCTACTGATAAAATTATTACAATAAATTTAATGATTCAATAGGAATTATATAATTTAAATAATGTATTTTGTCAACAAAATATACTTCAAAACAACGTCGTAATCGCATGACAAAGTTATAATAAAAATAAATCTAAAATATAAAAATACGAGAAAGAACGGAAATACATATTATTAACCAAAAATCGAACTCATAAGAAATTTAATTAAATTCAACTATGAATTTGAATCGTTGATAAATCCATAAGAAAAATCGAAATTAAAATAATTAATTATGTACATCAATTTACGTTAATAAAATCATTAAACTTAATAAATCTAGATTTTAAAAATACGGGGTATTACATTACTACACCCTTAAAAAGGAACTTCGTCCCAGAAATTCAGAGAAAATCTAAGTAGCGTAAACTTGACAAACGATTGCATAAAATATTGATCGCAAAAAATAGGTTAAAAGTAACTCCGAAGAAAATAAAACGATGTTTACAAAAAACAAAACCAAGTAAAGTTGGGTCCAGCAAGGTACGCCTTAAGGTTATCAATCCACTAAACCTGCAGGACTAGGGTAAACCTAGTGGGGTTGCTACCCCCTTAAGGACGAACTAATTACAAGGCCATAATCACAGTTGTAAAACACAAGGTCACTTACGCTACCCCATCGTACGATCCTCACAAGCCAATCCGGATTTTAAAATTTACTTGAAACAAGGTAAATAAATTTTCAATTAAAACATTTAGGATTGTGAGAACCGAATCTCTAACCGAAACCCGATTCTCAACAACCAAGCTCTGATACCACTTTGTAACACCCCAAAATTCACTAATTTTTTTTAAAAACGGAAGCAATTAAGATAGAAACACTTAAAACTTGTGAATTCTGGGAATGTTACCGCCACACTTAGTACCAGACCGGTTCTCTCCAACCGTTCCAGTACCAAGCGCTAAGGCTAAAGAAAAGATTTACGTTAAATTCAAATTAACAATTCATAAAAGGATTCGAAAGATCATACAACAAAATCAGAGTACGAGAAATTAAGAGTTAATTACAATACCCTTGAAGTTTCAAATAACACTTGTAACTTCCAGATTCAAATACATTTAAACAAGATAAAACCCGATGGGTCAAATTTCGGATTTCCTACTCACTCAAGTCAGGCCTGCCACCCCAAAATAGTCTCTGATCTTAAACCTGCAAAAGAGGTCTGCTCCCCACCATCAGTGGATCATCACAGGACCCATCAACCAAGGTAGTATCAGTACGGGTCCAGTACTGAGTAAGGTGACTTGATCACTAAGGCCAACACACAAACACATAAATCATGCAGAACATAGAAGGGCATAATTACCAACGCAATGACATAAGGTGCTTACGACCATCCAAGTAAGAGTACAAGGCCCGATTGTAGACTGGATTAATTTTTAAATTAATCTCTGATCAGAATTCATTTCACACCATACTTTTTATCAAGTCCATACGAGTACGGGAACCCCAGTATTTTAGCTAGTGGATCGGTCGCAAGGGTAACATACCCTGCCACTATTTTAGCAGGTGGATCGGTCGCGAGGGTAACATACCCTGCCACTATTATATACCAGTGGATCAGTCTGGCCCCTTCTCGCACGGTGTTCCACTGTAAGTAATTAGTATCTTTCCCATGTCTTAGCAACTGTAGGGTTTGATTTTGTTGAGCTCGGGATCCCCCACTAGTATTGCCGGTGGATCGGTCGCGAGGGTACATGCCCTGCCACTATTATAGCCGGTGGATCGGTCGCGAGGGAAATATTCCCTGCCACTATTATGCCGATGGATCGGTCTGGGCCCGGCTCAACATCTTTCACTTTACGTGATTAATGTCTTAAGTATATTATTCAAAGGCTTTCACCCTAGACATGCATAAATCATCACACATAAAAAATCATAAAATTCCACCATCATAATTACACTTTATCAGCACATACCCATGATAACACAAAGACCCTAATCAAACACCACATACCCTAATTGACCCCCACAACCATAGTCAATCACTCCAAACCCTAATTCAGTCACCTCCATACCCTTATAATGTCTTACGTATTATTTTTCACCCAAAACATTCAAACACCCAAATAACTCTTCTACTTCCTCCCTTACATCCCAAATCAACTTTTCACACGTAAATTTCACTTCCATGCAAACACTAATCTTTCCATGCAAACCTTCGAACCTTTTTCATGTAAACCCTAAAATTCCACGTAAAGCCCTAAATTCAACCATGCAAACCCTAATACTACCATACAACCATCAATATCACCATGTAAATCCTAATACCACCATACAACTATAATTACCACCATACAAACCTTAATATCATCATACAAACCCTAATACCAACATACATCCATTAATACCACCAGGCAAACCCTAGATTCCGTCATACAAAACCCTAGATTCAAACCATATAAGACCCAAAGATTTGTCCATACCAACCCTAAATTCAAACCATAAAGATTCTTCCATGCCAAACCCTAAATTCAAACCATAAAGATTCATCCATACCAACCTTAAATTAAATCCTCACCAAACCAAAGACTCATCCTTAACAAACCCTAAATTCAAACCATACCAACCCAAAGATTCAAATCATATAAAACCCAAAGATTTATCTTCATAATACAATTGATTAGAATCTCCCCTTCCATAACCACAAATTAGATTCTCCAATACAAGACCATAAGTTAGATTCTTCCACATAAAATCATAAATTAGAATCTCCCAAGCAAAACCATAAATTAGATTCCCCCAAACAAATCATAAAATTAGATTCTCCCAATCAAATCATAAATTAAATTCTCCCAATCAAATCATAAATTAAAGTCTCCCAAACAAACCATAAATTCGCTTCTCCATATAACATCATAAATTAGATTCTCCCAAACAAATTATAACTTAATTCTCCCAATCAATCATAAATTAAATTCTCTAATATAATATCATAATTAAATTCTCCCAAATAGCATCATAAACTAGATTATTCCTTATAAAACCATAAAATTTAGGTCAACTTACTTCCCTTATTCAACTTCTTTCCCCATCCTACTTTTCATCTTTTCTCCCATACAAACCACACCGACATCCTCTCATGCATGTCTTACAGGGTCACAACACATATTGTCACATACATATAGTACACATGCCATACAAAAACATACTTCAACTCCAAGTCATACCACATATAAAATATATAATAATAATAAACACTAGATACATAACATGCAAAACACATAATATACATAAGCACATAAAAGGCCTTAGCATTCCTTACCTAAAACGACACCAGACTTGGAGCACGCTCCTACGCCTCCTTAAGGTTTTGACCAAATAACAACTTACTAATACAAATAACATTAATAAAATTCTAACTTTGCTAAAGATATAGAAATAACAGAAATATTATAAAGGTTGATAATATAGGGTTAAATACTTTACCCTAATAATAATAATGATACTAAAATAATATCAATGAGAATATAAATAAGAATAATAATAGAAACAATAATAATAACAATAAAAAGGACATTATTCAAAAATAAGGTGAAATAAATGCTTCGGCCCCTTTTCCAAGATAATACTAATAATAAAATAAATAATCAAATTTAGTAGTAGTAGTAGTAGTAGTAGTAATAATAATATATATACTTATAATATAAAGGGAAATAGTGCTAAAAATGATAATATATTAGTAATAATGTTAAAAATGCTAATAATAGTAACAAAAGGTAAAAGCTGCGAGGCTTAATTAAAAATTTAGGTTTATACGCCTCCTAAAATAATTACACTATTAAATAATTAATTACACTAATAATAATAATATTAATTATATTATTAATAATAATAGTAAACATGTACTAATTCTATTAAATAACTAAAATTTGAGAATAATAGTTTTTCTAACTCAAGAATACTCCCAAACCTGTAAAGAAGATTTAACGATTAGATTATAGTTGATAACAATAATAATGATAATTATAATAATAATAATTAGAATCGAATTAACATTAAAAATTAGGATAAAAGCATAATAATTATCAATAAATCGTAAGTAAGTGTTTAAAAGGTCTAGGTATCACCTTGAGTTGGAGGGTATGGGTGGAACCGGCGGTGGTTCCCGGAGGTGGCCGGAAAATGGATCTAAGAGAGGTAAAGATGAAAAAAAAGAGGGAAGAGGAAAGGAGAAAAATAAAATAAGCTTATGGTTCGGTGGAGGAGACTTAGCAAGAGATATTGGGTGGTTTAGAAGGTGGTAAAAGCGGCGGATTTGGTGGTGGATGGTGGTTTAATGTTTCGGGGTGGAATTTTCTGGCGAGAGGACTAGCCAACTTTGCACGATTATGGAGGCTTGTACAAGGTGAATTGAAGGTCGTAGATGGTTTAGTTAATTAGAGGGTGTTGCAGGGAAGATGTTAAGATGGAGAAGAGGCGTTGAGGTTAGCTAAACGAGGAGAACGAGGTGTCTAAAGGGGCGGTGGCGGGCGATTTTCACTTAGGGTTTCGAGAAAGAAGAAGCTTCAAAAACGTCCACAACTAAGCTATTTATAGAGTTTAGATGGTTTAATAGGGTTTTGGAGATCGTCAGGATATTATTGGATTCTAGGGTTTGGGTGGCCGGTGGCAGAAATCGGCTGGCGACTGCTTGGGTTGGGTCGAAGGTTTGAGAAGTAATAGAGAGGGAACGAGTGAGAGTTGAGGATAATTGATCATACCCAGCTCATGTGTGGGTCGAGAGGAAGAAAAATAAGGGTGAATCGGTCAGTCAAGTTCCGCGTAGCCGTCGCCGCCATTATCCGGCGCAGGAGTTGCAGCAGCGGCGACGGAGGAGAGAGGAGGAAGAAGAAAGGAGGAAGGGTGGGCCGGTCGGCCGGGAAGGAAAAGAAAGAGGTGAACCGGGCCGGTCGGGCAACGCGGGAGGAGGGATTAAATGGAATGCTGAGTTTAAGTTGGAAAAGAAAAAGAGAAGACTGGGCCGCCGGGCTGGCCCAGTTCGGGGAGAAGAAGGAAAAGAAAAAGAAAAGAAAAACAAAAAGAAAAAGAAAAGGAAAAAGGAAAAAGGGATAAATAAAAATAGTGGGTTGGCTCCATTAAATTAATTAGAATATTTGGGATATTTAAAAATGATAATATTTAAATAAAATAATATTTAAATCCTTTTTTAGGCTAAATTAGGATTTTTAAAAGATTTTCCATAAATTCCTTTTTAATTAGCAAAACATCCTAATTTTCTCTAATTAAATTATTTATAAAATTAATATTAATTTGAAACTATTTTCTCCTTCTTATTTTAAATAAAATAATTTATTTAATTAATTTTCAAAATAAAATGCTTAATTAGCTAAATTACCCAAATTCTCTTCTAATAAAAATACTTATAAATTTCTTCTTGATTTTCCCTAATTAATTCAATTTAAAAATAATTTATTTAAATAATTTTTATAATAAATATCCTTTAAGTGTAGTTTATAAAATTAGAAATTTTCGGGGCATTTCATCAAAGGTGGTGGAAATAGGAAAAAATAGGCAATTTTGGGTTAGAGGTTTGGGGCTAAGAAAAAGACATGATGGGGAAGGATTTGGGGCAAGGGAATGGTTTAGAAGTGTAGAGGGGATGTAGGTGGATATCGGGAATGGGTTGAAGGTGGCTAAAGGCGGCGGAAGCGGTGGCAGCGAGGCTGCGAAGGTGGCGGCCGAAGTGGGGTCGAAATGGTAGGCTAGTGAGGAAGGAAAATGTGGAGGGAAAATGAAGGCCTTTGGGTGGTGTTTTCGGGAAAGATAGGATTGGGGGTGGTAGAGGGGGTTGTAGGGAGTAATTCGATGGCTGTAGAAATCGCAGGACAGCAGCGGAATATGGTGGTGTAGGGTGGTTGCCAAGGAGGGAGGGAGAGAAGAGAAAAAGAGGAGAAGAGGAAGAAGGGGGCTGCGGGGTGGCTTGATGGGGGCTGTGATGGCTCAAGGGTGAGGCAGAGGGTGGCAGGAGGTGGTTCAGGTGGTGGTTGAGGCGGCGGCAGCGGCAGATATTGGCGGCAAAACAAAAACAGGGGGAGAGAGGGGAGGAGAAGAAAGGAAAGAAGAGAGGGTCGAGGAGCATGGGGAGTTTGGGAAAAGACGCAGAATGGGCAGGGAAGGAGCAATAAATAGAAGAGGAAGAGAAGGTAGGAGACAGGGATCTCGAGGGGTGGTTGTAGGTGGTAGGGAAATGGGTGTTGCAGGGAGGGGGAGAAGGGTATGGCAATGGCAGGGAGAGGGAGAGGGAAACAACGATGGTGGGATCGGGATGGGCAGAGAAAACAACACGAGGGAGAGAGAGAGAGAGAGAGAGGGAGAGATAGGGGAGGTCAACGGGGGAGAGGGAGCTGCAGCTTGGGCAGAAAAAATGGTGGAGTGTGGCCGGGATTATCGCCGAGGAAAGAGGAAGAAGAAAGAAAGGAGAAGAAGAAAGAGTCCGGGAAGGGTGGTGGGTGCGTGACAGGTAGACCGACCGAAGGAAAGGAGCGGGCCGGTCCGGTCGGGCAAGAAAAGAAGAAACAAAGAGGGGCGGTCGGGTGACGTGGGAAAGGCAGGGGAAGACTGGGCCTGCGGCCCATCACGCCAGGGAGAGGAAGGCAGGCCACCGGTGGCCCAAGGAAGAAAAGGAGAAAGAAGGAAAAGAGAAAAAAAGAAAAAAAAAAGGAGAAAGAGAAAGGGAAAAAGGAAAAGAAAAGGGAAAATTGAATAAAATAATTTGATTTATAAAATAATAAAATAGAATAATTTTGGGTAATAAATTGATTTAATAATTTAATTTAATATAGTTAAAATATAAGGATTTAAAAGGGAAAATTTTAGTAAAATAATAATTTGGAAAATTATTTAAATAATAAGAGTATGATAACTAACAAAATATTTATTTTAATTTATTAAAATATTTATACCAAATTTCATACACTCAAAAATCCATAAAATAATTAAATTAAAAATATTTAAAAGCTAATTTATCCAAAATAAAATTTATTTATTAAAACATAGGGTTTTAAAAATTCGGGGGTTTACAATAACGTCCCACGTGTCATGACCCTCAGACTCAACTCTCCCCTTATACCTCACTCCTCCTCGTTTATTTTTATTTTTTCTTTTTCTTTTTCCACCTTCTCAAATTAGGATTTCCTCCCCAAACCCTGGTCGGTCCCTAGGTACCCTTATATTATCCTACGTACTATTTTTCACCTCGAGCCTCTAGACTCCCAAACAGACCTTCCATTGCCTTCCCCACGTCCCAAAGTAACCTTCCATACGTAAGGTTCGCCCCCGTGCGGACCTTAAACTCCCCATGTAAACCCCTTGATCTCTACCATGCCAAACCCTATTATTTCCATGCAAACCCTAGTTCCTCCCATGTAACCTTGGTTTCTCCCACTCTTCCATTTTATTTAATTCCCCTTTTTTCTCGTCCATTCACAAATCACAGATTACCTAGGTCATCCTTACCTACGTTAGCCAACTTACTTCCCCTTAGTTATCTTAATTTTTCATTTTTCTCTTTCATGCCCCATTCCACAACACCTCATCAAATAACCTAGCATGCATGTCTTAAGGGTCACATCACATCACATCATAGTTGCAACATAACCATATGAGCACATACCAGACAAGAGCACGAGAACATACCTCGGTTCCAAGATGGGCTACACAATAAAAACAGATAACATATAGAACACAACATGTAAATCGTACAAGGCATCCAAGGCAAGTAAAACGCGTAATACATAGGCGCCTTTAGTTACGTCCTTACCTAAATCGGCGCTGGGCTTGGAGCACACTCCTACGCCTCTTGGGGTTTTGACCCGATTCACCTATAAGAGGAAAATACTATAGGTCAATCTCCCTCTACTAGAGTTACCATAATTTTCCTATCTTACCCCTATCATGGCCTAATACTAAGGCTAATATTAATAATAGTAGTTTATAAATAAAAGGTAGGGTTATTATTATTCTCAAGATAGTTAAACGAATCACCACTAATCAAAGTAAGTCTTAGTAAAATCCATAGTATTAAAGTTAGGGTTTCAATATTACTAATAACAATATTATTAATAATACTGATAATAATAATAAGAATACTAATAATAATAAGAATACTACTACTAATAATAATAATGGTTATAATGATAATAATGATGATAATAATAATTGAAATCGTAGTAGTATCAGTAATAATAATAATAATGATAATTGTAACACCTCAAAATTTGCACAATTTTTTTTGTTTAAAAGTAATACTCATAAATTAAAACCATAAATTCTGGGGATGTTACAACCACACTTAGTACCAGACCAGTTCACTTCTACCGTTCCGGTACCAAGTGCTAAGGCTAAGAAAACATTAGTAGTAATACCATACAAATTCAAATTTATAAAAACGGAAATCAAAGTACGCGCAAGTTTTATATAATTCGAAATGTCAACTATTGTTTTTCAAATAATAATTAAACAACATTGATAAAGTTGTTTCTGCAACTTAAACATAATAAAAATAACATGAGTCATAAATTAAAAAGAGAATGACCGCATCTCTTTCGAAATCGATCCAGCGCAACTATCACTCTACCCCTCTTGATGTCCCGTAGACATCGATAGCATCAAAGTAAATATCTCCTACCTGCAATAGATCAGATGGGCCTTCTACTCGTGGGAATGAGTAGCACCCATGAAACGGGTGATTAGTACGCTTCGTACTGAGTAAGGTAACCGAATACTAAGGCTGGCATATAACACATTAATTCATGCAGGATAATGATCATATACAATTACAACCCACACTTATGATACATAGAAGCATAAAGTGAAATCACTTATAATCACTTATAAAGTTAATAATATTAATAAAAAGAAATATTACTAGGCTTAATTATAATTTTTGGTTTCTGCCCCTCCTGAAATAATTACAACATTAATTAAATAATTACACTAATAATAATATTATTATTAATATTAATAATAATAATATTAAACATGTAATAATTCCATTAAATAAGCAAAATTCGAGAATAATAATTTATCTTACTCAATAATACTCCCAGACCTGTCAAAAAAAATTTAGAAATTAGAATATAGTTGATAGCAATAATAATTATTATTATAATAATAATAATTAAAGTCTAATTAACATTAAAAATTAGGATAAAAACAGAATAATTATCAATAAATCAAAAGTAAGTGTTTAAAAGGTCTAGGATTTCCCCTTTAGTCGGAGGGTATGGGTGGCACCGGCGGTGGTTCCCAGAGGTGGCCAGAAAATGGATCTAAGAGGGGTAAAAATGAAGAAAAATATGTGAGAGTGAAGGAGAAAAATAAAATAAGATTATAGGTCGGTGGAGGGGACTTGGCAGGAGTTATTGGTTGGCTTGGAAGGTGGTAAAAGCGGTGGATGTGGTGGTGGATGGTGGTTCAAGGTCTCGGGGTGGAATTTTCTGGCGAGATAACTAGTCAACTTTACATGATTATGGAGGCTTGTACAAGGTGAATCGAAGGTCGTAGATGGTTTAGTTAATTAGAGGGTATTGCAGGGAAGATATTGGGAGGAAGAAGAGGCATCAAGGTTAGCCAACGGTGGAGGAAGAGTTGTCTAGAGAGGCGGTGGCGCACGGTCAACACTCAGGGTTTCGGGGAAAGAAGAATCCCGAACCCAGCCCATAAGAGAGGTATTTATAATTTTGGAGGTTTGTTTTGAGTTGGGGAAGTTACCAGGAGTTCAATTTGGGTGGGAAAATGGGTTATTCGTGCTGAAGGTCGGGCGGCAACATTTTGAAAATTTCCCGACCTTCGCGAGGAAAACGGGGGAGAACGTGGGGAAGAGAGGAAGATTGGGGCAATTCAAATGGAAGGGTGTGTTGAGAGGAAGAGAATGAGAGGGAGAAGGGCTGGTCACGCCACGTGTGGCCGGCGTCGCCATTTTCGGGGAGGAAGAAGGTGCTGGCAGTTATGGCGTCGGGCTGGAGGAAGAAGAAGAAGGTGGGGGTGCTGGACTGGGCGGTTCGCGGGGGAGAAAAGAAAGAAAAAGGAAGGGTGAACAGGTGGTTCGGCGAGAGGGTGAAGGAGATTAAATGAAACGACGCGTTTTGTGTGTACAAAGGAATAAAGAACGGCGTTCCGGGCTGCCGCGCAAAGGTAAAAAAATGAAGTAAAACGCGGCGTTCGAGGGGAAGAAGAAGTGAAACGCGGCGTGGAGATAGAGGGGGGCGGCGGCGATGCGCGGGCAGAGTTGCGCCAAAGGAAAAGGAAAGAAGAAAAGGAATTGGGCCGCGCAACAGGCCCAATTCGGTGAAGAAGAAGAAATGGAAAGAAAAAGGAAAAGAAAAGGAAAGAAAAGGAAAAAAGGAAAAGAGAAATAATTAGGTTGGGTCAAATTAAATAAATCTGAATATTTAGGATATTTAAATTAATAATATTTAAATAAAATAATGTTTAAATCCCTTTTTAGGCTAAAATAGGCTTTTTAAAGGATTTTTCCAAAATTTCCATTTTAAATTAATAAATCGCTCAAATTTTATTTAATTTAATTATTTATAAAATTAAAATTAATTTAAAACTATTTTATCTTTCTTAATTTGAATAAATTTATTTATTTAAATAATTTTCCAAATTAAAATCTTTAATTAGATAATAAACCCCAATTTTCTTTACTTAACATATTTATAAAATTTATTATTAATTTGCCCTACTAAATTTCCTTTTATTTTAGTAAAAAAATTATTAAATTAAATTTTCAATAAAACCTTATTTAAATATAATCTTTAATATTAGAAAATTTCGGGGCATTTCAATGATAATGATGATGATAATAATAATAATAATAATAATAATAATAATAATAATAATAATAATAACAATAATAATAATAACAATAATAATGATAATAATGATAATAGTAATAATGCAAATAATAATAAGAATACTAATAATAATAATAATAGAAATAATAACAATGATAATAATAGTTAGAATAATAAACATAATAATACTAATACTAATACTACTAATAATAATAATAATGATAGTGATAACGATAGTAGTAATAGTAGTAGTAATAATAATAATAATAATAATAATAGTGGCAACACTAATCGTAATAATAATACTAATAATAATAATAATAATAAGGATAATAACAATGGTTATAATAGTTAAAGTAAAAAATAAAGTAAATATATCGATAATAATAATAATAATAATAATGATAATAATGATAATAAAAATAATAACAATAATAATAATAATAAGAGTAAGAACAATAATAATAATAATAATAATAATAATAATAACAATAACCACCATAACCATGATAATAATAATAATAATGATAATGATAATAATAATAATAATAATAATAATAATAATAGCAAGAATACTAAAATAATATTAATAATAGAGGTAATAACGATGTTAGTCATAGTTAGAGTAGTAAACATGATAATAATAATAATAATAATAATAATAATAATAATAATAATAATAACAAAACAAGGTTTTAGTTTTAATTAATATCATTAATTAGAAACTCTCCGGAATTAAGTTTAGGACCTAATAGTAATAATAGTAGTAGCAATAATAATAATAATAATAATGGTGGAAATAATCATAATAATGAAAATGATAATAATAATCATAATAATACTAATAATAATATTTAATAATATTAAAAATCATTAATACTTTTATGATTCAGGGTTTAGGGTTCAAGGAGTGGGGAGGCATGTAACACCCCCAAAATTCACTACAGAAAAATTTCGTTTTATTAAAAGATATTCGCGGAAGCAGATTAATAAAATGTGAATTTTGGGAAGTATTACCGCCACACTTAGTACCAGACCGGTTCACTCATACCGTTCCAGTACCAAGTGCTAAGGCTAAGGAAAGTAAAATACATTCTGAAAGAAATTCAACCCACATAAATCAGAGTAGCGCATCAAATCGTTTACAGGAATATAATCCACCAATGGTGGTTACTTTAACAACGTTAATATTTAAAACCAGGAATTTAAATGAGAAAGAGAACAAGCTAACAATACCGGAAAATTCCTTACTCTCCTTCTGTAACACCCCAAAATTCACTAATTTTTTTTAAAACGGAAGCAATTAAGATAGAAACACTTAAAACCTATGAA
This sequence comes from Tamarix austromongolica, assembly GCA_039764185.1. Classification (NCBI taxonomy): domain Eukaryota; kingdom Viridiplantae; phylum Streptophyta; class Magnoliopsida; order Caryophyllales; family Tamaricaceae; genus Tamarix; species Tamarix austromongolica. Next base: position 21,401,377 of record CM077808.1, on the reverse strand, counting down.
TTCTGGGAATGTTACCGCCACACTTAGTACCAGACCGGTTCTCTCCAACCGTTCCAGTACCAAGTGCTAAGGCTAAAGAAAATATTTACGTTAAATTCAAATTAACAATTCATAAAAGAATTCGAAAGATCATACAACAAAATCAGAGTACGCATAAACGTTTATTAATTAAAACTTGTAACTTCTAAATAGAAATACATTTAAACAAGATAAAACCCGATGGGTCAAATTCTGGATTGCCTACTCACTCAAGTCAGGCCTGCCACCCCAAAATAGTCTCTGATCTTAAACCTGCACAAGAGGTCTGCTCCCCACCATCAGTGGATCATCACAGGACCCATCAACCAAGGTAGTATCAGTACGGGTCCAGTACTGAGTAAGGTGACTTGATCACTAAGGCCAACACGTAAACACATAAGCCATGCATAAAAATAGAAGAACACAATAATAAATGCATATGATCAACCAGGTAAAAGTACAAAGGCCCAATAATCCGGATTAATTACTTAATTAATCTTTTATCAGAATTCATTTCACACCATGCCTTTTATCAATCCATGTAAGTACAAGAACACCCCACTATTATTGCCGGTGGGCCGGTCACTTGCGGGACAAAGTCCACACCACTATTCCTGACCGGTGGATCGGTCTGGCTCCTGCTCACATGGTGTTCCACTGTAAGTGATTAGTATCTTTTAAGCGTATGAATCTCTGGTTTGTTTTTATTGAGCTCGAGTCACCCTACTATTATTGCCGGTGGGCCGGTCACTTGCGGGACAAAGTCCTCACCACTATTATTACCGGTGGATCGGTTACACATAGGACATCATGTCCTAACCACTATTTCTGACCGGTGGATCGTTCTGGACTCGGCTCAACAATCTTCCACTTTAAATGATTAATGTCTTAAGTATTTTATTCAAAGGCTTTCACCAAACATGCATAAATCACCACACGTCACAAATCATAAAATTCCATAATTACACTTTAATTACCAAATACACGTGATAACCCAAACTCTAAGCAGCCTCAAAATCCATAATTAACCACTCCAAACCCTAATTCAGTGTCCTCCGTACCCTTAATTTGCTCCACGTGCTATTTTCCATCCCAAATGCTCAAACACCCAAACAACACTCACATTACCTTCCTTACATCCCAAATTAACTTTTCACACGTAGTTTCATTTCCATGCAAACACTAATCTTTCCATGAAAACCTTTGAACCTTTTTCATGTAAACCCTAAAATTCCACGTGAAGCCCTACATTCAACCATACAACCATCAATATCACCATATAAATCCTAATACCACCATACAACTATAATTACCACCATACAAACCTTAATATCATCATACAAACCCTAATACCAACATACATCCATTAATACCACCAGGTAAACCCTAGATTCCATCATACAAAACCTTAAATTCAAACCATATAAGACCCAAAGATTTGTCCATACCACCACTAAATTCAAACCATAAAGATTCTTCCATGCCAAACCCTAAATTCAAACCATAAAGATTCTTCCACATAAAATCATAATTTAGAATCTCCCAAGGAAAACCATAAATTGAATTCCCCCAAGAAAATCATAAATTAGATTCTCCTATATAATATCATAAATTACATTTTCCCAAATAACATAAAAAAATTAGATTCTCCCAAACAACCATAAATTCGATTATTCCATATAACCTCATAAATTACCTTCTCCCAATTAACATCCTAATTTAAATTCTCCCAAATAAACCATAAATTCGAATCTCCCATATAACAACATAAATTACCCTCTCCCAAATAACATCCTAAATTAGATTCTCTCAAACAAACCATAAATTTTGCTCTTCCACACATAAAATCATACATTAGATTATTCCTTATAAAACCATAAAATTAGGTTAACTCACTTCCCTTAATCAAATTCTTTCCCCATCCTCCTTTTTCATCCTTCCTCTCACACAAACCACATCAGCTTCATCACATACACAACACATATCATCATACATAATTAATACACATACCATGCACAACATACTTCAACTCCAAGTCATACCACATATAAAATATTTAATAATAATAAACACTGGATACGTAACATGCGAAACACATAATACACATAAGCACATAAAAGGCCTTAGCACTCCTTACCTAAAACGTCACCGGTCTTGGAGCACGCTCCTACGCCTCCTTAGGGTTTTGAGTGGTTTTACCTATTATGAGAGGAAAGCTAAAATTAGACTCTCTCCTATCAAAATAATATTAAACACTAATTCAATATAAGAATAGTTTTTTTTGATAAAATAATAATAACAAAAATACCAAAATAATATCAATATTAATATTAATAAGAATAATAAAATAGTAGAAATAATAATAAAAAGGCATTACTCAAAAATAAAGTGAAATAAGGGGTTCGGACCCTTTACCAAAATAATACTAAAAAGATTATTTGTAAAATAAATAACCCAATTCAGAAATAATAATAATAATAATAATAATGATAATGATAATGATTATGATAATAATAATAATCATAATAATAATAATAATAATAATAATAATAATAATAATGACATTATTAACAACACTAATGTTAAAATATTTATATTAATAATAATAAATAAGAATAATGGAAATTCGAAATAGAAAATAATAATAGTAATAATAATAATTATTATACTTATAACATTTTAATATTAATAATAGTAATTATAGAAATAATAAGAAGAATAATAATAAAATCGAAATAAAATATATTAGGCTTCAGCCCTCAACATAAATAATAATAAAATATTAATACTAATAATAATAATAATAATTCATATTAAAATATAAATATTAAGAATAATAATAATAATAGTATTTATATGTAAATAATTGAAATAAAATAATTTAAGGGTTATAAAAATAGGGAAAATAGCTGAGAGGGTCTAGGGTTCAATCAAATGTTGGTGAGGATAGGCGGCACCGGCGGTGGTGCACGGAGGTGGCGGCGGTGGCCGGAAAGAGGAAAGAAAGAGGGGAAAGCTGCATGCTGGGAATAAGATAGGAAGAATTAAAATGGGAGCTGGGTTGTTTTGAGTTCCCTAGAAGGAGAGGGATAGAATAGAGGTGGTGGCATAGCCAAAGGTGGCGGCGCACGGCGGCGGCGGTGGTGACCAAATGGAGGAGAAGAAGGAAGAGAGAGGAGGAGAGGGAGAAAAAGGAAACTAAAGGTAGGGGAAGGTAGGGCAGGGTCTGAAGCACAGTTTGGGAGGTGAAAGAAGCGGCCTTAGTAGAGGATGAGGTGGCTAATGGCGGCGCGGAGGGTGGCGGGGCAGAAAACAGGGTTGATCGGGAAGGGAACTTCACACAGCCGGGGCGGCTTGTGCAGGAAGAATCGAAGGGCAAGATAGATTTGGTTAGATAGAGGGCGGTGCAAGGATGACACGGGTGGCCAGAAATGGCGGCAAAGTTGGCCGGAGGCGGCGGAAGAAACGTCTAAAGGATAGGCGATGGCAAGGTCGGGATTCTGGGTTATGAAAACAAAAGTCTCGATACAGGTTATTATGGGGGATATTTATAGGCTTTAGAAGGGAGGATAGGGTTATGTGGGCCGGCTAGTAGCTAGGGAAGGTAGGGTTCCGGTCGCCGGAGGCGACGTTGGCCGGTGGGTTTATTTTTCGGGGGAAGGGGTGGTGCACAGGAGAGAGAGAGAGGAAAATCGCGCGATAAAAGGGAGAGTTAACAGGGTTTATACAGTCGCCGAATCAAGGGAAATAGAAAGGAAGGAGATCGGCCGGTCAAAACGGCGAGATCGCCGGCGAAAAACCAGGCAATGGCGGCGGCGAGTTGCAGTCGGTGGCGTCGGGCTAGTGCGATGAAGAAGAAGAAAGGAAAGGCTGGATCGGACGGTCCAGGGAAGAAAGAAACGAAAAGGAAAGGGAGGCAGACCGGGCGGTCGGCACGGGGGAGGAATTAATTTAAATGAAGTGACGCATTTCGAGGGAAGAACACATTAAAACGCAACGCGGAAGAGGCGGGGAGAAAGGACGCCGGTCGCGCGGCTGGGTTGGGCCGAAGGAGAAGAAGAGCAAGACTGGGCCGCCGGGCTGGCCCAGTTCGGGGAGAAAAAGGAAAAGAAAAAGAAAAGAAGAAGAAAAAGAAAAAGAAAAGGAAAAAGGAAAAAGGGATAAATAAAAATAGTGGGTTGGCTCAATTAAATTAATTAGAATATTTGGGATATTTAAAAATGATAATATTTAAATAAAATAATATTTAAATCCTTTTTTAGGCTAAATTAGGATTTTTAAAAGATTTTCCTTAAATTCCTTTTTAATTAGCAAAACATCCTGATTTTCTCTAATTAAATTATTTGTAAAATTAATATTAATTTGAAACTATTTTCTCCTTCTTATTTTAAATAAAATAATTTATTTAATAAATTTTCAAAATAAAATGCTTAATTAGCTAAAATACCCAAATTATTTTCTAATAAAAATACTTATAAATTTCTTCTTGATTTGCCCTAATTAATTCAATTTAAAAATAATTTATTTAAATAATTCTTATAATAAATATCCTTTAAATGTAGTTTATAAAATTAGAAATTTTCGGGGCATTTCATCACTACCCCCTTAAAAAAAGACTTCGCCCCCGAAGTCTCTGGGAGCGCCTAGGGTTAGGGAAAAACATTCTAAGTGGATAGAAAACCAACTAACGCTAATACCCATATAAACTACCCCCTTAGGAATAAACTTACTAAAGAAATTTTAAATCCACAAAAATAGGGACACCATATAAAAACAACACTTATAAAAAAAAACTACCCCCTTAGAGACGAACTATGGGTTGTTGTACTTGGGTATAAGTTCAATTTAAATAATAAATATTAAATATTAATATTGGGAGAATTTAATCAAAAATTTATTTATTGAAAATCTATTTCGAAAATATCCGAAGGCTCAAAATTAATAAAAGAGTTATATAAGAATTTTGGAAACACTCTCGGAAGGAATAACCGATGAACACAAAAAAAAATATGTATTATTTATGGAAATATATCATAAGAACTCAAAAAAAAATTATTTAAAGCATATAATAAAATATTTAAGTTGAACTCTAACACCCCGAGCTCAATTTAGTCATGTCCGAAATTATTTTTCTGTAAATTAAAAAAAAAGAACATAAAATAGAATAAAGCTGATTTTGGAAAGAAATTCCTGAATACGTCTTCTAAATTTAAAACTTTCCAAAAATATTAACGATTGAAACGAATAATTTAGAGTCGAAAATATTTTCTACTGATAAAATCATTACAATAACTTTAACTATTCAATAGGAATTATATAATTTAAATAATGTATTCTGTCAACAAAATATACTTCAACACAACGTCGTAATCACATGATAAAGTTATAATAAAAATAAATCTAAAATATAAAAATACGAGAAAGAACAGAAATATATATTATTAACCAAAAATCGAATTCATAAGAAATTTAATTAAATTTAACTATGAATTTGAATTGTCGATAAATCCATAAGACAAATCGAAATTAAGATAATTAATTATGTACATCAAATTACGTTAATAAAATCATTAAACTTAATAAATTTGGATTTTAAAAAATACGGGGTATTACATTACTACCCACTTAAAAAGGAACTTCGTCCCCGAAATTCAGGGAAAATCTAAGTAGCGTAAACTTGACAAACGATTGAATAAAATATTGATCGCAATAAATAGGTTAAAAGTAACTCCAAAGAAAATAAAACGATGTTTACAAAAAAAAACAAAACCAAGTAAAGTTGGGTCCAGCAAGGTACGCCTTAAGGTTATCAATCCACTAAACCTGTAGGACTAGGGTAAAACTAGTGGGGTTACTATTCCCTTAAGGACGAACTAATTACAAGACCATAATCACAACAGCAAACCACAAGGTCACTTATGCTACCCCATCGTACAATCCTCACAAGCTAATCTTGATTTTAAAATTTACTTGAAACAAGGTAAATACATTTTCAGTTAAAACATTTAGGATCGTGAGAACCGAACCTCTAATTGAAACACGATTCTCAACAACCAAAAGCTCTTATACCACTTTGTAACACCCCAAAAATTCACTAATATTTTTTTAAAACGGAAGCAATTAAGATAGAAACACTTAAAACCTATGAATTCTGGGAATGTTACAGCCACACTTAGTACCAGACCGGTTCTCTCCAACCGTTCCAGTACCAAGTGCTAAGGCTAAAGAAAAGATTTACGTTAAATTCAAATTAACAATTCATAAAAGAATTCGAAAGATCATACAACAAAATCAGAGTACGCATAAACGTTTATTAATTAACACTTGTAACTTCTAAATAGAAATACATTTAAACAAGATAAAACCCGATGGGTCAAATTCCGGATTGCCTACTTACTCAAGTCAGGCCTGCCACCCCAAAATAGTCTCTGATCTTAAACCTGCACAAGAGGTCTGCTCCCCACCATCAGTGGATCATCACAGGACCCATCAATCAAGGTAGTATCAGTACGGGTCCAGTACTGAGTAAGGTGACTTGATCACTAAGGCCAACACGTAAACACATAAGCCATGCATAAAAATAAAAGAACACAATCATAAATGCATATGATTAACCAGGTAAAAGTACAAAGGCCCAATAATCCGGATTAATTACTTAATTAATCTTTTATCAGAATTCGTTTCACACCATGCCTTTTATCAATCCATGTAAGTACAGGAACACCCCACTATTATTGCCGGTGGCCCGGTCACTTGCGGGACAAAGTCCACACCACTATTCCTGACAGGTGGATCGGTCTGGCTCCTGCTCACATGGTGTTCCACTGTAAGTGATTAGTATCTTTTAAGCGTGTGTAACTCTGGTTTGTTTTTATTGAGCTCGAGTCACCCCACTATTATTGTCGGTGGGCCGGTCACTTGCGGGACAAAGTCCTCACCACTATTATTACCGGTGGATCGGTTACACATAGGACATCATGTCCTAACCACTATTTCTGACCGGTGGATCAGTCTGGACTCGGCTCAACAATCTTCCACTTTAAATGATTAATGTCTTAATTATTTTATTCAAAGGCTTTCACCAAACATGCATAAATCACCACACATCACAAATCATAAAATTCCATAATTACACTTTAATTACCAAATACACGTGATAACCCAAACTCTAAGCAGCCTCAAAATCCATAATTAACCACTCCAAACCCTAATTCAGTGTCCTCCGTACCCTTAATTTGCTCCACGTGCTATTTTCCATCCCAAATGCTCAAACACCCAAACAACACTTACATTACCTTCCTTACATCCCAAATTAACTTTTCACACGTAATTTCACTTCCATGCAAACACTAATCTTTCCATGAAAACCTTTGAACCTTTTTCATGTAAACCCTAAAATTCCACGTGAAGCCCTACATTCAACCATACAACCATCAATATCACCATATAAATCCTAATACCACCATACAACTATAATTACCACCATGCAAACCTTAATATCATCATACAAACCCTAATACCAACATACATTCATTAATACCACCAGGTAAACCCTAGATTCCATCATACAAAACCTTAAATTCAAACCATATAAGACCCAAAGATTTGTCCATACCAACACTAAATTCAAACCATAAAGATTCTTCCACGTAAAATCATAATTTAGAATCTCCCAAGGAAAACCATAAATTGAATTCCCCCAAGAAAATCATAAATTAGATTCTCCTATATAATATCATAAATTACATTTTCCCAAATAACATAAAAAAATTAGATTCTCCCAAACAACCATAAATTCGATTATTCCATATAACCTCATAAATTACCTTCTCCCAATTAACATCCTAATTTAAATTCTCCCAAATAAACCATAAATTCGAATCTGCCATATAACATCATATATTACCGTCTCCCAAATAACATCCTAAATTAGATTCTCTCAAACAAACCATAAATTTTGCCCTTCCACACATAAAATCATACATTAGATTATTCCTTATAAAACCATAAAATTAGTTTAACTCACTTCCCTTAATCAAATTCTTTCCCCATCCTCCTTTTTCATCCTTCCTCTCACACAAACCATATCGGCTTCATCACATACACCACACATATCATCATACATAATTAATGCACATACCATGCACAACATACTTCAACTCCAAGTCATACCACATATAAAATATTTAATAATAATAAACACTGGATACGTAACATGCGAAACACATAATACACATAAGCACATAAAAGGCCTTAGCACTCCTTACCTAAAACGTCACCGGTCTTGGAGCACGCTCCTACGCCTCCTATTATGAGAGGAAAGCTAAAATTAGACTCTCTCCTATCAAAATAATATTAAACACTAATTCAATATAAGAATAGTTTTTTTTGATAAAATAATAATAACAAAAATACCAAAATAATATCAATATTAATATTAATAAGAATAATAAAATAGTAGAAATAATAATAAAAAGGCATTACTCAAAAATAAAGTGAAATAAGGGGTTCGGACCCTTTACCAAAATAATACTAAAAAGATTATTTGTAAAATAAATAACCCAATTCAGAAATAATAATAATAATAATAATGATAATGATAATGATTATGATAATAATAATAATAATAATAATAATAATAATAATAATAATAATAATAATAATAATAATAATGACATTATTAACAACACTAATGTTAAATGATTTATATTAATAATAATAAATAAGAATAATGGAAATTCGAAATAGAAAATAATAATAATAATAATTATTATACTTATAACATTTTAATATTAATAATAGTAATTATAGAAATAATAAGAAGAATAATAATAAAATCGAATTAAAATATATTAGGCTTCGGCCCTCAACATAAATAATAATAAAATATTAATACTAATAATAATAATAATGCATATTAAAATATATATATTAAGAATAATAATAATAGTATTTATATGTAAATAATTGAAATAAAATAATTTAAGGGTTATAAAATAGGGAAAATAGCTGAGAGGGTCTAGGGTTCAATCAAATGTTGGTGGGGATAGGCGGCACCGGCGATGGCGCATGGAGGTGGCAGCAGTGGTCGGAAAGAGGAAAGAAAGAGGGGAAAGTTGCATGCTGGGAATAAGATAGGAAGAATTAAAATGGGAGCTGGGTTGTTTTGAGTTCCCCAGAAGGAGAGGGACAGAATAGAGGTGGTGGCGCAGCCAAAGGTGGCGGCGCATGGCGGCGGCGGTGGTGGCCAAATAGAGGAGAAGAAGGAAGAGAGAGGAGGAGAGGGAGAAAAAGGAAACTAAAGGTAGGGGAAGGTAGGGCAGGGTCTGAAGCACAGTTTGGGAGGTGAAAGAAGCGGCCTTACCGGAGGATGAGGTGGCTAATGGCAGCGCGAAGGGTGGCGGGGCAGAAAACAGGGTTGATCGGGAAGGGAACTTCGCACAGCTAGGGCGGCTTGTGCAGGAAGAATCGAAGGGCGAGATAGATTTGGTTAGATAGAGGGCGGTGCAAGGATGACACGGGTGGCCAGAAATGGCGGCGAAGTTGGCCGAAGGCGGCGGAAGAAACGTCTAAAGGATAGGCGATGGCAAGGTCGGGATTCTGGGTAATGAAAACAAAAGTCTCGATACAGGTTATTATGGGGGATATTTATAGGCTTTAGAAGGGAGGATAGGGTTATGTGGGCCGGCTAGTAGCTAGGGAAGGTAGGGTTCCGGTCGCCGGAGGCGACGTTGGCCGGTGGGTTTATTTTTCGGGGGAAGGGGTGGTGTGCAGGAGAGAGAGAGAGGAAAATCGCGCGATAAAAGGGAGAGTTGACAGGGTTTATACAGTCGCCGAATCAAGGGAAAGAGAAAGGAAGGAGATCGGCCGGTCAAAACGGCGAGATCGCCGGCGAAAAACCAGGCAATGGCGGCGGCGAGTTGCAATCGATGGCGTCGGGCTGGTGCGATGAAGAAGAAGAAAGGAAAGGCTGGACCGGACGGTCCAGGGAAGAAAGAAACGAAAAGGAAAGGGAGGCAGACCGGGCTGTCGGCACGGGGGGGGGGAATTATTTTAAATGAAGTGACGCATTTCGAGGGAAGAACACATTAAAATGCAGCGCGGAAGAGGCGGGGAGGAAGGACGCCCGTCGCGCGGCTGGGTTGGGCCGAAGGAGAAGAAGAGGAAGACTGGGCCGCCGGGCTGGCCAGTTCGGGGAGAAGAAGGAAAAGAAAAAGAAAAGAAGAAGAAAAAGAAAAAGAAAAGGAAAAAGGAAAAGGGGATAAATAAAGATAGTGGGTTGGCTCAATTAAATTAATTAGAATATTTGGGATATTTAAAAATGATAATATTTAAATAAAATAATATTTAAATCCTTTTTTAGGCTAAATTAGGATTTTTAAAAGATTTTCCATAAATTCCTTTTTAATTAGCAAAACATCCTGATTTTCTCTAATTAAATTATTTATAAAATTAATATTAATTTGAAAATATTTTCTCCTTCTTATTTTAAATAAAATAATTTATTTAATAAATTTTCAAAATAAAATGCTTAATTAGCTAAAATACCCAAATTCTTTTCTAATAAAAATACTTATAAATTTCTTCTTGATTTGCCCTAATTAATTCAATTTAAAAATAATATATTTATATAATTCTTATAATAAATATCCTTTAAATGTAGTTTATAAAATTAGAAATTTTCGGGGCATTTCACCTTCCCGTAACCCACTTGAGTAGCACCTGAAAATACCTGCAAGGGCACTGCCCATTGAATAGGCAGGGGCCCCATAAAGGGAATCCCTTCAGTACTACGGTACTGAGTAATCCTTTAATACCACACTTAAAGACAGGCCCGCATACGGCACACAATGCAAGCTACACACATAAATAATGAGAGGTGCACACATAACAATAACATGCATAATAATTCATAAATCACGATCGATACTTTGGGTCTTAAGCCATGTCCATCATCATTCAATCAATATCATATTTTATATCCATGTGAGTGCGAGAACCCCACTATTATAGCCGGTGGATCGGAAGTCAACACACAGAGCAGAACGCCTCTGACCACTATTATTGCCGGTGGACCGGAAGGTAAACACACAGGGCAGAACGCACCTGACTAATATTATTTATCGGTGGACCGGTCTGGCCCCGACTCACATGGTGTTCCACTATAAGTTATTAGTATTTTTCCATAACCTTATTCACATACATAACTAATTTTATTGAGCTCGGAACCCCCACTATTTTAGCCGGTGGACCGGAATATATATAAAATCATCATCCAGGGCACAACGCTCCTGGCCACTATTATAACCGGTGGACCGGTACTCATAATCACATACTAGGGCAACACGCTCCTAGACCACTATTATATCCGGTGGACCGGTACTCAATATCTCATACCAGGGCAACACGCTCCTGGACCACTATTATAACCGATGAACCGGTACTCAATATCATAAACATCTGGGCCCGGCTCATTAATATTCCACTTTCAATAATAGTATCTTTCCTTTTCTTTAATCAGCACATCCATCATATTTATTTGCCTCGAATGGGAGATCGATAACCCGGGACACAAAGGTACACCGACAAGGACACCTAATCCATAAGTATGCATACCCCCTAACTAGGTCCGTAGAGCTAGAAAGAGTAAGATATAAGGTCTGGCCGGGGCACAAAGGCACACTAGCAAATACCAGAATAATCATGGACTAAACCACGTCCTTAGGGTAGCGACCCCTAAGGAGTCACCATTCCCGATCTCGAGGTCTTTCACTTTAAGTAATAGGGTGTTAATTAAGGTGATCACAAAAAGCACGATAATCAGATACTTATTCACTTTCGGTCGTTCCGATATCATTAATCGTTTCTTATTCAGATGATTATCCAGGATATCACAGAGAAATCATTAAGGCCATACTAATTATCAAATACTCTTACTTGACTAATCAGCATTATTTAATCATATTAATGTTCCACAATCTCAAAGACGTGTTAGGTAAAAATTACTCATTTGCCCTTTACTTATACAATTGTTAAGTATCCATTCCTTACTTGATAAATTGCCACATCACCCTTAAGGTTGCAAAATTACCAAATTACCCCTTGTCCACTTTAAATTACCCAATTGTCTCCTACACTTTTTAGATCACCATTCACCCCTCATAATTACTACGCTTATCATATTTCCCTTTTGGTTGGTTATATTACCAAATCGCCCTTCTCCTTTGTTATAATTACTAAATTGCCCTTGAGTTGGATAAACTACTACATTACCCTCCTTCATTATCATGATTACCATTTTGCCCCTTTAGTTGGTTAAATAATTATCACTTTACCCTTTAATCGGCTAAATTACCAAATTGTCCCTTCAGTTGGATAAATTACCAAATTGCCCTTCTCCTTTATCATAATTACCATTTTACCTCTCTCAATTATTTTAATTGCCATTTACCCTTTTCAATTATCATAATTTCCAAATTAACCTTCCTCATAATTAATTTGCCCTTCTTCATAATTATAATTACCAATTTTACCCTTCTCCATATTTAAAATTACCATAATGCCCTTTAATTGGTTAATTTACCAAATTACCCTTCTATAGCATCATACTTATCCAATTGCCCTTCTACAATCATAATTTAATTTCTAAATTATCTTTTGTCATTATCATAATTACCACATTACCCCTTACTCCCAAGTTTACCATAATATCCTTTTATTTACAAAATTACCATTTTATCCCTTACATCCAATTTTACCATAATATCCTTTTATTTATGAAAATTACCACCATACATCTTTTACTTTACAATTTACCACCATCTTTATCTTTCCTTACATAATTACCATTTTGCCCTTCTTTTCCAAATTACCATATTACCCCTTTACTTATAAATTACCACTTCACCATTCACTTATAAAATTTACCATATTACCCTTTACTTATGAAATTACGATTTTGCCCCTTTACCTCCAAAATTACCATAATGCCCTCTTACTTAGAAAATTACCATAATGCCCTCCTTCATCCAAAATTACTTGTAATACCCCATATTTTTAAAATCCAAATTTATTAAGCTAAATGATTTTATTAGCATAATTTGATATAAAAATTTAATTATTTTAATTTTGATTCGTTTTATGGATTTATCAATGATTTCGAATTCATATTTGAATTTAATTAATTATTGTCATTGCGAACCATTCTAGATAAATTCGTTAACGACAATGATTTTATTATATTCCTATGAGTTCGAGTCTCAGTTAAAAATATATATTCCCGTTCTTTCTCGTATTTTCATTTTTAATATTTTAGATTCGTTTTCGATTTTAACGTTTTCATGTGATTATGACGTTATTTTGAAATTATATTTCGTTGACGAAATATATTATTTAAATTATAGAATTTCTGTTTAAATAGTTAAATTTATTTTTATAATTTTATCCATAGAAAATATTTCCAAAAATTATTTATGAATTTCTTTTCGGAATTAACCTTCTTCTGTTTTACGCTTATTGATTACGAAAAATCGATTTTGGAAATTATTTAAACTAGTCTCGGTTTATTAGAATTGGATTTAAATATTTTCTTATTTGTTTTTAAATAATTTTTCGAGGTCTTATAATATATTTCCGTAAATAATATAAATTTTTATTGTTCGTTGGTAAATTCTTCCGAAAATGTTTCCGAAATTCTTTATGTAGCTTTTTATTTATTTCAAGTGTTTAGATCGTTTTGAAATAATTTTCGTTTAATAAATTTTAGATAAAATCTTCCAATAATAATTTATAAATATTCAGTATTTTATTTTAGGTATATTTGTATTTGTATTTGTTAAAAAAAAAAACAACCGGTGCCCCGACCGAACCCCCATCTTCCTTTTCCTTTTTCCCTCTTCTTCTTCCCTTTCTTTTCTTCCCCTGCTGCTCCCGAACCCCTGCCCTCTACGCAGTCCCAAACCCTAGCTAGCCGCCACCTCCTCCCCAGCTCCTCCTTACGCCGCCTCGCCTATCGACCTTCGGTGACGCTGCAGCAACAGCCGAAGTAGCCTGCTCGACCGCAGCGACAACAGCCGACGCCCCAGCAGCGACTGCGCGCGGGAACAGCAGCAGCAGCGGTAAGCCACCGACCGGCCATGGCGAGCTCGGGCGATGACCGGCGAGCCACCCTCGTTCCCCGACGAAGCTTCTCCGGCATTTTCTTGTCCCGATTGTGTTGATTTCATTCGGTATAAATTTCCGAAAACCCTAATATATATATTTGATTAATTGAGTATGAATTAGCTTATGAAAAGCTAAATTGATTGTTTGTTTATGTATATATGTGCTGTAAGATTGATTTGGATAGGTTAATTGTGTGGTTGTGTTGGAATTTTGGAAAAATTAGATTTTTGGCCGGGTTATACCCGAATTTTTCGGATTCGTCCGATTTAGCTATTTTTGATAAATTGATTATACAATATGTTTTAAAATGTATCCAATTTCATTTTGGAACCGTCAATTTGAGAAATTTATGCAGGTTTTATCGGAATTTGATTCCTAGGTCAAATTTTGGGTGTAATGAAATTGGGTCGTATAATTGAGCCGTTTTGCTCAATTGATTTTATAATATTGTTTAAAATGTATTTAATTTTATATTGGAAGTGTTGATTTGGGAAAAATGTGCGTAATTGACCGGAATTGGATTTTTAGGTCAAAACTCCCGCGGGTTTAAATTGAATTGTGTAATCAGATTATTTTATTCAATTGACTATATAAATTACATTAGCATATATTTAATTACATTTTCGAACCGTCAATTTATATGTTTTGGCAAGAATTGATCGGATTTGCGTTCCGGGCCCAAAAACCCTAATTGTGCTAAATTGAGTATTTATTTTATTGGTTTTGATCAATTGATTATTTGATATGTTATAAAATGTGTTTAATTGCATTTCTAAACATTCAATTTGATTAAATTAATAGAATTCAACCGAATTACATTTTTGGGCCTAAAACCCTAGATTTTAAGTGAGATTATGAAATTAATTATTGGTATAGTTGTTTTGCTAAAATTAAATTTATAAAAGTAGTTGAAATGATCCTAATTGTATTCTAATACCTTTAATTAGAATTAATTAATTTGAATTACCTGAGTTTGTGTCGTGGGCTTTAAAACTCTAATTTTGAAAATGGATTGTCTAGAATTGGTTAATCGAAGATTGTTTTGTTGAAATTGATTATCTGGATTTATCTAAAATTAGTTTAATTGTGTTTTAAAAATATCAATTGGAGGTAATCGAAGTGATTTGGTCGATTCGTAGTTAGGGATTAAAAACCCTAATCTTCGGGGATTGTCTTATAAAATCGATTTTGCTATGCGTCTTTTATCTAATCGATTTCTATCTTTGGGTTTTAAGTCATTTAAGTTATGTTTTAAACTAATCAGCTTTGATTTGGTTCTATGCAAATGGTTGGTTTACCTATTTAGTTGTAAAACTTAATGAATAAGTTATCTTTGATAAATTATCTTAAGATCGATTATTCTTTCTCGGGCTTTCCAAATTAAGTTGAAATGTCCCAAGTGATATTTGTATTAACCCGTTTTGATTTAATTTTAACCTTAAATCTTAATAAAGCTATGCTTTTAAGTTCTAAGTTTTGGACACGTTTTCTAAGAAAGATCATTTGTGTTGTTTGTGTTTATTTAGTTAGAATATGTGAATTATTGATTGATAGAATAGTTTCTAATTTAGTTTTCGATTTCTATCGGATCTAGGAAAGCTTTCTCGTGGATCCACGAGCTAGTGATCTCTCTCCCTCTTATCTCGCTTAGCTAGCTTCGGATCCAGCTAAGTCTCTACTTACCTCTACTTATGGGTATTTAGTAAGGATGTGGCTAAGGCCGCTTGTGTGATATGTGATCTACTTGCCTTGGATGCTTCGTACATATATACCATGTCCTGTGGTGTATCACATGTTTGACCTTAACGTGTTTTATGCGTAGCGCAGCTTGGAGTTAAAGTATGTGGTATGTGTTTTTCTTATGACATGAATGTGATATCCGTATGTGGTGATTATGATGTGCTGTGACATGATGTAACCCTCTAGGACATGCATTCTAGGGTGATTATGGTGATGACATGGAGATGAAAGGACAAAAAGAAATAAATGGGAAGTGAGTTGCTAGAAGGGAGTATAAGGGACCTGATTAGGGTTTTGGGAAGAATTAGTAATCTGAAAAAAGGCGAAAGTAAAAATGTTTAAGGGTGAGTGAGGTGCGGGTTGATATTGAGAGTTTATGTTATAAGGAATGATTATGGGTGTTTTGGGAGAGAAGAAATATTAGGTTAAAAGGAGAGGTTACTTGTGGGAGAAGAAAGGTGCCAGGGTTGGAGTGGCTAACTAGGGTTTTTCGATCACCTACGAAATCCATGAGTAAAGTGATATGATTTGGGTTTGAACCTAAATGAGATGAGGTGTATGACGATAACTGAATTAATAGTAGCGAAGTAAGAGGAAGTTGGGTCATAGGTTTAGTTAGGGTTTCAAGGGAAACCCTAGAGAGTGATAGTGGGTGGAGTGTGGTTTCACAAGGTGTTGGGCTTCAACCCACACCCTTAAGAGTTGGCTTTCATTATGTGTAAGTGTAAAGGGGAATGGATATCGAGGTGTGATAAGGGGCGCAAGAGTCCCAAGATATGGAACGGGCCCTCCTGGGAGGATAAGTGTGGATATAGTTAGCCATGCATGTCAAGGGTAAAATTCTTTCAATTAAGATATGTTAAGACACTAATCACTTAAAGAGAAAGATGTTGAGCCGGACCCAGACCGGTCCACCGGCGAATAATAGTGGCTAGGGTCGGGGTGCCCTACATGACCGGTCCACCGGCAATAATAGTGGCAGGGTATGTTACCCTCATGACCGGTCCACCGGCGAATAATAGTGGCAGAGTATGTTACCCTCATGACCGGTCCACCGGCTAAAATAGTGGCAGGGCATGACCCTCATGACCATTCCACCGGCTATAATAGTGGGGTTCCCGCACTCACATGAATTGATAAACACTATGGTGTGAATCGACTATATTTACCAGAGGTCTAAAGAATGAGTCTACTCGATCGGGGCTGAGCATGTCCCTAAGTAATGCTCGGGGCTGGACATGTCTCTAAGTAATGTCCGAGGTGGAGCATGTCCCTAAGTAATGCTCGGGGCTGGACATGTCCCTAAGTAATGTCCGTGGAGGCTAAATGCCCGATTGGTTGGGTTAACATTAGCCATAAATGCCCGCTTGATAAATGCTTGATTCGATTGGTTTGTTTTGGTGTTGTCCAAAAATGCCTGGTTGGTTGGTTTAACATTATCTATAAATGTCTCGTTGGTTTATCTGAATTTCTTATCAGTTTAAGATGTTACATATGTTTCGCATGTTATTATATGTGTATGGTAGGGCTTATGATGTGGGTATTGAGTAGGCATACTATTATATCAACGTAATGCAACATGATTCAATATGCACTTGATGTTATAGTTTACATCTTTCCCATAAGATAGGGTATTGGGATTTACTCAGTATTGGACCCGTACTGATACTACCTTGGTTGAATGGGTCCTGTGATGATCCACTGATGGTGGGGAGCAGACCTCTTGTGCAGGTTTAAGATCGGATATTGTTTTGGGGTGGAAGACTTGAATTGAGAGAGTAGGCAATAAGGAATTTAATCTATCGGGTTTTGTCTGGTCTAACTGTATTTATTTTTGGAAGTTTCAAGTATTGTATATAAAATTTAACGGTGTTGTAATTGTCTTTTAATTTTCTAGTACTCTGATAAGTTTTTAAAAATTCAGATGTAATTGTTTGACAGGTTTTAGCCTTGCATCTTGCATGAGATAGATGGTTGACATTTATCTTATGTTAGATGTGGCGGTAACATTTCCCAAATTCTCTCCTAGCTTCCGCTTTATTCTATCAAATTTTTTTTTTCAGGAGTGAAATTTGGGGGTGTTACAAGTTGGTATCAGAGCTTTTGGTTGTTGAGAATCGGGTTTCGGTTAGAGATTCGGTTCTCACGATCCTAAATGTTTTAACCGAAAATGTATTTTAGCTTATTTCAAGTGAATTTTTTTTTATAAAAAAATCCGGATTAGCTTGTGAGGATAGTGTGATTGGGTAGTATAAGTGGCCTTGTGAATTGCTTTTGTAATTATGTCTTTGAAGGGCAAAAAAAGGTTAAAGTTTAAAAAGGGAATAATTTATGAAGGGCAAAAAAAGGGAATGGAAAATAGGGAAAAATAAAATAAATTAATTTATGAAATCATAAAATGTAATATTCTTGATAATTTATTTAGTTTAATAATTTAATTCATTATAATCTAATATATTAGTTTAAAAAGGTTAAAGTTAGTAAATTTTTAATTTGGAAGTTTATTTAAATAAAATAATATGATAATAGCAAAATATTTATTTTTTTTAATTTATTAAATACTCTTATCCAAATTTACCTACTCTAAAATCCATACAATAATTAAAATAAATAATCTTAAAGCAATTTTATTCCAAATAAAAGTAATTTATTAAAATATAAGTTTTCAAAAATTTTTGGGTATTACAAGGCAACTTGGCTGGGTAGTGGTGCCGGCGGCGGCGGCGGAGGAAGGAAGAATTGGAGAGGTAGATGTGGAGGCTAGGGGAGAGGGAAGTAGGGGAAAATGGAGGTGTGGGGTGGTAGGGCAGGATCCCCTGGTTGTTTTGGGGGGTAGAAGTGGCGCTGTAGGCGGCGGAACCGGCGACTAGAAGGGCGGCACGGGTCGAATGGGGCTGTTCGGAGAGGCAATTTTGCACGGCTGGGGCGGCTCATGCAGGGCAAGGCAAAGAAGGCTGGTGGTTGGGTGTGGCTATTGCAGCCTTTTTCCGGCAAAAATCTCTATTGTAGGGTGTCAAAGGTTGAAGATAAAGTGGAGCTGTGGACCGGCGGTCTAGGGGAAAAGAAAAAGAAGGAAAAGGAAGGGCCGAACCGACCGAGAGAGGGGGAGAGGCGCAGGGAGTTGGGCCACGCAGGGAGGAAGGGCGTTGGGCCAGTGGGCGGCCCAGGTTGGCGAAAAGAAAAAAATAAGGGAGAGAAGGAAAGGAAAGAAAGGAAAAAGAGGGGAAAAAGAGAAAAAAAGGAAAAAGAAAAGTAAAATGGGTTTAACTAAAATGATTTAATTTATCAAATAATAAAATACCATATTTTGGGGTAATAAATTTATTTAATAATTTAATTTAATATAATTAAAATATAAAGGTTTTAAAATGATAATTTCAGTCAAGTAATGATTTGGAAAATTATTTAAATAATAAGAGTATGATAAATAATAAAATATTTATTTTAATTTATCAAATATTTATATCAAATTTTATATGCTCAAAATCCAATAATTAAAATAATTTAAAGGCTTATTTGTCCCAAATAAAATTTATATATTAAAATATAGGCTTTTAAAAATTAGGGGGATTACATTATAAGTGAACCATTAGTTGATTGAAATGTTTCCTACCGATCATTGTCTCAAATAATTGAATTTACATTAAGATCTAATTTTGTTAGGCCTTTCAATTCTTGGACCCTAAGGTTAATGCCTCAATAATCTCGGTAAGGCTTTAATGCCTTACTAATCTTCCATGGACTTTAATGCCTCATATAATTTATTGGGCTTTAATAGCATGTTAATGGGCCTTTGTGATCTAAATGGTTGGGCCTTGATTTATTTGTCGATCAAGTATGTGGATCATATCAAAATTTAATAATATAATTAGGTTATTTTAATGGAAGTGATTAAGTGATATTTTGTGGCATTTACTGTTGTTTAACCAAAACCTTTCATAAAACATTAATCACTTAAGTGAAAGATCTTGAATCATGGCTTTTACAATTTCGATTTTCTCTTGATACCATTTCAGTGTTTTCTATTCTATAATTTCGGGTGCCATATGAGTTCCGGAGATACCCTATTCTCTTTTATAGATGTATTGATAAATTTTAGCCCTACAGAGGGTATGCGTAGTTAAGTGATTCAATATTTTATTATTTGATAGTCTAGTTATGTTTATGTGTGGGCTTGTTAGGGATAGTACTGTTCGAGTACTAGATTAATTGCTATTATTTATTTGAGGTTCAGCCCTTATGTTAATATAATATTTTAATACCCCGTATTTTTAAACTTTAATTTTCCTACGCTTAATTATTTTATTAGCATAAATTGATAAAAAAAATATTTAATTATTTTAATTTTGATTTGTTTTATGCATTTATCAACGGTTTTGAATTCATATTAGAATTTACATACGCATTGTTGTCATAGATTATTCTAGATAAGTTTGTTCATGACCATAATTTTATTATATTCATATGATTTTAGTTTCGATTTAAAAATATATATTTTCATTCTTTTTCTTATTTTAATTTTTAATATTTTATATTATTTATTTATTATAACTTCATGATGCACTTGCAACTCTATTTTAAAGTTATATTTCATTAACAAAAAAAATTATTTAAACTATAAAATACTAGTTGAAATAGTAAAATTATTGAAATTATTTTATCAGCATAATATAATTCGAACCTTGAATTTATTAAGTCATTAAGATATTTGAAATTTTTTAAATTCAAAATATTTTCATAACTTATTTATGATTTTCTTACCAAAATTAATTTTCTTTCACTTTAACCTTTTTGGATTGTGGAATATATTTTTCGAAAATCATTTAAATTAATCTTGGTTCCTTAGAATGCAGTTTAAATATTTCTAGATAGTTTTAAATATTTTTTAACATTATATTATGTATTTTTGTAAATAATACGAATATTTTTTTTGAAATCATTTAAATAGATTTTATACATTCAAATCTTTATGAAAGGGTTTTCATTAAATAAGTTTTAAATAAAATTTTCAAGTAACTTATACCCTCTCATGTATATATGTATCAATAAAAAAAGAAAAATTGAAAATAACTTGTACATTCCTCCCCCCATTTCCCTCTTCTCTTTCTTTCTGTTTAGCTTTTTAAAAAACCCAACCCGATACCTTAACCCTAATGCTTGCCAACTGCTCCTCTTATTTGCTTCGACCATTGGCCACCATTACAACTCCAATGCCTATCTCCCTCCATCTTCATCATCGCCATCATCCGGTGCACAAGCGTGCGAAGAAGAAACTATGTCAGCAGATGGAAGTTGTAATGTCCTAGCGAGCCACACATAATAATGCACCAGCAACTTTCGACCACCACCAATATCGCCAAACGACTGTCAATCGCTCCTGAACCTCCAATGGAGCTTCCCCGTCCTTCATCGGTTTTGATTTGCATATCCCATTTAGTATAAATTATCTAAAACCATAACTTTTGTTGTAACTAATTTTGTATGAATTGATTTATGATATGCTAAATTTGTTGTTTAATTATGTATTTATATGTTGTGTAATTCATTTAGAGTGGTTAATTATAGAGTAGGTGTTTGATTTGTAAAAATCAAAATTTTGACATAGTTATATTCAGATTTTTTATGTTCTTTCGATTAAGCTATGAATGATAAAATTAAATTTACAATATGCTGTAAAATGTATCTAATTTCATATTAGAACTATCAATTTAAGAAACTTGAGCAAAATTAATTGAAATTGGAATTTTAGGTCAAAATTTATGTGCAACGAAATTATATTACATAATTGAGTTGTTTCATTCAATTGATTTATAATAAGCTTTGAAATGTATTTAATTTTATGTTGGATGAGTTAAATTGAAAAATTATGTGAGATATATCAAAATTGGTTTTTTTAATTTAAAAGTCTTGCGGATCTATATTAGATTATATAAGAGTGATTTTAGTCAATCGATTAATATAATTTGCATTACAATACATTAACTTATAATCCCAAACCATTAATTTAAATATTTTAATGAGAATTAACCGGATTAGCATCTTGTACACAAAAATCTAATTGTGTTAACTTAGGTATTTCTTTTATTAGTTTTTAGTCAATTGATTATATGATATGTTATAAAGTATGTCTAATTGCATTTGTAAATATTCAATTTAAATAAATTAATAAAATTTTATTGATTTGCATTTTTGGGTCTAATATCATAGATTTCAAATGATATTAGTCATTTTTGTAGTTTTTTTCTTTCTTTCTAGAATTGAGTTTATAAAACTGGTAGAAATGACCTTAATTGCATTCTAATACCTTCAATTTGGATTACTTGATTTGAATTGTATGAGTTTATGTCTTGGTCTTTAAAACCCTAATTTTTGAGAAACAATTATATGGGTTACTCATAAGATTATTTTTGTTGTAATTGATTACTGAGATTATCTTAAATTAGTTTAATTATTTTTGAAACTATCAATTAGAGGCAATCAAATTTAATTGGTCGTTTTGTTGTTCAAGCTTAGAAAACCTAATTTTTAGAGATATTTTGATGAAAATGATTTGCTTATATTTATTTCACGTAGTATATTACTAGTTTTGATTTAAAATCATATAAGTTGTATTTTTATCCTATCAATATGGATAAGTTCTTTGAAATTAGTTGGCTTTTTCTTTTAGTTGTAAAACTTATCCTCTATTATTCTTTTCCTAGTTTTGCAAATAAATTTGAAATGCCCTAATTGTTATGCATTGAATTTGATTTAATACTTACTTTTAAATCTTAATGGAGCTATGGTCTTAAGTCTTAGGTTTTGGACATGTTTTCTAAGAAGGATTGTATGTGTCTCTCTTTGTAGATTAAATTGTAATACCTAAATTGTTGATCAACAAGGAATCTTCTAATTTAGTCTTACAATTTCTATAGGCGATTTAGGAAAAATTGTCATGGATTGTCGAACTCGTGATATCTCTTTCTTTTTCCCACTTTAGTTAGCTAGCTTCTAATTTAGGTAAATGATTACTTATCTTTTCTTATTGTGGAATCATGGGATGTATGCCTTTATAAAGTAGAAAGTGATGAGTATTCTTTCGATTATTTAACTGTGCAAAGCATATACTATATTTTTGTGGGATAATTCTATATATCTATGAGTTTATAATTTCAATGTGAACATATGCTAGTATACCTCTTGATTATTTTATATGTTTGAGTATGTGAAGGGCTGAGCATGATAATATGGTTAACATGTTCAACTAATTATGAAATACTTAGTGATTTTAGATTATATTCTAATGTCCCTAAATGATAATCATTTGGAAAATTATATTATCGATTAAGTATGAATTAAAATCATACGACACCTTATACTAGATTTTTATGCCATGGAATTATTCATCTCTAATGCTACTAGGAGGGATCGACTTTATTGCCACTCATAACTGATAAGCTTTTATGCTACTTGAATTGATTGGCTTTAATGCCACTTAGATTAGATCAGCTTTAATGCCCCTTGAAATTAAATGACTTTAATGCAACTTGGAATAGATATAATTATGGAAATTTATTTTCTTAATGGAAGTGATTTTAGTGGTGTTATGTGGGCATAATTTATACTTGGTTAAATCTTTTAATAAAATATTAATCACTTAAAGTGAGTAAATTTGTCATAACTTGTATCGCTCAATGGTGCAATTTGAGTTAGATTTGGTATTCACTTGGTACTATTCTGGTATTTTTCTCTTCTCTGATCATAGGTGCCTTATGAGGTCCTGAGAGGCCATTTTCTACTCCTAGTTGTATCACTTAGCATGTGTTCATGAGTCGTTATATGCTCATGCCCTATGCATTTTCATTTCTATATTTATAAGGATGAATTAATGATCGCATGTTTTATTGTATGTCATCACATATCTCGTATGTCTTCTTCTACTACCATGCGTACCTACATGTACCATTGAAAATTATAATAAGATATTCTATATGGACATACTTTACTTTAGCTATCATAGGTTTGCTTTGCTCTTTTTCATTTCATGTATGAATTTCCTTAATACTTATTGTGCGGGAAAAATAATGATCTATTATATACTTCACAAAATTGTATGAGTAGTTGTATTAGTATAATTATTTTATATCACAGGTATAATTGAGCATGAGTATTGTAAGCTAAAGGTTTCCTTGTTGTATGTGTGTCATGTTTCCATCCATGAGTCAGGTGGTTGTGATTTACTCAATACTGGATCTGTATTGATACTACCTTGATTGAATGGGTCTTGTGATGATCCACTAATGATGGTGAGTAGAACTCTTATGTAGGCTTGAGATCGATTTTTATTAATGGGATGAAGAATTGGGCTTTGAGAGAGTATGCAATCTAAAATTTTATCCCTCAGAGATTTGTCTTTATTTACCTATTAGCTTTTTGAAAATTTTTAAGTGTTGTATTAAAATTTTAAGGGTGTTGTACATAAATATATTTTAGTTTCCCATTGCTTTGCTAAGGTTTTAAAAATCTAGGGCTATTTTACAGAAAACACAAAAAATTGTAAGAAACAAAACCATTATTTTCAAATAATTCCTATGCAAATATTTTAGACTCTCATGATCCAAAAGAAAAATAAAATAAAATGGTTTAGGTCTCAAATAATGACATCATGTTTCCAATCTTCTTATGATGGTATATGTTGAATAATTCAATTTATTAACATTTGTTTTTTTGCTAAAAAATACAATGAATATTTTTTCTTATGAGATTATATCTTCTATCTCTACCCCACTAGCATCACATGTAATTTCAAATAATTTATCAAAGATAGGAAAAGACATTACTGATGTATTACATAGCTTGTCCTTTAAACTTTTAAAGGCTTCAGTGGCATACTATCCCCATTTAAATTCACGTTCTTCAGGAGATGTGTAATTAACGTGGTAATAGTAGAAAAGTCATTAATGAGTCTTCTATAAAAACTTTCTAATCTATGAATACTCCTTACGTAATAAATATCCTTAGGTATTGGTCAATCATGATTAACTTAAATCTTTATAGGATCCACTTTTACACCCTCACTACTTAGAATATATTCAAGAAAAACAATACTTGAAAGCATAAAATCACACTTTTTAATTTTTCCATAGAGTTTAAATTCCCTCAGCTTATCAAACAATATCCTCAAATGACTAAGATGATCGTGCTCATTTTTTTCTTTACAAAATTATGTCACCTAATAATACCACAACGAATATTCTAAGAAAAAATTGAAGAACTTCATTTGTTAATCTCATAAATGAACTAGGTGTATTACACAAACCAAATGACATAAATGTCCACTCGTAAAGACCATATTTTGTTTTAAGTCTTCCACTCATCCCCTTCTCTTATTCTCATTTTGATGATATCCACTCCATATATCAATTTTAGAGAATGCTTGTGCTCCACATAATTCATCTAACCTACCATCTAATCTATGCATAGGAAATCTATATTGGATAGTTATATTTTTCATAACTCTAAAATCAATAGGCATTTGCCACATACCATAATTTTTAGGAACAAGTAATGCAGGAACACAACATAAACTCGTGCACTCTCTCACACATCCTTTTTCTATGACCTCCTTTATTTTTCTCTCTAATTCCTTATCTTCTTCTAGATTACATCTATACGAAGGTTGATTAGGCAAATACATACCAGGCATTAAGTCTATACCTTGTTCTATCCCTCTTTAAGATGGTAATCGTTGTGGTTATTCATTAGGAAAAATATTTTTATATTCATTTATAAGCTCATATAACTTAGAATTATTTTATTTGTCTCCCCTTGTAAGGATTCTTTGATATTCATAGCATAACAACTACCTTCTTCCTTAATATATTCTATGATAGCCTTCTCATGCAAAAATGAAAACATATAATTTTAGACTATGTTGTTACTTTCAAACATATAAGGTTTAAGTTTATGCTTCATATTATTTTCAATAAAATATTCATTAGTAATACCATTATAAATAGAACATCGATCATATACCCATGGTCTACCTAATAAAATTCCACATGCATCTATAAGCAAAACATCACATAGCACACCACCATGGTAATAACAATTGTAAGTGAGATTAGGGTTTGTTTTGTTACCTTAATTCATTTGTCTTTGTTGACCCAATGAATAGAATAAGGCTTTGGAAGTGGTATTATCTCTAACCCAATTCCTTCACCATCCTCTCATTATCAACATTTGTGCAATATCCACTATCAAAGATAACCTAACAAGATGTACCTCCCACACTTCCTTTAGTCTTGAATATCTTCACATGTTTATTAGGTTTCTCATTAGCTTGTAATTGAATTACTCTTTGTAGAGAATTTCCTTCATCCTCTTATTCACTTAAAATTTCTTCATCACAAGTCTCCATGGCTTCCATTTCTTGTATAGATACTTCTCTTTGGTTGGGACATTATCTAGCGTAGTATCCAAATCCCCAGCACTTAAAACATTATTTTATAGAGACTTCATTAACCTCGGCCTTTCCCTTTTTCTTTTGGTTAATCCTTTGTTTCTTCTCAATATTTGTAGAGCTTAAGGTACTTGTTCCATACTTAGTAGCTTGAGTACTTAAATAATAATTTGTAGAAGAGTTACCTTGCTTGACATGAGGCTTAGTAGATTTGATTTGCTTTTCAAATCTAAAATATAGCTTAATCATGTTACCAATATAATCATATAGAAAAGTTTCAACTTTATTTTGAGTTATCATATTAAGGCCATCCAGAAATCTAGGACATGTTTATTCCTTCCTCTCATTGATATCATATATAAGTACCAACCTCTCAAATTTCCTAAAAAATTATTCGACCCTTAAAAGTCTTTGTCTAAGAGTAGTTAATCTAACATAATTATCTTACTCATACTCCTTAAGTAAAAATTTTCATCTCAAATGTTTTTGAAGCCTATCTCAAGATTTAATTTTAAATTTACCTTCTTGTTCCCTATTTCTCCTTAAGTTGTCATACCATATCCTAGAAAAATTCTTAAAGTTAAGAGTAGAAAATTCACATTTTTGTTCATGATGATAATATTAGAATTCAATAATAGCCTTTACCTCATGTAGTCATTCAATAAATAATTCAACATCAATTTTACCTTCAAAACTAGGAAGATCAAGTTTAATGCCTTTTATCTTCATTTCGATGATGCCTTGATTGATGATCATTGTTAATAATTGTTCCTTATACCATTTCCACTACCTTGTGACTCCTCCTCATGACCTAAACTCGAGTTCAAATTCCTTCCTCTAGATAGATTGTAAGGCTTTGCAACACTTTCCATTCTATCTCCAAAGAACTCCTTATGTTCTTACAAAATTTTCACTGAATATTGCTCCATAAAGTGAGAATCCATCCTTTATAATTGATTATGCATCGCGGGAAGTTGTTAAAGTTGTGCATTAGTTGCTTCCAAATTAATTGAGTGCTTTTGGATTGCCTCAAAAATTGCTTGACCATTTGGTTCATCTTCCATTTGAATAAACTTTGCTATCATACTTAATAATGTCTTTCCTTAGGTTTTCAAGTTATTTCTTATGGGAACTTTTTCCCAATGAATCAAAAACACAATAAAAAATCATTATTGTCACACACACAATGAAATCAAAACACCTTTCACGTTTCTTGTTATATTCTTGATATAGAAATCAATAAAATTTAACTTACACATTCGACACCTTCTAGCAAACTTTATGTATGTATTCTATGTTCTAATATATAATATTCCAATTGCAAATTTGAAATCCAAAACAAAATATATGAGCTACAACAAATTCCACAAAAAATCAGCCAAAATGATGGACTAACTTCACTTATTCAAGCACATACACTAATTCATATTCGAATACTAATGCATAGCATTTAGGGTTTTTCCTTTATTTAGATCTCCATACATCTAAATACTTAAACATTTCATGACAGATGAAAACTCAATTTACACATGTACATAACAGATAGGAAAACATAAACTATACAAAAGTTTCTTTTTTCCTATTATACTCAACACACATGCCACCGGTTTACTTCATTAACTTTATTCAATTAAATGTATACCATAACGATTTACCTTAGGATCAATATACTCCCTATTCTACTCGTGCACTTAACCAATCAATAATAATTCCATGCATGTAAGAATTCAAGAAAGATAATCAAGATTCAAATAATTAGATCAAGAAGTATCAAGAACCTCTTTTTGTTATTGAAGGAAGTGTGTTTCCTTGATTCTTATCCAATCATTCTCCTTCTTCACTTGTGTTTATCCAAATTGTGCTTTGATACCAAAATTTGATGTGTAAGATATAGATAATTATCTTCACAATGTTTGGATCTTTAGATTGGATTGAAAATTCAACAAAATTGACTTGAGTAAAGAAGGATTTAAAGTATGCGATTTTAATTGTTTGTTTGAATAGTTGTATTTTATCTAATCAAAGATCAAATTTACTTCAAAAGAGAAATCTCTAATTTCACTAGAGAGTTATTCCTAAATTTCACTCCTCGCTTGAGGGAAAGATAAGAAGAAGAAAACCAAAATG